>OY728140.1:6253648-6879013 GCA_963277665.1 Viscum album
GACCAGCATATAGTCAGTTTCCACTTTCACTAGATCCAAACCCCTATGTCTACAAACTGTGAGACCCGCTAGTATATACTTATCCTCTACCAGTAATGAATTTCCATGGCCCAAACAGATAGAAAATGCCAGGATGACCGATCCCAAGCTATCACGAAAAATATCTCCACCATGCATGGTTCCTGAAAAACATGATCCAACTATGTTGATCTTTAATCCCCATTGGGGGGGGATGTCAGCTAACCCAGGTTCCAGCATTAGGACGAATGACAGGATGGGTGCCATTGGAAACCTGTTTGGACCACTGTAAGGTGGGAGCCTCCTTCCAATTGCTAAAAGATCTTACTGTATCGATAAGTATGTTGTTAATTCTAAAAAATCATGCTCCTTGATTATTCCACCCATTAATGGGTCCACTTTTTTCATGCTTTCCATAGACACCAACATCCTGCATTCAGAACCAAAGTGCACACCCTTCTCTCCGGACCCTTCTCACCTGATCCATGGAACCGACAGAATAAGAAGTGTTTCTACACTAATTCATGAGTGGAAAATGTCATCAACTCACCAAAAAAATTCCAAACCTCCTTCAACCACTCACCCTCTAAGAACAAGTGCCCCAAACTCTCTTCCTGATGCGTCCTCCAGCAGACACATCTGGACTCCATGCTGACTCTTCACCTCTTAATATTCTCATCGGCGGGGATAGTGTTATGATGACTTATAATATAGATAATATAATTATACTTTATTGGTATTTTCCTATCCTAAATCAGCTTGTTCTACTCATCCTCAGTGCCCGACATAAGCACGCCCCGATGATAATCCTTGGTTATAAAGGAGCCAGAGGATGATAGGGTAAACACACAACTATCCTAGGATGAAGACAACTCAATGAGTTGGAACATATCCAACTAATCCCAATTCGGAATGGCATTGATAAAGGACAGATAAAGACCATATTATCAAAAGGATATGGTAGTGGCAGGACATCCCAAAAAACTGATGATCTCCCCATACCAGTTATCGTGCTAGAAGAAAATATCACCAGTCCCAACAATCCATCGAGTATGGGGACGAAGATAGGTTATGAGGGGCCCTATCACACTCCATAGAGGAGAGGAATACCTATCCATCACATCCCATCCACAATTAATTTTCATCAGAATATTATATTTAACATATTAGAAGATGTATATTTTTCGAATTTTAAATATCTATACCATTATCCAAAATTCCATTTATAGAAGTGGAAGTTTTTAATTTCAATTAATCCCGATGACATGACGAGAAAAAAATACCAATAATTCACACTAATATAATTTTGATATTTTTATTTATAAAATTATTTTTAATTTTATGCATTAATTTAATAAAATTAAAAAAAACCTAATTTTATTTAAGTGAAAAAATATGAAAAAATAATTTTTAGAAAAATAAAATTTTGAAGTGTAAAATTGTATTAATTATAATTTATTTTCAAGAAAATTATTATGCTTAATTTTAAATTTTTTTTGAATCTATAATATTTTTATATCATTAAAATCATTAACCATATTTGATTTTGATAATGTTTTTGATATAAAATACACCTATGTGCATAAAAATATTTTTTAAAGAAATATTTTATTTTATTTTCAAAAAGATTTTATTTTAATTTATAGTTAGTTGGTCATAAAAAATTTATATTATATACATGTGTACAAAAAATATTCAAAATTTAGTTAATATTATTTTTAAATACTATTATAATGGCCATGTGATAACTATCATAATAAGTTTTTATAATAATTAATGTTTAATTTAAATTTAGTGTTGAATGTAACTTGTGTTAAACTTATGGTTCAGTGTAAAAATATATGAAAAGGATTAAATTAATTTTATATAATATATTTCACAAAATCTCAGTGTGTTTCATGTAAATTATTTAGGAAATACATCAATATAATCATTTATAGTTTGCATGACCTCATGGTCGAAGATTTTAATTAAATCAAAAAATTTAGGAATATATGCTTCTCCTGTGGGTATCAATGCCAACAACATTAGAGGGATTTGATAAAGGTAATTAATAATCAATAAATCATTTTAATGAGAGCATGAGATGGTATTAGTTATATAAATATATTTCATATTCTGAATAGTAGATTTGATCTCTATATAATTACAAACAAACCATGATGATTATATCAACAAATTATTCCAAAATAATGACTATGTGATTCCGAGGATGTCTCTTCCCGTAAAGGATAATAACAGTACAATCCAATAATTTTCTTGAAATTATTTTACAACAAGTTTTTCCATTTATATTTCAACATCCATGTAGTGGGTTGTGGATTCAATAGTTACATAAAATATAGAAGATAAAAGCAAAGACTTTTTCTTTCAATTATTTCACAGTATGGTTTTTTCATATATATTTCAAAATCCTGGTAGTAGGGTGGGGATTCAATTGTTCTATAAAAAATAGAAGATATAATCTATTGTGTAGAATACTAGTTACATTAAACATTAAACTATATTCCATTTTCCATTCACTATTTCATTTTTTTAATTTAAGAACTTAGAATATTATATATCTACCAAGTCTTTTGATACATAAATATTTCATGATTTTGTAGGAATATTCATTACATTACAAAAGTACATCCCTAATAACCATAATAGTTTAGTGTCATTGGAGACTTGGTAAAAAATAGTCTAACTTCGTGAAATATCATTAACATCTCCCATAATATCTTCTCCTTTAATAATATTCAAAAATTACCTTGCCTAATACTTTTCTTCATAACTCGGGGAATGAAAGAATAAGAGTGGGTGTGACAAAATGGATATTAAGGGTAAAAAAGGAAGATACATAAGCATACCATAAGAATAAGTTTATAGAAGCATGAACATAAGGTTTTAAAATCATACCCTGTACATTAATGATTATAAACATGAACCGTGGAATAAATATTGGAAGTTCATAAGACATGAATAATAATGAAATAAATTAACATGATTCGTTAGAGATTAAAATTGGAATAATAAATATAAATTTGGAATAAACATCATATTATAACATTGTAAACATGTGTAAATAGAAACAATTCCACTTATTAAGTTAAGGACCCGAAATATGGCCCTTGAAAAAATATATGGACATAAAACCAAGTCAACAAAAAACATTGTGAACATGTAATTGGGTTAATGAATAATATTTTAAACATGTAAAAAATTTCACACATATCATTGTGAACGTGTAATCAGGATTAAATACTAGTGGCTACACCTCCTGGGTCGGACACACCACCATTACTAGTGGAAGCCCTTTCCTCATACTAGAATTGGTTCACTCCCTAAACTGTCATAGAGGAAAAATTACATTACTATATATGATTAACTAGCAATTCCATCCATGTCTCTCTCATTAGATATATAAATCATTACCTAATTCATTAGAGGGAGATATAGGTCTCTCTAGTCAAATAATGAATACTATATTTATGTGTTCTATGATATTCAAAAAATTTATCATATCATAACCCATAAAATGAAATGGGTATCATAAATATTCCATCACATCATAGCATGTGTAAAAGAGACAGATTTCATATTCATTTAATAATATAATATCCCATTAAATGATGGGTGTTTAATTTTCATTTACACATTATATAACCCATGTAAGATAAATTAGTTTCAAATAAATCATATCATCTAAAACATAAACCATTACATGAAAGAATACAATGTTATCCTTTGATAACATCCCCAATAAGTAATATGTAATGCCAAAAGATGTCATCATAGATATAAAATAATTTTGAAAATACATTTAAATAATTTATTTTGAAAAAATATACTTTCATTTATGAAAAATTATTTTTAAAATAGAAAACATTATTCTAAAATTTTTCTTTGAAAATAACCTTGATTTTTTAAAATCAATTTTTTAAAATCATTTAAAAAACTTTTAAAAACATAAAACATTATGAAACCCTTTTCATTGAAAATATCCTTTAAAATTTATAAATGATTCTATGGAAATAATTTGAAACAATTTTTAAATGATTAAAATTTTTAAAATAATTTTCTTTTAAAATGATATTAAAATATCAATTTAAAATGCTTTAAAATATTTTTAGAAAGTATGGTTTTGGAAGAAGATAGATTTATGAAAGAAGAGAGAAGTACTATCATGTTTTATTAAAAAAATTATTATATATATTATGTACTATTATGTTAAAAAACAATAAAATTAATTCAAGACATCCTTAAAAATATTTAATAATAAGTGTCATGATAACTCATTAAAGTTAGATCGTGAGATTTTAACATTGGAGACTTTATTATAAAAAATCCTGATAAAGGATGAGATACTAAAATAACATCTTTACCTCTTTAGTAACATTTTATATTGAGATCCATGAAGGAATAATAAAAAATGGAACATAAAATATCATTAAGAAGAATAAATTCAGGATATTTCATGTCTAATGGGATGTATAAACACCACATAAAATAGTATATCTAGATAACAAAACATATGTCTCAAAGAAGGAAAATTGTGACAAAAGTCTATTACCAATATGCTATCTTTTATACTATAAACCCCACAAAAGTTATATCCCTAAATAGATATGTAATCCCTAATATTTTTAAAATTAATCATCACAATATACATTAAAAGGAAATATATACACTACATAAAAGAAACATGTGGTGAATATGACATTTGTCTCACAAAAATTAAAACTAAGAGGGAAATCCCTTACTACTTGAGTAACTTTTGAATCAAAATCCCCATGAATGTATAATATAAAATAAATCTGTAACTATAATAAAATGTGTTATATTAATGATATATTATTTCAAAGGGTAGTATATACACCACACATATTAAACGATTGGTTAATATGTCATATGTATCTCCGAAATTAATGTGAGACTAGAAATCACATTAATTTATGTCTTGACTTAGATGGTACTCAATAAAACATCATGTATAAAAGATATATGTTTATTATAAATATATTAAAGAATCATATTTATATATATTATACCGTATATGATTTTATTTTGGCATTTTATTACCATTTTATTAATGATTCCATATTATATTTATGTATTGGGTATTGACATCATTGTTTTTATTAATTTTTTGATTTGTTATATTTTTGGATCCCATAAATTATTCATGATTTAATAATCTCCAGAATAATAATTGGGATATAAATATCATATATATTCTTTATATATGTATTTATAATTATTTGTAGAATATATAAATATGAACTTAAGTACACTGTTCATGGAGTTAGTAGGTCATACGTACGCATGAACATTGTTTCAATTTACCTATTGGATTGAAATAAAGAAAATTAATATATATATATATATATAATCATTCCAGTATAATTTTTATTTCTTAAATATGACATAGTATTATTAAACCCATTATTAATACATTCTATGTAATATATAAATTGATCATATCTCTTTGCATGACGATAGTCCTTTGTACATAACAACGATGTTGTATTATTTCCAAAAAAGTTAAATAAAGACGGTTTGTGTAATATAAAAATTATGAAATCATAATTAAATCACAAGAATAATTTATTATATATATTAAATAGAAGTCCATCAGTATTCCCAATCATGAAATTTGGTAATGGAAAACCGAACGACTTTAGTTCATGAGGAGGCAGTCCATCGTACACATTACTGATGATTTCATAACCCATTTGATAGATGTGTGTGTGGTTTTGGGTTTCAAATTTAACATAATAAAATATAATTATATTTAATCTATTGATTATATTATATAATTATATTATAATAATAATTGATGTTGGTGTAGTAATATATAAAAAATTCTTGTTGATGAATGTTACCTCTTATTCTGGTATCCTTTTTAGGATTTCCCTAAATACATTCTATGATGGAAATAATTAAAACATAATGCTTCTTGTATTAGATAAGTGATGTTGGGAAGTGATTTTTACATGGTATGGTTGATACAAATGAATTTTTAGTGTGTAGAAGTTATGAAAGTGAGTGACGTTTTATAATTGAGGGGGAGTGGAAATTTTTAAAATACCCAAAATCATTCAATATTGTGAGGAATCCCTTACCTAATGTGGATAAAAAATTTAATAGTAGTGGAGGGGAGGGGTGATTATTTTTATAAACACATAAAATTTAAAAAATAAATACATTTTAGCCAATTAATTCATTAGTATTTATGTTTACTCAATTTTATGGTTATAGTTTTTACCAAGGTAACTTGCATCTTTTTATTTACCTAGCTAATTTTTCTATTAAAATTAATATCAAAAGATATTTGTTATATAATTTATGTATAATAATTATTAAAATAAAATCCAATTCATTAAAAATTAATTTTTGTGCAAAATTAATTTTAATAAAAAACCATGTAAGGTGAAAACACTTGTTTTATCCTTAATCACATTAGTTAATTTTAACTATTTTCACTCATAATTATGGTAATAAATTATGACAAGAAAAATATATAATATAAATTATTATAATGTAAATATGAAATCTATTTTTCCAAATTTCATTAATATAATTGGCATAATTTAATTTAAAATTAATTCCACAAACACAATGAGAAATTAGGGTTTTTAAAGAGAAAACTATCAAATGTTTGCAATGTTTTCATATCCAGTTTCAATGTGAAATTGAATATATTAAAAAACATTTATTATTATATATCTTATTAATATAATTAAACTTTATATCTAATTTATAATAAAATTTTAATTTATAAATAATTTACGTGAAAATATTATTTTTAATTCAAATTTACTATTTTTCCATATTCATAAAAAAATGAAACATTTCATAAATATCATAAAACACAACCCTAATATAATTTGGATATCAAAATTTTAAAAATTATTATTATATTATGAAATACATTTTATAAATGTGGACAATTTATCTTTTAATTAATTGTTCCATAAAAAGATGACAAAACTATTTTTTATAATAATTCATTTTTACTATTAAAAATGTATTTATTTATATCTCATGTCTAGAAAAAAATCTTATAAATGTTAAAATTTTGATTAAATATATAATATATAATTTTTTTAATCATTAACCAAAATGTATTTGTTTAATTTATTAATAAACACACTTATATAAATGATTATATTTTTTTTTCAGAAAAAGGTTTTCCTTTTATTTTCAAAAGGGTTTTATTTTCTTTTATAATTAATTGGTATAAAAAATGTATTATATAAACACATGTAAACAATATTGTCATAATTTAGTTAATATTATTCAAAACATCCATTCCAACAGTTTGTGGATAACTACTATATAAAATAATAATATTTAAATAGTATGTCACGTTTGGTTTAAACTCAGTTTTGTGTATAAATCAAGTTAAATACAGAATTACCTTTATGAAATAAAAAATACATTACAATATGTAACAAAAGATAAAATCAGTGTTTCATGTACTGTAAAATATCAAAAATATTAAATATATTTGATAAAAAAAATAACCAAATCTTGTGGTGTTACAATCTACCCCTCTTAAAATGAATTTAGACCTAAAAATTACTCTCGATCATCAAATGTTTTACAATTGAAAATTAATTCATAAATACCCAAGTCATAAAATAAGTAAAACATACTTAAAAATGGATAGTTAGAAGTAAAATTTTTACACATAATGACACATAAATAGGTTTCCATATAAAGGAACATAAGTGGAAGGTGTAGATTTAGACATAGAATAAAATAATAAATAATTATAGATAGTTATAGAGGTCACTAATCACAAAAGAATGGGTTATTTAAAGATATTTAATGACCAAAAAACCATAAATATGCAATGATTTAAGGGACCATTTTATTAGTCATAAATTAAGGTACTTTGATAGTTTTTTTAAATATCCTTTTCCCAAAGATGAATAATGTTTACAAGAAAATAAACTTACTTCATTTAATTTCATTTCAAAAGTACAATATCATCCATATATTTTTCCTTGAACAATTTACACTTCTTATCTTACTCTGCTAAATTTAGGTGGATTTTTTATTTCTAAAGAACAAATATATCATAAGATCAATAAATATAATGATAATTCATTCAACATTTCATTATTCATCAACATTGTAAAATGGTTGAAAAAAGTTATCCAACAAGAATATATATTCATATGAATAAATAATATATTAATAACTAAAACATCATCCAAAATTCAACTAAATCCATTTGATAAATGATTAATCTTATAACCCATCCAAAAAAATTATATATAATGTTATAAAATTTCTCAAGACCCGCTTGTCATTGATCAACCATAAATCATAAGGTAGCTATATCCTGTCATATCCCAAACATTTGTATAACTTTATCATGTATTCTCCCAAAACATGGTAATAACCTAAATTACTAGAAAAATATATTGAAATCATACAAGATTCCTCATTACTTACCTAAAACATTGATTATTGGATATATTACTTAAACCAAAAAATGTTTTAAACTCCATCAATTTTAGATTAAACACATTTATCAACAAATATATTATCAGTTTCAAGGTAATCATTAATAACCAATTTAAATTAAGCATATCAATAATTTATTTATCCAAAATAGAAACCGCTTTATATGAATCTAAAACAAATTAATGGCTACCTTCCGATAATCAAGATATAACCTTTATATTAAAAAAAATGTTTTAGTCCATTAGAATCATTCAATGTATTATTTGAAATCCTTAATTTAAAATTTATACTGAACAATCATTATATATTTCACAATCCATTTGAAATAAATATTGAATAACAATAAATAAAAACTTTAGTAATCACACTAATTTGTAAAACCATTAACTTGGATTCATCATCTTATTCAATAAATAATTTTTACTTTCATATTTCATTTTTAGTTTATTCCTCATCAACAATATTACCATTACTCAAAAAACCAAGCTAATTTTCTTTATGATCATCCAAATTAGGACATTGATTTACATAATTCCTATACATCCACTCTTAAAACATTCATTTTTTTGATAATATTTTTGGGAAAACAATATTATCATCCGTTGTATTAAATTAAATTTTCATTTTCCACATAAAGTTACTGGATTTGTGTCCTTTTCCTTTGTAAATTCATTTTCTTATTTCTATGATACATTAAATTGGGTGATTGTTTCCACATTATTGATATATAAGAATAAAAATATTTAATCCTCCTTGGTTACCATCACTATATCTCACACGTAACTCTTTTATTCTCTTCATTGGTGGGCCTAGGATTTGGTTACGGTTCATGTTGTTAATCATGTTTTGTGAAAACCAATTATGTATAATCAGAAAATTCTTTACTCCAATATTCATCTAGTTTGGAGACTTATAAGATAATTTTATATCATATTCAATATTAACCAAGTTCTTTCTTGTTCTCACCATTGACTAAAAACAAAGATCATAATGTAACAAACACTAATCATAGTGGAAAACAACATAATCAGAAGATTTCACTTATATGATTTCTCAATTTATCCTCGGTCATTAATCTATTTAATATTAGGTTAATCCTAGTTCGTTCATAGTCACTATCTATTTAAATACGTCATGATGGATTGTACCGAGTTTGGGAATTTACAAATCATGTCCCCATGGAGTGTCTAACCAAGTTTTTAGCAAGGCCCATTATTGTTCACAATTTTCTATTTGAGTTTAGCTCAATATAGAGTTTTTTGGGTTGTTATGACTATGTAAATCTATGGGAGATCCACATACACATATAGTACAATATGTGGAATTAATTTTCTGGAATCCACTCTCTATACTTTACCAATTTTTTTGTACATTTTCCAATAATTTTACTCATATTTAGACATATAATTAGGAACATCCCTATACCTATATATAGAAATATCCCTACAGATCTCACTAAAAGTTTATCATCTAAGTTTAAAAATTTGAACTAAACCTTTACTTTGAGACCAACTATATCACCCTAGGATTTTCATACATAAATATTACATTTTTTAAGAGAAATATTTAATACTCGACAAGTGTGCATACATAAGGACTATAACAGTTTAGTGTCTTTAGAGACTAGGTAAAAAAATTCTAACTTGGTGAAAGATATTTAAAATATACCATAAAGATCTTCCCCTTTTTTAATCTTCATAAACATACGCTAACTAATACATTTCTGCATAAACTTGGGAAAGGAATCATAAGAAAGTGTGAGATCAAATGCTCAATAAGGGTAAAAAGGAATATATATTAGAAATACATAAGAAGAAGGGCATGAGAACCTGAGAATAACATTGGAAAACCATACCCTTCATATCAATGATCATAAAAATGAATCATGGCACAAATATTGATAGTTTATAAGACATAGATCATAATGGGATAAAATAATAAGAGACATGATATCATATAATTGGTGCAAGACATAGACATGTGGAATACAAATCATTTATAACATTCCGAACATATGTAAAAAGAAACAGGTTCAATCATTATGTTAAGGATATGAAATCAGGACCTCAAATTAACTTTTGGACATGCAACATGGTCCACATATAACATTGTAAATATGTAGTCAAGTCCACATATACAATCGTCAACATTTAATCCAGATTACACATAGGATTGTGAAATTTTAATCAAGTTCACGTATATGTGGAAAGACCTACTGGGTAGGACACACAATAATACCTAGGGGAATTACTTTCATCATAATGGAATGGGTTCAATCCACAATCTATCAGAGTAGAAAAAGTCCTTTATTGTACCAAGATGGCACCCCATTACATCCATGTCTATGTCACAAGATATATAAAACATTACCCATTTCATTGGAGGTAGATATAGGTACACCTCTCACATAATGAAAACCAAACTAATGTGTGCCATAAGATCATAAACATTAATCATATCATAATCTATGAAATAAAATGGTGATCATAAAAAATTAATCATATCATAACTTGTGGAAAAGATGTAGGTTTAATAATAACTTCATCATCAAATAACCAATGAAAAGAAGAACTTTTGATAATAATTTCCTCATGGTATAACTCATGGAGAAGAAAATGGTTTCATGGACAAATTTCCACCAAAAGAATAAATAATAAAGAGAATGAATAAGAATTGTAACCTCAGATAATATCCCCAATAAGGCATAGGTAACATAAAAAAATTATATGTAAAAATAACATCGAAATAACATTTAAATCATTTATTGAATAAAATAAACTCTCTACTTGAAAAATTATATTAGAAATATAAAAGAATTTAAGAATTTTTTTGTATGAAAATGTCCTTAAAATCTAATATAGAAAATGTTGAAAATAATTTATAGAATAATATAAATAGAATTTTATTTAAAATAATTTTATTTTAAAAGAAAATTTTATTCTTATAAAATAATCTTTGAAAATCATTTAAAATATTTTTTATAATAAAAATCCTTTTTCATTTAAAATAACCTTAGAAAATAAAAAATTTAGCTTTGAAAATCATTTTAAACAATTTATTATAATAAAAAAAATTCAAAATCATTTTCATGAATGTTATATTAAATTATCATTAAAAAAATTGAAAACATTTTTATAAAACATGGTTTTGTAATAAATATATTTCCAATCCACGAAAGAAATAATGTTGTATTTTCTTCAAAACATTATTATTAATATTAAGTTTTAAATAGTGTAAAAATGGTTTCATTAAATAAAGATATCCTGAATATATGTAGTATAAATAATTCAAAATAATTATTGAGTGGTAGATCATGATATTTCATCATTGTATACAACATCACACACAATATTGATTATTGATGAGGTTGTAACATAACATCTTTACAACTTTGGTAACATTGAATCACATTCCCCATGAAGAAAATACATAAAATACAACATAAAATATCACAAGGATTATTAAATACATAATCAAAATTAATTTTTTTTCATTCATGATTTACAAGGAATGAATTAAAGACAGTTTTAATCATTATATGTTATTTATATTACATAAATATTCTACATGAATTATTATACACACATAAAGATATATATATATAATGGAAGTGTGTGTTGTTGTAGGATGTTTTTAATATTCCTGAAGGTGTGTGTGATATAAAAAATATTAAATTAGAATAAATGCATAAATATAATATATTTCCTATATAAAATACAAATCCATCATTATTCCCAACCATGGAATGTGTTAATGGAAAAAAAATTACATTGGATCGCAAGGTTGTAGTCCGACGTAAACCCAAATTATGATTTCACAAACCATATGATGGAAGTGTTTGTCTTTGTTGGTCACAATTTTCAATTAAAATCATATGAGTATATTTATGATACCATGTTTATTATATCAGCATGTTTTAATAACAATTTAATGTGGTGGATGAATATATACAACAAATATTCTTGTTGATGAACATTACCTCTTCTTCAGGTATCCTCATTAGATTTGTACTAAAGCATTTCATGGTTAGATTTCATCCAAATATATATCTTTTATGATGAGGGTATAGAATCTATGAAGTAATATTTGGTAGGTCTTGGTAGAAAAAAAATTACTTGAATGGCATGAAGAAGTGAGGGTAGTGAGTGCCCTTTTATAATTGAGCAACATTACCATTTTTTGTTAATACCCCAAATCATTCACTATTTGGAGGACTTAATTAACTTCTCTATATCCAAAATTTAATAATAATGGAGGGGAGTGTTTATATGTCTGAGAAAAACCTCTAAAACACAATATAAAATTATGTTTTATGTTATTTATCATCCCTTAATATTACTCAATTTTATCATATTATTTTTACCATGGTATATTGAATATTTTTATTTACATAGGTACTTTATCCATTACAACTGATATTTAAATATATTTATTATAAAATTTAGAACAAAAAATTATAAATATTATATCTATTCCTTTAAATGAAAACAACATGTGTGTGTAAAACAAATTTTAATACAAATGAAAGTAATGCACAAAACCCCATTTTAACATTAATCACATTAATTTGAAATAATTTAACTAATCATTGTGGTATAAAAAATCAAAATAACCTTATTATATAGTGTATTTTATTCTGATTCTAAATAAGGAACCCATTTTTTCAAATTCCATTCATTGATGTGGAAATATATAATTAAAAATTAATCTCATAGATGCAACAAGAAAGTAGTGATTTTTTAAGATAAATTGATCAAAAAAATTAATGTTTTTATATACAATTTCAATATGAAATTGTTTCCAATTACATATATTCGATTAATATATGTATCATTTTTTTATGATCTTTTTAAACAAGTAAACTATTGATATTAACTTTTTTGGTTCATTTTTATAGTCATTAACTTTCCAATTAAATATTATCATTCCTATGATCATTGAACAATAAATATACCATATGTATAAATTTTATTTATCATGGATATTTTTATTATTTATCTATATATAATTTGTAAAAAAAAATTTATACATCTAATATTATTCTATAATCTAGGGAAATATGGATAAATATATATTCTTTATTCAAAACAGTTATTTGATGATAAGGAAAATTATAACTGAATTAAATAGATTAATTGATATATAAGGAATGATCTTTAAATGAAAATATGGGTGGGGCCCAGTTATAGATATCAACTTAATTCATTGGTAGTCCCATGAGATTAATCATTTATATAGCCTTAGTTAAATTCATTTTAGGTTAATTAGGAATGATATTCAGAGGGAGTTTTAATAGTAAAATGGGAAACTATATTCAGTAAAAACTAGATTAGGGAATATAACCTTATGATAAACCATGATTATAATTATAGAGGGGTGTCTTAATGTTTTTTAAAGGATGATATTTTTTGTTTTTTTCCAAGAAATACATCCTTATCTGAATACTTTAAGTGGATGTAATTTTACACAGATGTACCTAGGGGTAATAATTTTGAAAATCCATGTTAGGATCAACTCAAGAGTTAACAGTTATATGAAAATGGTCCTTACTGTGCACCTTAATTGAAAATATTGACGGTTATTCTTTATAAAATAAACATTTTATTTATAAAATATTTTAAAGGATTGAATAGATGATGAAAATGAATATCCAAAGTTAAATATAAGGTATTGGAGATTAGAAAGAAGGTATCATTATTTGTAAATATTATAAGTGATTATTCATGATTATTTGGTTTACCACTATGATTAATATTATTCACACTATGATTTATGGTTTTAGTAGGTGGATAGAAACTGAAGGAATCATATTAAAAATGAATATAGTGGAAAATGTGGTGACTATGATAATCCAAATAGGTTTATATCTGGATTGAAATATATCATGTTTATGAAGAATTATTTATCCAAAAATATTTTTTACAACATATACCTAAACCATGTCATAAACTCACCAATGAAGTGACTAATGTGGTTCAGCAATAGATGGAGTGGTGGTGATGATGTTAGAAATATGGATTGATTTCATTAATGTTAGAAATAATGAAAGATCCATCCAAGACTTTGTCTTACCATAGTAGTAAAAGAATTTATGTATCAAAAAATAGGTCATAAAGAAATTAATTTCTTTAGAAAAATAAATATTATGATAGAAAAAATAAATTCCATCACAGGGATCGATTTTTAGTCAGTTTTATTAAATTTGGGGAACCTCTACATTATCTGATTAAATTCCTTCTTCTAAAGGTTAACCATAGTTGAAATGAAATGATTACAGTATTTGTGTTTTAGTATTTAAGAATTAAATTTATAAGTATTTTTACCACTGGGATTTTGGTTATATGAATCACGAAACATCTATAGATTTTGTTATATTTTAAAAGAAAATATGTCTTCAGTAACATAATATTTACAGATACCATCATGGGTGTATGAGTTTAATATTTTTCACAAGTTCACTGTATTAAAAAATCATTTAGCATTCTTATATGATGGGAGTCTTCTATGATTATAGATACTTTGGGAGACATTTATGTGAATTTAACCCATTGGTTTAGTACATAAAATTATTATTTCAGGAATAATGGATTATCTTTTTTTGAATTAACCTTAAATGTATTGGTAACCATTAATTTTTATATTATATTTTCGATTATACTAATTATGGGTTATTTCAAGTTGGAATATGTATAGGAAATATATTAATATTGTTTTTTATGAAAGAAAATCCACATGATAAGTGAAAATGTGCTTCATCTGGAATGGCTATGGGGTTGAACCCATTACCAGATGGTGATAAGGGTGTTGTGCCTACCACTAGATAATGTTATTTTATGGTCAATCTATCATTTATTTCCCTAAATGAATTTTAGAAAAATATTAATGCTAAAATAGTGGAGTTACTATTGTTTTTTATATAAATTTATTATATTGGATAACATATGGGGAACATATCAATTTTGAAAATTATTTTGAGTTATATAGAAAGACATATCACTCTTTTATGGAATTTATGATCTGTTAAAAGTTAATTTCTATGATTCAGTATAAAAACATTTCTTTTTTGGAAATTAATTTCTTGTATTAGGAGATAAACTGGAAATATAAGGTACCAAAGGATGAAATGGTACTTATGAAATAGAAACATATCATGTAAGTATACATCCATTTGTTCATTGTAAATATGGTAATGGAATTCCTCAAATTTAAGAAAAATGATATTGAAAAAAAATATATTATCACATTATAGTCATATATGATGAATAAAATGGTATATTAAATCATCATATATTTATTTTTTTACGTGCTTAAATTTTTATTGATCATTTACTTCCCTGTGATCAATTATCTCTATTAGTTTCTATAAATATTTATGGTTTTATTCCATGTCCATATCTTTACTAGCCAATAATTCTTTTTGATTTGGAAACATTGTATTTATTATTTCATTTTAGCTTTTTTAATCCCATTTATTTCTCATTAATAGTGTGTTTTATTAACCATATTTATTATGTTTCTTCTAAATAAATATATATTGAAATATCAAACCCTTGATTACCTAAATGAAGATTAATTTTCAAGGACACAAAAAAATTAAGGGGTTAGAATGTTACACTATGTTATTTTAATAGTAAAAAAATTCCTTCGATTGTTTATATAAAATAAAAATTTGTTATTAGAAGAGAATATAACATTGTGATACTTTATGATGTATTTATTTTTCTAATAGATTCATTCTCATCGATAACTTTTTATGCACACAACCCTAGGTTTATATGCAATGCAGTACTCTTTTAATTTTTTATATTTAAAATGTCAAATTTATAAACAATCAGTTAAGTTAGATTGTGTTAATAGAAATAAATGGTTTATTTAAATTATATGGTTTAAACATATATAAAATAAATTTAGTGGATATTTAATTATTAGGAATAATATAATGATCATTTTAATTACATTTTTTTTCTTAAAAATGATATTTTTATGAATGACATTTTAGTGCCTCTTTGAACACATAATTTAAAATTAATATGATCGAATTTTGTAAAATTTATTTTGAACAATAATGTTAAATTTTTTTAAATTTACTTTTAAAATTTATCCTTGTGTTATATTTTGAGGTGTTTTGGAAAATATTAATTTCAGATGAATAATTAAAAATAATATTATTTTAAACTATCATATTTAAATAATTTATAAGGATAATTTATATTTTAATTAGTTTTAAATTAAAATTATTTAAATTATAATAAAATTTAACTGATTTATTTTTTTAATCAATTTTATATTGAATATTTATTTAATAACTTCATTGATGTTTGATTGTTTTTACATTGGAAATCCACTTTTCACTATATTTGTATGTATAGTTTTAAATTGAATTTTGATAAATATATGAATTTAATATGGAAATATAGATTAGTTTTTTTAATAATAATATTTTATATTATATAATATGTTAAACATAATTTTTTCCATTGTGAATATTAAAATATGTAAAAATTAATTACTGCAGTTACGGTAAAATGAGATTACTAGGTGTTAAACTAAGAAGATAAGTGCTAAAAATGTCCTAAAAATTTTAGAAAACCTATTTGATGTATATATTTTTAACTTATAACTTCTAAGGTTTTATAATGAACCATTTTTTATCCATATTTTATTTGAAATCGTTAGTACACTTTATTCATTTCAAAATTTCAATGTGTGTCCTCTTTCCCACTTATTATAGGCTGCTCTATCCCTTCACTTATCCACACCTATAATTCTCTTAATATTGACCAAACCCAAACCAAATATCTCCCAAAAAAACTTATTGACATTATTGGTCATTTTTTCATAAAAAAAATACCAACCTTTTCATCCTTAATAGGAGAACCAAATGTGGTTTCTCTAATAGAATGTAATTGTCTTTAAAAATCATTTTCTTTTAATTTATTCTCCTTCAACCAATAATTATATTTAAAAAATATATAATAAAACTAGTATATACCATATAATTATATATTATGATTTTATATGTTAATATGAATCTGTCTCCTCCTATATCAAATGGGAAACAAAATTATCCATCAAGTGTATGTTGGGCTACCGTTTTGCAAAAAAATATAATTCCTTTTTCATAAACACACCTCATGATTATATATAATGAATGATTTAATACATATATACAATATTTATATTTTTAAAAAAATTATGAAATTACAAATCCCATATAAATTTTTAAATTTCATGGATTTTTAAATATATTAGAACGACACTCATGTGTACAGTAGACTACCGCCTCGTGAAGCGATATGATTTTTTTTCACATAAAATTTTCATGTAATGTAATAAGGTTAAATATATTGAAAATATTTCATATATATAAAAATGTATATCTTCAAAAAAATAAAAATACTATCCACCCCATCACCCTTTCTCTCATTAAGGGAATTATATTTTCTCTTGTTCGTATGTACGACCTACCATCTACATGAATCGAAGTGATTAAGTTTCCATATCCATCCTTAACGAGTGAAAAAAATATAAATTGTAAATGTGATATAAAAAATGTATGATAATTATATAAATATGATATCTATATCATATTCATAATAAAAAGATCTTTCACGATGAAACACACATGATAAAATAAATAAATTAAAACCCCAAAAATTATTATAATGAATTATTAGTATCAAACATGTGTAAAATGTTATGTGATGTTCTTATATGATATAATATATATGAATAAGTTTTTATAATAAATAAATAACATTCTTGAAATCATTATCAATGAGGATATATGATGTTCAACCAATAGGAATCGTAATGTAAAGGACATGGTCACAATTTCACTTAATTGAGGCATATTGTAATGTTATGTACTTAATTACTTATATATGGTGTATATACTACCCCTTTGAAACTTTATATAATATTTAATTAATTATGCATGATATTTTATGTCATAATTTTAATTATTTAATGTTATATATCTTAAAATATTCTAAGGGTTAATGCATTTCATAAATCAATTTATTTTCATTAGGTTATATTACGTCATCATTTTCTTTGATATTTTAATATTATATGTGTATTTTCTTTGGAAATTATTGTGTTCTATTTATAATTATTTTATTTTTATTAATGATTAACTCATATAATGGATTTTATATTTAATTCTTACTTCAACAATATGATATTTGTAAGGGTTTGTTTGAAAATATCATTTTTATCGACATTGTTTATGCTTGAATTTAAATGAAAAATACATTATAATTATCTAATAACAACTGTAAATTTTCTTCTCATATGGTCATTTATGATTCTTTCAAATTATAGTACCATTTTCACTCCTTGTTACCTAAAATGATTTAAATGTTTTTTTGAATATTATCTATCTTTTCTGTCCCTTCGATCAAAAATCATTTTCATACAGAACCATGATTATAAAACATGTTTTCAAAATTGTTTATAAAATTATACAAAATATTTATTAAATTTACATTAACACTTGTATGAATTTTTAAAATACTTTTTTAATGTAATATTAATTTATTTTTTAAAACAATTCCTATATAGATTTACCAAAAAAGTGAAATGAATCATTGTTTTAAAACCTATAGAATGTATGAAATTTCTATACTTAATTAAAACTCAATGTTTAATTGATTCCATTATAATTTTAATGGTTTTATTTCAATGAAAATTATTTTAAAATAAAATTTTATTCAAAATATTTTGTTTACTTTTAGTGTTAAAATGATTTTTAATATAAAACTTTATCTTCCTGAAAAATGTTTAAATGAAATATTTATTGATTTTATATTCATTAATAATAATAATCATTTATTTCATATATAATAAATTGGTTATATTTTTATTGGTACCATCCTTATTATTTCTATGGATTTTTAATGATAATTTTTACTAAGCAATATATTGACATTCACTTTCAAGATTCATTTTTTAGTCATTAACTTCCACATGTAAAATTAACTTTTCTATGATCATTAAACATTAAATTTCACCAATATTAATTTTATTTATCGTGAATTTTCTGATTAAATAAACCATATATCATTTCTACATATGGTGTTCTATATTTAATCATATTTTATTATCCAGTAAAAAATTGATAAATCTGAATTCTTTACTTAATATAAATATTTTTTGATAAGGTGAAATATTTACAAATTAAATCAATTATTAGATATATGAGGAATTTATTGGAAATAAAGATATAAGTGGGATCTGATTATAGATATCCCCTTCATACCTCATTATCCTCATGAGAGAAATTATTTTTCTACCCTTAATCAAATGGATTTATGGTTTATAATTAACAATTAGTTTTATATTTCCTTTTTGAATGATAGTAGTGGTATCATGATGCTTGAGATCACGAAATATAATTATTAATCATTTCCTTGTGTATGAAATCAATTTTTATTATTATTGATGATATTTTTACAACAAAATATTATATTGAAGTATTCCATTATTATTTTATTGATCAAATGGAATGTGTATTCAGTTATTAACATTACCATATTGATTAATCCTTATCTATTCATCACAGTCAAGTATTTAAATAATATTTTTGTTTAGTAATTTAACATTCATTATTGATTCTGAAATATCTAGTATTGATAGTGAAATTATGTTAATTGAATTATTGTTCAGTTATTTAGATTTCAATGATGACTATTCTTATTGATTCAAAATTTCTTCCTCTTTACTTAACTATTTCTAAGAATAAGAGATCACCCTTTTTTATTTCCTTTCATAGAGATATAGGATGTGAACTATGAATGATATGGAAGGATATACTAGAGGGGATAATGATATTCATGAAAAAAGTGTTATAATTTTTTTATTCAAATATAATACAAGACTCAATTGTGAGTCTAGTAAAACAAGAACACTAAACTATTAGGTCCTTAAGGTTGTGACTACTTAATTCTCATACCAATGAAATAATTTAACTAATTTATATAAGATACTAGGGTTGGGGTTTTTATTGGAACCGTATTTTATTCATGGAAATCACTTTAACCAAAATTTTAAATTTAATAAACCATACTCTCATATGAAATATAATTATTTTCTTAATTCATATATTAATATTACATCCTTTTTAATAATAACAACTTAATAATAAAACATTTGAAAATTAAAATGTGTTGTGTCATGAGAATATTAGGTTGGTATAACATAATCATAAATAAGTAATTCATCATTCTTTATTTACTTCAGTACATTACTTATATTACATTTTATGTTATCCATAGTAAATTTAATAACATGAGGGAATAATTTGTGGAAACAATAAAAAAATCCCATTAATAGGTTAAATAATCATAAAAGAACATTGAAATCATTAAATAATATATAAGTGTGAGAAGAATTAAAATATTTATATCATAATAAGGAAATGTAATCTTAAAAATTAAGGAATCATTTGAAACATGCATAATATTTTTGATATTAACAATAATGAAATAAAATAAAATTGTGGCCAAATCACACAATTAAATTATTACCAAAGATAATGTTATGGTCTCCCTTTAAATGTACTTATAAATCATCACTTAATTAATTATCAAAAAACAACAACATCATGTCATGAATATTACAAAATCTGTTCAGATATATCACATTACTAGATTAATTATTGGGATATATTACTTTAGGCTCACCCTATACAACATTATATGATCATTTCCATTTGTGCCACATAGAGTGGAAAATGTACATTATTCATAATCTTGATATTATACCATGAGAATAAGATAGGTTTTATAGTGATATCATAAATCATATATAAAAGACTTTAATTTGGTATTTCAATAAGATAATGGGAAAATATTATTTTGGTCATGATTTTGAAATATTACCCATGATGAGAGTAAACTTCTTAGAGAGATGTAAAATAAACCTAAGAATATTTGAAGAGATTTTTTAATAAAACCATTTGATAAAAAATTAATAAGGTTATTTAAGCATATATCTCAAGGTTGTATGAAAATTTATATCCCCATAAGAAAAATGTTAGGGAAAAATTAGAATTTATCATGGAATTTAAGGAATAGTTTTGATATAAAAGTTGTATATATAATAAAACTAAATGGATAGAGTATTGTTTGATATTCCCTATACCTTAGGTCGACTAATATTTGGTCATGTTTGAGCCTCATATTTAATAAACATAAATATATTAAAAAATGAATCTCTAAGTGAATTAATTTTATTTATTTCACACTTGATCAAATATTAAATTTGGTTTTTATTTATCAATGTTCATTATTAATGGTGAAATGGTTTGTTATAATGTTTTGTACAATATAACCAAGTCGTATTTTGATTTCAGGTTTTTTATTTTTTATATGTTATATTTTTGTATAAATAATTTTAAAATATTAAAATTATTTAAAATAAATATATAATATATAATATAAACCAAGTAGCCATGTGGTATATGATAATTAAATCATTTAAAAACCCCTTATAGGTGGATGCAACTAACCAATAACGAGACATGTCAATAGAGGTCGGAGAGAGTACATATAATATAAATAGGTAAAAATAGTTATAAAATTATCTCAAAAACATTATTATATTTTATAATTATGTTTGAAATATTTTGGGAATATATAAAATGGAAATATATTGGTTGGATATAATGAAAAAAGGAGATAAACAAATGAAAGGTGTTAATCAGTATGTTACCTCTTCGTTGAAGATTTACTCATGTGTTATTGCCTTGATCGATTGGGGTCATATCACACTATAATATCATTAAGGTTCTATGAAGTATTAATAATAGGGAATTGTTTTTATCTTTGAATTTTACAATAAAATGAAAATTGGTTTCTGATTTGAAGGGAGATGGGTATTTATATCAGAAGGGAGGATATTTTTTAGGTTAAAATATTAAAAAAATATTATTCTAAATTATATCATGGTATAGTTATATTTTTTATATTATGAACTATATTCTATTTAAATTACATTTTTTTTAATTAATAACACATTTAAGAGTAAATTTTTTTTTTATAAATAATGAAAAATAACAAATGAGAAAAAATATTAATTAAACAACATATATTTTTTAACATTTGAAATTATTAAATAGGATTAAAAAATTATTTTGTTATTTATAAATGAGAAAGTTATCATATTAAATATTTTATTTTTCAATCCATACATTATAGGTTTTATAAGGTCATTATTACATCATAAATGTTGTCACTATGATAAACATGTTTTGTAAAAACTATATTTTTACTATTCAGATGCAAATTGATTTTATCCTAAAAAATAATAAGAAAAATTACACCTTAGTCAATTTTTACATGATGATTAAAAAAATTTAATTCATTTCATCATAATAAATTTACAAAAAAAGTAAATTTTAACATTCAAAATCAAAATTATAGGCTTAGTCAATATAAATTACAATATATATTATAAAAAATGGACTTGAGAGTTATTTCATTTTATATATTTTAATATTAAAATATACATATATATTAAGAAATATTTTCTTATTATTAGTATGTTTTATTAGTTAGGTTACTGTTCCAATAGTCAAATTACTATTCTAACACTTAGGTCACAATTCATAATACTTATGTTACAATTAAAAATTCCTAGGTTACTATTCCAATGATTATATTTCTTTTATACATTACTTAAATACCAAAGTTTTTACTCATTGGTCATTAATTTCAATTCCAATCAACATTACCTATTAATAATTTTCAAATTTTCAATTTTATTACTAATTTTTGTTACTTTTTTACTAGAGTTTGAATGTATAATAATTCAAAGAGATCTAAGTTATCCAAATTTTCAAATTCTATTAATTTGACATTATGATTATTATATTTTTCATATACTATTATTTCAAATATTTTTGAGATTATTATTATAATTAAAATAACTAGTTATTAAATTCATTGATTATATATATATAATTAAATCATAAAAAAAACGAGAAATAATTAAGAATATTTAAATTAAAATGGGATATGAAATGAAAAATGAATTCTAAAATCACTAATTACTATTTCAATATATGTTTACAGATCAAAATCTAGAACAAAAATTATATATAAGGCGTATCATTTAAGATCATCAACATACATCATATCCTCTAAATTTTTTAACCTTCATTTAATATAATAAATAATTTCATCAAAAGCATAGGAAATTATTAAAACTCCTATAATATGAAAAAAAATATTATTGAGAATTATAAAGTATAAATTTGTTATAAATTTTTCATTTGAAATATACAGAATTTATTCCTATCGACTATTATAACATATTTGGGAATGTTTTATTAAAACCCTTGTATTTTAATCAGGTTTTTATGTTTATCATATTTTCAATTCAATCAGTTTTATTAATAATTGAAATTTATTAAATATTTATTAATGATATGAAAAAATATAAGTATATAATTCATACATATGATTCTACCTACGGTTACAAATTCCCCTGAGAAGAGCACAATTGTCTTTCAATATCTTTACTAATGGATCACAAAATCTAATAATAAGATTCTTCCACCATATCCACTATCATGAATACAAATCTATTAGTACCCCTCATGGGTCAACAATGAAGGTAGTGGTGAGCCTAGAAGCCCACCTCAAATCGGTCATTGGTTGGCTACTAGCACTGACGGGTTAAAGCATGCACAAATATAAATAATTATGCTTAATTTATAGACACAATGATAAGAGATACAATATACTATCCAAAAATTTAAAATAAATTAATTACAATCCAAATAAATGAATTTAATTTCATATTTTTTGGAACAAACATAGATAGTATGATTTTTTTTGAGACCATCCATGAACACAATAAACACTAGAAATATAACTATGAGCTAGTAAAAACAACGTCCTAAATAACACAAGAAAGTATGAAAAATAGTATATATATATTTTTCATGAGCATATAAGTATACTCAACAGGATCATTAATGTATCATCTCACAGAGTAACACATATATGTTTATAACATAATATATATATATATATATATCTGTGTGTGTGTGTGTGTAGATGGTAACACACATCATCTTTCCTAGGGAACAATCACCCTTAATCCAGTGTATTATGTAAGGATTATCCAATAACATCCATAAGGGAACCTACCCATCCTAAAAATATATATCACATCCACATAATCTTCTCATATTACATACCATGTAGCTCATGAATATTGCATCATCACTATGTCACGTGCCAAAGAAATATGATGAAAAGAAATTACAACCCATGAAACAAGCTATATGTCATTGTTTATTGTGCATGTATACCTAAACTAACATGATCCACTATAGCAATTATATATGAATTTTATATAATATCATGTTACTAAATCCCACACATACATTGTATGGTAAAACTTAGATTATTTCTATCTTTAATGAGAGAATATCTTATATCTTGATCCAATATTATCGGTATATGCCTAAATAATTTAATATATCTAAAAAATTGATATGGGAAGTAGAGCATTCAGGGATTTTTATTACTGATAACTATGATCTTGGGAATGAAACTTGAACTCCAAGGCTACTAGGGGTGTTATCTTCCTTACCTAGTTGGTTAGTGAAGTGTAAGAAATAAAATAACATAAGGTATAATCATTTATAGGAACAACATAATGAAACAACCCTACCCATGACATGACTATAGAAAATTCCCATACTCATAACTTGAAAACCAAAAATTCTAATAGAAGTATAATTATAGCTAAATACATAAGAATCAATATTCATCATCATTAATCATCATGCAATTATTATTACTTACATTAATTTATTAAACCATTTCTAAATTATTGTTCCATAATTTTCCTTAATTTATCATTTTAAAATGGTTTCCTTTGAGATAATTTAAAAACCTTATATCAATCCCATGATCCTAGAGAAACTATAGTAAAAAATTCTATCATTTAGAAATTTCAAGATCATTTGATCTGAAATACCCATTCCAATGAATTCGTTAATAATTCAATATCATCCCATATTCCTAGTATTCCAACACTCAATATGATTATCCTAAAATAAATATATACTCCATTACATTAGGATAACTACAACATGAATACATAAACTTTATAAACCCATATTAATTGAAACAATGACCAAGAGAAAACTAAATAGGTAAGCTTATCTATCAACCCATGCATAACAACCAATCATTAGTCCCACAAAACAATCTTATAATAGTAAATCATATCTCAAAACTTATTCAATTTATCCCATCATCATCAACATTGAATCTTTTCACAACCAGGTTTGTCAGAATATACTTTACCCAATATCCCAACAATTCTAGGTTTTACCAAAAATCATATAATTGTCCCTATCATTCTAATTTATTGAAATTCTACTGAAAACAAATCCAATAAAAAAATCAATGAGAAACAATATCCAAAACAAGATGAAAATAGGATAAAGAAATCTTGGATTGGGTATGAAAGATCCCCATGAAATATATTTTTTCAAAAAATATTTTTTATTACAATCATGAATTGAAGTATTCATTGTCAATAGGGTTTGACAACATAAAACATCATATTCAGTAGCTATCAAAAACTAGGAATCAACCATGGACATACTTCAATCAGAATTTCATTATTAATAGATTTAAATGATGAATAATAATTATATTCACATGGATTATTCATCATTTAATTAATCTTAACATATTTATACATTCTTTTTTTCCATGAAAATTAGTCATGGAAACTTATTAAAGAAATCAAATAAAACAGAAAATTATTTGGTAAATATCATGAGGAATCAATAAAATGATCCAATTGTGATATAAACACCCTTTATAATATGTTTCTATTATTGATTTATTGATTATTATATTCATTTTCATAATTTTAAATATTTTTAATTTAATATAATTCATGTTATTGATAGTTAAACATATAAATTAGGATAATTTTTTCATGCCCTACCTAGATATGAACCTTTGAATGTTGTTCATGGAAGTAATAAATAATAAACATATATTTATAATACCCTCTCTAAAAATATACCATGATATTGAAGTTTCTTATTTCGCAAAAAATAGTCCATCAATCATTGACACAATCACATGAATATCATATGAAACATGGATTTCTTAGTAGAAAATGATGGAACGAGAGAGTTAAATCACCAATAGGGAAGAAGGAAACTCACTATAGATCAACCATGAACTAATCTTCACAATATAGTTTCTTAGGGATAATAATGAAAATAAAAATATCTGAAATAGCTGCTCAATTTCTTTTATATTGAAGGAATAAAGAAGAAATTTGAGGTATTGTAGGAAAATTTCATCTTTTTTATATGCTATAATTTTTACATCACCAGTAAATAGCATGGTGGACCACATGGTAATAAATGAGGATAACAATAAAATAATGACATATATTAGTGAACCATATTAAAATGGATCTAGTCAAGAAACCCTCTAAATATAATTTTAAAAGTCCTGCATGATTTCTACTTTCCAAAACATTATGGAAACAAAATCCTATAAATCTAGAAAAGTGTGTTATTGATACCTATGATCTATTCCATGATAATTATATATATTATAAAGATAATTATTTCAATTACATATACCCTATATTACAACACACACACTACATTATAGTGGTCCTTAAGAATTTAGAGACATGGTACCTAACACTCAATATCTATGATACATATTGGGGTCCATGGATTAGTGGTCTCCAAAATTTTATAACCACTAAATTTGACGCTCTAGGTTCAACTCCATTGAGACCATGAATATATTTCGAAAAAATTAAATTCACAGAAAAATAAAAAACACTCAAATCCAACTCCATTATACAACAGAACCATCCCCAATGAGACACATTCCCAAGATGAAATATCAACTCTAACCATACCTATAACTCTATCATCTTCTCCTATATATATCTAATAGATTCAAAATAAAAATGAGGTTTAAATTAATGAACATGATTCTATATCAGGTACCTCTAAAATAATTTTCATTCTTGATAATTAATATAAAATATTAATAGAAAATAAAATATATGGAAATAAAAACCCCATTAGAATTATTTTTTGGGTTCTCTATTTCATAAGGGCATAACTAAACCATCAGAGGAAATGGAATATAAATAAGCACCATTGACACTCATCACATTAAATGATGATGTTATTACACATATTTATAGAAAAATAAACCATCAAATAACTTGGGATATTAAACAAACATCTATAACTAGTTCTCTTAATTAATCTCCCCAAAGACACCATACCACTATATAAATATAAATAAAGAAAAAACTCCAACACAACACCTCCTCGAGATGGTCCTAACTCTTTGTAGGTAGTTCCTATAATATCATCTCATATTTAATATCACACTCACACCTACCAATGACAAGTGATTCATCTTGACGACACTAGTGAAGTAGTGACATAAGATTGAAATAATAGATATAGATCATCTATATTGGATTTAATAACCAATAAGTAACAAATCAATCACACTCTAACAACTCAAAATCTCCAACACATTAGGTAAAAATCATACTCTTACAACAAAACCTCCACTTCCCATGATGAGGATATACCATCAGTAACACATTATCAACAACATGAAACTACATAGGCTATTTCATATGACCATTGTATCACTTATGAAGATCAAACATACCTTTATCAACTCATAAATTAATTAATACATTGATGTTGTACTAATCCCCTATACTAGAATCATTAAAGAACTTACCACCTTCAATCACAATTGAAATAATACATTGAACATAGTCATACCAATGGTGGGGTGAAAATAATTTATACAAGAAAACTATTTTAAGATTAAGTTACTCTCCCATTAACTTCTAAAATATATAATTCATACACACATCATGCCTTCCATTGTTTTTATTGTACTCCCTATATTAACGTCCACCTATAGAGAAATTGTAGTGTTATGGAATATATGATATCTAAAACAACACTAT
The DNA here is from genome assembly GCA_963277665.1 of Viscum album. Classification (NCBI taxonomy): domain Eukaryota; kingdom Viridiplantae; phylum Streptophyta; class Magnoliopsida; order Santalales; family Viscaceae; genus Viscum; species Viscum album. Next base: position 6,282,149 of record OY728140.1, read on the forward strand.
AATTCTAGATACTCTCAAGTGGTAAAACGATGATCGTGTTTAGAGAAGGTAAACTTATAAACCCTAGGAATATTCACTGCCTCTTCTATATAATGTATCAATAAAACAACAATTTTTCTCCACTCATTTTTCTCCAAATAGTAAGTTTAATTCATAAAATTATCTAATAAAGCCCACATATTATAACATATTCCCCAACCATGATGAGAAATGGAGACAAAAACCATTGTGATATCTATCCCTTCTACTTGGTATCATTAGGTGGCTGAATAAAACCCTAAAAACCTAGATCCTCATCCACACCCTTCTGGTAAACAAAATATTGAGATATAAATACTTAAACTAATATCATAATCATAAACCATAAAAATATAAATATCAATTAATGATATATCATAACCAAACTAGTATAAATAGAAAATATTGAACTTTTGTACTCATCGAGAACTACACCATGAATCACTAGAAATATGAAGATATTTTCTTAGAATAACATTTGTTACTGATCATCATTATTTAATCTATTAATGGAATCACCATAAATATGTTAACACTCCAAGAATCCTCCTTGAAATCTACATGATATGAATCCTCCACATTTTTAACAATAGATGGATACATCTTCAGATATTGAAACCCTTTTACTATAAACTACTCTTATATTAAGAAACAATATGAAAAATTCCTCTGTCACCCTCCAAGAATATCTTAAACCACGAACAATACCATTACATGAAATATTACCCAATTAATTATCCATAATATTACATGAACCTAGGGTATAATTAATATTAATTTTATAATCATTCGATATTTCTATACACAGTTACTTCCTCAAGTTCCATTCACACTAATAGAAGATATAACAAACAATCTTATGAATTATGGAGACTAAAAACAATACACAAATGAGTTAGTGTCTTCACTACATTTAATATAACACAACAATAATAGTCACAAGATTATGTGTGGGAGAGTTATGTCCCAGAGTATACAACTTCCTATGCCCAAAAAAGATACCTTCCCTCTACTTCTTAAGAAAAAATCCAACCCATTATGTGAATTTCCTTAAAAAACTATAAAACAACACCATCATTTAAAATATAAAGGATATTTGTGTTGACCATATTCACCTTAAAACAATCATAAGGACTCTAGAACTAGTGATTGCACATGAAATCCAAATCTTTTTTTGTGAAATCATTTAAATTAAGAAAAATCATGGAAAAGTTAAGTATGAACCTCTGGTAAATTCCTACATAACTTAGAAACAATCACAATTTTTCAAAATTAATTAAGGATACACAATAAATGAAAATAATAATATTTATAAGTATTGTTAGTTACTCTATGATAAGAAACAATATATATTATGAAATAATCTATAATGAAAATGAGATACACATATACATCTTCCCAAATTGCTAATGATGTCGAAGAACTCCCAAAATAACTCAAAAATTATTTGTCAGCTCCCACTCTAACTCAAAACACTTCAAGATGTAATTTATGAGAACAACCATGAATAGATGAAAAAAAATATCAAATGAAAAAATCATGAGTCCCATGAAAATTTCTAGGAAACTCATGTAACTAAAAAGAATTACTATGAACTCATAATTCCCAAATGAATATTAAAAAGTAGTCTTTAGAATACCATCATCAATCAGAAACATATGAGGATCTTATTACTGAAATTAAATATCAATGTACTAGTTTTCCCCTTTTTCTACTCTAATATATTGTCAATATTCTTGTGGAGATATAATTTATTCACATTAACGTGATTCAATTGATGGTATTCAAGGAAGAAACATTTAATACCATAAAAATTATTCAAAAAAATACTATTAACCAAAATAGGATGAACGAGTACAACTAAAATAGCACTACATAATATCACAATATTTAATATACTAATTCAAAAACTTATTAGGTTCCATTTTTTAGGTGTAAATTGACATCAAAGGGACATCTTTATGCATCACTTTACATAAATTAATATAACATCAAGGGGGAGTGTTAAAACCCTTACCTGCAAAACATATGGGTACACTTTTACAACACATGGAATCACTACCAGCTGATCACCCATTCAACAAAAAAATAATCTAAACCATTAATGAAAAGTGTTAATCAATATTCCTAAGTTCCATAAAATGGGTTCACTTTATAAAAAACACAACCATACCTCTATTAACATTAGTGAATATAATAAAAGTCATGAATAGAACCATGATATCCTACACAAAAAATAGTTATAACATGCCAATGATGATAATATATAGATATATTCATAACCATTCTAAATATCTCTAATATAGGTGTTTCCCTAAAAATAACATATTATATTTGAAAACATAATTCAAAATAACTTGCCCTAAAAGAGGTGTAGTGACCATAAGGGAACTGGAATCCACCCTACCTCAACTCCAAAATAATGTATGAGGGAATTTTAAATAATGGGATGTGTGGATCTTGAATTACAATAGTCATATACTATGTTTCAAAATAAGATGATAATATATTCCATGATATTTTGATTTCAGATAATTGGAAACTTAATATAAGGAAACCAATAATTTCTTTCTCCACTGCCTCTTTAACCCTAAAAGTGACCAACTCTACTACCACACTCTACTCATTTTACCTAAGGAGGAGGAGGATTTAAGGGCAATACTATTCATACCAACTTAACTAGATATTGACCAAAACCTAGAGCACTATGTTTATACTTCCATGGTGGATTTTATTATAATGTTTGAGCATGAAACAGTTCATATCCCTATACTAACTATCATTAATTATTGTTCACTCAATTGTTCGATGAATAGTCCCTCTAAATGAAATGATTTTTTATAATTCTTTAGTTATGGTGTGAGAACTACCATTCCCAATAAAATGGGATAAATAAAGAAGGAAAAAAAGTCATGAGATCTAAAGAATCTTCATATAGGGAAATAGTAAATCCCTTGGGATTTTTTTTCAATGGATCTTCATGATGAATCTCATCATTTAATGAAAAATTTATTTCTGGTATCCTATTAATGACTTTTCACATCACCAACACCACAATATATGTCAAAAACATTAACAAGAGCATCCATGAAGCAACTACATCGATGAAATGCCACCCAGAAATGCATGTCCCAACCCTACACATTTGGTATAAGGAATGAAGAACATTAAAAGAGTTTATTATAAAAATAATTAAACTCCCACATTATAGAACTCAAAGATGTAGAATATGAATATCATTATAAAAATCCTTTGTCACAGATGATGAAATAAACCCAGCATGAAAATGATAATGAAACATCACCCCAAAATGAACTTCTTATCATGATCACCATAGTAGAAACCAACACTTCTATGATGAGGCATTTATAATTCTAATAGAAAATTAAATCTTTTTCTCCCTATAACTATATATCATGGTAATGTTGATCAATAATTATTCTAAGTAGAGATCCATTTCTTGATATTAAATGGAACCATCATATTTCTATCAGATCATGTACTAAAACTCTAATTAAATATTCATCTAAACTTCATCATTGTTGATCTATAATATATGAGAACATATTAGAGGATTATATTAGATATCATCAGTGGGAGCTTGATTGGGAAATCAACTATGATCAATGCCTATAAAATTTACAACTAAAACGTTCTCTATAAACCTAGAATTTAGATTTTATAAGATCAATTATTTAATAATCTTCATGACTATAATTTTATTTTGGATTCAATAGTTGGTGCATACAATCAAGATTCATGATCAACCCAATGGTATCTACTCCACAATAATAATTAAATATATTAATACATTTTACAGTCATATGGTCCTTTTATCAAATATTGATATTCACAACAATCAAATTTCCTATCTCATATCCCTTACCTATATCAAATTTCATGTTAAACTAATACTTTTCCTAAACAACCATTTCATTCCCACATTAAATTTCTCATAACTCCATTTTTTATCTTAAAAAAAATTATTGGTACCACTCTATAATGCCCCCTCCACTAGTATCCCAACAAGGATGTCTATGAGGGGAAGTATTTCCCCTATATCCCACGTACAATTTGTATTGTTTTAGAAACAAACACCTATTGTATTGAACATGAAAAAGTTGGGGAAATTACACTCATTTTTTTAAAACAGGATAATAAGTGAGATCCACCAGAAATATAAATAACATAAAAATAATTATCCCAAAAAATTATTCTAATGTAATAAAATAAAAAAATTATATATAAAGAGAAATATCTAGTGAGTAACCACAAACACCACAAACACTAGAGGAATCACTAAGATCAATAAATGCTTGTATTGATCATTGACTAGAAGCTATGGACAAGAATTAATATTTATATATGTGGGAAATAATTTAAGTATGTTCACTAATATTCCACATAAAACAACTCACGTGAATTTGAATGACGTATGAAAAATCATAGGGACTATATTGAGGAAATGAAATCAATACCCATATATACTGAACTGCAAAACAACCTCACAAACGGATGATTACCAAGTAATGAAAAAATAGGTACAAAATATCATAAATATACGAGAAGAATATATCCAACATCCACTTTAACATTAAACTATCCTCCAAAGTTCTAATGTCTTTTTTCTTGGTTCTCCCATAACATTCACAAGTCATCATTCCGATTAATGAAACATTATAAAAGATAAATTGTTACCTCACCATGAATCTCATTCGTCTCATTATGAAATATTTTTGACCACATAATATGATAAAGAAGTATGTCTAAAATCCATTAGAATCCATGTAATATGTAATGGTAATCAGTCCATTATTGTCATTTCACATGAACCTAGATTTCCATAGTTACTAAATCTATAATACATGTATATGTTATAACCCTTTTTCACTACAAAACAAACATAAATGTATGTAAAAACATAGATCCATCACAACCCTCATGAGATTATTTCATTTATAATATTATAATTTAGATCATATATGCCTACACAATATACTATTCCCCAAATAGAATGTGTTGGGAGAGAGTTATTAACCATCAATTTCCTTGAAAACCATGGTGTTGGGAAAGGCACCTGAAACTCAATTACATTATGCGCAAAAAATTCCCTACTAATAGGGTTATATATGCATATAAAATAAACCAATAATGGATAATATAAAAAAACTAAAACCAATCTATGTGAAACTACATTACCTAAGAGTCGACTATAAATAATATTCCACATGAAAACTCTCCTTCCACCTTTAGGGCCTGAATGATAATGATCACTAAACACAGAAGCCTAAATATTCATTATATGTAGTCATATAGTAATTAAAAATATTTAATTACCTTTTTTATCATATCATATATTCAGGTATATGTATTTTTAATGATTCATGCATTCCAGCTAGATTCCATTAAAGTAACTTTAAACCATATTTCCTTCCCATTATTTAAGATAATTTACCCAAAAATAATTTCATGGTTTCAAATTTTATGGATCCTTCCATACCCAACATCTATTCACATAAATCCATAAATTAATCATTATCATAAATAAATTTGGGTTTTCTAGGACTCAACTAAAGATTCAAAAACAATTTACTCGTTGTGAATTAGGATGACTACAATAGGAATATGTAAACCAAGGAATAAAATGTTAATTAAACTAAATATCATTTAATAATAAAATAGAAATTCATCATAGTAAAACCATTCTAGAAAAACAATCATCATCCCTACACAACCATCAATCAATACTAAAATCATAGATCTCAACCAATTCTATCTATCTTATTTCAATCCATACTAATTCACCTCTACAACCAATGAAACCAACCTATCCCACATCTAATATACCAACCATACCATTTTTCACAATATATCATAGAAAGGGAACTACTATACTTTGTCATAAACATCTAAGTGAACCATGTTTTATTCACAACACATTAAAGGGAAATATATGGAATTAATATAAAAAACTAGTAAAATAAATCCAGGTTTACCTGTGGGATATATCCATAATAAATATATATATATATATATATAGAATTTTTCATTAACATCATTTATTATCTGATTCATTAGGTATGGTTTTTGGAAACATAAATAAAAATACTTTGGTAGATTTTAAAAGATAAGATCTAATCATTGACATAATTCAAGAAACAATTCATTATAAACACATTTTATGTAATAATATTAATCAAATTCACATTCATAATTAATCATTAACATCATTCTAATATATTTATTTTTATAGACCTATTTTAGGAATATCAATCATGTGTTTTCATAGTGGAAAATAAAACAAGAAATTCTCTAATATGTAGGAAATATAAAGAGGTATCCATAAGGTATATCATAAACCAAGTTTGATAAAAATCCTTTTAAATATGATTCCTTTCAAAATTTGAAAATTATTATCTTTATTTTGGAAATTTAAGCCTTATAAAAATAAAAAATAAGGGATGATAATCCCATGTCAATAAAGAAATATGGATTAGTTATGAATTCCCTACATTTATTTGTATCCTTAAAGGTTATCTTATCAATAATGGATGTATGTAAAAAACCCCACTTACTTATCTTTCAAAGAATTCACAATTTCAATATTAATTACCTTACCAAAAAATATAACATCAATAATTGATAGAAACTAATGAATGTATATTGAAAATAGGATTTAAATGAATGGATTAATATTATTCAATTGATTAAGAACCAATAAGGAAGATGGAAAATCACCTTGGATAGCCCATTAATCAGTCCGTATAATTTAGGTGATATATCCTAGATACGAGAATCAAATTTCTTAGAGATTACTTCTTGGGTAACCTATGATTTGAAATAAGATGGAGGAAATGAATAGAATTTGAGGGTAAATCAGAATTTATATAGGCTTGAATTTTTGTATCACCAAAACAAAGAATGGACATCCCTTTTTCAATAGTAATGGTTCTCACTCAAACCATGGTGAAAAATGGATGAAAAATTATAATGGGTCTATTCAATCACCTTAATGAAATCTTACTAAAGTTAAATATATATCTCCCACTTTCCAAAACATGGTAAAAAACTAATACAAGAAAAAAATATACAGTTATAATGAAACCTAATAACTATGTTTTTAGGGTAATAAAAATGGAACATGCAATAAATTTTATTCATATGACACATATAATTACCCTTTCATGATGATAAAAAATGCTTTAATATGTGGGATACTAGAAATAAAACCATAGAGCTTCATGTTGTAGGGGTATCCAAAATGGAAGAACCACCAAATTGGCCACCTTTATGTCAATGTCCTTGAGGACATAAATATCCAGTAAACATATATATTAATAGAATCCTAATAAATAACATGGAACCACATTTTATAAGGAAATTTACTTATATATAAAATAATATTATGCTTTTTTCAAGAATTAAATTTATTTCAATTTGAATGTTTTTTTAATGTTTTTCATTTTAGTGAATTTTTTCATAACTTATACATATCACATTCATATAAAACAAATTTTACACGTCTGATCATTATCCACCTTTACCATAATATAAAACATCTAAGACAAAACATGATTTCATTTCATGAAAAATTCTATCAAATTTCGACAAGACCTGTTCCTTTAACTTAAAAATATTTAAATCCTATGGATTTTTTTAAATATGGTATGAGCACAACAAGATCAGTAAGGGGCCTAAAAAAGAATAATTTTGTTAGTCCTGTGAAAAACATGATACCTCATGAAATGATTACGTTTATTAAGAATTCTTCTAAGAGAAATAATGTAAATAATTTTCAAATTAAATTAGAAAACTTTTTTATCAATGAAATCATACAAACCCTATAAAAATAACATATAAATCATGTAAGAAACTTGGGAAATAATAATTCATGTCACTATTTAAAATTGAATAACTAATATATTCACCTTCCATCTCATACATGGAGGGATATCAAAGACTCTCCCATCCATGGTTTATCATGTAACCACCCATACATGGTTTATCATGGAATGATCCATACTTGGTTACTAACGTTATCATCCATCAATGGGTTATAATGGAACCAACTGTCATTGGTTTACAACGGAACAAATCATCCTTAAAAACAATTCCCAAGAACCATAATATTATCATAAATCACGAGGGAGTTAATTTTAATCATAAAAAACATTAAAAACTATATTAATACTTTATGAAAAACCATTTTGGATATCAATATATCCATTTTTTGTAAAACACCATATTCAATACTTAAATACCCTTTTCATTTAAAAACCTATAACACCCCAAAATTTTAAAATAGAAACATATTGTTTGATCTTAAATATGGAATGAAAAAAATTATTAAAATATAATGTTAACCCCCCCCCCCTCACAACCAATACTATATGCTACATTTTTTTAAATAAATTCAATCTCTTCGATAGCTTACAAGGCATAGAATATCAAGTATAAATGAAACAAGATACTCTATTAAAATATTATTATTTAAACATAAACATTATAACATAGCTATTAAGTTGGTGGGTATGAATAGTAATACCTAAATTACAAATATTATATGGTTTTCATATGTATAAAATAAATTCAATGATTATCTATTGATTGGAAATAAAAGTGAAAATTGTTTAAAGTAAAAGGAAATGGTTTCTAAAAAACAAGTTTTTTCTTCTAAAAGGTTGTTTAGTCACTCTTTTCATTACAATTATTTTTTACCAAAAATATAAAATTTAATAATAAAATTAACTTATTTTATGAAATTATAATATCAATATGAGTTCCGTCTAATTTTTTTGTAATTTTTAAAGATATTTCCTTAATAGATTAATTGTTAAAAATATTGATTTTTATTAAAGGCTTGATATTAATTTAAAAGAATATAGAAGCCCAATTTATTTAATGTAGTTTTAATGTTATAATTACATCCATAATATAAATATTAATCAAAATAAGATCATTATAATCACTTTAATATATAAATTGGATAAAAAAATTGTAAACTTTTTCATGTTTTACTGTTAGATACCAGTTTTCTGGACACAACTATAGAATTATTTTTGAATTAAATTCTACAAATTCTGTGAGATGAATTTTAATAAATGGATTAAATATTTTGAATGATTTTTTTTATTTTTTAATATGGACAATTTAATTTTTTACTATAATGAATAAGGAAATCATTAAAAATTATTTACCACGGTTAAGTTACAAAACGATTTATCGTGTGACCAAATTAAATTATGAGGCTTAAAAACGACACAAATCATGTCTAATTATTATTTAATAGACATATTTAGACCCTATATATTTTATTATTCTAAAAAGATCAATTATTTATCCTTTTTTCATGTAAAAAAGTCATTTTCAATTCATTATTTTCAAAAAATCAAACTATGTCGTCCCCCAGCCCCAAATATAAAATACCACCCTCTAGCCAATACTTTCCACACATAAAAAATCCATTATTTCATCTCATTACTACACAAATAAATTCTATAAATATCTCCCCATATCCTATAATCCTATTTTTTTCATAATCCAATCCTAGAAAGGCATTGGTTAACACCAAATGATTATGAGTGATGAAGAGGTAACATTTGTAACTGAAAAATATATTTTATTTCTTCCTACACCTCATCCAAATTTTATTAAACAACACATATATCATAAAATAATTATATTTTATATAATTTTACTTTTTATGTTATGGTTATTACAAAAAAACTATCTTATCCTCCCTCAAATCAGAAATGAAATCCTTGATTGTGTTTACAGTGGACTACTACCTCATGAACTGACATAAATCATTTTCCATCACCACTTATCATGGATGGATATAATGATGTATTTAATTTTTATATATTTAATTTATTATATAATTATATTTTTGGAAATATAATATAATATATACATTCTCACATTTCATTTCATAGAGAATATGATAACATCACCCATGTGTATGGTCAGCTATCACATCACAAAGCGAAGTGATTCGTTTTTACATAAGTTTTCTATGGAAGATATTAAGGATTAATTTTATGTTCATTTTTTATTAAAATTACATATTAATCATTTGTAAAAAAAATATATCATATAATTTCTTACCTTATCATCAATTGAATTAATGATATTGTCATTTTTGTGTACAGTGGACTACTACCTCACGACATGATGAGACTTGTTTTTCACTAATGCATAACATAGAAGGTGATAAAGATTAAACCTAATAAATATATGTTATATATATAACATGATATTGATTTTTTAAAATAAATATAAAATCCAATTCCTTACCTATTCACTTGTTAAGGAAATGATAATGTTACTCGTTCTTATGTATAGTGTACTATCTCTACAAATCGATGTGATTCATTCTCTATGTTCATAATTTTTTAATAATTATAAATATTTATCTAATGAAAAATTAATATTAGTAACACAAATAATTTTATTGCGATGACGTAACTATATAATATCTTTGGGATTGATAATTATCACAATAAAATATACACATGGAAATAAGGTAATTAACACCCGAAGCAATATGGATAATGAAATATTATTAATGAAGGGGTTATAAGATGTTATAAAATAATCAAATGTGATATTATAAATATTAATATTTCTATAGTATAAGTTAAAAATATGTTTAAAATCACTATAATATAGGATAATGAGAGATCAACTGTATTGTAATGTCCTGGACCTCTCTAGTCCATTAACTTGTGAAAATGATGTGTTAGAAGTGTTCTTAGAGGTTAAGGTGACTTGGGGTGTGTTTGGGTGGACTTTTAAGGAAGACTAAAGGACAGTAGCTTTCGCACGAGCTATGCACAGTTTGTCTAAACCGTACGGCCAAACCTTGTGAGGTTGGTATTAGAGGCAGTGGCTAACGCACGGTTAGCGCACAGTTTGGCTAACCATGTGGTCTAACCATGTGAGGAGTGTTTGTTGAGGCAGTAGCTAACGCACTATTAGCGCACGGTTTGTCAAACCATATAGACTAACCGTGCGGGAACTTAATCTTAGATCCTAAAATTGTGTATCTAACTCGTTTTGCCTCTAAATGGTTCATTTAAGCTCATAAGCGGCCATAACTCGGGATTACCCTTCCTTGAAGGTATGAGAACCTCTCCCAAGAATTTTGGAGGCAATCTGAAGGCTTCTCTTGGCGAATTGAAGCCGGTTTCCTGAGGTATGTGATCGTTCTTGTTTGGTTTCTTAGATATACTTATATCTACTTCTCCTCTTCCCTTGGTTTCTTAGATCTACGCCTATTATGGCTAGATCTAAGTGTGTGGATTCCAAATATGTTGAGCTTTGGTCTTGATCTTACTAGGAGGAGAAATCTAATGTGGGTTTTTGGAGAATCAACCCAGATTTCTTGTGCATTCTTCGTTGTTGGGGTTTTCGTCATAAACATTAATGTAGGGGATTCGTTGCTTCTCTAATTTTTTATGTGCAATCATAGAGTTAGCAAGATTTAGCCCTTTGGATCACAATGAAATTGAACTAATTAAATACTTGAACTAGATTTAAATAATTGGTTTGATCACATGTTGTTGCTATGCACCATGATAACGGTTTGCCTCATGATTTTCTAGATAGTGTGATATCTATGCCTTGCTTGTTAGCATGTTTTTCTTTATGAAATTGATAAAGAACATAAAGTCAGAATTATTTGATAATTAATTGGCTAAAGATAAAGAGGCATGTCAATGAATCTGGTTGTTGTTGTTGTTCTAATTTGATGTTAATCAAATTGATGTCGATGTGCATGTTTAATTCAGTTGGTTGGTAAAACTAAAACATGTTGGTGCTTGTTGTTTGAAGGCATTCCAAATTAATTGTTTAACTAATTTGTTATAGATTAATGATTAGGTTTCTCGAATTTTGAACCTATGAATTAAATCTGTTAATTCAAGATGGATTAAAGAGTTGATTGTTTGATAATTCCTGAAAGGGTTCTGAGTTACCCTCTTGATTGTTAAAGGGTCATGAGCCCAATTAATGTGAATATGCTTGATTTCCTGCTGCTTGTGATGTGATGTGATCCAGGATGGGTGTTTTGATATGTGGGGGCATAGAGGGCTTTTGGTTGTGGTAACAGATGACACCTAGAGTGGCGATATGCATCGGTTTATGCATGTGGGTGTCGGGGAGAACATGAGGGATGATGGAATGGGATGGAAGTGATTGTTGGATGCTTGTTGATTCTTTGGTTGTTTATCTGCCTTACTTTTCCCCACTGCTCAAGGCAGCTGGTCTTTCTTACCCTTCTTCCGAAAGAGGCGAAGACACATGGGGTATGTAATGTGCTTTCCGTGTTTAGCTTCTCAAGGGAGGATGGGTCTACGATCTTGCTATAGGTGCCAAAGACTCGATGGGTAGTACATCTACTCACTGTGTTGATCCCCCTTGTGATTAGTAGCATAGGATGATTTCCTAGAATGCCTGAGAATATGGGAAAGTAATTCTGTAATGAATGTTTGAATAAATGATGTTAACCCATGGGGTTGGTGTTTGTTGAAACTTAATGTTGAGGTTGAGAAATTTTAAAGGGACAATGGAATTTTTTGGATGTGGTGTTAATGGAATTTAATGTGTAATTGGTCATGGTTAATTAATGTTTGAATAATTAATTAATGTAAAGTGGAATTGATAAAAAGGGAATGAAGTAATCTAATAAAGCCCTTAAATGGTTGTGTGCTTATAGGATACCTAGTCTTAGAAGTGGGAGCCTGGAGTCCGAGAGACTTAAGCTACAGTTGTGTCTAATAATAGGTTATTCCCATAGTGTGGTTGTGAGTTATAGTATATTCTGTACTTCTTGTTTTTCTATATGCTACTCCATCTTGTCAGTAAGGGACACTGGCACCACGGGGATTCTGATCCCTGGTGGGTGTTTTCCCCTACATTCCAATGGGAGGATGAATAGCTGACTACCCCATTTGACCCTTCTCTCTTCTCTTAGTAGATATTAGTTCTATTAGGCACAGTGGTTAGTTTTTCCCATATATGTGTGTAGAGGGCTGTAATGGCTTGTGGTTATTCACACACATATATTATGGATATAGTATCCTATGGACTACTATAGGTGTAACGTGTATAGGCTGTGATGGATTGAGGATCCTTACTCGGTATATGGGCTATAATGGCTTGAGGTATAATACCCGACGTATGATACACGTTATGCGAGCTGTGGTGGCTCCCGGAAACTACCTGGTTACTTTTGGTTGTGAGGATGGTGTGGTGCTTCGCCCAGGTGTCTGTGGGAAAGCCTTTGTGGTGCACGTGGTGCAGATTGTGGAGCTTAGCTCAGGTGTTTGCGGGCAAGCATTTGGAGAGAGATGCATAGGACGTATGTCGTTGGGGAAAAGTGGCAAACCAGTGGGGAAGTAGTAGCGGGTTACCCTTGATATTCATTACAATATTCTATATTCTTGAATGCATTACATGGTGAGAGTAGCCATGGTGAGGTTGGGAACTCAGTATACCTGTTTAGGTGATGAGTTTGTTTCACTTGTTGTTCACTGTGATTTAGCATGCTTTCTTTACTTTTGCATGAGAGGCTTCTAGGAGGATCCTACTGACTATACTGTTATACTCACCCTACATATATATAAACTGTTTTTCAGGTCAGTTGAAGTAGGTTGGAGATCAAGCTGGTTTCTACTAGCTTGGGGTTGCAGGAGCTGTTCGGGCTTGTGGTTGCGGCTATTTTTACTTTCTTTTGGGTACTTGCAGTTTTCCATTTCAGTTGTATTACGTTTTCATGAAATTATATATGTGCCCTTGGGTTTTCTTTTACACTTCAATTTTGAGTTGGATTTGGTTGGTTTCTATCTTATCTCTCTCTTCCGCATGTGTTCTCCTAGAGGGTAATGCATCCCATTTGTGTGTTACTATACCCCCGGTGCTAGTCACCAACTCAAGTCCAACTGGAGGTGGGACACGGGGGTCATTATCTCCCTTCTCACATTGCCGGCCCAAGAGGGGTACACTTTGTGGGGAGGGGGTCGTAACAGAGTGGTATCAGAGGTGTGGTTGAGGGATAGGATGGAGTTTGGAGTTAGGCACATGTGAGGTTCCTTGGGTTGGTAGGGAAATAGTGTCATTCATATTTATCAAGTGAGGTAAACACTGGAGATCAGCTAAGACATAGGCATTTAGGGCCCCCTATGATCTGATGTACAGACCATTTAGTTTAAAATGGCTACTAAACAAGGTGATACTAGTTGTAGGGTAGAGACCTAGGAAAGGATCATGCATCATTCTTCTTTGTGCCTATGTTTGAGTGGGTAGACCTTGGGATAGGTTAACCTAAAATGAATGAAAGAAAAAAAATAAATTAATTAATGTTGAGTATTCCATATTCCAGGCTTAGGATCTCTAACAGTTCGTTACTTTACAGGTATGGCTCCAGGTCAACATCCTTGTCAGGTTTGCACAAGAAATTTCCAACAGGCTATTCCAGAAGATCGTCGCAGGGTAGAGGTTGACGATGAAGACACTTAGAGGAAGACACTCGGAGAGTTTCAGCGCCAGAGTCTGAAGAAGTATGAGGGCTCCGTTTCAGATGCAGTCACAGAAGACTGGTTGGAGGAGGTCGAGATAGGCTTCAGTTTGATCCATTCTTAGAAGGAGTACTGGGCGTCCTTAGCTATGACGATGCTACGTGGAGCAGCAAGGCAGTGGTGGATCTTATTCCTCAGGGACAATGAGGATTCAACGATCTCATGGGAGGATTTCTGAGACAAGTTTAGAGTCGATTTCCTTTCCTTGACTGCGAAGGAGTCCAGTCGCTAAGAGCTTCTTACCCTTCGACAGGGGAGATCCACTATGCGAGAGTTCTGAATCTATTTCAGGAACCTTTTACGATATGCTTTGGACCTGTAACCAGATGAGGAGGCTAGGGAAAAACATTTCGAGGAGGCTTTGTGTCTATAGATCCAGTGCCAGGTCACCCCATTTATGATAAAGACATATCTTGAGGTTCTGGTGAGGGTAGAGTTTGTCGAGAGGACTTTGGAAAGGATAGTATCATCACGAGAGGGGGATCATCATGATCCCTCACGAACCAAGGCTATGGTCTGGGGTTCCCAGTTTTCAGGGCAGAAGAGTTTATGTTCAGCCGGGGGTAGGTCCCAGCCCTTCGCATCTCATTTCTCCAGAGGCAGCAACTCTCAGGCCTATGCCAAGGGATCAAGTGCTTATTTTTCTTGTGGTGGTCATGGCCATCAGCAGCAGAAGTGCCTGAAATTTTAGAGTGATCATCGTGCACCAGGTGTTACGCTCCAGGTTCCTCCATTGAGGCAATTCCAACCGAGGCAGTAGTATCCAGTTGCAGTAGCTTTAGATCAGCAGAGGATAGATGGGGCAGGCAAAGGAAAACCCCATGACGCTACCTGTCCACAGAGAGCAGAGCGCAGACGTGGTGGTGGTCATCATCAGGTTCAGAGAGGCCGTGGAGGAGGTCGTGGTTAGCTTCATGCTCTAGCGTTGCCAGCACCAGGCAAGCCATATGTCGTTCGAGGTACCCTTTTCTTGTTTTCTACCTTGGTGTATTCCTTATTTGATTCAGGAGTGACACACTCATTCATATCACCTACCCTTGTCCATGCTTTGGGACTTGAGGTAGAGAGACTTCCAGTGCCCTTGGAATTGACTATGCCAGTTGGAGGTCGATCAGACTTGTTTGAAGTATGTAGAGACTATGAGCTAGTGTTGTGGCAACACCACTCTTGGGGAGATTTCCTATGTTTATGAATACAACCATATGATGTCATCCTCAACATGAATTGGTTTTATTCGGTGAAGGATATTTTGGATTTATTCAGGAAGAAGGTCGTTTTCTTTGGTGCGGATGGTGAGAAAGTGGTGTTTTTTGGTGAGTGAGATCCTCGGATGGGTCATAGGCGCATATCATCCTTATCATCTATGGCAGCTGAGATGGGGCAGAGTTCTTCAGAGGTTCAGTAGTTGGCACTTCCTAAGGTCGTAGAGGAGTACCCTGATGTCTTTCCAGAATAGGTTGTGCCATTACCCCCTCGACGATAGATTGAGTTTGGGATCGAGCTACAGCCAGGAGCATATTTTATCTATATGTCTCCATATAGGATGACCCCTTCTGAGTTATGAGAGATACGTATGCAGCTTGATGGTCTGCTAAAGTGTGGTTTTGTTCGGACAAGTGTGTCACCGTGGGGTGCACCAGTTTTGTTCGTGAAGAAGGCCAATGGAAGTTTGTGATTGTGTGTTGATTATCGTCGCTTAAACAAAGTGACAATAAAGAATCGCTATCCTATTCTGCGGATTGATGATTTATTCGATCAACTGAAGGGTGAAATTTGGTTCTCAAAGATTGACTTATGGTCAGGATATCATCATATGCATGTGAAGTCTGAGGATATCCAGAAGACTACTTTCTGTTGTTGTCATGGGAATTATGAGTTCATTGTATTTTCGTTTGGTGTGACAAATGCTACAGTCGTATTCATGGGATTGATGAATGCTATGTTCCGTGAGTTCCTGGACATGTTCGTGGTAGTTTTCATTGATGACATCATTGTGTACTCCACGTATGAAGAGTATCATACAGAGCATCTACGAGCTGTTATGGGAGTTCTTCACCAACATCAACTGTTCGGGAAGTTGTCAAAGTGTGATTTTTGGGCTCGATAAGTCTGTTTCTTGGGGCATGTAGTGTCCCAGCAGGGAGTAGCTATGGATCCATCGAAGATTGAAGCAATTGTGTCTTAGTCATCCCCCAAGATAGTTTCAGAGGTGCGAAGTTTCCTTGGTCTCACAGGCTACTACAGGAGGTTCTTAGCCAATTTCTCCCGAGTTGTGACTATACTGATAGCTATGACTAGGAAAAATCATGCTTTAATATGGACTGATCAGTGTAGGATAGCTTTAGAGTATCTAAAGGAGAAGTTAGTAAGTGCTCTAGTCCTTTTTCTTCCAACTGAGGGAGTTCAGTTTGATGTTTTCTGCGATGCTTCACATATGGGGTTAGGCTGTGTTTTCATGCAGCAGAGGTCAGTTGTTTTTTATGGGTCTCGGCAGTTATGCCCCCATGAATGCAACTATGTCACCCATGATCTTGAGTTGGCAGTCGTGGTGTTTGATATTAAGTTGTGGAGACATTACCTCATTGCTGAGCGCTTCGTAGTTTTCACTGATAATAAGAGTTTGAGGTATGTCTTCTCCCAGCGTAACTTGAACTTACGACAGCATGCAGTTGTAGAGTTTGTGTCTCGATGTTTATTTTTCCAGAGGGTGATGGCCGAACACCATGTTCCTGGTGGTCTTCTCCAGCCATTAGAGATTCCTCAGTGGAAGTGGGAGGACATCTCAATGGACTTTGTTACAGGTTTACTGATTAGTCACCAAAAGTGGCTACTATTCATTGTTAAGATCTTAATATTAATGTGTTTAAATGTTCATAAACATCAATTTTAGTCCAATTCAGAAATTGAACTTCATTTCCCATCATTGTGCAATTCATGCTTAAAGTGTCAATTTGGGCCCACTCAATAATTTGCTTGTGGAAATTACAATATTCATCATTTTAATTTGATATTTTGTTATATGATTCATCACGTTATTTGGAACATTTTTTATTTTAGGTCTGATGGATGAATCACAAGTGAAGATGGATCCTGAAGGCAGAAACTTTCTGGAAAAATCATAATGGGCCTATGGCCCATCGAAAAATTTTGGGGCCCACAAAACAAGCCCAATGAAGATAAAATTCATACAGTAGAAAGATACAAATATGATGATTATTTTATTCAATAGTGGCCAGAGCTAATTCTGATTTTTTCATGATGATAAAGGGATCTGAAATTGAGATTTAAATGGTGGACACGACATTAATGCACAGAAATCCATCCCACTATTTATACCATAACATCCATACGGCTGGAGGAAATTTCCTGAAATGTTTACAGATCATAGAGGACAGATGGATGAAGATATTTCTCTTCTACAACCCCTACGGATTCGGCCTTCATCGATTACAAATTTACACGTCAATATGGTGGACGAATCTGGACAGTTTTCCAGGTCAAATTCGAAACGTCAATTTCCTTTTGATTATTCACCCTCCTTTTGACTATATTAATTGTTGAGGGGTGAATTAATTGTTGGTTTATGGACCTAAGGCTCCTAATATTTCTATATAAGGAGCTATTGGTGAAGGTAATAGGTGTGGATATTTTTCTTATCATCTTTTTTTGCTTGTTTCATTGTAAGGTTATGCTTCCAAATTTTCTTTGTAATGTTTTCCATTTCCATGTAAGTTTCTTTTTTGTATCATTATGTTCTTAATCAACTTATTTCTCTTCTATATTTTCCATTTCATTTATTAAAACATTATTATCACAAAGCACAGTGATATCTCTTTGTTGTTGTGAATTAGTTCACACATATGTGTGAATTTCATTCACACACACGGAGGAGTGCTCGTTATTTCCGCGGTTTTAATTTCTTCAATCCAATTCTTGTTAGACATATTCTGCCCAACATTGAGAGTACACCATCAATGGAGGGAAAACACTTTAATGGGTTGATCTTAGGAGTATGAAAAGGCTGGATTGAATGTTATTTTATGAACGAATTGTTGTTAATTGGATAATTAATTTAAGACATCCATTCTTCAGTTATTTCTACTTATCATCTTTATTGTGTTTGAGAAAACTAAATTCAATTACTAAATGACCATATACCTCGGATAGATCATGAATTTGGTTCTATAAGTGTATAGGGGATTAGTAATTGTGTTTATTAAGCACCAAACCAGAAAATGATGAAGGTGGTGTTATTTTTGAAGAATGGATTCATCAAGAATTAATAAAACCAAAATTGTCTAAAGAAGTAAAATTCATTCAATCCACCCCAAGCATAATCCTAAGATCAACCCATTTTCTTTGAATTGAATTCACTTAGGTTTATTAGTGTTATTTAAACCATCCAAAATCAAAACCAAAGTTGGCTACTTCATAGCCCATCCTTCACCAAATCATAGCATCTCAAGGTTACTTCTTTGGTCTCTATGGATTTGACCCCTACATGTACTACATCGACCGCTTTTACCAGTAGGGTAAATTTGGGTGCAACCAAATTTTGGTTCCATTTCTGGGGACCAAGTAAGTTCCTTAGACCAAAAACCTTTTTTTCTCACCCCCATTCTTCTATTCTCATCCCAGTTCTCTTATCTTTTCCCTTTCTTGTTTTTTTTGGCGCATGTCTGCCTACACCCGCGATAATTCAAACAGATTAGTTAGGGTGGATAATCCTAGGGCTGGGGAGTGAAGCACTAAAATAGGTCTATTTCCTTTAGATCCAAATCTTCCTAATACTCCAAATTTAGACGTTGAGTTCGATACAATGGATAATCTCCCACAAAACCAAATCATAAACTGGGGAGGGAACCAAAATAACGGGGAAGACCCTAACTTGAGAATTGTTGTAGACCTGACCATGAATGACTATCTCACACCAACCTGGACCAATGAACCCTCTTTCATTAGGCATGATAACATAGGATATGCCCAATATGTTTTCAAACCCCATGTCCTGAACCACCTTCCAACCTTTCATGGGATGGAGTCTGAGATGCCTTACCTTCATGTTAAAGAATTTAATGACATTGTCGAAACCATGTTCCCACCAAAACAAATTGAATCTGCTAAAATGAGACTTTTTCCTTTTTCTCTTAAGGACCGAGCAAATAATTGGTTAAAAAATTTGAGACCATCATCCATTCACTCTTGGGACCAACTTCAATGAGAATTTTATAAAAAAATACTTCCCCCATCACAAAAAAATTTCACTTAAAAAGATCCTACAAAACTTTTTTGAAAGAGAGGGAGAAATATTCTATGAAACATGGGAAAGGTTCAAGGACACATTAAACATGGTACCGCACCATGGTTTCTTAATCCCAGAGCAAGTACGAATTTTCTATGAAGGGTTGGGTCCCGGAAACAAACAATTCATTGATATGATGTGTAATGGAACCTTCAAAAACAAAGCCCCAAATGATGCTTACGAGTATCTAGAAAATCTTGCTGAACAGAACCAAACAAGGGGAACATCACCATACTATGAGAAGCCACCCAATCTGGTGGAATGTACAATCTTGGAGAAGAAGAAAACCTTAGAGAAAAACTTGTTGCACTCACAAGGAAGGTTGAGGAGATTGATCTTAGGAAGGTCCACAAAACCCAAACTGTTGAGCTTGTTTTTACAATTTGTGAAAAGCATGACCACAAGACTGATAATTGTCCAACCATTCCTTCTATCAAGGATGTTATTTTAGGAGGAACACCAGAAGAAGTTAATGCAATGAACTTTCAAAAGCCACAATTCACAGACACCTTTAATCCAAGGTATAATGACCATCCCAGATTTCGTTGGAAGGAAAATCAACAACCAACACAACAAAAATGTATCAACCCATACCCTCAACAAAACTTTCAACCTCATAATCAGTTCCAACCACAACCGGTCAAATTCCAACATCCTCGTGTCCAATATCAACAACCTATCCAACAACCCAATCAACAACCTATCCAACAACCAAAGTATCCTCCTGGGATAAACCCACAAGCTCAAGCACCAACCCAAATTGTTCCACAAAGCCTACTAGAACAATTGTTCAAACAAATGGAAATAATGAACTCATAATTCTCATACATTAAAAAATAACTTCAAACCATCAAAACTGGAAAGGCACCCATGCCCACACAGGCCATTCCAGAACAAACATCAAGGGGAGAGACAAGTTTTACTCAACCAACTCACGAACAACTAATGGTTGTGACAGTTTTAAGAAGTGGGAAATCAATTGAAAAACCTGAACAAATAAGTCAGAAACCATGTGAAGCTTCAAAATCTAATGAAAATTCAAATGAACCACAAGATCAAACTATAGATACTAATAACAATGTGAAAGAAACAACACTTCAACAAACAACTCCACAACCTGCACCATTTATTCAACGCATGAGGGGGGGAAACCAAGCCTGAATTGAGTGAAACATTGAGGGAAATCTTCTTACAAGTCAAGTTGAACATTCCCACTCTCGATTCCATCCAACCCATAACTTTCTACAAAAATTACTTTAAGGACTTGTGCACTTTTAAAAGAAAATTTTCACATAAAAACCAAGTCCTTTTGGATGCTAATGTGAGTACCAAAAATCAAGGGACCATTCCTCCTAAGTTGAAAGACCCAGGATGCCCTTACATAAATATTGAACTAGGAGAGAACAAAGTTGTCAAATCCTTGTGTGATCTAGGTGCCAGTGTGAACCTCATTCCTTATGCCATGTATTTTCAGTTAGGGCTCGAAGAACTCCAACCCACATCTGTCACTCTTCAACTTGTTGATCGTAGTGTTCGATTTCCAAAGGGGATCTTAAAAGATGTTTTGGTGAAAGTTGAAAATTTCATTTACCCAGCTGACTTCATTGTTCTGGAAAATCACCCAAGATTAGGTCCTAGGGAGAAAACCCCAATCTTCCTTGGTCGTCCCTTCCTTTCAACAATCAACTCTGTTATCCGAGTCCGAAATGGGAACATGACCATCACCTTTGGAAACATGAGTCTAGACTTTAACATATACAATGAAAAATATAAAATTGGGGATGATGAAGAGATCCATGAGGTTAATTGGATTGGTAGTGTTGATAATGAACTCAATGAACATCAAGGAATTACCGAAGCATGGTTAAGTCAAGAAGAGATTGATTTTCTTTATTCACATGAGGGAAATTTGTCTCCTTGGATTGAATCTCTTTCAGACAGCTCTATTGATGAATTTCTAGAATCACCAATCAATGATACCATGGTTGAAATCAATAACATTGAGTCCATAGCCATTCATGACACTACTCTGGAAAATTTAGTGGATGAAAATTCTGTTCACAAGGAGCCAATTTTTTCAAGAAATCTGAACAAAGAAACTAAGTTCAATACAAAGTCTCATCCTTTCTTGGAAAGTCATGACCAATCTGATCTTTAATTTAAAGTCTTAACTTAATCACTAAATTATCAATTCTTAGGGGACAATCAATCCTTTCCTGTTTTCATTTCTTCCTCTCTTGAAGACGATCATGAGAGGATGCTTCTAGATGTCCTTATGAGACACAAGAAAGCCATTGGATGGACCCTATATGATATTCGTGGGATTATCCCACTTAACGGGACTTATATAATTATTCTTGAATTGGATTCAAAGACATGTCATCAACCTCAGAGGCGACTCAATCCTAATCTCATGTAAGTAGTGAGAAAAGAACTTTTGAAATTGTTAAAAGCTAGTATCATCTATCCTATAGCTGAAAGTGAGTGGGTTAGCCCAATCCATATGGTTCCAAAGAAGGTTGGAATCACAGTAATAACCAACAAGGATGGAGAGATGCTTCCAAGAAGGGTCATTAGTGGATGGAGAGTTTGTATTGACTATAGGAAGCTCAACTCTTGTACTAAGAAAGACCATTTCCCCTTACCCTTTATTGATCAAGTCCTCGAGCGAGTGGCGGGTCATCAATTCAATTGCTTCATAGATGGATTCTCAGGGTATAATAAAATCGAAGTCTCCTTAGAGGATCAAGGAAAAACAACCTTCACTTGTCCATTCGGCACTTTTTCCTTCAAGCACATGCCCTTTGGGTTATGTAATGCCCCTGGTACCTTCCAGCGGTGCATGATGGGAATATTCTAGGATGTGGTGGGGGATTTTTTAGAGGTCTTCATGGATGAATTCTCCATCTTTGGGGATACTTTTGAGGGATGCCTTATAAATGTTGAAAAGGTTTTGTCAAGGTTCGAGGATAAGAATCTCATACTAAATTGGGGAAAATTCCATTTCATGGTAAGGGAAGGACTTTTTCTAGGTCATCTGGTATATGGTAGAGGGATTGAAGTTGATAAAGCTAAGGTTGAAATCATTCGTCACCTTCCCTCTCCTAAAACAGTTAAGGAAGTGAGGTCCTTCTTAGGACATGCTGGTTTTTATAGAATTTTCATTAGGAATTTCAGCTCTATTTCTTGACCACTTTGTGCTCTATTGGTAAAAGATGCTCCATTTTTATAGACAGAAAGCTGTGAGGAATCATTCTCTACACTAAAGTCAACTCTTATATCTCCACCTATCATGAAATATCCAAATTGGAAACTTCATTTCGAGCTCATGTGTGATGCAAGTGATTTCGTTGTAGAAGCAGTCTTAGGACAATGGTGTGAGAAAACTCCACATGTCATTGCTTATGCAAGAAAATCGTTAAATGATGCACAAATAAACTACACCACAACTGAGAAAGAGTTTCTTGATGTTGTCGTTGCCTTAGAGAGATTCTGGTCTTATCTCTTAGGATCACCCATCATTGTCTTCACTGACCATTCATCCCTAAAATACCTTTTCCAAAAATAAGATGCCAAGGCCAGATTGATTAGGTGGGTCCTTCTTCTTCAAGAGTTTGATTTAACCATTAAGGATAAAAAGGGTGTTGGAAATATGGTAGCTGATAACCTCTCTAGGATGGAATTCAAAGACAACTCACACCACCTCTCTGTGTCTGATTCATCTCCCAATGAGAACCTCTATTCAGTGATTGATTTCCCTTGGTAGGCTGACATAGAAAACGAATTGGTGACGGGTGACATTCCAAAATTCATGGGGGCCCAAGCTAAGAGGAAATTACTTTCTGATTTCAAACACTATGTTTTGGATGATCCTTACCTCTTCAAGTTCTATCCTGATCAAATCATCAGGAGGTGTATTCCCGAGTCTGAGAAAGAGTCCATTCTAAAATTTTGTCATGGAGAGGCATGTGGAGGAAACTTTTCTACAAAGAAAACCACTTCAAAGGTCCTCCAAAGTGGTTTCTACTGGCCGAACCAAACTAAGGATTCCTTCCAATTCTGCAAAATTTGTCCTCAGTGTCAGCAATTAGGATCCATTACCAAAAGGAATGAAATACCCCTCACTCCCATTCTGGTCGTTGAAATCTTTGATGGTTGGGGAATTGATTTCATGGGACCCTTTCCAAACTCTAAGGGATACCTCTACATCCTCTTAGCTATTGATTATGTCTCAAAATGGGTTGAAGCCATTCCCACCAAGTCCAATGTACACCATGTTGTGATCTGATTTCTGAAAGAGCATATATTTTCTCGATTTGGAATTCCTAGGGCTATAATCAGTGATCGTGGAACCCATTTCTGCAACCGGCCATTCTCTTCACTCATGTATAAGTATGATATTACTCATAAAGTTTCCACTGCATACCATCCTCAAACCAACGGTCAAGATGAGTTGGAAAATAGAGGAATTAAGAAAATTCTTGAAAAAAATGTCAATACCTCTAGGAAAGATTAGTCTGAGAAACTCTTAGATGCCCTTTGGGCATATCTAACTACTTTCAAAACTATCCTAGGCATGTCACCGTATATATTGGTTTATGTAAAATCATGTCATTTACCTGTTGAAATTGAGCATAAGGCCTTTGGGGCAATAAAAAAAATGAACTTTGACATTTCTTTGGCTGAAACAAAAAGGAAATTAGATCTTAATGAACTCGAGGAACTTAGGATGGAGGCTTATGAAAATTCAATGATCAATAAATCTAAAGTTCAAGCCTACCAATCTAGGAATCTCAAAGTCAAACACTTTGAACTGGGAAAATTTCTGCTCTTGTTAAGTTCAAAACTTCATCTACACCCAGGAAAGCTAAGGTCCAGATGGTCTGGTCCATACCTAGTGCATCATGTGTACCCTCATGGGGCAATAGAGATTCAGGATCCCACAAGTGGTCATGTCTTCAAAGTCAATGGTCATAGGTTAAAACCATTCATTGAATCATTCAATAATCAAGAAACCAAGGAGGAGTTAACTGAGCCAACATATGAACAAGAGAAAAATTGATAGATTTAGGGTAAAAGTCAGGCTAACGACATTAAACAAAAGCGCTGCACAGGAGGAAACCAGTGGTTTTCATGTTTCCAATCACTTTGAATCATCTTTTGTTTCCTTCTTCTTCATTTTGTTATTTTTTTATATAGACTGTTGACCCGTTCTTCTTTTATGAGTAAGGATGGGTATGAATTGTAAAGACCCGAAAAATTCAAGGAAATATTTTTCTTAATTTTCTTGGGAATTTTAGAAGAACGCAGTTTCTAACGGCACCTAATTCTGAGGCCCGGTGTGCCCGGAATCTTTTTCCGAAGTTTAGCTCGGGTACGTTCAATGAACGAACGAGCAGGTTTTTCTAACTTTTCAACCGGTGCTCGGAATCGAATTCCAAGGGCACCGATGGAATAACAGCACCGGTAATTTCTTAGAAACACCTTTTCTGGAGTTGAGTTTGCTCGGGTGTGGTTTTTAAATTTTCGGGTTAAGTAATTGAATAAAATAAAATGGTGCGACCAATTTATTTTATTTTTCTTAACTTAAGTTAAGTGGATGATGTGGGACCCACAATATCCTACCCACTCGGTAGGATATTTGTGAGGTGGGGCCCACACGAGCGCCACCGTTTCTTTTCTTCCTAAACCCCCTCCTTTAATTAAGTAACTCACCCGCACCCCCTATTAATTAAGTCAACCCTTGCGTTTATTCTAGTTAATAAATTCCTCATTAATTTGGCGGTTTAAGCGTTGCAATTAATTCACTTAATTGTTTGATTTGTTTTTGAATTTTAAAACGCATGGCTTGAGAAATAAAAATAAGACAACTCTTATTTTTATTAGTCTGGTGGTGTTGAGAGGGTTTGGGAGAAAGAGGGGAGGCTTGAAGATCTTCAACTTCCTCGACGAAGAACGCGAAGAACGCGAAGAACGTGAAGAATGCCATCCTCCAACGAAGGTCGACAAGAACACCGGATTCTCGGAGATCGACGACGCGACGCGATGAATCCTTTCTCCGCGACGCGACGACCCTTTTTCCGCGATGCTTCTTCCGTGACGTTCCTTCTTCCACGACGTGAAATTCCGCAACGAACCCTCGCTCGACGACGCTTGAGGTACGGGTTTTGGTTCAATTAAATCTCTGTGATTTATACCCTCAACATGTGTTTAAAAATTGTCGGAAGCCTTTTTAAACCGCTAACACAGTGGGTGCGGACCAACGAACAAGTCTGAACCCACCGTCTCTTTGTTCTTGGTGTTCGGATCGGCGGGCGATGATGAAGTAGGCCACACGGGCGTTTTGAGGTCTTCGCAGTGAAGAACCAGTCCCGGGAGGGCTGTTGGCGAAGATGTCAGGCAAAACCGACCATCGGAGCTCATCCGGTGGTCCGCGGAGCACTCCGCCGGCACGCCGCCGGGAAGAGCCGTCGCGCCTGAAGCCGCGGCGGCAGGCCGCTGGTCCCGTGACCGTGCGAGACCGAGGGAGGCGGGACGTGGCGCTCGACTGCATCCGTTGGCAAGGGGCGGCCCCCATGCGGGGTCGCGGTTTCGTCCAGGGGGGCGGCCCCCCCTTTGTGCGGCCGCTTGGCCAGCGCCAGCGCGTCGAGCCAAGCCGCCCGGCCGGACCACCAGGCCAGGCCGCGCCCAGGCCGGGCCGGTCCGGGCTGCGCCCAAGCGGGCCGGACCCAGACCCGGGTCGGGTCGACCCAGGGGGTACCGAGCCGGGTCGGACCGGGCCCGAACCCCCTAATACCGGACTTTTTTGGTCTGTTGCCCATAACATGGGCTACAGACCTCCGATCGATGCACCGTTAGTTGCATAGCGATCCTTGGATAGAGATGGTCGTTTAGGTATATTATACTCAAGGTTTCAGAGTACTTTTGGTTCGGACGGGTTGGTTCGTACACGAAACCAACCGGGCCCTCGGAACGGAAACGCTTATAACTTGAACTCCGGACGTCCGATTGACGTGCCATCGACTTTGATGGATTCCTCTTAGTGAGACGGACCTTTTGGCTTACTCCAATCGAGGCTTGGACACAGTTGGAGTACAGTCGGGTTGGTTTTGACTTAAAAACCAACCGGGCCCCTGGAACGAAAAAGCCAATAACTCTCAGACCGGGCATCCGATTGACGCGCCGTCTGTGACGTTGAGTTCCTGTTGACGATACAAAACTTTTGGATACATCAACTCCGAACTATGTGTCAGTTGATGTATCAGCCCCTCGGCTCATGGAGCAGACCCTCCCGAACGAGCTTGCTGTGTGCGTGAACCCTAGAGTTGGCTACAACTGCGACCACGATGACGACTGTACAGAAATCCTCCGTGGATTCGACGGTGACGACTACAACACTCAGCGATCCTACGTGGATCAGTGCTACCGATCCTGTGTGGGTCAGCGCTCAACGGTCCTGTGTGGGCCAGCGCCTACAGATCCTGTGTGGGTCATTGCGGGGGTCAGTTACCTATCGATCCTGTGTGGGTCAGATCATGTGTGGGTCATTGCGGGGGTTAGTACCTATAAATCCTTTGTGGGTCATTGCGGGGGTTAGTACCTATCGATCATGTGTGGGTCCGACGGCTTAGATGAATCAGTGGCTATATCTGATCATCTCTATCGTCTTACAAAGAAGTATACTTGTGTGAGCTGAATCTTGACTTGCTTTCCTATGTGGGTTGTTTTGTGCTATCCTGTGTGGATGTGATCGAACTTGGGCTCGAATGTTGGAATGAACTGGAATTGATGACTTATGTATATATATGGGAATATACCTAAGTAGTGTCGGATGTTACTTCGTGATTGTATCTTTCCTTGGTGGATTATCCTTTGTGGATTCTGGGAGACCTTTGGGGGTCTCAGGGTCCCTACTGAGTAACTTATACTCACCCCTGCACGGGATATGCTCGCACTACGTTGTGTTGGTTGCAGACGACGGACAGCGCTGATCGAGGTTGAGGCACGAGGAGTAGGTCGGTACCCGGAGGTGGATCACTGGGTGGGACATACTCAGAGAGGACGGCTGGACCCGAGGAGCTATGGAGGCTATCTGTACCCACCCTTCAGGTGGGACTTTCAGTGGACGGCTCGACGCTGCGGCTTTACTTTTCAGTTGATGTACTCTCTTTTCAGTTGTACTTTACTTTCATTTTGGGTTTGTATTCTGGCCCACCTACTTTTCCGCACTTACTGTTGTACCCAGTTTTTACTTAGTGTTTACTTCTTCTTGCTTGCTCTGTGGTGTATATTTACTTTAAAAAGGAAATTCCTTCCCTTTTTACTGGGAATTACGCCTTGGTGCTAGTCGTCAGCCCCTGGCCTATGGAAGGCGGGCTTGGGGTAGTCACGGGACGGGCCTCGAGGACGGGTCGTGACAAATTGGTATCAGAGGTGTTCGGTTCTACCATAGAACTCAGGACTCTGATCTTTTCCTATGTGAAGCAATAATGTTAAGAGTATTGAGTGTGGTTATCAGTCCAGGAAGTCCAGTGTTGGTGCGGCGGCCGACGTATCCGTACACCAGGACCCTGACATCTGATTTCCGACTTAATGCACGAAAACATTGATTGCATATATGTTTCAAGTTTCCTTTGTGATTACTTTTTGTCAGCTCACCAGGTATACTGTTTGACCATGGCACACCTGTTTCCTTTCAGGATGGCCCCACGACGGCAGCCATCTAGGGTTCCGAGCTTTTTGCGTGACGACAACCCACCGAGCAATGAGGCCTCTATACATGGCCCTTTGACAGTAGAGGCACTGGCGGTACCGCTACCCGCCGAGCCACCGATGCTACCAGCTCCAGCCGCTGACGATGTATGTCGCCTTAGTGCACTGCACGAGTTTCAGTGCTAGCAACCGCCCAGGTTCCGTGGGGAGATGGACCCCCAGGCAGCCGAGGATTGGCTAGAGGCAGTTGTATGGGTTTTCAGGTTAGTGAGGACACCAGCAAAGCTCATAGTGATCCTCGCAGCGAGC
Organism: Viscum album; assembly: GCA_963277665.1. Taxonomy (NCBI): domain Eukaryota; kingdom Viridiplantae; phylum Streptophyta; class Magnoliopsida; order Santalales; family Viscaceae; genus Viscum; species Viscum album. The sequence goes on from OY728140.1 coordinate 6,311,069, forward strand.
CTACTGCACGCGACAGCAGGCAGATGGTGGATCTTGATGCTCCAGGTGCACGACGAGGCATCTCTCCTCTAGAGGGACTTTGAGAGCCCCTTCCTATCGGAGTTCGTCCCAGCCACCCTCTGTGTGGTGCGCATCCAGGATCTTCTACAGCTGCGGCAGGGCAGCCTGACGGTCGCCCAGTACTCTGCGAGATTTATAGATCTCTCGCGCTATTCGATGGACATGGTACGAGACCCATTCTTCCAGGCCCAGATCTTTGAGCAGGGATTGAGTCATGAGATCAAGGCATCGCTGGTCTCCCTCAGCATTCCGACACAGAAAGGGGTATTGGAGAGAGCCCTTCTCATCGAGAGCTTCCTTGCTGAGCCTACTTCAACAGCGAGACCTGCCGCAGGGCGGCATGTAGCAGAGTCTTCTACAGCAGGTAGTCGACGGATGACTCATGGGTCCAGGCAGACCAGACCCTCAGGAAGATGACCTCAGGACACTGGCTCAGTGGTGTAGGGCACACAGCGCGAAGCCAATCCTTCGAGAGGCAGACAGTGCTACGCATGCGGTGGGCAGGGCCACATGGCTCGTGACTGCCCGACCCACCGTACCGAGGAGCAGCAGACGGTTGAGGGGCCACCCAGGCAGAGGCATAGGGTCGACCGTGGCGGTCCGCAGGGAGGTGGCGGATGAGGCAGAGGAGATGGCTGAGTAGTAGTTGGTGGGAGACGCTTTGAGGCTCTACCACCACCACCACCAGGAGGCCCACCCCGACCACATGGAGCTGGTGGGCAGAGATAGGCACAACTTCAGGCAGCGGAGGCCTATGACCACGGCGCGCCTGAGATTATTCGAGGTACTATCTGTTTCTATTCCACCCTTGCTGCAGTTCTTATAGACACAGGAGCGAGTCATTCTTTCATAGCCGCTTCCCTTTTTCGGAGTTCGGAGATTTCGACAGAGCCGTTCGCTCAATCCTTACGGCTAGAGACTCCTACGGAAGCGGACTCGACGATTACGCATTGGTACCCGCAGTGTGAGCTTGCTCTAGGAGGCGAGAGCTTCGGCTGGGATCTTTTTGTAGCGGCGTCAAGGCCTTACGATGTCATCTTGGGCATGGATTGGTTATCTACAGTCCATGCTCAGATTGACTGTATTAGGTGCAAGGTGCGGTGTGTACGCACCGACAGGAGCAGGTTCACCTTCACCGGCGAGAAGGGAGCCTTCGCAGCATAGGATGGACTCTCATAAAGGAGAGTAAAACCCATCACTCATCAGTTGGCTAGCCTCATCCTAGGAGTAGTTGACGTGCGAAGTCCTAGTTTTCCTGTAGTGGTGGATCAGTATGCGGACGTTTTCTCCGACGACGTTCCAGGACTACCTCCTCGCAGAGAGGTAGACTTTTATATTGATCTGTACCCCGGGACAGCCCCGATATCCACCCCAGCATATCGGATGGCTCCCGCCGAGCTTCGAGAGCTACGGGTACAGTTGGAGGACTTTCAGGGCAAGGGATTCATCCGACCCAGTGTTTCACCCTGGGCTTCCCCGATATTGTTCGCCAAGAAGGCGGACGGGAGATTGTGACTTTGTGTCGACTATCATCACCTGAACCAGGTGACAGTGAGGAACAAGTATCCACTACCAAGGATTGATGACCTCTTCAATCAGCTCAAGGGAGCACGGTGGTTCTCAAAGATAGACCTTAGATCAGGCTATCATCAGCTCAGAGTTCGAGACGAAGACATGCAAAAGACGGCCTTCAGATGTCGGTATGGCCACTATGAGTTCTTGGTTATGCCATTCGGCATAACCAATGCTCCAGTAGTGTTCATGGGCCTCATGAATAGTATCTTTCATCCATACCTCAATCGATTTGTCGTGGTCTTCATTGACGAAATTTTGATATACTCGGCCACTGAGGAGGAGCAAGCCTACCACTTGCAGCTTATACTTGACACACTCTGAGAGCACCAGCTTTTTGGAAATCTCTAGAACTGTCAGTTCTAGATACGTGAGGTACACTTCTTGGGACACTTCATCTCTGAGGCAGGAGTTGCGGTGGATCCTGCGAAGATCGAGGTAGTGCTAGCTTAGGAGCCACCTAGGAGCGTGACGGAGGTGCGAAGTTTCTTGGGTCTAGCTGGATACTATCGGAGATTTGTGCCAGACTTCTCCAGAGTTGCAGCACCACTCTCATCTTTGACGAAGAAGGGGAAACCCTTTGTGTGGTCAGACCGATGTCAGCAGAGCTTCCAGGAACTGAGACAGAGATTGACCTGCGCGCCTATCTTGAGGCTACCGGAGGAGGGAATTGGGTACGTAGTCTACTGCGACAGATCAGGGACTGGAATCGGATGTGTCCTGATGCCGAAGCGGGCAGTGATCGCCTATGGATCACGCCAATTGAGGCTGCATGAGAAGAACTACGCTACCCATGACCTGGAGTTAGCAGCAGTGGTCTTCGTTCTGAAGATGTGGCGACACTATCTGATGGGCGAGTGCTTCACAGTCTATTCTGACCATCATAGTCTCAGGTATATCTTCTAGCAGAAGGACCTAAACCTGAGACATCGGCGATGGATCGAGTTCTTCCAAGACTATGACTTTGAGATAGTCTATACTCCTGGGAAGGGGAACGTAGTAGCCGATGCTCTCAGCAGGAGGACGGGCATTCAACTACTTGGCGAGGCGACAGAGCAGCTAGCCGCTTTGTAGATATCCTCCGTGGATAGAGATGGAGAAGCCTATCTTCAGTCACTCACTGTCACTCCTCCACTACTGCAGTGGGTCAGAGAGGCATAGCGTGGGGACGCCGACTGTGAGACACGGCGTGCGCAGATATCCTCAGGGCATCCACCTGATGGTTTCTCCTTAGGAGGAGAGCACAACGTCCTTTTTAGAGGAAGTAACTTGGTACCAGTTGCTTTACAGGAGGAGGTGCTGATAGAGTTTCACACTTCCCATTTGGCGGTACATCCTGGAGTGGTGAAGATGTACCAGGATCTCAGACGACAGCACTGGTGGCCGGGCATGAAGAAGGTTGTGGCAGAGTTCATTTCTCGATGCCTCACCTACCAGCAGGTGAAGGCAGAGCACCAGGTACTAGCAAGCTTGGCACAACCCTTGGAGGTCCCGGAGTGGAAGTGGGACGACATATCTATGGACTTCATGACTGGACTTCCATCCACTTCCAGAGGTCACGACTCCATTTGGGTGATTGTCGACCGACTCACCAAGTCAGATCACTTATTACCCATCAGAGAGCAGGGCTCAGTGGAGATCTTGGGACATCTATATGTTCAAGAGATTGTACGGCTTCATGGTGTGCCATCATCTATCGTCTCCGATCGAGATGCTCACTTTACTTCCAGACTTTAGAAGGGGTTGTAGGAGGCGTTCGGGACACAGCTATGTTTGTGCACCGCCTTTCACCCTCAGACGGATGGTCAGACGGATAGGACCATTCATACCCTCGAGGACATGCTTTGTGCATGTGTCCTCGACTTTGGTCGCAGCTGGAAGGACCACCTATACTTGGTGGAGTTCGCGTACAACAACAGTTACCACTCCACCATCGGGATGGCACCATACGAGGCATTGTACGGCCGACCTTGCAAATCTCCTCTGTGCTGGACAGACCCTGGGGAGTCAACACTTGTGGGACCAGAGATGGTCCAGGCCATGACGGAGAAGGTCCAAGTTATCCAGGAGCGGATGAGGACAGCTCAGAGTCGAAAGAAGTCTTATGCTGACAGGAGGCGGAGGCCACTTGAGTTTGATGAGGGAGACCACGTCTTCTTGTGGGTCTCACCTCGACGTGGATTACAGAGATTTGGATGAGGCGGAAAGTTGTCTCCATGTTTCATCGGACCATTCCAGGTCCTCAGCAGGATTGGCGAGGTGGCTTATCGCCTAGCTCTACCACCTCAATTGCACCGGGTGCACGACGTCCTCCACGTATCCTAGTTAAGGAGATACGTGCACGACCCGACGCATATCATTGACCATGGGGAGTTGTACATTGATGATGGGGAGAATTCTACGGAGGTCCCGGTGGAGATTGAGGATCGATAGGAGTGGGTCCTACGTGGATGGTCAATTCCTCTAGTACGCATCAGATGGCAGCACGGGAACCTCAAGGAGAGAACTTGAGAGCGAGAGGCTCAGATGCGTGCTCAGTACCCACATTTGTTTCCCTAGTTTTTGATGTATCTTTATGGGGACATAAAGCCCTGAGGTGGGAGTAATTTAAAGACTCGAAAAATTCTAGGAAATTTTTTTCTTAATTTTCTTGGGAATTTTACAAGAACACAGTTTCTAACGGCACCTAATTCCGAGTCCCGGTGTGCCCGGAATCTTTTTCTGAAGTTTAGCTCAGGTAAGTTCAGTGAACGAACGAGCGGGTTTTTCTAACTTTTGAACTGGTGCTCGGAATCGAATTCCGAGGGCACTGATGGAATCGCAGCGCCAGTAATTTCTTAGAAAAACCTTTTCCGGAGTTGCGTTTGCTCGGGTGTGTTTTTTAAATTTTCGGGTTAAGTAATTGAATACAATAAAATTGTGCGACCAATTTATTTTATTTTTCTTAACTTAAGTTAAGTGGATGATGTGGGACTCACAATATCCTACCCACTCGGTAGGATATTTGTGAGGTGGGGCCCACACGATCCCCACCGTTTCTTTTCTTCCTAAACCCCCTCCTTTAATTAAGTCAAGCACCTGCACCCCCTATTAATAAAGTCAACCCTTGCATTTATTCTGGTTAATAAACGCCTCATTAATTTGGCGGTTTAAGCATTGCAATTAATTCACTTAATTGTTTGATTCGTTTTTGAATTTTAAAATGCATGGATTGAGAAATAAAAGTAAGACAACTCTTATTTTTATTAGTCTGGTGGTGTTGAGAGGGTTTGGGAGAAAGAGGGGAGGTTTGAAGATCTTTATCTTCCTCGACGAAAAACGCGAAGAACGTGAAGAACGCGAAGAACACCGTCCTCCAACGAAGGTCGACAAGAATGCCGGATTCTCGGAGATCGATGACGCGATGCGACGAATCCTTTCTCCGCGACGCGACGACCCTTCTTCCACGACGCTTCTTCTGTGACGTTCCTTCTTCCGCGACGTGCAATTCTGTGACGAACCCTCGCTCGACGACACTTGAGGTACGGGTTTTGGTTCAATTAAATCTATGTGATTTATACCCTCGGCATGTGTTTAAAAATTGTCGGAAGCCTTTTTAAACCGCTAACGCGGTGGGTGCGGACCAACGAACAAGTCCGAACCCAACGTCTCTTCATTCTTGGTGTTCGGATCGGCGGGCGACGATGAAGCAGGCCGCACGGGCGTTTTGAGGTCTTCACAGTGAAGAACCGGTCCCGGGAGGTCCGTTGGCGAAGACGCCAAGCAAAACCGACCATCGGAGCTCGTCCGGTGGTTTGGGGAGCATTCCGCCGGCGCGCCTCGCCGGCACGGCAGTGCCGGCAGCGGCAGGCCGCTGCTCCCGCGACCGCGTGGGACAGAGGGAGGCGGGACGCGGCACTCGGCCACGTCCGTTGGCAAGGGGAGGCCCCCATGCGGGGCCGCGGTTTCGTCCATGGGGTGGCCCCCCCTTTGCGCGGCCGCTTGGCCAGCGCCAGCGCGTCGGGCCGAGCCGCCCGGCCGGACCGCCAGGCCGGCCTGCGACCAGGCCGGGCCGGGCTGCGCCAGCCGGGTTGGGTGGCGCCCAAGTGGTCCGGACCCGGACCCGGGTTGGGTCGACCCGGTTCGGGCCGACCTAGTGGGTACTGGGCCGGGTCGGATTGGGCCTGAACCCCCTAATACCGGACTTTTTCGGTCTGTTGCCCATAACATGGGCTACGGACCTCCGATCGACACACCGTCAGTTGCGTAGTGATCCTTGGATCAAGAAGGTCGTTTCAGTATATTATACTCAAGGTTTTGGAGTACTTTGTGTTCGTCCGGGTTGGTTCGTACACGAAACCAACCGGGCCCTCGAAGCGGAAATGCTTATAACATGAACTCCGGACGTCCGATTGACGTGCCGTAGACTTTTATGGATTCCTCTTAGTGAGACGGACCTTTTGGATTACTCCGCTCAAGGTTTGGACGCAGTTGGAGTACGGTCGGGTTGGTTTTGACTTAAAAACCAACTGGGCCCCTGGAACGAAAAAACCAATAACTCTCAGACCAGGCGTCCGATTGACGCGCCGTCTGTGACGTTGAGTTCTTATTGACGATACAGAACTTTTCGATACATCAACTCTAGACTATGTGTCAATTGATGTATCAGCCCCTCGGCTCGTGGAGCGGACCCTCCCGAACAAGCTTGCTGTGTGCGGGAACCCTAGAGCTGGCTGCGACTGCGATGACGACTACAGCACTCAGCGATCCTACGTGGATCAGTACTGCCAATCCTGTGTGGGTCAGCACTCAGCAGTCCTGTGTGGGCCAACGCCTACAGATCATGTGTGGGTCTGATCCTGTATGGGTCATTACGGGGGTTAGTTACCTATCGATCCTGTGTGGGTTAGATCCTGTGTGGGTCATTGCGGGGGTTAGTACCTATCGATACTTTGTGGGTCATTGCGGGGGTTAGTACCTATCGATCCTGTGTGGGTCCGATGGATTAGATGAATCAATGGCTATATCTGATCATCTCTATCATCTTACGAAGAAGTATACCTGTGTGAGCTGAATCTTGACTTCATTTTCTATGTGGATTGTGTTGTTCTATCCTGTGTGGATGTGATCGAACTTGGGCTCGGATGTTGGAGAGAACTGGAATTGATGACTTAGGTATATGTATGGTCATATACCTAAGTAGTGTCAGATGTTACTTCATGATTGTATCTTTCCTTGGTGGATTATCCTTTGTGGATTCTGGGAGACCTTCGGGGGTCTCTGGGTCCCTACTGAGTAGCTTATACTCACCCCTGCACGGGCTATGCCCGCACTACGTTGTGTTGGTTGCAGACGACGGACAGCGCTGATCGTGGTTGAGGCACGAGGAGCAGGACGGTACCCGGAGGTGGACCACTGGGCAGGACGTACTCGGAGCGTATGGCTGGATCCGAGGAGCTGTGGAGGCTATCTGTAACCACCCTTCAGGTGGGACTTCCAATGGACGACTCGATGCTGTGACTTTACTTTTTAGTTGTTGTACTCCCTTTTCAGTTGTACTTTAATTTCAGTTTGGGTCTGTATTCTGGCCCACCTACTTTTCCGTACTTACTGTTGTACCCCAGTTTTTACTTATTTTTTACTTCTGCTTGCTTGCTCTGTGGTGTATGTTTACTTTACAAAGGCAATTCCTTCCCTTTTTACTGGGAATTACACCTTGGTGCTAGTCGCCAGCCCCTGTCCTATGGAAGGCAGGCTTGGGGTAGTCATGGCACGGGCCCCGAGGACGGGTCGTGACATGAAAGGGGAGCACTGTATTCATCTGTGTCACGCGGTGTGATCCCTGAGTAATACCTTACCTGAAAAATATAAAGAATACAATGTATCATCAGTTTATTTCATTTTATTTATGTTTTTGTAGGTTAAAAAAATTAGACTCTTGACCTGTTCTTGTTTTATGAGTATGGATGGGTATGTAAGGGGAGCACCATATTCATCCATGTCATGTGGTGTGATCCCTGAGTAATATCTTACCCAGAAAATATAAAGAAGACAATGTATCATTAGTTTATTTTATTTTATTTATGTTTTTGTAGGTTAAAAAAAATTAGACTCTTGACTTGTTCTTCTTTTATGAGTATGGATGGGTATGAAAGGGGAGCACCGTATTCATCTATGTCATTCGGTGGGATCCCTGAGTAATACCTTACCCAGAAATTTAAAATAAGATAATGTATCATTAGTTTGATTTAAAAAAAATATGGAAAACCATAAAAATGATGGTACTTGGAATTAAATAAATCATTGTGTTGTTTGTTTTTTCGGCTTTGTTCTTCTTTGTATGGTTCAGGAACTATTTTGGGTGATACATGTTGAATCAATGAGGTGCCTACATCCCCCAAGAGATCAAAGGAGTAATCTGGAGCATCATGAACTTCAACTTCAAAAACCAGGTGAATTTGTTCCATGTTTATCGTTTTCAATTTCCTCTTTGAACTCCTCTCCTTCCCCCTTCTAACATTTCTTTTCTTTAAACACTGGGGACAGTGTTATTCTATGTTGGGGGGAGATAAAAAATGATTTTTTTTATTTTATGAATAAAAACATGCATGAAAAGAAAAACTCCATTAACCATAAACATGATAACACACATTGCAAACTCTAAAATTGGATATCAAATAAATTTTGCATGCCTTGATTCTGATTTTAATGCAAGTTTAAGTTCATTAGCATAGTTTTTGGAAAGTAAGGTTGTCCGATGTGATTTTTCATTGTTTAAATTTTCATCCTCTTAATAAAAATGCCACAATGCACGTCTACTGGATCGTGGGTGTAAATTTGAGTTCTTGGGTCCCTTTCATTATATCATAGGGTTCTGGGGTCACTTTTAGTTTAATTTGAGTATCCAAAAAAAAATTGACCACATAGAGCAATGTCTTGTCCAAATGTGTGGCATCCGACACTTGGGGATCGTGACTCCATAGTTGTCTTGCCCAGATTTAGGCTTTATATCTCTATTGTAGAGAATGAAATTGACAATATGTGTGGCATCCGGCACTTGGGGATCGTGACTCCATAGTTGTCTTTCCCAGAGTTAGTCTTTTCATATCTATTGTGTTAAAAAAATCATCAAAAAATCAAAAATAAAATGGATACTCATATTAAGGTTTAATTTGATTCTCACCTAGCGCTTCCATTTTTTCCCCTTGAACAATAAAATGGGCCCTATATCTCTTGTAATGCACAACACTTTATCATGCTTAATTGAAATTGGATGAAATGTGGAGATAAATTTGAACAAAGGAATGGGCTTGGGCTTGGTATATACTTATGGACCTAGCTTGTTTTAAATGATTTTGATGGGTTCCATAATTTTTTTGGTATGAGATATTTGGGTGAGCAATGTGTATTAAAATGTTTTTGGAAAAGGGGATTTGAATTTCATATTTGTAATATATTTTGCTCGGGACTAGCAAAAATGAAGTTGGGGGTGTGATTAGTCACTAAAAGTGTCTAATATTCATTGTTAAGATCTTAATATTAATGTATTTAAATGTTCATAAACATCAATTTTAATCCAATTCAGAAATTGAACTTCATTTCCCATCATTGTGCAATTCATGCTTAAAGTGTCAATTTGGGACCACTCAATAATTTGCTTGTGTAAATTACAATATTCATAATTTTAATTTGATAATTTGGTATATGATTCATCACTTTATTTGGAACATTTTTACTTTTAGGTCTTATGGATGAATCACAAGTGAATATGGAGATTTTTGTACCTGAAGGCAGAAACATGCTGGAAAAAGCATAATGGGCCTAAGGCCCATCAAACAAATATGGGGCCTACAAACCAAGTCATATGAAGCTAAAATTTATACAGTAGAAAGATAAAAATACTAGGATTATTTTATTCAACTGTTTCCGGTGCTAATTCTGATGTTTTCATGATGATAAATGGATATGAAGTTGAGATTTAAATGGTGGACCTGACATTAATGCACAGATATCCGTCCCACCATTTTGACAATAACATCCAAACGGATAAGGGAAATTTCCTGAAATATTTACAGATCATAGAGGACATATGGACGAAGATATTTCTCTTCTACAACCACTGCGTATTTGGCCTTCTCCAATTACAAATTCACATGTCAATATGGTGGACGAATCTGGAATGTTTTCCGGGTCAAATTCGAAACGTCAATTTCCTTTTGATTATTCACCCTCCTTTTGACTCTATTAATTTTTGGGGGTGAATTAATTGTTGGGGTATGGACCTCATGCTCCTAATATTCCTATATAAGGAGCTATTGTTTAAGGGAATATGAGTGGAAATTTTTCTTATCATCTTTTGTTGCTTGTTTCATTGTAAGGTTATGCTTCCAAATTTCCTTTGTAATGTTTTCCATTTACATGTAAGTTTCTTTTTTGTATCATTATGTTCTTAATCAACTTATTTATCTTTTATATTTTCCATTTCATTTATTAAAACTTTATTATCACAAAGCACAGTGATATCTCTATGTTGTTGTGAATTAGTTCACACATAGGTGTGAATTTCATTCACACACACTGAGGAGTGCTCGTTATTTCTACGGTTTTAATTTCTTCAATCCAATTCTTGTTAGCCATCTTCCGCCCACCATTGAGATTATACCATAAATGGAGGGATAACCCTTTAATGGGTTGATCTTAGGAGGATGAAAAGGCTGGATTCAATGTTATTTTATGAACTAATTGTTGTTAATTGGATAATTAATTTAAGACATCCATTCTTCAGTTATTTCTACTCTTCATCTTTACTGTGTTTGAGCAAACTAAATTCAATTACTAAATGACCATATACCTCGTAGAGATCATGAATTTGGTTCTCTAAGTTTATAGGGGATTAGTAATTGTGTTTAGTAAGTACCAAACCAGAAAATGATGAAGGTGGTGTTATTTTTGAAGAATGGATTCATCAAGAATTAATCAAACCAAAATTGTCTAAAGAAGTAAAATTCATTCAATCCACCCCAAGCATAATCCTAAGATCAACCATTTTCTTTTAATTGAATTCACTTAGGTTTCTTAGTGTTCTTTAAACAATCCAAAATCAAAACCAAATTTGGCTACTTCATAGCCCATCCTTCACCAAATCATAGCGTCTCAAGGTTACTTCTTCGGTCTCTGTGGATTCAACCCCTACATGTACTACATCGACCGCTTTTACCAGTAGGGTAAATTTGGGCACAACCATTTACCTTGAGCTCTAAGAGGATATGATGCTATTTGGGTGGTAGTGGATCGTTTAAAAAAATCGGCCCACTTTATAGCGATCAAGGAGTCGAGATCAGTGGAAGTTTTGGTGAGGCAGTATCTAGAGGAGGTGGTGAGACTTCATGGAGTCCCTAGGATGATCATTTCTAATCGAGATCCTCATTTTACCTCCAGGGTGTGGAGAGGTCTCCAACATGCTTTTAGTTCTCAACTATGCCTTATCACTACTTTTCATCCTCAAACAGATAGTCAAACAGAGCTAACCATCAAGACTCTTAAAGACATGTTACGCTCTTGTGTTCTTGATTTTGGAGGCTCATGGATGAGGCACTTACCCTTGGTGGAGTTCTCTTACAATAATAGTTTTCACTCCACCATCATTATGGCGCTGTTTCAAGCCTTGTTTGGCCAGCCTTGCCGTTCTCCGTTGTGCTGGATTGGGGTCAGAGAGTTAGCAATTCTAGGACCGAAAATAGTGAAGAATACAATAGAGATGGTTCAGGTGATTCATGATCAGATTAAGATAGTACAAGATCATCAGAAATCATATGCTGGTCAAGGAAGGAGGCCCTTAGAGTTTAATGTTGGGGATCATGTGTTTCTAAAGGTGACTCCCCGTCGAGGGCAGTGAATGTTTGGTCGTAGAAGTAAACTTTATCCCCCGGTTTTTTGGACCCTTCAATGTGTTATCTCATGTTGGAGCTATGGCGTATCGAGTAGCACTTCCCCCTCAGATGAGTCGGATACATGATGTTTTCCTTGTATCACAGCTCTGTCATTATCTTCACGACAACTCTCACATCATCGATTGAGGAGAGATCGATGTTGATGATGATGTAACCTTTGAGGAGCAACCTGTGGAGATCTAAGACCACAAGGATAAGGTGTTGTGCGGGCGTTCTATCCCCTTAGTTCGTGTCTTATGGTGACACGGTGGCTTGGAGGAGAGTAGCTAGGAACGTGAGTCATAAATTCATGTCCAGTACCTAGAGTTGTTTGATGTTTGACTCTCTTCATGTATCGTTGTAACTTTTTTGGTTATGAAACTTTCATTTTTATGTGATGGATCCCTTTTTTGATTTTGTGGCTTGCTCTCTTTTGAGAGGTATCTCTAGGGTGGTTGGTTAGACCCTGTTTCATTTTCACTTTATGTGGGTTTTGGATTCTCGAGGACGAGAATGTTTTGAGAGGTATCTGATGTAATGGTCCAGACCTCTCCAGTCCATTACATTGTGAAAATGCAGTGTTAGAGGTGTTCTTGGAGGTTGAGGAGACTTGGGGTGTGTTTGGGTGGACTTTTAAGGAAGACTAAAGGGCAGTTGCCTTCGCACGGGTTGTGCACGATTTGTCTAAACCATGCAGCCAAACCGTGTGAGGTTGGTGTTAGAGGCAGTGTCTAATGCATGGTTAGCGCACGGTTTGGCTAACCGTGTGGACTAACCGTGTGAGGAGTGTTTGGTGAGGTAGTAGCTAACACACAGTTAGCACACAGTTTGTCAACCCGTGCAGACTAATCGTGCATACACTTAATCATAGATCCTAAAATTGTGGATCTAACTTGTTTTGCCTCTAAATAGTTCGTTTAAGCTCCTAATCGGCCATAACTCAGGATTACCCTTCCTTGAAGGTAGGATAACCTCTCCCAAGCATTTTGGAGGCGATGTGAAGGCTTTTCTTGGATAATCGAAGCCATTTTCTTGAGGTATGTGATCGTTCTTGTTTGGTTTCTTATATCTACATAGATCTACTTCTCTTATTCCCTCAGTTTCTTAGATCTATGCCCGTTATGGGTAGATATAAGTGTGTGGATGCCAAATATGTTGATATTTTCTCTTGATCTTTCTAGGAGCAGAGATCTAAGGCGGGTTTTTGGAGAATCAACCTGGCTTTCTTGGGCGTTCTTCGTTGTTGGGGTTTTCATCAAAAACCTTAAGGTAGGGGATTCGTTGCTTCTCTTATTATTTATGTGCAATCATAGAGTTAGCATGATTTATCCCTTTGGATCACAATGAAATTAACCTAATTAAATACTTGAACCGGATTAAAATAATTGGTTTGATCACATGTTGTTGCTATGAACCATGATAACGGTTCACCTCTTGATTTTCTAGATAGTGTGATATCTATGCCTGGCTTGTTAGCATGTTTTTCTTGATGAAATTGATAAATAACGTAACACTGGAATTATTTGTTAATTAATTGGCTAAAGATAAAGATGCATTTAAATGAATCTGGTTGTTTATGTTCTTCTAATTTGATATTAATCAAATTGATAACAATGTGCATGTTTAATTCAGTTGGTTGGTAAACCTGAATCATGTTGGTGCTTGTTGTTTGAAGGCATGTTAAATTAATTGTTTAATTAATTTGTGATAGCTTACTGATTAGGTTTCCCAAATTTGGAACCTACAAATTAAATCTGTTAATTCAAGATGGATTAAAGAGTTGATTGTTTGATAATTCTTGAAAGGGTTATGAGTTACCCACTTGATTGTTAAAGGGCCAAGAGCCCAATTAATGTGAATATGTTGGATTTCTTACTACTTGTGCTGTGATGTGATCCTGGATGGGTTTTGTGAAATGTGGGGTCATAGAGGCCTTTTTTTTTGTGGCAACAGATGACGCCTAGAGTGGTGAGATGCATCAGTTTATGCATGTGGGTGTCGGGGAGGACACCAGGGATGATGGAATGGAATGGAAGTGATTGTTGGATGCTTGTTGATTCTTTGGTTGTTTATCTGCCTTACTTTTCCCCACTTATCAAGGCAGCTGGTCTTGCTTACCCTTCTTCCAAAAGAGGTGAAGACGTGCGGGGTATACCACGTGCTTTCCGTATTTAGATTCTCAAGGGAGGATGGGTCTACGCTCTTGCTATAGGCGGAAAAGACTCGACAGGTAGTACATCTACTCACCGTGTTGATCCCCCTTGTGTTTAGTAGCATAAGATGATTTCCTAGAATTCTGGGGAATATCAGAAAGTAATTCTGTAATGACTGTTTGAATAAATGATGTTAACCCATGGGGTTGGAGTTTGTTGAAACTTAATGATGAGGTTGAGAACTTTTGAAGGGACAGTGGAATTTTTTGGATTTGGTGTTAATGGAATTTAATGTGGAATTTTCCGTGGTTAATTAATGTTTGAAGAATTAATTAAAGTATAGTGGAATTGTTAAAAAGGGAATGAAGTAATCTAATAAATCCCTTAAATGGTTGTGTGCTTATAGGATACCTAGTCTTAGAAGTGGTTGCCCGGAGTCCGAGAGACGTTAGCTGCAGTTGTGTCTAAGACTAGGTTATGCCTATAGTGTGGTTGTTAGTTATAGTATATTTTGTAATTTTTGTGTTTCTATACGCTACTCCACCCTATCAGTAAGGGAAACTGGAACCCCAAGGATTCTGAGCCCTGGGGTGGTGTTTTCCCCAATATTCTGGTGGGAGGATGAATGGATGACTACCCCCTTTGACCCTGCTCTCTTCTCTTGGTAGATACTAGTTCCATTAGGCACAACGGTTAGTTTTTCCCATATATGTGTGTAGAAGGATGTAATGGATTGTGGTTATTCACACACATATATTTTGGATATAGTATTCTATAGACTACTATAGGTGTAACATGTATAGGTTATGATGGCTTGAGGATCCTTACTCGGTATATGGGCTGTAATGGCTTGAGGTATAATACCCGACGTATGATACATGTTATGTGAGCTATGGTGGCTCCTGGAAACTACCTGGTTACTTTTGGTTGGGAGGATGGTGTGGTGCTTTGCCCAGGTGTCTGTGGGCAAGCCATTGTGGTGCACGTGGTGCAGATTGTGGAGCTTAGCCCAGATGTCTGCGGGCAAGCCTTTGGAGAGAGATGCAAATGACATATGTCGTTGGGGAAAAGCAGCAAACCAATGGGGAAGTAGTGGCAAGGTACCCTTGATATTCTTTACTATATGCTATATTATTGCATGTTTTACTTGGTGAGAGTAGCCATGGTGAGGTTGGAAACATTATATACCTATTTAGGTGATGAGTTAGTTTCACTTGTTTTTAACTGTGCTTTATCATGCCTTATTTACTTTTGCACGAGAGGCTTTGGGGAGGATCCTACTGAGTATACTGTTATACTCACCCTACATATATATAAACTATTTTTTAGGTCACTTGGAGTAGGTTGGATATCAAGCTGGTTTCTACTAGCTTGGGGTTGCAGGAGCTGTTCGAGCTTATGGTTGCAACTATTTTTACTTTCTTTTGGGTACTTTCAGTTTTACCTTTCAGTTGTAGTACTTTTTCATGACATTACATATGTGCACTTGGGTTTTCTTTTATACTTTAATTCTGAGTTGGAGTTGGTTGGTGTCTATCTTATCTCTCTCTTCCTCATGTGTTCTCTTAGAGGTTAATGCCTCCCATTTGTGTGTTACTATACCCTCGGTGCTAGTCTCCAACCCGGGGCCTATTGGAGGTGGGACTCGGGGGGTCAATATCTCCCTTCTCACATTGCCGGACCAGTAGGGGTACACTTTGGGGGGAGGGGGTCATGACATGTATGGTCCTAAACATTTCTAGAGAATTCTCAGGGTACTTTACTGGCACTCTATTACATTTTTCTTAGTACATCTTGTTTGGAGTTTATATTGGGTTTGTTGGTATGAAAATTTGATGTTTTTAGTGGTGTTGTGGGTAGTTCACGTTTGGAGGACCATTTTCTCAAACCGTTCTCACTACCCCAAGAAATCATGTAACCCCATATAGAAACTAATTTCATAACTGGCAGAACATTTTTCAAACCATGCACCCACATAGGAGTAACCATGCACCCCTAGAATAGGCACATGGTTAAGGAGCGTAGTTTGGAAAATCGTGCACCCCTACCCTAGAAACTATGAGTATGAGTTTAGTTATCTTGAAAATTAGATTATAAATTCTTGAACCCCATGAACTTCAACCAATGTCTGAAAAACTCGACCTAAAAAGATATCTCCCATTTTTGGAGGTTCTCACCTAGATTCAAAGGCATTAAAACCTCCATTTTTTATGATTCTAAGCCTAGATTTAAGTTATGCCCCTCTACCAGTAAGATATTCTCATCTCAATTGGTTTCCTCCCTCTCTCCCATCAATCCCTAATCTTTTGAAGGTACTAATTCATCCATTGGTGATAGATATAGATCTAGGATTTTATAGATCTAATCTATTTTATTTTGGATCTAGGATTTTGATCTAAATCAAGTTATTCATTATGCAATTGAACGTTATACCACAATTTTTAGGATTTCTCTTGGTGAGTGTTCCTCACAAATCTTGAGTTAGGTGGTCAAAATTCAATTCCCATAGTATTGAATTCCAATTTTTTTATATTATTGTTTCATTTAATTTGGATTGTTTGACAATTTAATCTTGATTTGAATAAATTAATTGTTTAATAGTTTATGGAATCAAGTAACTGATTAATTGAGTTTTCATGTGATTATGAGATGTGTTGATGTTTGTCACGAACCAACCCGGGTTGACCCTGAACTGGTCACCCAAGCCAGTCTGCGACATGGCCTGAAGGGTGTTCCCGATCCCCATAGGCTCACAACTAGTGTCGGGCATCAAAACATAAAAGTGGGAATGATTTGACCCATAACTAAAAGATAGTTTAATTAATAAAAACTAAACAAAGAAAAATAAAACTAAAAGTGGTAAGAAAACAAGACTACACATACCTCCATGTGAACTCTTGGTCACCTCCAAGGACTAACAACCTTCCTCGCACGTGCAGACAAAACAAGAACCTGAACGAAGAAACTGAACCTGCATATGAAAGGGGAGGATAGACATGAGAATTAAAAATGCTCAGTAGGAAAGCCAAAAGTGAACAACATAATCCATGCATTTTCCAATTCCAAAAAAATCCAATAATACTAGTTTGAACTATAGTTATAAAAATAAGGTTTTAATATATACACTGCATTTTGAAAACTAACAATCACAATTACATTACCATTATACTTCAAAAACAAGGAAGATAAAACCAAAGAGGGGTTCACACAAACTTTTCCAAAATAGCTGTCATGAACCTAGCCGAGATGCCATCTGACCCGGAACCCGACTCGATCTGCGACATGACCCGAAGGGCGTTTCCGATCCCCACGAGCTGGAAACAGGTGTTGGGCATCAAAATAAAACAAGAGGGAACGATTTATCCCAAAAATAATAGGATGAAAAAATACAATATGGAAAATGAAGCACAGATAACCACAACTAAATCTCAATAAAATAAAAATCTGGTCCAATACGAATACAACTAAATAAAACTAACACTGAAAGAACCAGGAGCTATAATAAAATAAAACAACCAACTACTAAAACGATCTCTATGTGACCTCCTAGTCACCTCCAAACACAAGACCACCCCGCTATAGGAGATAACTCGAACCAGAAAAACCCGATCAAAACCTGAACCTGCGAAACAACTCGGGTCTACCGACACCGAGTGGTATAGGTAGGGTGCGAGCTAAGAGCTTAGTAAAAAAGCACCAAAGATTCCAAGTGTTTCCTTTCCCAAAATAGTCCATTAACACTAGTTTGAAATACAATTATAAAAAAATAGTTTTTTTCACATTTTATTAAACAACCATAATTTTACCATTTCAAAGGCCAACACACACCACCATCCCTTTTTCAAGAAAACTATCATTTTATAACAAAAAACCAATCCAAACAATACTAGTAACAATTTTCAATGGAAAAAATTTCAATGTAAAACAATTTCAAAGAACTCCAAATTAAAGACAAAGCATTGACTTTTAAAATTACCAACCCAAACTGTCATATACCGATGGGAGGTGCAATATAATCATTAAGCACTAGTCACGAGAACACCCCTGTGCACTAGCTAGATGTGAGCCCTATGTACCTCGTATCTCGGTGAAAAGTAACTGTAAAAATATACTTTCTCATGCACAAGCCACTATTAGGGAACATACCCATAACCTAGTGGTCCCCAACATCATCATCATAGTTTATTTTTTGTTGTCGTCATCCAACTTGCTACGTGAAACAGGGGCCAAATGTAACACCCCAGGTAAATAAAGAATATGACATTTTCATATTTATCCATATTTGTGAATAAAATATTAATATTAATTTAAAGGGAATGCTATGCTCGATGTCTTACCCAATACGCAACAACGAGTTTTTTGGGAATCTTACGTTGCACTCTAATAATAAAATATTTTTATTTTAAATGGTAGTTAACAACTAGCCATTGTAATAACGGGAACTAACTACAAAATGATTATATATGTTTGTCAAATAATTTTACTTTTTACAATAAATGTTAGAGGATTAAAAATACGAATGAATCCAATTTTAAGCGTAAACATTCTAATATTTTTTAAAAGGTCGATTAACCGCCTTTTGATGGAGAACCTCTTTTAAATCAACTTTTTGACAATTTTATGTGTTATATTTGAGAAAATAAAAATATTCTTTAGAATCGGGACATCAAAATTTACTTTGTGTAATTTTTTGGTATTTATCTGATAAAATTCATTTTTTAATGAATAGTGAAAATGTTGTATTTTAATTCAAAACCTCTTTTTAATCTATTTTATTTATATGATTAGATTATCTTTTGAATTGGTTTTAAAGTGAAATTAGAATATATTTTTACCATTTAATTCATTAGTGGTCATTGGAATTAATTTCGCTTTGAAATTGGACTTAAACTAGTGTCAATCTTTTAATAGATATTGTTTCTTAAAAACACGCTATTTGTTTTGACAACGGGAATTATTTTTTAAATTAATTAATGAAACTTATATGTTTTGAATTTTGTAAAATAGACATCATTTTTGAATTTGGAATATCAAATATAGCTTAGGGTGAATTTTTGGTATTTTTCTGAAAAACTTTAATTTTTGATGAATAGTGAAACCACTAAGTGGTAGTTTAAAAACTGATTTTTCATTTAAATGAAACTTTACCACTTATATGATTTGAATTTCAAAAATCCGACATACATGGTTGTCATTAGGATGTAAAATTTGGTTCAATGGGATTAAAATAATTTTTTTGGTGAATAGTAACTTTTAAGTTTTTAATCACGAATAGAGGTAATTAGTGTAATTTAAGGTAAAAATAATGTTTTAATAATATGAAATGACCATGAAACATGTCCTTACCTTATTTGATGAGTCATGGCCGACCAAGAAAATCCATGGGTCAACTTGCGGACCCCATGGAGGCACTTTGGTAGGAAAATGACATTAATACCTTTTTATTTAAAGTTAAAGTTAAAATGTCACAAACATGTGTTGTTTTACTAAAACAATTTACATGGGGTTATACAAGTCATACTTTTGACTATAAATATTCATTAGAAAGCTAAAACTATTTCCTACATCATGATATTTTTTTTATAATTTTTATACCCTAAATAAATTAAATTATTTATGACACCATAATGATGCAGCGATTACCTCATTATTTAACGATTTAAATAAAATGAAATGATAATGTAAAATCTAAGACCTACACTTGTCACAAACCTATTTTATGGGTGGATTTCGAAACCTTATCACCTTATACTCGAAATATATCCTTTTGGGACCTTTAAAAACCGAAAAGCATTTTATAATAAGGGAATATTTTATAACTTTCCAAGAGTGCCCCTCCTCTCCTCTTATAAAAGTCCCCCACCTCTACCACCTTAACCACTCCTCTAAAGCCTTTGGCTCGGCCAAACCCTGCCCATTTCATCTCTCCACATCCCTCTCTTCATCATTGAAGCCTCGCCTTTGAGCAAAAAGAGTTGTCCGATTTAAAGGTAATGTCTTCCCTTGTGTTCTTTTGTTTTATTTTGCTTATCCAAACCCCTAAATTATTTTTATTAGTTTCTTTTGTAACAACAACAGTATATTCAATATACTAGGATATTGTTATGTGAAGGATTCGAGCTACACTTACACACACCTCCGTCTAATGGTTAAAGAACATACTGTTTCTGTGGATGGCGAATTACTGCCTCACGAAACAATGATTGTTCAATCTTCTCTTAACACCTTTCATGGTGGCCATTATGATGTCACTGTATTTTATATTTGATATATATGGTATTTATGTTTTCTATATTATTCTGAATTTTATATTTAAAACATGATTTTATGCTTTTCATGTTGTGCGAATGCGATAATTTCATACGAGGAAGTGTGGACTACCGCCACCTCAAGTGATGTGACTCGTTCATGCAATACATGGAATGTATAAAGAATGAAATTAATGAACATATGTGACATATGTAACATATATATTATAATGGAATTATAATATATATATCTTTCAATTATTTTTAATTCCATTAATATGACAAAGAAATGAAAGTAGCGTTCATGCGTACGTACGACTTACCGTCTCCATGAACGATACATTTCATTTCTTATCTCCAAATGTTATGTACTATTATAAGTACATATATATAATGGATATATATGTAATATATTACATCTAAATGATGGATATCATTATGGAATTATAATATATATATCTCTCATTTTTTTAATTCCATTAATATGACAAAAAAATGAAAGTAGCGTTCATGTGTATGTACGACCTACCGTCTCCATGAACGGTGATTTTAATTTTTTATCTCAAAATGTTATGTAATAGTATAAAATGAATATATACTGGATATATATGATATTTAAAACATCAATACTATTCTGGATATGATGTACCTATAACTACAAGGAAAATTCTTTTCCAACAATTTCAATTTTTACTCATGTACCGAACATCAACAAAAATGTCTGATATGAAATCACTTTATTAACCAATTATAATAACATTATAATATGTGATATGAACTGAATAATAATATTTAATGGAGGTCCTTATGAAATTATAAATTGACCAAATTTTATTGTTCTGGAGATTAAAGAACGATCGAGTCATGTCGGACACGAGGTAAGGGATCCTACCCCTCTTTCTTTTTAAGTACACTCTTTTATGTCATTCCTTTTAAGCTCATCTTTCTTATGATTGGGATGTTCTTTTATATTACTCATACTGTAATTTTTATGTTCATATGATGAGAGACCCTATTTTCTTTCATCAATCCATTTTGGAAGTTTTGAGTGGCGCCGTTAGGCTGCCGAATTTTCGTAAGAGATCTAACCTCTCTCTTTCTTTTTTAGTACTCTCCTTTATGTCACTTATTTTAATCTCCTATTTGTTATGTTGGGGGATGTTATTTTATATTACTCTTTCTGTACATTTTATTTTAATATGATCAGAGACCCTATTTGATCTCATCAATCCATTTTTTGAAGTTTTAAGTGGCGTTGTTAGGCTGCCGAGTTTTCGTAAGGGATTTTTCATCTCACTTTTATTCACATGAGATTTATGCTACATTTTCCACCAGTTCCTTTGAGTGGTGTATGTACTTCCAATTATTATACTCTTTGTGTAATATAATTTCATTTATGGTTATTTACATATTCATTGTACGACCCTTCTTCAATGGGGTGTATGTTTCGAAAGTTACCCATGTCGGTAAGGGAACCTTTCACCCTCCTCTTTTTAAAAGACTTATTTTGTTATGTCTTTTAATTCACATACTATTATGTTGGGATATGTTATTATATATCCTTATTGATGTAAATTTTATTTCCAAGTGATGAGATACCCTTTTTATCTCTCATCAACTCATTTTATGAATTTTGAAGTGACGCCGTTAGGCTGTAAATTTTTTGCAAGGGAACTTCTTAACCCAATTTTGATTCTTTGGGATAAACTTGTACTCCTTGAATATGTCGTTCTATGAATATGTGTGAATAACATATGATTGTTTTACACTTAATATCCACTTATATTTGGTGTATTCTTTTGTCATACATAATTATGTAATTGATTTATCCTTAATCCAAGGATACCGTCTTTGTATGGGACTTCGTCTCAATCTCCTTTCATTGAGGCATATTTTGTTTTATACACAACCTTATTTTATACGGTGTATAAACCCCTTTGACTTTTACGTTTATCCAAAAGGAATGTTTTTTATACGAATCGTTTTACTAAACGAAAAAATGGAATGTTTTTGTCGTATGTATGCAGCGACAACGACTTCTCCACCACCGTGACCATTATTTGAGTTTCAGCTTCCTCTAAAAGCCATACCTTTTTTTAAATGAAAAATTAATACCATGTTTTACTTTTCTTTTATTTTGGTATTGAAAATGGTTTTCATAATGTTTTAATATCAATGTGTTGTATTGATATCTTGTGATTGAAAAGTGGAAATGTTATGTTTCCATTATGCATGTTTTATGTGATACGATTATGTTATGGTTCTTGGACATTATTATGAAGACGAGTTGTTCTTTGATAAACTAAGGGAGGGTGAGCCCGATATAGCTCTACAATGCATTGGGTAACGCGAAGGGGTTAAACATTAAGGTTTCTCCGAAGAGATTTAGGGAATATAATGTGATGGGTATTCCAAACGTAACCAAGAGGGTTACTCCCTATGTAAGAATGTTATGAATGCCTCAAGTTACCTTTATGTCTTATGATTTCTATGTTTTATTCATGATTTGATGAGATATGTTAAAGTGCTTATGTTTTATGAGTAAAGTATGATTTCATTGATTCTTGTGTATACATGTACTCATGTTTCCTTTTCATATTTTTATATCCCTTACTGAGCTTTTTATTCTCATCCCAAGTTTTTGAAATGTTTTACACAGGACTTAAAGAGGAATAGGGTCAAGGATGGGATTAAGGAAAGACATGCTATCTAAAACAAGGAACTAGACATGACTCTTGTGTTCAAGAGTTTTTATTTTGTGAAAAAAATGGAAGCTGAGTAGATGTGTCTACTTTGTAATCTGTGAGATGTAATAGTTATCTCCTAATTCTCTAAAACTCTAAACCTGAAAAGATCCTCAATGTGAATTATTCATTTAATTCAATAATAAGTAATGTTTAAGGATAGGGCTTTAAACCAAACCCCACAGGATCACTAGCATACTAGTACAAGTATGCCCACCTAGATACCCAGGATTCCCATTTTCTTCTCAATCAAATTTCACACATCACATGTTACAACATACACCAATTATCAACCACATCGAGCATCTCATTTCATAAGCTACTGATTTCACATAACAAACACACTCTTGAAAAATTAAGCAAACCAAAACATTTAAAAATTACTTAAAAAACCATGAGGAACACCACCTCTTCATAAAATTTCTAAACAAGCCTTTCCACAATTTAGGAAAAATATGAAACACTAAAAACATTCCAAACAGTCCATCACATCACTTAAGCATTCAAACCATCTTTTAAAACACCTTATGTTTCCAACCGGGCATTCACATTTTCTGAATCACATTCTTTTCTAAAATCAACACAAAACATCACCTTTAATGGTACAATTCCAAATGGGCCTTTATTATTACACACCCAAATTCATTAACCAAAACATTTCCAAATCATTTCCAAAACCATTGTAACACCCCAAGCTTCCATGGTACGTTTCCAAATCATTTTCAAATCATTTCCATTGTACGCAACTTCGAGATTCTAACACACCGTGACCAATCCAACTAGCCTTTATGAATAGTAATACCCACTTTTTGAAATTTTATAAATTTTATCTTTAAAAATGGACTTCATTTTTGATTTCGTAATATCGAAATTATCCTAGGGTGAAATTATGGTTTTTTCTGAAAACTTTCAATTTTTAATGAATAGTGAAAACACTGAGTCTTGGTTTAAAATCGAATTTCTATTTAAATAATTATTTATTTTATTTAAATTTATTTTAGGTCAAAATAGATACATAATACATATATAAGTTCAATTTAATTCATTGGATTCAGTTTATAATAATTCTAGATATATAAAAAATTTATTGAACTTTTCACTGTCTTTTACCCATCTCCTAGGAGAATTTAAAAATTCACATAAAAATTAATTTTACTGCTTCTGTCAGTATAATTTCAAAAATTAGAGAGAAACGGTTAAATAAAAAAAAGTAAAATGTGGTTAAATATGATAAAAATTATTTTTTCTGAATAGTAACTTTTTACTTTTATTTACCACGGTTAAAAGTAAATAGGGTAATTAAGGGTAAAAATGATATTATTATTACCCTAAATCATGTACTAATTCTATTGTATAAGTATAATTCAACCAAAAAAACCTTATGAATAAAATATGAACTTCTTTGGTCTACTTTGATTCGATTAGGACATTTATTATTATTTAATTCCAAGAAGAGTTAAAATAGTTAAAATCAAAGTTTAATAACTAAAACATTTTTAATATAGGGTTATACAAAAGATAAATTCTATTATAAATATTAATTATAAAGATAAAAATATTTAATACATAATTGTATTTTATTTATAATTTTTAGACCTTAAATAATTTAATTTATTTATGACACAATGGTGGTGCAGTAATTACCTAATTAATGAAATATTAAATTAATTGATATTATAAATATCCAAATAAATGTAATTTGAGACTTTTTATGAATTAAACTAATTTTATAGGTTAATATGACATGTTAGGATTTCTTAAATGAATTTTTTTCGAATTCATAAAGTTTTTAAGACTTTAAAAAAATCAATTATTAAATAGTGTCAAAATTGACATAAAGGAGTATTTAAAACAAATATTATATTATTAATTGATATTCTATTCCTAAAAATCTAAGGTTTGGTAAAATGAACTAGATAAGGTTATATATATTAATAATGAACCCTTTGGGTTTATCGTGGCTTGTTATAGTAAGTTTATTAACCATATAATATAAAAATACAAAGAGACATGGTAAATGTTAAACTATTTAACCAAGAGTTAAAAATAAATGATAAGGTTAATATAGTGACCCAAACCTGTCTAAAATATATTATTTGAAATTATTTAGACCCATCCTCACCTTAACCTTTAAATAATCCACTTTAGAGATATTATAAACCGAATCTGAATTTATTAAAAAATAATATTTCTAGCTTTTCCAAAGGTGCCCCTCACCCCTCTTATAAAAGGGAACTCCCCCTTCTCTCAAATTCATACCTTCAAAGCCTTTTGGCTCAGCCAACCCCTACCCAAATATTTTCTCAACTTCCCTCAATTCAACCTAGAGACCTTAGTTTGATCAGAAATCCAACCTAAGTAGCCCTTTTGATCAAATCAAAAGGAAGAACCCGAAGAAGAGGTAATGTTTTCACCAACCTCTTTCAAGTCCTTTCTTCTTCAACTTCTTCTTTATTTGTTTTTTTTTTCATTATAAAATAATAAGTCTATTGTCTTCTATATAATGTGATGTTATTATAAATACGGTACAACTATATTCAGTATTCTATCCATCCTTTGAATGACATGTCACCATACATACATACATACGGATTACCGTCTCCACGTCGTGGTGTAATTGTTATTCAAAACATTATTATTTGGATGGGTATGATAATGATTCTGT
Source organism: Viscum album (assembly GCA_963277665.1). NCBI lineage: Eukaryota > Viridiplantae > Streptophyta > Magnoliopsida > Santalales > Viscaceae > Viscum > Viscum album. The sequence continues at coordinate 6,336,419 of OY728140.1, forward strand.
ATATATGATATACCATCCAATTATATATTATTTTAATATCAAGTTAATAATATTGTCGCTCGTGGGTACATACGGACTACCGTCTCCACGAACGCGATGAGATTCATTCTCCATCATATCCATTCAAGTCTAATTCTCATTTAATGATTAAAAATAATGTTTAAGGACTTGATATCATTATGGATATGGATAAGATACAAACAATCCATAAGAAACATGTCTTATGTAACAAAATATATAAAAGAAAATGAGTAATCTCACACCCGGAACGACGATAATACTAAGATATTATTAACAAAGAAATGTTAAAAAGATTATATATGAAATTATATTAATGTATATAGTTATTGTATAATTTAATAACAATTATTTCACCATTATACAGGAGGTTAACCTACCCTCAACCACAGAAAAGTACAAGGTAAGGTTTTATTTCACAATCTATTCATTATCCGAGGTTGTTTATACGTAATTATCTACTGGGACCTCTTTGTCATCGACATCCATGTTTCTTAAAAATTTATTTCAAAACATTCTTACTATTTTATAGACTATTGGTTAAAGTCATTTATACACTTTTTTGAATTTTTATAAGATGTTTATAAAGGAATCTTCCCGTCTTTTTCCAAACAAGGTCCTTTTTAACCTTTTCAACAAAATTAAGGTAAGAATGTTTTTTTAACTTATACGGAGGGTGTGACTTTTTTCTGTTGTTATAAAATTGTCAAAGCTTCCATTTCAAGATTATAAGAATATTTTCAAAGTAAATGTTTTATTTTATAATTATTTGGCTTTTAAAGGATTTCAAAAAAAAGATATATTTCTCTAAAATAGTTTTGATTTCATCTATGTCAACAACCATTGATGTATTTTAAGCTTATTTGAAGTTGATTAATTATGATACAAAACTTCCATATATTATTGAAGGTTTTGTGATATTTTTGACTATGGATGTGTTATTTTTATACCATTCATTGTTTATAGATAAAGTATTGACATTTTATATGCTAGTTTTAATAAGAATTTTTATGTTATGTTTAAACCTGTTCATATGAGGAATGCATTGGACATAATAAGTAACTAGTGGAGCCCTCTATAGATCCTCAATGCATCGGTGGGTCTCATGAGACAAACTAGTGTCTTGGAACAAGGCCTTGAAAAAATCTTATTTGTCGTCTTGGCATAAGGCCTTGACTATGTGGTTATGATAGTCTGACATTATACATTCCATCATTATGAAAGTGGTTATTTATATTACATGTGATTATTCAACTAGTAGAAAATCCATGTGAATAAGTAAATGGAATTATTTCAATTTATTTCTACCATATTATTCTGAATTTCAAGTTTAAAAGGATTTTGTTTTAGTTATACATTGCCTTAAATGTTTATGCCTATTTATGAATGTTTCCGCTATATTGTTATCCTTACTAGGAATCTAAGCTCACCCCATTCTATGTTTTATTTTTCCCAAGATGTGAAGAAGTATTTTATGAATGACCTATAGGGATAGTATGAGGGGATATGAGTGTGGTATATGGATACAAGATGTTGTTGTAGTTTTTCACTTTATGATGTAATGTATACTTTATGAATGTATCTAGTGATTCAATGGCTACAAAACTAATCGGTCTTTCGAGACTGGATCTTTTTTTATCATGAAAATGTTATGTAATAATGCACCGACTCTAGGTAACTGGGGTTGGGGCGTTATAGTTGGTATCGGTGGAAGTTTAGTACAAACCTTGGAAGCTATATTTAGATAAACTCTGATTAGAGCACATAAAACTAAGATGGACTTTGAGGATTAGTATAGAAGAACTTCCTAGATTTTTTGTATTGTAGATATTTTCTGAGTTTTCTGAGTAATACATCCCTGTCTAGATACGAGTAGGTAGAGGCTGCTCTCGAACAAATGTACATAGGGTTAAAACCTGAAAACACCACTTTGAGTTAGACCCAAACATGAACTGGTGAACGAAAACGGGCCTTACTGCACTCTTGGTTACAACACTCCTGGGGGATATTCTTAGGATAATTCTCATTTTCTTTACAAACCATTATGAAGGGTTTATGAGTATATACTTCCTCAAAGAAAACATTTTTATGATTATGGATTATATCCATAAACAGTTCAATTCATATTAAGTGTTTTACAAGTTTGGATTTATGTATTGTGATTCATAAACTAACCTAGTGTATGGCATTGTTTAGAAATGGAACCTAGTGGAAGAAATGGAAACTGTATCAATGTGCACACTCCATGTAGGGATTTCCCTCATGATCAAGATAATTACAGTGGAGCTGGTGATGCAACTGGTGCTGATCAGCTAATCACCATACTGTGACAACTCACTCAGGTTATGAATAATAACTTTACCCGTATGGATCACCCTGATCCACAGTGTGGAGGATCAATGTTTGATCTCTTCATGAGGAAAAAACCATCGACATTAAATGGGAGTAAAAATCCCTTAGAAGCTGAGCAATGGATAAATTCCTTAGAGAAGATATTCCATGCCTTGGGGAGTAGTGAAAGGGAAAAAGTTATCATGGCAATTTACCGCCTCACTGGAGATGCTGACCAATGGTGTTCATTGATTCAAAAAAAAGGAAGATGATGAAGTATAAAATATGGAATGGAGGGTTTTCAAAGAGATTTTCATATAAAAAAACTTTCCTTGTGACCATCAAGCAGATATGGAAAGGAAATTTTTGAGTCTGAGACAAAAGGAGGATGAGAATGTCGTGAAGTATGAGGCTAACTTTACAAGGTTAGTGAGGCATGTCGTAGATTATATATGTAACCCAAGGAGTAAGATTGATCATTTCATTGATGGGTTAAAACCATTTCTCAATTGAGCATTAGTCTCACAATCCTTCTCGTCGTACGAAGATATTTTCTCATGTGCTATCAAGACAGAAAAATAATTCTCTAAGTCTTATGACTTTAAAGCAAAGAAAGAGAAGAATAGATCTACTGATCACTCTAGAAATGGAAATAAGGGGAAGAATGGAAAATTTGAATATCCATCATGTAGTAAATGTGGGAAGAAACACCCCGGTACTTGGTTGAAGGGAATGAGAGTATGTTACAAGTGTGGTGAAAAAGTACACCAAGCTCGTGATTGCAAGGGGAAGAAGGAAGCTACTGATGTTCAATGCTATAATTGCAGGGAGATGGGGCATTATTCAAATGAATGTCCTAAGTGTAAGGGGAACTTACCTCAGAAAATGACAAGGGATCAAGGCCAAGCTTATGCTATCAGTACTGCTGAGGTAGAAGCTCTGAAAGACGTGGTGGCAAGTAATTTAATGGTTTCCTCAAGTTTAGCCAAAGCTTTATTTGATTCTGTATCATCACATTATTTCATATCTTCCTAGTTTGCTAAGAAAATTAGATATTTACAATTTGATTTAACACGGTTTTGTCAGTCAAAACTCCTAAGGGAAGTATCATTGCAACAAATTTTTGTGATTCAGTTCCCATTAGAGCACATAAATGTTCTTTATCTACTGATCTCATCGTCATAACCATGATAGAATTTGATATAATCCTCAGTATGGATTATCTTTCGGACCATGATTCAGAGTTTTATTGTAAGAATAAGGAGGTTACAATTTTTGATGATGATGATAAGGAACACCTTATCTTTATAGTAGAATCATTACCACCTAATTCTTATCTAGATCCACCCCCAGTAGCTCAACTAAATTCAATTATCAGGGAGGGAGAGAATGAAATAACTGTGGGTGAGGAAAGGAATGTTCAAATAGAGGATGTACCTATTATAAAAGAATATGTAGATGTGTTTCTGGAAGATTTACCTGGACATCCTCCAGAACGAGAAATTGAGTTTTCCATTGATTTAATTCCTGGTTCAAGGCCTATATCGAAGACCCATTATATAATGGACACTGTGGAATTTTTTTAACTAAAGAAAAAACTATAGGAATTGAGTAATAAGGGATTTATTCTCCCTAGTGTTTCTCCATGGGGAGCCCCTGTCCTTTTCTTAAGAAGAAATACAAATATATGAGGTTATGTATCGACTATAGGGAAATCAATTATATAAAAATAATGAACAGGTATCCCCTACCTCTCATTGATGATTTATTTTACCAACTACATGGAGATCAATACTTTTGAAAGATTGACCTTCGATCTGGATACCATCAGTTGTGTGTGAAGAAGGAAGACATTTAGAAGACAACATTTCAAACCAGGTATGGGCATTATGAGTTTACAGTAATGCCTTTTGGGTTGACTAATGAACCCTCTGTATTCATGGATCTAATGAATAGAGTATTCAAGGAATATCTCAATGATTTTGATGTGGTATTTATTGATGATATCTTGGTATACTCTAAAAGCAACGAAGATCATAAAAATCACTTGCGCATTATCCTGAAGACTCTTAGAAGACATCAAATTATATGGGAAGATTACCAAGTGTGAATTCTGGATTCAGGAGATTTCTTTTCTTGGCCATATTGTCTCTAAGGATGGAATATATGTTGATCCTTCTAAGACAAGAGCAATCCAAGAATGTCCAGCACCAACGAGTATAACCGAGTTATGTAGTTTTATTGTCTTAGCAGGTTATTATCGGCATTTTGTCCAGAACTTTTCCTGATTGGCTAACCCATTAACGAAGCTCACACGTAAAGGGGTTAAATTTTTTGAAAAAAGTAGTGTGAATAATGTTTTGAAGAAGTGAAGAAAAGATTATTCTATGCTCCTATATTTACTCTACCATAGGAGAATGATGGGTTCGTTATTTATAGTGATGCATCAATGAAAGGACTTGGTTGAGTCCTTATGCAGAATGATAGAGTTATTTCCTATGCATCATGATAGTTGAAAGTTCATGAGAAAAACTATCCTACTCATGATCTTGAGTTAGCAGCTATGATATTTGCTTTGAAGATATGGAGACATTATCTCTACAGTGAAAAATGTGAGATATATACCAATCACAAGAGTTTGAAGTATATTTTCTCACAAAAAGAACTCAAAATGGGGAAAAGGTGATGGCTCGAACTACTCAAGGATTTTGATTGAATGATACACTACCACCTGGGGAAGGAAAATAAGGTGGAAGATGCTTTGATCAGAAAGGATCATAGAGTTTTGAACAAGATGAGATTTGAAAAGGATCCTATATACATGGATCTAGTAAAGATGGATATGGGAATCACCATGGAAGTTGAAAACTTAATACTTTTTTCAAATGGTTGCCAAACCATCTTTACTAGAAAGGATAAAGAGTTCTCAGACCAATGATTAAGAGTTTAAAAAGAAGATTAAAGCTGTGAATGATGGGAGATTGAGTGACTTTGTGTATGAAGATGGAATTTTGAAATTTTGGAAGAGACTTTGTGTTCCTGATATACCTGATTTAAAAATGGAATTGTTAGATGATGCTCATAGTTCCAATTTCTCTATACACCCTTGGAGCACCAAAATGTATAGAGATTTGAAGGAACACTTTTGGTGGGACAAAATGAAGAGGGAGATTGCTGATTTTGTGTCAAGATGTATGGTTTGTCAACAAGTGAAAGCTGGAAGGCAACAGCCTGGAGGAGTCATGCAACATCTTCCCATACCTGAGTAGAAATGGGATAATATCATGATGGACTTTGTCATGGGACTACCAAAGACTCCTAGAGGGAACGATGCAAATATGGGTCATTGTTGATCATCTTACCATGTCAGCACATTTTCTTGCTATAAGGGAAGATTTACCACTTGAACATCTTGCAAGACTATATATTAATGAAGTTGTGAGGCTTCATGGAGTACCCATATCAATTGTTTCCGATCGTGATCCCCGTTTTACTTCAAGATTCTAGAGGAATCTTCATAAGGCCTTGGATACTAAACTTCGTTTGAGCACTGCCTACCACCCTCAAATAGATGGAAAATCAGAACAGACTATTCAAACCTTAGAATACATGTTGATATCCTGCTCACTTGACTTTTAGGGTATGTGGGATCAATATTGAACTATGGTAGAATTTTCCTATAACAATAGCTTCCATTTAAGTATTCGTATGACACCATATGAAGCGTTATACGGAAAGAGATCTCACACACCAACCTGTTGGGATGATGTTGGTGAAAGAAAACTTGTAGGCCCATAACTGGTGGAAGAAACAATGGAAAAGGTGAAGGTAATACAAGACCACATTAAAGCATCTCAAAGTAGGCAGAAGAGATATGTTGACAACCGAAGGAAAGATTTGGAATTTCAGGTAGGAGATCATGTTTTCATGAAGGTATCTCCATGGAAGGGAGTTATACATTTCAGTAAGAAAGGTAAATTGAGTCCCATGTACATCGGACCATTCAAAATTCTAGAACGAATTGGGGCTGCAGCTTATCATTTGGAAATGCCGCCAAATCTCTCCAAAGTTCACAATGTGTTCCACTTATCACTGTTGAGAAAATAAATGCCTGACCCAATGCATGTACTCACCTATGAGAAAGTAGAAATGGAACCCGATTTGTCTTATTGCAAAGAGCCCGTTAGGATTCTTGATACCAGAGAACAAGTTTTGAGAAACCGGACGACTCGTCTGGTAAAAGTTCTATGGAGAAACCATAAGATGGAAGATGAAACGTGGGAACTCGAGGAACGTATGATGAAGAACCACCCGAGTCTTTTCATGTGGTAGTATTCTAGAAATTTTTAGGACAAAATTATTTGAAGGAGAGGACAATGTAACACCCCAAGCTTCCACGGTACGTTTCCCTTTGAATAACGCAATAGCTTCCATTGTACGCAACTTCGAGATTCTAACACACCATGACCAATCAAACTAGCTGTTATGAATAGTAATACCCATTTTTTGAAATTTTATAAATTTTATATTTCAAAATGGTCTTCATTTTTGGATTCAGAATATTGAAATTATCTTAGGGTGAAATTTTGGTTTCTTTCTGAAAACTTTCAATTTTTGATGAATAGTGAAAAACACTTAGTCATGGTTAAAAACCGAATTTTTATTTAAATAATCATTTATATTATTTAAATTTATTTTAGCTCAAAATATATACATAATACCTATATAATTTCAATGTAATTAATTGGAGTTAGTTTATAATAATTGTAGATATATAAAAATTTTATTAAACTTTTCACCGTCTTTTACCCATCTCATAGGAGAATTTACAAATTCACATAAAACATAATTTTACTGCTTCTGTGAGTAAAATTTTAAAAATCGGAGAGACACGGTTAATATCAAGGAGTAAAATGTAGTTTAATAAGATAAAAATAATTTTTGGTGAATAGTAACTTTTTACTTTTATTTACCATTGTTAAAAGTAAATAGGGAAATTAAGGGTAAAAATGATATTATTATTACCCTAACACATGTCCTAATTCTATTGGCTAAGTATAATTCGACCAAAAACAGAGTTAGGAATAAAATATGAACCTCTTTGGTCCACTTGGATTAGATTAGGGCATTTCTTATTATTTAATTCAAAGAAGAGTTAAAAGAGTTAAAATCAAAGTTTAATAACTAAAACATTTTTAATATAGGGTTATACATAAGATAAATTAGATTATAAATATTCATTATAAAGCTAAAAATATTTCATATATAATGGTATTTTATTTATAATTTTTATATATTAAATAATTTAATTTATTTATGACACAATGGTGATGCAGTAATTACCTAATTAATGAAATATTAAAATAATTGATATTATAAATATCCAAATAAATGTAATTTGAGACTTTTTATGAATTCCACTACTTTTATAAGTTAATATGACATGTTAGGATTTCTTAAATGAATTTGGTTCTAATTTATAAAGTTGTTAAATCTTTAACAAAAATAAATTATTAAATAGTATCAAAATTGACATAAAGGAGTATTTAAAACAAATATTATATTATTAATTGATATTATATTCCTAAAAAGCTATGGTTTCGCCAAATGACTTAGATAAGGTTATATATATTAATAATGGACCACTTGGGGTTCTCTTGGCTTGTTATAGTTTGTTGATTAACCATATAATATAAAAATACAAAGAGATATGGTAAATGTTAAACTATTTAACTAAGAGTTAAATATAAATGATAAGGTTAACATAGTGACCCAAACCTGTCTAAAATATATTGGATGAAAGGATTTCGACCAATACCCACCTTAACCTTTAAATAATTCACTTTTTATCCATTAGAAACCAAATATGAATTTATTATAAAATAATATTTCTAGGTTTTCCAAAGGTACCCCTCACCCCTCTTATAAAAGGGAACTCCCCCTTCTCTCAAATTCATACCTTCAAAGCCTTTTGGCTCGACCAACCCTTGACCAAATATTTTCTCAACTTCCCTCACTTCAACCTAGAAGCATTATTTTGATCAGAAAGCCAACCTAGGGAGCACTCTTGATCAAATCAAAAGGAATAACCCGAAGGAGAGGTAATGTTTTCACCACCCTCTTTCAAGTTCCTTTCTTCTTCGACTTCTTCATTCTTTGTTTTTTTTCATTATAAAATAATAACTCCAGTATCTTCTATATAATGTGATGTTATTATAAATACGGTACAACCATATTCAGTATTCTATCCATCCTTTGAATGACATGTCACCATACGTGCGTACGTACGGCTTATCGTCTCCACGTCGTGGTGTAATTGTTATTCAAAACATTATTATTTGGATGGGTATGATAATGATGTGTAATTGAAATAAATAATAAATATAACATTATAATGATTCTGTATATATGATATACCATTCAATTATATATTATTTCAACATCAAGAGAATGATATTGTCGCTCGTGCGTACGTACGGACTACCATCTCCACGAACGCGATGAGATTCATTCCCCATCGTATCCATTCAAGTCTAATTCTCATTTGATGATTAAAAATAATGTTTAATGACATGATATAATTCTGGATATTGATAAGATACAACCTATCCATAACAAACACGTCTTATGTAACAAAACATATAAAAGAAAATGAGTAAGTTAACACCTGAAACGACGATAATACTAAGATATTATTAACAATGAAATGTTAAGAATATCATATAATATATCATATTAATGTATATAATTATTGTATAATTTAATAACAATTATTTCACCATTATACAGGAGGTTAACCAACCGTCAACCATGGAAAAGTACAAGGTAATGATTTATTTCAAAATCTCTTCGTTATCCGAGGTTGTTTATACGTAATTATCTACTGGGACCTCTTTATCATCCACATCCATGTTTCTTAAAAATGTATTTCAAAACATTCTTAATATTTTATAGACTACGAGTTAAAGTAATTTATACCCTTGTTTGACTTTTTATAAGATTTTTATAAAGGAATCTTTCTGTTGTTTTCCAAACAAGGCCCTTTTTAACCTTTTCGACAAAATTAAGGTAAGAATGTTTTTTAACTTATACAACAGGTGAAGCTTTTTTCTGCCATTATAAAATCTTCAAAGCTTCCCTAGAAAGATTATAATAATATTTTCAAATTAAATGTATTATTTTATAATTATGTGGCTTTTAAATGATTTCAAAAAAAAGAGATATTTCTCTCAAATAGTTTTGATTTCATCTATGTCAACATCCTTTGATGTATTTTAAGGTTATTTGAAGTTGATTTATTATGATACAAAACTTACATATATTATTGAAGGTTTTGTGATATGTTTGACTATGGATGTGTTATTTTTATACCATTCATGGTTTATAGAGAAAGTATTGACATTTTGTATGCTAGTTTTAATACAAATGTTTATGTTATGATTAAACCTGTTCATATGAGGAATGAATTGGACTTAATAAGTGTTGGGTGGAGCCCGATATAGCTTCTCAATGCATCGGTAGGTCTAATGAGACAAACTAGTGTCTTGGCACAAGGCCTTGACAAAATCTTATTTGTATTATTGGCAAAAGGCCTTGACTTTGTGGTTATGATAGACTGGAATTATGCATTCCATCATTATGAAAGTGGTTATTGATATTGCATGTGATTATTAAACTATTATAAAATCTATTTGAATAAGTAAATGGAATTATTTCAATTTATTTCTGCCATATTATGCTGAATTTCAAGTTTAAAAGACTTTTGTTTTAGTTTTACATTGCCTTAAATGTTTATGCCTATTTATGAATGTTTCCTCTGTATTGTTATCCTTACTGTGCATCTGAGCTCACCCATTTATATGTTTTATTTTTCATTGGATGTGAAGAAGTATATATATGAATGACCTGCAGGGATAGTATGATGGGATATGAGTGTGGTATATGGAGACAAGATGTTGTTGTAGTTTTTCACTTTATGATGTAATGTAAACTTTATGAATGTATCTAGTGATTCCAAGGATACTAAACTAATCGTTCTTTTGAGACTTGATATTTTGTGATCATTCCAATATTATGTAATAATGGACCGACTCTAGGTAACTAGGGTCGGGGTGTTACAACCATCTTCAAGTGTGAAATTCAAAAAAAACCCCTCAAGCCAAACATTTTCCAAAACGCACGCACTAAAAGCCAAACGGGCATATCCCCCCATGGGATTCCATTTTAAACAACATTTAGGAAACTAATATTTCAAGGAACACTGAAAAACCACTTCCAGAAAACCAATAATTTTCTTTAAAACCACATCCAACCATCCACATTATTCAAAGAACATAAAACAATCCCATTGTAACCGTAAAACCCTTTTTACAACATTTTAACATTTTTAAAAGGATAAATCATTTCCAAAACATACACATCAAATAGAGATCACAAATAATAAACAACAATCCCACCATAATCAAGGATAAACATTTCATAAAACCCCCAATTTAACTTTAAAGAACAATGTGGTTTTAAACAATAACCCTAGGTGTAATAAACCTAGGTATTTCACACAAATCCATTTGAAAACCTATTTTTAGTAAATTATACCAATGAAAAGACATCATTCGCATCAATCCATAGATATATTTGAGGTGAGAAAGAAATTTAAAAATTAAATGAAAACACACAAGGGCATGTGGAGTTTTCCGAAAAGGAAAAAATTGGAAGCACCTACCTCAACCTTGTACGAATGGAACAAAACTTCAAGGGAGGAGAGATCTAAGCCCCACTGACCATTCACACACCCTAGATCCAAAGAAATAAGAACCAAACATGAACCCTAGACATTAGGGTTTGGCCATGGAAGAAAACCTCTAAAGGAAACCTAAGAACAAAGAGGGAAAGATAAGGAGAGAAGATTTGATGAAGTAAAATTGAAGAACCACCAACCTTTCTTGATAAATAGCCCCAAAATCACCCCAAATCGAAGTAGGAAGGAGGGGGATACTCCTCCAGTATATGGAAAATAGATAGGTATTCATTTTGGAAGTGGAATCACCTCAATAGAAGCACCATGTCAAAATTTATAAAGCCCGCAAGTGGCGGCACGGTTTGGCTACATGGTTTGTCAAACCGTGCGGGGGATACTAGAAACTCCTGCAACTTCGCATGGTTAGGTTGCACGGTTTTTCTAGGCCATGATCAAACCGTGAAACCCCAAAAATTGGCCAAAAACCCCCAAATTACATCCCAACCACTAGGGAATTCCACTCATTGATCCTTGAATGTTTTAAGCACAATATAAAGACATCGATGACATCACAAACTCTTCAACATGAAACTTTACCTCAATCCCAACAAGAATAACTAATCATAGGTATAAAAGGAAATCCAAAACTACAAAAACACGAGGAATTTTGTTGGGCACTCAACCCAAACCTCAACCAAAAGATACAACATCGAGAAAAGAATAAAATAAGGGAGTATTTGTGGTCGGTGTGTGACAATTCTCTCCACCACAGACACTTTCTACCCCCAGAAAGTCACCCAGCCAAAATTCAACCAAATCTCAAGTCCATACCCAAAAAAAAACCAAGGGGAAACCATGAACTCTGGGATGACTATTCACTCCAAAAGTCACACCCAACCAATCAAGAAGAAAACACAATGCATAGATGAGGATGAGGGGGGAACATGAGAGGGTTCTCCCCACCATAAGAACTCAACTAATATGAAAAACGTTTAAACCCCAAACAACACCCTCACTGCAACCAGAAACAAGGGATTTCAATATTTAAAATTTTCATACATCACACATGGTTTGGATGCACGGTTTACCAAACTGTGCATGAAATACTGGAAGGAAGGGGCACCCCACATCACTTTTCCACACAGTTTCAAAATTGTGTGTCAACCGTTCCAACGCCTCTGCCCAAAAATGACACCAACCCGCACAGTTTTGAGACCTACCACACGGTCGTGCACTGACCGTACAGTTGGTTCTATTCACTTGGTTGGGGATGCATGGTTTTGACTAGTCGTGCGGTAACCGTGATTCACTTGAAAAAATATCCTAAAAACTCTAAAAACCCAGAAACCTCGACTGAGGTAAAATCTGAACTTCCATACACTATATGAACACTACCACCACTAAAACCGGGACCCTACCAAACAAACCGAACACACAATAAACTAATTCTACAAAACTCAAGCATATCCAAATGAGCACTGCCAAAAGTTAAAACTACGACCGACCTACATGAAGGCAAGACACACTCAAATGATAATGAAAAATTTCAAAGTCCACATTTAGATAGACTCAACTTTTTGGGTTACAAGAGATCTAGTTAATCTCACCATTACCACAAAAGGTTAACTTACAAAATCAAGGAAACAATAACAGGGATATGTTAATAATTTATATCCCAACATAGAAAACAAATCTAGGTTGGGTTTCACACCCCCTTGTCACTCCTGAATGTGTGTGAGCTTCACCCCAAGACCTATGGTTGGGGTGCTGATGGCTGAAGCATCTCCTGCCTCACAGTCAGGAAACACATCCTCCGATCAAGACTTCCTTTTCAGACAACACCCCCTTCAAAACTTATTAAAATGTCCCCAATGGACACAGTAGTGATAAGTCTTCAGAGGAATACAATAAGATGGCTTTGAGTGACCAAATTGTCCGCACTAGAAACATACAAGAAAAAAGTCCGAAGAACTGAAAGCCGGAGCCAAAAAATGATGTTTTTTAGAAACCAGTTCCCCTGCCACACCCTACTCGCCAGATGAAGAAGCTTCAAGAGAACCAACAACCACTGGTTTCACCCCAAAACCAGCTCATCCATGAATACCTCATCCACCAACCTCTCAAAACAGGTTTCACCGGATGAGATCACTTTCTCTGTAATTTCAAGACAAAACCCCAGACAAAGAGAGGGACCTTTATCGGATCCTCCAATACTACTTCCAAAGAGAATGGAACCAGCTCTCTGAAATTCTAAACATAAGACTTTACCGATTGCTGGCCCTGCCAAACATCCTATAGCTTGACCACCTTCCTCTACTTCCCCACCTCTGGTATGAACCGTTGGGTGAAAGTGGCCATAAACTTCTCTCATGACATATCACCTTCCGTCAATGATGGGGAAACCAACCCCCACTAGTCCAAGGATGGACCCTCAAACAACCTTTGAACTGCATAGACTCTAATAGCATCAAGAGTTCCCAATTACATAAAGACACGCTCGGATTCCTCAAGCTACTCCATAGACTCAAGCGAACCATGATCACCACAGAAAATAGAAAAAACCTGTGAAGGAAAAGGAACTAGGAATAGCTCATTAATAACTTTGGGGACCTTTTTTGGCGGCATTTTCTAAACAACATGAAAAGAACAGACCAAATCCAACATCATACTGAGGCACAAACAAATAGGAACACCTCAAACCAAAACTAGCTGGCTTAAAATCCAAGTAAAAACAAACACCACCATAATATTTTTTTTCAAAAACCATTATTTTCCTTTTAAAATTCAAAACAGCCTTATTCCGAGGCTAATTCCCGAATACCAATAAGCCATTTTTCAAGGAAAAAAAATTCTCAAAATCATTATCTCATTCAAATCCACTTTAGGAAAACCATGGTAAGACTTTAATTCCAAAACCCAACCCATGGTATCCCATGAACTGTTACATGTGCGTCCATCCATCCATTCCTATCCTCACGTGCCAACACACACTTCTCTCACATACCCACACACATTTCAACATCCATAAGTAATACCAAGGGAAACATTCCATTAATATTATCAAACCCAAATCATCCTCAATGTTTAAAAACCCAATTTCCCAATTTAAACCCATTTCATGGAAAACACTTCTATTTTTAAATCCATTTTTATTTCAAAATACACTTTAATTTTCCACATACACTTACACCAACTAAAACCAAAATGAAACCCAACCAACAATGGACCCCCAAAATGAGGTAATAGGGTCTATGCATAGCCTGAAAACATAGTGGCGAGTCATGCCCCAATTAGGGCATAACACTAGGAGGACCTTGAATCGGGCACTTGGACTTCACATGGGTCACCACCCCACATAAGGCCACAACATAACATGACTCACCTCCATTTCCATCCTTCAATTCCAAAACAACAAATGACATAAGACTCAACCCCGGACTACCCCTGGGGACTTGAGGTTTAGAACAATCAAGGGTTCATGATGCCCTTCCCGCACCTACCTCCTGAGTCCCGACAACCATAGTCTCCATCTACCGGACACCCCAAATAACAAGAACCTCCTCTAATACCATTTTGTCACGAACCAAGCTGGGATGCCATCTAACCCGGCACCCGACTCGATCTGTGACATGACCATAAGGGTGTTCCCGATCCCTATAGGCTGGCAACAAGTGTCGGGCATCAAAATAAAAAAAAGGAAATGATTTAGCCCAAACATAATAGGATAAAAAAAATATTGAAAAAACAGAAGAGCTAACCACAACTGAATCTCAATAAAATAACAATATGGTCCAATATGAATACAACTAAATAAAAATAACACTGAAAGAACGAGGAGCTACAATAAAATAAAACAACCAACTACTAAAACGATCTCCATGTGACCTCCTGGTCACCTCCACCCACAAGACCACCCTGCTCCATGAGATAACTCAAACCAGAAAAACCTGATCAAAACCTGAACATGCAAAACAGCTCGAGTCTACCAACACCGAGTGGTATAGGTAGGGTGTGGGCTAACAGCTCAGAATGCAATCACCACAGATTCCAAGTGTTTCCTTTCCCAAAATATTCCATTAACACTAGTTTGAAATAAAATTATAAAAAATAGGTTTTTTTACATTTTATTAAACAACCATAACTTTACCATTTCAAAGCACAACACCCGCCACCATCCCTTTTTCAAGAAAACTATCATTTTATAACAAAAACCCAATCCAAACAATACTAGTAACAATTTTCAATGGAGAAAATTTAAATGGAAAACAATTTCAAAGAACTCCACATTAAAGAAAAAGCATTGAATTTTAAAATTACCAACCCAAATTACCGTATGCCAACAGGAGTTTCAATATAATCGTTGAGAACTAGTCACAGGAATAGCGCTAGGCACTAGCTAGCTGTGAGCCCCATGTACCTCGTATCTCGGTGAAAAGTAACCATAAAAATATCCTTTCTCGTGCACAAGCCACTGGTATGGAACATACCCATAACCTATTAGTCCCCAACATCATCATCATAGTTTATTTAGTGTTGTCATCATCAAACTTGCTACGTGAAACAATGGACAAAACCCACAAGATCACTAGCATACTAGTAAAAGTCCGCCCACCTAGATACCCATGCTTCCCATTTTGTGCTCAATCAAATTTCACACATCACATGTTACCACATACACCATTTATCAACCACACCGAGCATCTAATTTCATAAGCTACCACTTTCACATAACAAACACACTCTTGAGAAATTAAGCAAACCGAAACATTTAAAAAACACTTCAAAAACCATGAGGAACACCACCTCTTCAAAAAAATTCTAAACAGCCCTTTCCACATTTTAGGAAAAACATGAAACACTAAAAACATGCCAAACAGGCCATCACATCACTTATGCATTCAAACCATCTTTTAAAACACCTTAAGATTCCAATCGGGCATTCACATTTTCTGAATCACATTCTTTTCTAAAATCAACACAAAACATCACATTTAAAGGTACAATTCCAAACAAGACTTTATGATTACACACCCAAATGAATTTACCAAAATATTTCCAAATCTTTTCCAAAACCATCTTCAAGTGTGAAATGCCAAACAACCCCTTAAGCCAAACATTTGCCAAAATACACACACCAAAAGCCAAACGGGCATATCCCCCCATGGGAGTCCATTTTAAACAACATTTAGGAAACTAATATTTCAAGGAATACCCAAAAATGACTTCCAAAAAACCAATCATTTTCTTTAAAACCACATCAAACCATCCACATTATTCAAAGAACATAAAACAATCCCATTGTAACCGTAAAACCCTTTTTACAACATTTTAACACTTTTAAAAGGATAAATCATTACCAAACCATACACATCAAATCAATATCACAAATAATAAACAACCATACCACTATAATCAAGGATAAACATTTAATAAAAAGACTCAATTTAACATTAAAGAACAATGAGGTTTTAAATAATAACCCTAGGTGCAATAAACCTAGGTATTTCACACAAATCCCATTGACAACCTATTTTTAGTAAATTCTACCAATATGAATACATCATTCGCATCAATCCATAGATATATTAGAGGTGCGGAAGACATTTAGAAATTAAATGAAAACACACAAGTTCATGTGGAGTGTTCCAAAAAGGAAAAAGTTGGAAATGCCTACCTCAACCTTGTGCGAATGCAACGAAACTTCAAGGGAGGAGAGATCTATGCCCCAATGACCATTCACACACCCTAGATCCAAAGAAAAACGAAACAAACATTAACCCTAGACATTAGGGTTTGTCCATTGAATAAAACCCCCAAAGGAAACCTAAGAGAAAAGAGGGAAAGAGAAGAAGAGAAGATTTGATGAAGGAAACATGAAGAACCACCAAACTTTCTTGATAAATCGCCCCAAAATCGCCCCAAATCGAAGTAAGAAGGAGGAGGAGGCTCCTATGGTAGATTCCCAACAGATAAGGATCCATCTTGGAGGTTTAATTACCCCAATCAGAGCTCCACATAAAAATTTATAAATCCCACAAGTGGCTGTACAGTTTGGCTGCACAGTTTGTCAAACATGAGAAAACCGTGCGGGGGATACTGGAAACTCCTGCAACTTCACATGGTTAGGTTGCACGGTTTTTCCAGGCCGTTCTCAAACCATGAAACCCCAAAAATTTTCCAAAAACCCCCAAATTACATCCCAACCACTAGGGAAGTCCACCCATTGATCCTTGAATGTTTTAAACACAATATAAGGACACTGACGACATCACAAACTCTCTAACATGAAACATTATCTCAATCCCAACAAGAATAAATAATCATATGTATAAAAGGAAATCCAAAACCACAAAAACACAAGGACTTTTGTTGGGAACTCAACCCAAACCTCAACCAAAAGATACAACATCGATAAAATAATACAATAAGGGTGTATCTGTGGTCGGTGTGTGACCACAACTACTTTTAATTCCTTTTTAAAACCAACCATTCATATAAAAAATTTCCAAGAAAACACCAAAACCAAGTTCAAGGGTATGATTACACAAACAGCAAGGGAAACAGTACTAATAGTGCTCATACTAAAGGATCTTGGAAAACCTAGGAACTCGGAGGAAGACCAGAACATACTATACATGTGACTCATCGTGAAGGCATGCCTACTCTTGATGGCATCATAACACTCTAATGCCTGATCATCTCCCTACTTGTCCTGATTGAGGGGCCCAATCCCATAGCAATAATAACAAAACACCTGTCTAATATGGGCCACTAGCCAGTGCATAATCTAAACTAGTGCAGCAATCGTTCTTAGTAAACCCCCTTGTTATTCTATGTTTCTGTGCTATGTTCACAAAGAGGTGTGCCACACATTCAAACAACAAACCATATATATATATCACCAAGCACGTGACACAATTTGGCACCACCCCGACCACCTCATGATTTGTCTCATTCCATAAAATAAATATTCTCAAAAGGAGGCTCATACCATAGACCCTCTTGTCTCATGATCAATCGACCCAGCAAGAGACCTAACCAAAGAGGGGTTTTCCAACAAACCATTTCAAAGATGCCAAATGGGACCTTATATTTAACTTATTCAAACATTTAAAAAAACATTTAGAAATGTTTCCAAAACAATAATAAACATCATTTCTTACAAACATGGTCAGACGGTCCAAAACATGCCAATATCCTTTCACAAAAACATGCATTTACCAAAACACAGATTTACCAAAACATGCCAAAACAAAAAACAATTACGAACCATTTTCAAAACAAGTTTAAACACCAAAACATGTCTCGAACCAAATGTTCAAGCATTAAATATCCCATTAAAAACCATGTTTTTAAAAAAACTTAAAGAAACACAAACTGATTACTAGCCATTCTATAAAAAAATCAAATAGTTCATTAAAAATTATATTAACCAATCAGATAAATTACACAAACTAGGAAATAATATAACAAACTATTTTTAACAAACCCAACCATCTTGAAGACACTATAGCAGGTAGCCCAATTATTTTTCAAAGATGAGAATCTAGTAAAAGAATTAATTAAAAACATGCAAGTATTAAATGGACAAATTTTAGAAAGGAAAAAATGTAGATTTTCCTACCTCAAGGAAGTCAAGACAAACTTTCTAACTCAAGAAACATCCCTCTCACATGCACACATGCGCAAACTTCCATATATATATATACACCATTAAACTGATGCATGTTTTCCCCACACTATGAGGGAACATGCACCCAGAAGATATATATATATATATATATATACACACACACATATATATCCATACCTGGGAAAAAATGCATGCACACACCTGGAAATTATCACCACACATTAATAACATTCAGCAACCAAAGTCAGTGCTGTGGGGACCAGCCCGCAACCAATTAAGTACTAGGGAATCAAATAAATAAACGCGACCCAAAAATAAAGTGTGCAACAAGATTACAAATGAAGAACATCACCTCGAACGATGGTGACAACCATGAAAACACACAGCAAGCTGATATTGCATCCAAAATAATTATCCGCACTACAAATAAAATAGTACTTCAAAACACAATAATGACAATAAATTAAACATGCGTGTGATAATAAAACTCTCACTTTGGATGGTGGCGGTGAACCAAAACATGCATCAAGGCCAAATGTGCCCCATGAATAACAGTGGATGGTCTGAAGCGATCTGAATCGCTTTGACTTCAGCGGTGGTGGATGGGATGTGGTTCGACATGACCCGAGACACCCTTCGCAAACCAAGAAAGGGGATTCGTGGCCACATCAGAGCAACATGGGGGCGCTGTGTAACGGGTTTTAGGTTTTTCTCTACTGGTCGCCGGAGCAAAGGGGTGCAGTGAGGAGGTCGGGGCGAGCATGGATGGACCGAAAGAGGATGGCTTGTTCGGGCGGATGGAGATAGTTGTTCAGGAGGAGGGGAGTTAGACTGGAGCTAAGTGAGGCTGGAGCCGCTTGGCCAGTACAGGAGGAGGCTGGTGCCGCAGGAGGTCGGCACGCGGGAGATTGGCACGAGGTCCTGGGTGGGCGTGGCGTGCAGGTTGGGAGTGTTGGTCGGGGAGCGCTGAGGGGGTGTCAGTGAAGAGCGGTGTGGAATCCACTACTATCATAAGAGTTGAGGTGGCCTGGGTGAGGGCGATGGAGCCGGTGCGGCCGCGTGAGGGGAGAACGCAGGAGGGGGGGGGGGCTCGCGTAGCACAAACAGTGAATGGGGGGGTCTCGTGCTAGGTTTAGGGTTAGATAGTTTTTTTCTTTTCATTTAATAATAATAATAATAATAATAATAAAATAATATCAATAATGAAAATAAAAATAAAAATTAATCAAAATTATAATTTTACTCATTTCTTGTAAAATCATGAGATTAATTTAAACACTTCACTCAATTTAAAATAAACTTTATTTATTTTAGTTGTTAGACATTTACGCAGGCACTAGAGCTGACCATGGGGCTACTGTGCACTGTACAGTGACCATGCAAGAGTCTGAAACCTACTAAAAATATTAATCCTCAAAAACAATTTAGACCCGCACCTTGAAGAGGTTGACCGAAGACATGAAATAATAATATAAATATAAATTTAAAGTTGGGGTGTGGCAATTATCTCCACCAAAGACACTTTATGCCCCCAGAAAGTCCCCAAACCAAAGGTTACCCGAAACTCGAATTCATGCCCTATTGAAACCAAAAGAAACCACAACAAAATAGAATGGGAGAACATGAGAGTGTTATACCCACCAAAAGAAATCAATTAGAGTAGAAATTTAACTCCCAAATATACCACCCAAGGAGGGGGGAGCAGGAACTACCAACCGATCTCAACTAACTTCTATAGCACGAGTGAAACAACACCACCATTGGATCTCGGAACTCTCAAACCAGACCAAAACACCAAACACTAGAGAAAAACCTCTGAGTAGAACGTAATACCAGTAGTAAACCCGAGTGTAACTAAAATCCTTGACTCCTCCATAGGTACTTACATCTCCAAATGAACACCAATAAACTAAGATCAACCCATAAAGGGACAAACACACCTTTATGAAAACCACACAATTCAGAAAACCATAATCAGACAAATGAGACTGTTGGGTCATGATAGAACATGTCCATCATATATCCACGATGAAACAATGAACTTAAAATGAAGTCACAACTTTAATAGTAGAAAAACAAGAATGAAAAGTCTTTAAATGTTTCACTACCAACATAGAACACAAAACACGTACCGAGGATCCACACCCCCAAGAACTCATGACTATGCGCGAGTTGTACCCCAAGACCTATGGCTAGGGACCTGATGGTTAAAGCATCTCCTGCCTCACAGTCACGCACTAAAATTCCTCTGGACACATCATCTTCTTTAGATGACGCTTCTTTCAAAAATTCTCTAGATGACCCAGACATCCACAACGACAGCACATCTTCAAAGGGATGAGGCATGACGACTTCACGTGCCTAAACTGGCCACACTGGTGGCACACCACTGAATGGTCCAATGAACTAGAAGATAGAACCACTACAGAGGATTATTTAGAAATAGGTCCCTCTGGAACACCCTACTTGCTAGATGGGGAACCTTTACAAGCAACTAGATCTGCTGGATTTCTGAACATCTTCACTCCAGATACCAACTCAGCTAAGAATGCCTCATCCACTATCCTCTCAAAATGATGGTACCTAGAAGGGAGGACTCTCTCCTTGATCTCTAGATGAAGACCCCCGATGAAGAGAGAAGTCTTCATCAAATCCTGTGATGATAACTCCGGAGAAAAGGACACAAGTTCCTTGAAATGGTAAACCTATGCCTTCATCATCTGTTGGCATTGTTGAATACACATGAGCTCTTACCTTCTCTTCATCTTCTCCTCTTCAGGTATAAACCATCGGGCAAAGATAGATTTAAAGACATCCCACGTCATCCCAACTTGCATTGATGGAGGGGTGAACGACTCCCATTCATCGAGAACTGGACCTTCAAAAAGACCAAAAAAATCACACACTCTGCCAGTGTCGAGAGTTCCCAATACCCTAAAGACACATTCGACCTCTTCAAGCCACTCTGATGCTTCTAATGGACCCCATTCACTATAAAGGATATGAAATTTATGAGAAGGGCCAAAAACTGGGCATGACTTGTCAAAAACCTTGGGGACCTTTCTGGGTGGCATTTTATGGGCAATATATAAAACACAAAGCCATAACCAATATCAAGCCGAAGCAACATCATTGAAAGCACCATCATCTAAAAACTTCCAGTTCAAAAAAACCAAAAAAATATAACCTCAACACAAAATTCCTTTTTTTTAAACCCGCTTTTCATTTTAGATTTTAAAACCACCTTCTTCCAAGGCCACTTTACAAACACCAAGTCCACTTTTCACACCAAATTCAATTTAAAAAAATCATTTCCCCTTTTTAAAATCACTTTTGAAAAACAAGGTCAAGCCTTTAATTCCAAGTGCACACCCCATTAATCCCATGAATTGTTGCACATGTCTTCATCATCTTTCATCCATACGCACCAACGCAGACTTCCCATGAATTCCCTCACATGTGAAAACATTCATAAAGAGTTCCTAAGGTTGCACCCAAACCATATCTCTACATGTTCCAAGAAAACACCATATTTTTGGACCAAGATCTTTCAGCTTTAAAAATACATTTCACAAATTTAAATCCATTTAAAATAAATCATTATCATTTCAAAACCCCTTTTTCATTTTAAAAAGTTAACTTACACCAATCAGAACCAAGAAGACACTAAACTTGCATTAAACTACCAGATAGAAGGACTAGTAGTTACGCTTAACCTGGCGACATGGTAGTGGGCCATGCCCCAGGTAAGTGTCAACAACTTTGATGGACATAAACCATGTACTTGGACTCCACATGGGTTACTAATCTAGGTGAAATCATGGTGTAACATCAGCTTTCCTCTGTTATCATCCATCAATCTAAAATAAACCAGAACGAAATAAAGAATCAATTCCCGGACTACCCCTAGCGACTCGAGGTTCAGAATGGGTGAGGGTTCATGACGTCC
This sequence comes from Viscum album, assembly GCA_963277665.1. Classification (NCBI taxonomy): domain Eukaryota; kingdom Viridiplantae; phylum Streptophyta; class Magnoliopsida; order Santalales; family Viscaceae; genus Viscum; species Viscum album. The sequence continues at coordinate 6,359,087 of OY728140.1, forward strand.
TTCCCATACCTACCTCTCGAGTCCCAAAAGTCCTAATCTCCATATACTGAACACCCCAAATAACAATGGACTCCTTTGATACTATTTTTTCATGAACCAACCCAGGTCGACCCTAAACTGGTCCCCTAAGCTGGTCTGCGACATGGCCCAAAGGGCGTTCCCGATCCCCCCAGGCTGGAAACTAGTGTTGGGCATCAAAACATAAAAGTTGGAATGATTTGGCCCATAAATAAAAGATAGGTAAATTAATAAAAAATAAACAAATAAAAAGAAAACTATCAGTGTTAAGAAAAAAAGAGTGCACATACCTTTATGTGGCCTCTTGGTCACCTCCAACGACTAACAACTTTCCTTGCATGGGCAGAAGAAATAAGAACCTAAACCAAGAAATTGAACCTACATCTAAAAGGGAAGGATAGGCGTGAGTATTAAAAATTCTCAATAGGAAATCCAAAAGTGAACCACATAATCCATGCATTTTATAATTCCAAAACATCCCAATAATAACAGTTTGAACTACATTTATAAAAATAATGTTTTCATATATATGCTGCATTTTGAAAACTGAAAATCACAATTCCATTTCCCTTATAATTCAAAAACAAGGAAGATAAAACAAAATAGGGACTCATGCAAACTTTTCCAAAACAGCTACATTGAATTCATTTTTAAAACAAACCATACATAAAAAAATTCAAAGAAAACACCAAAACCAAGTTCAAGGGTATGATTACACACACAACAAGGGAAACAGTACTAATAGTGATCATACCAAAGGACAACAGAAAACGTAGGAACTCAGAGGAAGACCAGAACATACTATACATGTGACTCATCCTAAAGTCTTTCCTACTACAAATGACATCATAATGCCCTAATGCCCGATCGTCACCCTACCTGGCCTGATTGAGGGGCCCAATCACATAGAAATAATAACAAAACACCTCTTTGCTATGGGCCACTATCCAGTGCATAATCTAAACTAGTGTAGGAATCATTCTCAATAAACCCCCTTTCTATGATAAGTTTTCATGCTATGTTCACAAAGAGGTGTGCCACACATTCAAACAACAAGCCATATATAGATCATCAAGCACGTGACAAAATCCGACACCACCCCGACCAGCTCAAGATTAGTCTCATGCCCTAAAATAAATATTCTCAAAAGGATACCCTTACCAAGGACCCTCTTGTCTCATGATCAATCGAACAAGCAAGATACCTAACTAAAGAGCGGTTTTTTTAACAAACCATTTCAAAGATGCCAAACGAGCCTTTATCTTTACCTTATTCAACCATTTAATAAAATAGTTATAAATGTTTCCAAAAAATAATAAACTTCATTTCTTACAAACACGGTCATAGGGACCAAAACATGCCAATATCCTTTCAAGAAAACATGCATTTACCAAAACATGCATTTACCAAAACATGCCAAAACAACAAACATTTACGAACCATTTTCAAAAGAAGGTTAAATACCAAAAAATGTCTCAAACCAAATGTCAAACATTAAAGAACCCATTAAAATCCATGTTTTCAAAAACACTTAAAGAAACACAAAATGATTACTATCCATTCTATAAACAAATCAAACAGTTTGTTTAAAATTATATTAACCAATCAGAAAAATTACACATACTAGGAAATAATATAACAAACTACTTTTAACAAACCCAACCAGATTGAAAACACTATAGCTGGTTGTCCAATTATTTTTCAAAGATGTGAATCTAGTAAAATAATTAATTAAAAACATGAAATCATTAAATGGAATTATTTTAAAAAGGAAAAAATGCAGATTTTCCTACCTCAAGGAAGTCAAGATATGCTTTCTATCTGAATGAACATCCCTCTCACATGCATGCATGTGTACACTTCTATATATATATAAAAACCTTTAAATTGATTCACGTGTTCCCCACACTATGAGGGAACAAAAACTCAGAAGATATATATATAAATATATCCATACTTTGGAAAAAATGCATGCGTGCACCTAGAAATTATCGCCACACAATAATAACATTCAATAACCAAAGTTAGTGAGGCGAGGACCATCACACTACTAATTAAATACCTAGGAATCAAAGACATAAACACGACCCAAAAATAATGTGTGCAATAAGACAAAGGATGAAGAACATCACCTCAGACGGTGGTGGAAACCTTGAAAACACGCGATAAGATGATATTGCATCCAAAATAATTATCCGCACTAAAAATAAAATAGGACATTTTTTTACATAAAAATAAAATAAGACTTCAAAACATAATAACGACAATAAATTAAACATGCAGGTGATAATAATACTCTCACTTTGGATGGTGGTGATGAACCAAAACATGTGACAAGGCCAAACATGCCCCGAAAATAATGGAGGACGGTCCGAAGTGATCCAAATCGCTTTGCGTTCATTGACGGTGGATGGGATGCGGTCCGAAATGACCCGAGACACCCTTCACAAACCAAGCTAGGGAATTCGCGACTACTCTGGAGAAATGCAAGGGCGCTGCGCAATGGGGTTCGGGTTTTCCTCTGATGGTCGCCAGAGTAAAGGGGTGTGGTATGGAGGTCGGGGAAAGCGTGTATGGGCCAAAAGCGGTTGGCTTTTTCAGGTGGTCAGAGCTGGCTGGTCAGGAGGAGGGGAGTTGAACCGAAGCGGAGGGAGGCTAGAGCTACCTTGCCGGTGCGGGGGGAGATCGGCACGGCAGGAGGTTGGCGCGCGGGAGATCAGCATGGGGTCATGGGTGAGCACGACATGCAGGTTGGGAGTGCCGGCTGGGGTTCACTGAGGGGGCACCGACGAAGGGAGGTGGAGAAGATTCTATTGCCGGAAGAGTCGAGGCAACCTGGGTGAGGGTGGTGGAGCCTGTTCTGACACGTGAGTGGAGAATGCAGGAGGGGCGGGGGGCTCATGCTAGTTTTAGGGTTAGATAGTTTTTTCTTTTCATTTAATAATAATAATAATAAAAGAATATCAATAATGAAAATAAAAATGAAAATTAATCAAAATTATAATTTTACTAATTTCTTTTTAAATCATGAGATTAATTTAAATGCTTCACACACTTTATAAGAAACTTTATTTATTTTTGTTTTTAGGCATTTTGTGGCACTCGAGTTTACCACACAACTACTGCACATCGTATGATGACTGTGCAAGAGTCTGAAACCCACTAAAAATATTAATCCTCAAAAAAAAATTAGACCCGCACCTCGATGCGGTTGAACGAATCCATGAAATAATAAAATAAAAAAAATTAAATGTTGGGGTGTGAAAATGTTGGAAAAAATGATTTAGGTAATTTGGATTTTGCAATTGGTAAAATTGGATTAATTAATTAATGAAATGTTGTGGCTATCTGATTGATGGGAAATTAAGATTAGGTGTTTGGTCAATTAATGTGATTATGAATTATTTGGAAATTTTAAATACGATATGGTTGATTTGACCTTAAGGGGTTAATGGTTTATATGATTTGAATATTGAAAAATGGTTTATTTGTGAATTAATCATATTATTCAATCTGCTTAAAGTATTGAAACATGATTTTTTGGATAATTCAAATAGTGTATCATGATGTGAATTGTGAAAAAATGGTTAATGTTTATTTACTATGATTGTTGTGATATATGTGATATATATGAGATTGATTAATATGAAAGTGTGGGACATGGACTGAGGATCCAAATATCCATGTGTGATATAAATTTTGGGATAGAGATCGAGGCTCCAAATAACCATGTGATATTGAGGTTTGGGATAGTGATGGAGGCCCCAAATACACAAGGCGTGTAAGACATGATGTTACACACCTAAAAAATTAGATTTGGACTATTGTTACAAATGAACGTGATGTGAAATGGAATGAAATGTCTAATTAAATCCAATGATTTATAATTAATTGTGAATATCCTACATTATATGGTTCATAATATGGAACAATTCCAAGAAGATATTGAGTGATCTAGTGTCCTCGACAACTCTGGGGTTTTGTAATTAATTAATGAATAATGAAATGCTTTAACTATATACTTTTTGTATTGTAAATTATTATTTATACAACTAAATACAATTTTATTGAATGGATATTGTTTTTATATGTACTTAGTGGTGTCCTACTAAGTTTTACTCACAACTCACTCAGGATTACTGACCAGTATCTTAATAGATTTCATGGTTTTAGGATATTATAAGGGAAAGATCCCTATTTTAGAAAGATGATTTGGGATGGAACATAGATGAGGGAACTATAAATGGTGTCAGTACCCACTTTGGGGAGTTCTCAGTGTCTTTATTTTGGTTCTTCATTAGAAACATGCCACTTTTTATAGAATCAAACATCTCTTTTTATTTTTTTGATATTTTATTCATGTTTTCATTCAGCATGTGATATTGTCCTAATTTTGTTATGATATTCAGTTTGGTTCTTTAGTTGGATTTTTGTTATTAATTTTCACTATTGCGATGCTTTTATAAACAGGTTATGTTATTTCCATTATCGACATTAGACACTTGCTTCTAGTCATCACCCTCTTTTGTATAGGGAGACATGCTTGAGATCACATAAATTAAAATATCAGGGCATCACTATGTTGTACCCAGGTTAGGAAATCACAATTTGGTATCAAAGTGGTTTTTTTTATTTTCTTTTCACTTACTATTTTGGAAAGGTAGATAGTAGAATATGAAAATTTGTTTCATGGTTAATATCTCATGAATGGGAGTAGCAAACCCGTGTATGAGTGTAAATGCCAAGTATTCAGGGTGGAATTATTGTAAATTTATTTGTTCCATTATAGTTGAATGTTATTTTGCCTCGTGTGATGTACTTTTTGTATGATGTGATAATTGTTTCTATGAATTTATGAGATTTGAATCATGGACTAGTATAGAATGAGAGTTGAATATGCACACATCATTCTATACACTCAGGATTATTATATTCCACAAATCATTTTAGGAATACATGGGAAAAATCATATTGTGTATGTTATTGAGAAATTGAAATGTTTTTATTTTTCTTATGTAATTAAATATAAATGATGCCTATTATTAAACTAAATTTTTTAGTTCATGCAATATGTTAATTTTTTTGTCAAATTGTATTTTAATAATGAGAATGGGATTACCCTTTGTTAACTATGATCCAAATTAGGGATGGTTAAGGGTAGTGTTAGTGCCTCATTTTTTACTATGTGAAAGCAAAATGGGGTATGTCTTTTTATGGATTTATATAAAACCCTATTGAATTTGTGTTAATTTTGTGTAATGTGTTCTGGGCCATGGATTTAGAATCATTAAGATATTCCTCCTTGGTGATTCATGTTGATAGGATGAAAAGAGGATAAGGTTGGAAATAATCCACCAACACCAGAATATGATCCACCAATAGTCCTGGGTGATGGAGCTAGATGGTCGTTCCATGAGAACAATTCTTGATTCAAATAGTTTCTGAAGAGATACCCAGAGATTTTTGTGAACATTATCTCTGACCTGAAAAGGGATTTTTAGTTGCACCACCCTATGATGTTTACTGAAGAGGGTGGAACTGGGGATGATGTGTTTTGGAATGAGACCATCCAAACTATACATTACCATTTGGATAATAAAGATGACAATATGATCAAGTTGGTCTCTTATATGTAATGAGGATCAATGAACCACTGGTGGGATGTTTCAACTTGGTATGGGTAGGCAGATGGTAAGTCATGGAAGTAATTGTAGGAAAATTTACTAGATCACTTTTATCGAGATACACTTAAGGAGTAGAGAGTAGTTGAGTTCATGTAGTTGACTCATGTGAGTTTGTCAACGATGAACTATGATGGTTTCTTTGCTAAATTGTGGTGCTTCGCTCTAGTGACGGTAGGGGATGAAATGAATACAGAAATTCATTTCCAAGATTAACATAAATGTGAGATTAAGTAATAAGTTAATATCTTTCAGTTAAATAATTTTTTCACATGGTTGATAAAGCTGTCATATTTTAGGGGAACATGAAGGAGGCTTCCAATTGAGAAAATGAGCTTCATACTGAATGATCATGATATACATCTTCTGAGTTTTGTAAATTTCATTATGATAATATTGAGTAAAGAAGTGCAAAGAATAGTATCTTGAAGAAAGGATCAGTTACTCATGATCTTACCATAGTGATTTTCCACTAGTGAGATAGGGAGGGTTATTTTCATAGGCATTTTCCTAAGACACCGGTATAGTACTATTCTTGTAGAAATATGGGACATATAAGGAGGTTCTTTAGGAACCCACTACAAATGGGTAGTGATGGATAAGCTAGGAAAAACCATAGTGTGGTAAGGGGATTTTATACACTATACCATATTAGAAGATAGAGTTTTTCCGGATATGGAGGTCGAGGTAGTTGATGAGGTTCTTCTGGTAAATATAACATGTTTCAACAAAGTGTTTCAGCTTATGAGACTCGTATTTCATCATAAGGATGATAGGTTTCATAGTTTCATGTCATTCAACATACACTAATGGATAGAGAGGACAGACCATCTATAGCTAGATATTCTATTATTTTATATTCCATGCTATATAGTTACTTATTTGGTACCGGTGCCTATCATACTTTTATATCTACACATCTTGTGAATTTGTTGAGTAGGGTTGTGGAATTCATGAGTGGGGTTATGAAGATAGATACAACTTAGTTAGTATAGTTGAGAGACATCTATTGGTCAAATATATATTCACTTGATGATGGGGAGGGTCATTTTAGTTAGGATATTTACATCCTCAAAATTTCAGGCTTTTTTTAAATTATAGTTTTTGACTAGTTAGTAACATACCATGACCACATTGATTGTAACTAAAGTAGAGTAACTTTTATGTCTCCTGGGGGAAAAATTATGTTCACCTTGGAGATTGGAATATCAATGCAGGATGCATAGTAATAGTTAATCAGAAGTTGTGGAATCTCACCCTCTAAGTTTCTAGTCTTTTGGTGGATGTTGAAGGTGTAAAGAATTATGCCCTTCCACCAATAGTGGACTAGTTTAAGAGGTGTTTATGGAAGTCTTCTTAGGGTTTCTACATGAGAGAGTTTTCAAATTTACAATTGAGATGATGTCGGGGGTTGAACCAGTTTCTATTCCACCATACAGAATAGAACCAATAAAACATCAAGATCATAAGACTCAACTAGAAGAGTTAATTGATTTGGGTTTGATCCATCTGAGTACTTCACATTAGGGTTCACTAGTTTTGTTTGTGAAGATCATTTATGGGACTCTATGCTTAGGTTTTTATTACCATAATATGAACTAGATGATAGTGAAGAACTAGTATCATATTCCCTGTATCAATGACATTTCTTACCAATTTAGGAGAGTATTAATTTTCTATATAAGTTTGTTGTGATGTCGTTTGGGATAAGAAAAAACACCAGAATAGTTTATGGCCTTGATAAAAAAAATCATCCACCTATACCAAGATTATTTGTGGTAGTATTTGTTGATTTCATATTTTTGATTTTCAATACTAATGATGATCATTCCCAACATTTTTACATCATCATAAGTACACTAAGAGATCATTTTATATATAAAAAGTTATGTATGTCTCAATTTAGGATTGATGAGATAAACAAATTGGGTAACATAATCATATATGAGGTTGTGTCAGTTGAAAAAGATAATGTTCATTTAGTGATTTCATGGGATAATCCGAAGAATTTTTATGATATCTTGTCATTTATATGACTGCAAGGTTATTATTGAAGGTTCCTACATGTATTTTTCCATTTTAAAGAACCAATTTTGGTCTTGAACAAGAAAGAGATAATGTTTGAATGATATGGAGCTTGTGATAATGCTTTTCAAGAGCTAAATAATTCATTGACTATGGAACCAATCTTGATCCTACCTAATCCAGGTGAGTAATATTCGGTGTTTTGTGATGCTTCTAGGATAGGTCATGGAGTAGTGTTGATTCTGGTAGATCGAGTCATAGTTTATGGGTAACATATGTTGAGGCCACATAAACAGAACTACCCTATGCATGACCTCTAGTTGGAAATAGTGGTTTATGATCTGATGTGATGGTAACATTATCTATTGGTAGAAAATTTTACAGAGTATACTAATCACAATAGATTAAATTATATCTTTTTTCCTGGAGATTTGAAAATTCGATAGTGGTGGTGGGTTTATTATATATATTCATTTGATTTTGAACTATCATAAATTCTTGTAAAGGGAAATAAAGTCTTTGAATATTTAAGTAGGAACATTCAGTATTAGGTAGTTCATGAGTCTAGTGATGAGTGGATGATGATGAATTTATTAGATGAGATGCATGTTGGGGTCCAAGAAGGCTAGGATCATAAGACTCTCATTTCAATTTCATTGGAGTATAAAAATTTGAGTCAGATTAAGGAAATGTATTGTGAGAATTAAGAATGTTTATCCTTGATGGAAAGCCTTGAAGGTGGGGAGTCACCTTCATATTGGACCATAGATAATGATGTGATCATCTATATCTATAATTTAGTTTTTGGGCCTACGATCATGTGGGGGGAGTCGATATAGGAATTTCATGCCTTAGAGTGGGTGGTGCATCTTAGTGTAACCAAAATGTACCATGACCTATGACGATTGTTTTGGTGGTCGATGTGAAAAGTTAGATAACAATGCTCATAACATGATGATTAACTTGTCAACAAGTGAGGGCTTAGAATCAATGACCTGGTGGAGTAGTATAATTGTTTTCGATTCCATAATGGAATTGGGATGATGTTACAATGGATATTATGGTGGGTTTTCCAAGGACACCTTAGAAGAATGATAATATTTTGGCGAACGTAGACTTGATGACGAAGGTATTGAATTTCTTACCTATATGATATACTTTCTCAGTGGATTAGTTTGGAGACATGTACATTAAATAAATATTTCTTCAAAACTAGGTTTTATAGAGTATTGTTTCAGATCATGAATCACACATTACATCATTCTTGTAGTAGGTCTTACATAAGCCTCTTAGAATAAAGGTTTTATGATTATAGATTTTCACAAAAAGACAAATGGGAAGTCACTACGTACTATATAGGTGCTTGAAGATATGTTTCAAGTGTATGATCATTTACTTTTGTGGGTATTTTGAGAATCAAACAACACTCATTGAATTCACCTATAATAGTAGTTATCAGGAAACTATATAGATGGAACCATATGATGCTGTTTATGGTAGTTCATGTAGATCAACTCTATATTGGATAGAGGAATTTGAGTTAGAGTAGTTGGGACCCAATCCCCTAGAGGATACATCGGAGTAGGTTCACTTGATTTGGAAACCTATGGATATGGCTAAGAGTAGACATTAGTAGTATGTTGATACTCATTGATGACCCATATAGTTTTCATAGGTTGGCCGTGTATTCCTTTTTGAGTCCCCTAGATTGGGTCACCATTAGATTTAGAGACATGACAAGTCATCTCCCATTTTTGTTGAACTATTTGAGGTTGTAGAGAGAATTAGGCTAGTGGAATACTGATCAGCTCTTCCATCAAGGTATATTGTTATGCTTGATATTGTTCACATGTCAAAACATCGGTTGTATCACCCTGACCTATTACATGTGATTGATGTGTATGATGTTGATCCTGAGACTGATGCATCCTTTGAGTAGCATCTGATACATGTGTTGGATCATAATTAGAATGTGTTTTTAAGAGATATTTTACTGATATTTCATGTATTGTGGCATTATGGTTGTGTTAAGAAGGAATAATCGGAATGATGAGAGGATATACGGGCTCAGTGGAATGATCTTTTTGTATCAGAATCATATACTTGCAAGTACAACTTAAAGATGAGTTATTATAAGGTGGGGATATTATAAGATATTAACATTTTATAGAGATGTATAGTTCTTATATATAGAAATATATAATTTTTTTTGAGTGCATCTTGGTTGTGTTTTATATTTGGTGTTCTTGGGTGAAATTTGGATATTTTTAGAGGGGTTATGGGAAGTTCTTGGTTGGTGCAAAATTTTTCCAAAACACCTACCATACCTCAGAAAACCATGTACCCCCAGATAGAGGGGGATTTCATGATTGGCACATAATATTTAAAACCATGTTCCCTTTTATGAGTAATCGTTCACCACCCTAGAAGAGGTGCAAGATTAAGGATCATGGTTTGGAAAAACTTATGCCCCTTCCCATGAAACAGTGTGGGCAAGATTAATTAGTTGGAAAAAAGTTTAGAACTTCATGAACCCCACAGACTTGACCTAAATTAGACCAAAATATACTCTAAATTATTTCTCTCATTTATGGATGTTATTAGATAGATTCAAAGTTTTCACATGAGCCTCAGCCCAGTTGGTGAGGTATCCTTAAGTGCATTCACAAGACCCAGGTTCAAAACCAGGTAGAGGAATATTTTCAAGTACTGTAGCAGTAATGTAGTAGGCACTGTAGCAGTACTGTACACTGTGGGGGGTACTGTAGCAGATATTGTAGCAATTATTGTATCAGGGATTGTTCGGTACTGTAGCAGCTGGAACTATTCACCTTGGGCCATCAGTTCGGGCTTGGAGTCTTTAAGGCTTTTGGGCGACCCATGCCTTCAGGTCAGTAGGGCTTTCGTGCCACATTTAAGGCCTTCGGGCCACATGCAGTTTCCCCAAACACAGTACAAAAAAGGAGCTGCCCTATAAGATGATTCAGAGAAAGTTCACTTACGAGATAAGAGGCAAGTGGATTTTTTAGAATGAGAGGGTATGGATATGCCATCGAGACCAGCCTGTGCTTGCACGGGAAACCTATCCAGATGGCCATGCGAAGGTGGTGAGCTACTATCATGATGTAGATGGTGGGGAGGGGCATTTCCTTGTAGATTGTCTGGTTGAATTACCTAAGACCTTCGGGTCATATATTCTCCCATGCCTACATTCCATGTAATCTCTCAGCCTATGAGCCTTGTAAGGGTTCCCCCTCATCCCTTGAATTGGGGGTTATTAAAAATCAATAAAGATGAAGACCTTAGGGCCATTCGGGCTAGATAGATTCAAAGGACTTCCAAACTACATTATGGATGATTTGAAGCCCATATTGATGATTTACTTATGTTCCAATAAGATATTCTCATCTTGATTGGTTTCCTCCCTCCCTTCCATCCTTATCTCATATTTTTAAGAGAGGATTTACTCAGTTAGGTGATGTATCAATATCTAGATTTGATAGATATAATCCATTTTATTTTGGATCTAATTATTGGATAAAGATCTTGATCTTTATTGTAAAATTGAATATTCTTCCATAATTTAAGGATTTAAATCGGATAGTATTCATAATTGATATTGATGTATGTGGTATAAATTTAATTCAAAAAGTATTTAATTCCAACTACGTGTATGTATTTTGGAATTTCAACTGGTCTGTTTCAAAATTGAAACTTGGTTTGACTAATTTATGTGGTAAATTAATTGATGGAATCATGTAATTGATAAATATAGTTTACATGTGATTATGATATGATTTGAACATGGGACAATTGATATTGTTAATTGTGATTATGAAACTGTTGAAATTGAATAAATTAATCATTTAAATAATTAATGGAATTTTTTGATTGTGGGATTGATGGGAAATTAATATTGGGTTATGGTTGATTAATGTGATTATTAATTAATTTCTAATGGGAATTATGAGATTGTTGATATGAAATTATTGGGTTATATGTTTTTAATATTGAAAAAATGGTTAATAGGTGGATTGATCATATTATTATATTTTATTAAACTATTGAACCACCATTTGATTTGATAGCTGAAATATAATATCATGACATGAAGTGTGAAAATAGAGATAATGTTTATTAAACTTGTTTGATGTGATATATGTGTTATGTGTGTGATCGGTTGATATATGAGTGTGGAAAATAGACTAAGGATCAAAATACCCATATGTGATAGCAAGTGTGGGCCAAATACTGAGGCTCCAATACTAATGCGATATTGAGGTGTGGCACCAGGACGAAGGCTCCAAATAACCATGGTGAGTTATACATGATGTTATATGCCCATGAAATTGGATTTGGACCATGGTTTCTAATGATCATGATGTGAAATTTAATTACATGGTTAATGAAAGCCCATGTGTTATAATGGTTTTTCAATTCCCTATATAATATGGATCAGAATCTCACATGTGTCAAAGCAGGTATTGAGGGTTTGAGTGTCCTTGGAAACTTTGGGGCTATGTAGTTAATTAAAGAAAAATGAGATGTGAAAACTTTTTATGTTTTCATTTTAATTTATTATTTATACAACTTAATACATTTTTATTAACTAAATATTGTTTTTAGATTCTATTTGTGGTGGCCAATGTAGTTGTACTCACACACTACATGGGATACAAGATCGGTTCTTGAATATATTTCATGGTTGCAGGACATGAAACTTGAAAGAGAACTATTTTAGTTGGCTGAGTTGGGATGGAACCTGGACTAGGGAACTGTATATGGTTTCAAGACCTTCTTTTGGGAGTTTTTAGTTCTTTATTTTGGGTTTTCATTAGAAATACAACACATATTATGGTATGAAATACGTGACGTTTTGGTTTGGATACTGTATTCGTATTTTGGATAAGAATGTGATATTAGTCTGTTTTGGTAATGATATTTAGTTTGGTTCCTCAGTTACCTTTTGATTATTTATTTATGGTATTTTCATTCATTGATAAAGAGGGTATAGTCTACCTTGATTGACATTAAACCCTCACTACTTTTCGACAGCCTCTAGAATATATGCAGGTGTTCTTCATGTTATATAATTGACCATATTGGGGCACCGGTGTATAACACCTGGGTTAGGATGTTACATTAAATAATGTGAATCTTGAGGTAAGGGGTGTCTAAACTAAATTTTTATTCATGGGGTTATAAATATACTTTTATATATCATATTATTACAAGATTATTTTTAAAATTAATTTTTTGATTTTTTTTGTTGTATTTGTATTTTATTATTTGTATGTTCATAATTTATAAACAATCACACAATTTATTAACTCACACATCAATGATGTGAACATTTCAAGGGTTTTATCTCAAACATACTTCATTGAGACCCATTTTATTTTATGCACCTAATTTATATTGAATGGTTTATTTCCTTAACCTATACATAAAATATCATGAATCCTTTATAATTTATGGAATTTTGTCTTACAATTCATCTACATCATTCTTGGGAAGTTATGATTCATTGGTTACAAAATCATCAAGGGTTTATGTTTTAATATCATATTAATCAGGAGTTCTAATGGTTGAATATCCATTAAATGAATTTTTTGGTCATTCCAAACACCCCTTTAATTTTCTTATCCTCTCATAATCCATGATTATTTCATGTAATATTATCATTTTCTTATATTTTTTACATAAAATTATTGATAAATGTTTTTCATATAATATGAATTCAACTTTATGTTCTATTGAAAATTGAGTTTATCCCAAATCCATGTTTTCTATGATTTTTTCACAAAAAAATTATATAGTTTTTAAATGTAGTTTGTAGCCTTAATTTGTTTTTTATAAAATCTTTTAAAAGTAATGTACCTATTGTTTTTCTAAACAAGTTATCTTTTTTACATTACTTATAAAAATATTCAAGAAATCATTGTTTTTTAATATATTATACATGAATGGAAATCTTCCTCTTCCATGAACACTCAATGTGTTAATGCATACTTTTTAATATGAAAAGATAATTTAAAATCCATTAATTATTTATAATTTTTAGATTTTGATTTAGAGTTTTAAAATTAGAAATGAAATTTTCCTCAATAATTTCTCAATGTGATCATTAAAAAATAATTTTAAATCTATGATGAATTCTTTTGATGTTACTCAATGTGAAAAGATTATTTTCATCAAGATTGTTTTTAATATTTTAACAGAATCTTCTTCTTTTAAAACAAGATTTTATGTTATGGATTGCGTCTAAATTATATATATATATATATATATATATGTCTCTAAAATATAAAACTAGTTTATTATATCATACTTTTATGGGGTAATACATGCCTTAAGAAAATTTAAAAAATTCATTCATTATGAAATTTTATTTGAATATGATATGAAGCACAATTATGAAAACCACTTTCCTTCTTTGGGTAACATTTATGGTATGACATATGATTTATTTACCTTGTGTGGAAGACATATATCATGAAAATATTATGATGGGATCCCCAAAATTGAGGTCTAATGGATTTGGTAAAACATAATTTCCATGAGACGTCATGTACATGATTAGGGAGTAATCCTAATATATTATGGGACATTTTATATGATGCGATATTGTATAGGATGTTATCAAAAACTAATTTTTATTTCATGTTATGTTGTACTAACACATTAATTATGATTACATGATCTTATTCAACCTTTTTCATTATGTTATGATTCTTTGATATTATTCACGTGCCTTATTGTTCTATATCATGGTATATATTTGACTCACTCATTATGGTTATTTATCATTTTATTCAATTAATATGTTTTTTTATCTCAATCATTTATCTTATGTATTTCCTAGGTTATCCCATATAGTATTAGTAATATGAAATGATTTCATAGATCAATAAGGAAAAAGGAATAAATAAGGATTCCATGTTTTGGTTCCTTTTAATGTAATAGTATTCCAATGACAGTAGGCATTTATGTGCCTTGTCCTTTATTAAAAGATATTTATGTTTAGAATTCATGTAATAATATGTGTAAAATTATATGGTCTTCATAGTTTTTATTAGAGGAAGGGTATTGTTAACTATTGTAAACTATGATGAGAAAACATGAATGAAAACCCTAAGGATAAGTATAAGGATACATATATGGATATATATATATATATAGTAAAATAATTAATATTTTGATGATATTTAGAGTGAGTGGTTTCCAGGGAATTAAATCTCATTTTTCATACAATAATTTGATGTGGTTTTATGTAACAACTCAATATCTCATAGTACGTTATCTCATTAAAGTAATTTAATAGCTTGCGCTACATGCAACACCGAGTTCGAACGCACCACAACATTAACAAACTAGTCGTAAAAAACGGTTATAAATATTTTTAACTGCATTTTGAATCTTATATACTCTATATAATTTTAACATACATATTATGTGTTTATTAGAAATAATATAAGAACAAATTCATTTTTTTAGATAAAAGAAGTATTTTTCAAAAAATGAAATTTTACCACCTTTTAATGGGGAACCCTTTTTAAATCCATTTTTTGACACTTTTATATATTCCATTTGACAAAATAAACTTCTTCTTTAGAATCGGGACATAAAAATTTAGTTTTGATACATTTTTGGTGTTTTTCTGATAACTTTCATATTTGGGTGAATAGTGAAAATTACTAAATTTTAACTGAGAACAAATTTTTTAATCAAAATAAGTAATAGTGTTCAATTATAAAATTGAATGGATTGGAAGTATAATTAGATTATATTTTTATCATTTAATACAATTCTGGACATTATAGGTAATTTCATATTTAAATTTGACATAAACACTTGTCAATCTTATGATAGTGTTTACTTTTTAAAAACCAGTTTTTTTAGTTTTGACGATGGGAATTAATTTTAAATTAATAAATGAAACTTATATGTTTTGATTTTGGTAAAATAGAATTCATTTTTGAATTCATAATATCAAAATTAGCTTAGGGTGAATTTTTGGTATTTTTCTAGAAGCTTTCAATTTTTGATGAATAGTGAAAAACACTGGGTTATTGTTTAAAACCGACTTTTTATTTAAATAATTATTTATTTTATTTAAATTTATTTTAAGTCATAATAGATAAATAATACCTATATAAGTTCAATGTAATTTATTATAGTCATTTCATAATAATTTTAGATATATAAAAAGTTTATTGAACTTTTTACCGTCCTTGACAAACCTCCTAGGAGCATTTGCAAATTTGCATAAAACTTAATTCTTCCACATCTGTGAATTGAATTTCAAAATTCCAAGACACACAGTTGATATCAATAAGTAAAATGTGGTTCAATAAGATAAAAATAATATTTTGTGAATAGTAACTTTTGACTTTTATTTACCACGGTTAAAAGTAAATATGGTAATTAAAGGTAAAAATGATATTATTATTACCCTAACACATGTCCTAATTCTATTGGATAAGTTTAAATTCTATTATATATGTCATTAATGAACCAATTGTGGTTCTCTTCTAAGTTTATAGTATATATTTTAACCATATAATATAAAAATACAAAGAGACATGGTAAATGTCAAACTATTTAACTAAGAGTCAAATCTAAAATATCAGGTTAATATAGTGACCCAAAACTATCTAAAACCTATTGGTTGAGTGGATGTTTTCCCATACTCACCTTATAATTTAAATAATTCATTTTGGAGCCATTATAAACTGACAATTATTTTATTATAAAATAATATTTCAATCTTTTTTTAAGGTGCCCCTCACCCCTCTTATAAAAAGGCACTTCCCCTTCTCTCAAATTCACACCTTCAAATCCATTTTTCTAGGCCCAAACCTGCCCAAATATCCTCCCAAATATCCTTATTTCATCCTAGAGGCCTTCATTTAGTCATAAATCCAGCCTAAGGAGCCCTTTTGATCAAATCAAAAGGGAGAACCCGAAGAAGAGGTAAATATTTAATCACCTCTTTCAAGTTCTTTTCTTCTTCCACTTCTTATTTCCTTATTGTTTCCATTGTAAAACAATAACTTCAGTATATTATATATACTATGATGTTATTATAAATATTTTACAACCATATTCATTATTCTATCCATCCTATGAATGACATGTCACCATACGTGCAAACATACGACTTACCTTCTCCACATCATGGTGTAGTTGTTGTTCAATACATTATTATATTGTATGGGTATAATAATGATGTATAATTGATGTAAATAATAAATATAACCTTTTAATTATTCTTTATATATTATATAACATACAATTATATATGATTTAAATATCAAAATAATGATATTATTCTTCGTGCGTACGTACAAATTACCGTCTCCACGACGCGAGGAGATTCATTTCCATGTTCACCATTCAACAATGATTATAAAAATATATATATTATTAACAAGTATGTAATATATGAAATAATAATGTATGTGTGTGTGTGTATGTCTGTATGTATGTATGTACTTGCATATATCTTATTCACTTACTTCCGTTCAATACGATGTGAAAACAGAAACAACGTTTATGCGTACGTACGGCCTACCGTCTCCATAAATGGTGCCATCCATTTCATATAAAAATCTATTATAAATATTTATAGTATAAATATATATGATATATAAATAAATTTTTATACTTTGGAATCATTTAAATCATTATCTAAATGATACGATCAAGAATAACAAGTTAAAACACATACGATAAAGAAAGCGATTACTACCCAAAATGTTAATTTAACATGGAAATCATTATTAAATGGGTAGTAAAAAGTCATAAATGAATCATGTACTATATAATAAATATGAATGTGGTTCTGGTATAATTTAATAATATACTATGGTCATTATACATGAAGTTAAATGTACACTCGACCAAAGGAAAGTGCAAGGTAAGGGTTAATTCCTCAATCTCATTATTATTCGAGATTGTTTATAGGTATGTTTTTACTAGGACATATTTATTATCCATGTCCATGGTTCATAAAAGAGTTATCAATTGGATTATTTTAAGGGACACTTTTATTAAAAACTTCATTTTAAATGTTTTAAAAATTTATTCTTCTAAATCTTTCTCATTAATGTCCATGTTTTCAAAATGGTTATTAAAGGATTTATTTATATGGAGATGAATGTTTTTAAAATGTTAATTCCATTAAAAAGTTACAAATTGGTATGAGGATCTTTGACTCAAAAATTTCTTTAAATGTCTTCCTTTCTAAATTGTGTGAATTTTAAATTTTTTCATGAAAAAAGTATATTTATCTCAAAGAGTTTTATAAATCATTTTCATCTATATCAATATCCTTTGATAGATTTTAAACTTTTTTGAAGTTGATTTATTATGATACAAATATTCCATATTGTATTGAAGGTTTTTTGATATGTTTGACTCTGGATGTGTCGTTTTTATACCATTCATGGTTTGTGGTTTAAGTATTGAAATATCGTATGCTAGTTCTAATACGAATGTTTCTGTTATGTTTCAACCTTTTCATATGAGGAATGTATTGGACATAGTAAGTGACGGGTGGAGCCCTCTATAGCCCCTCGATGCATCGGTAGGTATCATGAGAGAATTAGACATGGAATTGGCTGATGCCTTTCCCAATTTGATATATGGTTTTGGTCGAGTCCATAATCATTTTTAGATGTCTTGACTGAGGCCTTGACAAAATGTTTCTGAATTTTTGGAATTATACATTCCCTCATTATGAAAATAATATTGATGGTTCATGTGATTATTTTACTAGTATAATACCCATGACTATGTTTTATTATGGAATTATTTACTCAGCTCATATATATGTCATAAAGTGTTCATGTTTATTATTTGTAAAGGCATGTGTTTTCAATTATTCACCATGCCAATTGTTTAAGTTATTTTCTGCTAAATTATTTACCCTTACTGAGCATATGAGCACACCCCTTTCTTATGTTTTATTTTCCCAAGATCCCAAGAAGTGTTTTATGTTTGAGATTCAGGGTTAAGTTAAAGGAAAAATGGTGTTCTCAAAGGATTTTTTTTTTTGTTGTAGGTTAGAAAGTGCAATGTAACGTTCATGTATGTAATCTATTTTCCAAGACTGCTAAACTGACTGGTCTTTCAGGACATGATTCCTTCTAATCATGAAAATGTATTAAAATAATGCACCGAATCTAGGTAATTGGGGTCGGAGCATTACAGTTGGTATCAGAGGAACTTTATAAACAACCTTGGAAATTGATTTAGATAAACTCTGATTAGAAAAATTACTGTAAGATAGAATTTGATGATTAGTATAGAAGAACTTCCTAGAATTTTGGTAATTTAGAGATTTTGTGAGTTTTCCAAGAAATACATCCCTGTCTAGATATGAGCAGGTAGAAGCAGCTCTAGCACAAATGTACCTAGGGGTAAAACCTGAAAACACTATTTTGAGCTAGACTCAAACGGGAACTGGTGCACGACAACGGTCATTGCTGAACTCTTGGTTACAACACTCCCAGGGGATACACTTAGGATAATTCACATTTTCATTACAAGACATTATTAAGGCTTTATGAGTAAATACTTCCACAAAGAAAACATTTTTATTATTATTGATTATATCCATAAACTTTTCAATTTACACTAGGTATTTTAAAAGTTTGGAATTATTCATTGTGATTTATAAACTGACCTAGTGTATTGCATTTTTTAGAAATGGTACCCAGTAGAAGGAATGAGAACTCAAGAAATACGTATGATTCAAATAGTAATAAAGATCATATTTTTCATTGTATTAATCCAAAATTTAGAAGGGAAATAGTCTCCCATGTATTCTCAATATATAAAGAAATAATATCATGTGTTAATAAGATAATTAAAGAATTCTCTGAGTCCTATGGATTTTAATGGAAGCATGAGAAGAAAAGGATAGTAGAGAGAAATATGGATAAATAGAAGAGGGGAAAGAAGGATTTTCCCATATGTGATAAATGTAGAAAGAATCACCTTGGTAAATGCTTGAAGGGAATGGGAGTTTGTTATAATTGTGGAGAAAAAGGGCACCAAGTACATGATTTAAAGGGTAAGAAAAAGGTTTCAAATGTAAAATGTTTCATCTACAAGGCCTTGGGACACTACGCTAATCAATGTCCCAGTCATCAGAATATACCGTAAATGATGATATTTGATAATAATAAAGTTATGATACTACCTCATATGAATAGGAATGACTAGTGTTCTTATGTTGTTATCATAGAATTATTTCATTTGAGTGTTGTATCAACAATAGACTGGTTATATGAATTATGGAGATAAAAAAGGATTTTACTACAGTACTATTTTATTGAGGATTTGAGATTATATGGTTCTATGAAAAGTAACTTAATAGTAAGCTACACTTTTTTGGAAAATACATGGTTGAAGGATAGGTAATCCTTAATATGGTCCTGATAATGAGGTAGTGAGTTTGGAATAAGATATGGCTGATTTGGATAAATTATATTGGATATTCTTGACTTTCGTGGAACTGATTAATAATTTTTTTATTTCATCATTGTTGGAATATTCAAAAAATTTGGATATAAGGAATATATCCAGTATTATATAAAGAATAAGGGAGCATTAATTTAATAAATAAGGTTTTATGGTAATTTAGGGTGTTACCATGTTTTAAAAGAATACATGATAAAAGTGTTCACATGTTATTACATGGCAAAAATGATCTTCATTTTGTTTAAGTTCCTTATAAATTTTAGACTATGAGTTTGGATAGAAGTATTTTGGATAATTATAAAGGTTGGAATGGATTAAGTTTGAAATTGGATACAATTATTAAGGTTATTTTTGGATTTTCATAAAAAGGAAAACCTAGAGGTCGGGTGACAACCAGTCACGTCCGGAAAGGCCATTAGAATTGAAAACACAACCGAAGGGTGACACGGGTGCATCACCTACCCCTGGCCTACGTGATGTCCTGGATTGTATAATGTAGTTTCTTTTTCAAAAGGTCTGATAGGTGAATTATAAATTCATTATTTTTGGAACCCTATACGATTAGGATAAATAAAATATTTTTTTATATCTTTTGGAGTGAATGATGAGTTTGTGGTAGGGATTAGTTAAAGGATGTAACTATACTTGTCCAGTATATATATATATATTTATATATTTATATTTCCCTCTTATTATATAAATTAATTAATTCTTAAACTTTAGTTAAGGGAATTCGTCTCAATCTCTAATCATTGAGGCATCCTTTGATTTCTAAACGACTTTATTTTATACGGTGTATAAAACCCATTGACTTTTCATTTCTAGGGGAATCTTTTTCTATGAAGTGTTTTACTAAATGACAAAAAAACAAATATGTTTTTAACGTAAGTGGTGACAATGACCTTTCCGCTGCCGTGAGTTTAAATTGATTTTCGGCTTCTTTTACAAGCCAATTTTTTTTAAAAAAAATAAAATAAATACCATACACTCTTTTTACGTATTTTTGTATTGAAAATGGTTTTGATAATGGATTTGTTATGTCAATATATTTAAATGATATATTGTGAATCATGACCTCAATCAGTCCCTATAAATATTTATGTTTTTCCTCCAATTATGTGTTTCTAATTACCAACAATGTTTTCCTAATCGAGACCATAATTTGGTGGTAAATTTTTCATTTCCCTTTACCTCTTATTAAGACTAAATTTTATTAACCCAATTTCCGATGTGGGTTTTCCACAAAGGTATTTCTCTGTTTTAACATTTTATTTTCAAAAAAAAATTCAAATTTTGAGGATGAAATTTATTAAAGTAGGAGAGAATATAATACCCCAAGATCTCATAGTACATTATCTCATTAAAGTAATTTAATATCTTGCGCTACACGCAACACCGAGTTCGAGCGCACCACAACATTACCAAACTAGCCGTTCAAAAAAAAAACAGTTATAATTATTATTAATTTCATTTTGAATATTATTTACTTTATTTTATTTTAACATCCATATTATGTGTTTCTTAGACATAATATAAGAACAAATTCATTTTTTTCAGATAAAAGAAGTATTTTTCAAAAAAAATAAATTTTACAGCCTTTTAATGGTGAACCCTTTTTAAATCAAATATTTGACACTTTTTAATATTAAATTTGACAAAATAAAATTCTTTTTTATAATTGGGAGATAAAAATTTAGTTTTTATAAATTTTTGGTGTTTTTCTGATAACTTTTATATTTGGGTGAATAGTGAAAATTACTAAATTTTAACTGAAAACTAATTTTTTAATCAAAATAATTGATAGTGTTAAATTATACATTTGAATGGTTTGGAAGTATAATTAGATTATATTTTTATAATTTAATATGATGTTGGTCATTATAATTAATATCATATATATATTTGACATCAACACATGTCAATCTTTTAATAGTTTTTACTTTTTCAAAAACCCATTTTTTTTTGTTTTGACAGTGGGAATTAAGTTTAAATTAATAAATTCAACTTATATGTTTTGAATTTGGAAAAATAGACTTCATTTTTTAATTTTAAATATCAAAATTAGGTTAGGGTGAATTTTTGGTATTTTTCCGAAAACATTAAATTTTTTATGAATAGTGAAAAACACTGGGTTATTGTTTAAAACCGACTTTTTATTTAAATAATTATTTATTTTATTTAAATTTATTTTAGGTAATAATAGATACATAATAAATATATAATTTCAATTTAATTCGTTAGAGTCATTTTATAATAAGTTTAGATATATAAAAATTTTATTGAACTTTTTACAGTCTTTTACCCACCTCCTAGGAGCATTTGCAAATTTGCATAAAACTTAATTTTCCCACTTATGTGAATTTAATTTCAAAAATCTGAGAGACACGGTTGATATCATTAAGTAAAATATTGTTCAATAAGATAAAAATAATTTTTCGTCAATAGTTACTTTTGACTTTTATTTACCACGGTTAAACGTAAATAAGGTAACTAAAGGTGAAAATGATATTATTATTTCCCTAACACATATCCTAATTCTATTGGATAAGTGTAATTCGATGAAAAACAACCTTAGGAATAAAATATGATCCTTTAGGTCAACTTGGATTAGATGAGGATATTTATTATTATTTAATTCAAAAGAAGAGTTAAAAGTATTAAATTCAATGTTTAATAACTAAACTATTTTTAATATAGGGTTACACATAAGATAAATTAGACTATAAATATTAATTATAAATATAAAAATATTTCCTACATAATAGTATTTTATTTATAACTTTTAGACATTAAATAAGTTAATTTATTTATGACACAATGTTGATGCAGTAATTACCTAATTAATGAAATATTAAAATAATTGAGATTATAAATACCCAAATTAATGTAATTTGAGACTTTTTATGAATTACACTAATTTTATAGTTTAATATGACATGTTAGGGTTTATTTAATGAATTTTTGTCTCAGTAATAATGTTGTTATAAATTTCGAAAAAACAAAATACCAAATAGTGTCAAAATTGACATAAAATAATTTTTAAAACAAATATTATATTATTAATTGGTATTCTAATCCTAAATATCTAGTGTTTGGAAAAAGTGCTTAAATACTATTATTTATGTCATTAATGAACCACTTGAGTTTATCTTGGAATTTTATAGTAAGTTTATTAACCATATAATATAAAAATACAAAGAGACATGGTAAATGTCAAACTATTTAACTACGAGTTAAATTTAAAAGATAAGGTTAATATAGTGACCCAAACCTATCTAAAACATTTTTGTTGAGTTTGTTTGACCCATAACCACCTTATCCTTTAAATAATTTATTTTTTACCCATTATAAACCTAAAATTATTTTATTATAAAATAATATTTCAATCTTTTCCTAAGGTGCCCCTCACCCCTCTTATAAAAGGGTACTTCCCCTTCTCTAAAATTCACACCTTAAAAGCCATTTGGCTCAGCCAAACCCTGCCCAAATATCCTCCCAACTATCCTACCTTCATTATAGAGGCCATAATTTTGTCATAAATCCAACCTAAGGAGCCCTTTTTATCAAATCAAAAGGAAGAACCCAAAGAAGAGGTAAATATTTCATCACCTCTTTCAAGTTCTATTTTCTTCCACTTATTCTTTCCTTGTTGTTTCCATTGTAAAACAATAAGTCCAGTATCTTATATATACTATGAATTTATTATAAATATGGTACAACCATATTCATTATTCTATCCATCCTATGAATGAAATGTCACCATATGTGTGTACGTACGAATTACCGTCTCCACGTCGTGGTATAGTTGTTATTCAATACATTATTATATTGGATGGGTATAATAATGATGTATAATTGATGTAAATAATAAATATAACATGTTAATGATTATTTATATATTATATTACATCCAATTATATATGATTTTAATATCAAAAGAATGATATTGTCACTCGTGCGTACGTACGGATTACTGTCTCCATGACGCGAGGAGATTCATTTCCATATTCACCATTCAATGATGATTATAAAAAAATATATATTATTAAAAAATATGTAATATATGAAATAATAATTCTAATGGAGATATATATATATATATATATTTTTGATTGTGTGTATGTATGTATGTACTGACATATATCTTATTCACTTACTTCCGTTCAATACGATGTGAAAATGGAATCAGCGTTTATGCGTACGTACGACCTACCATCTATATAAATGGTGACTTCCATTTCATATATAAATCTATTATAAATATTTATATTCTAAATATATATGATATATAAATCAATATTTATACTCTGGAATCATTTAAATCATGGTCTAAATGACACGATCAAGAATAACAAGTTAAAACACATACGATAAAGAAAGCGATTATTACCCAAAATGTTAATTTAACATGGAAATAATTTTTAAATGGGTAATATAAAGTCATAAATGAATCATGTATGATATAATGAATATTAATATGGTTTTGGTATAATTTAATAACATACTATGGTCATTATATAGGAGGTTAAACGTATGCTCAACCAAAGGAAAGTGCAAGGTAAGGGTTAATTCCTCAATCTCATTATTATTCGAGATTATTTATGGGTATGTTTTTACTGGGACATATTTATTATCCATGTAAATGTTTCATAAAAGAGTTTTAAATGGGATTGTTTTAAGGGACACTTTTATTAAAACACCAATTTAAATGTTTTAAATATTTATTCTTCTAAATCCTTCTCATTAATGACCATGTTTTCAAAATGGTTTTTTTTAGGATTTATTTATATGGACATGAATGTTTTTAAAATGTTAATTCCATTCAAAAGATTCAAAGTGGTATGGGACACTTTGATTCAAAAATGTCTTTAAATGTCTTCATTTCTAAATTGTGAGACTTTTAAATGTTTTCATGAAAAAGATACATTTCTCTCTAAGAGTTTTACAAATAATTTTCATCTATGTCAAAATCCTTTGATTGATTTTAAACTTGTTTGAAGTTGATTTATTATGATAAAAATCTTCCATATTGTATTGAAGGTTTTCTGATATGTTTGATTGTGGATGTGTCATTTTTATACCATTCATGGTTTATGGTTAAAGTATTGACATTTCGTATGCTAGTTCTAATATGAATGTTTATGTTATATTTCGACCTTTTCATATGAGGAATGTATTGGACATAGTAAGTGATAGGTGGAGCCTGATATAGCTCCTCGATGCATCGGTAGGTCTCATGATACAAATAGACGTAGAATTGGCCAAGGCCATTCCCAAATTGATATATAGTTCTGGCTGAGGCCTTAATCATTTTTAGACGTCTTGGCTGAGGCCTTCAAAAAATGTTTTAGAATATCTTTCATTATACATT
The DNA here is from genome assembly GCA_963277665.1 of Viscum album. Lineage (NCBI taxonomy): Eukaryota > Viridiplantae > Streptophyta > Magnoliopsida > Santalales > Viscaceae > Viscum > Viscum album. The sequence goes on from OY728140.1 coordinate 6,384,674, forward strand.
CCATCATTATAAAATTAATATTGATGGTTTATGTGGTTATTCGACTAGTAGAATATTCATGACTATGTTTTATTATGGTATTATTTACACAACTCATATTTTTTCCATAAAGTGTTCATGTTTATTATTTGTAAAGGCATGTGTTTTTAATTATTCACCATGCCTATTGTTTATGTTATATTGTGCTAAATTATTTACCCTTACTGAGCATCTGAGCTCACCCCTTTCTTATTTTTTATTTTCCCAGGATCCCAAGAAGTGTTTTATGTTTGAGATATAGGGTTAAGATAAGGGAACAATGGTGTTCTCAAAGGATTATTTTTTTGTTGTATGTTAGAAAGTGTAATGTAACGTTCATGTATGTAATATATTTTCCAAGCCTACTAAACTGATCGGTCATTCGGGACTTGATTCCTTGTAATCATTCCAATGTATTAAAACAATGCACCGACTCTAGGTAATTGGGGTCGGGGCATTACAATTGGTATCATAGGAAGTTTAGCAACAACCTTGGAAATAGATTTAGATAAAATATAATTAGATAACATTACCCTAAGATAGACTTTGAGGATTAGTATAGAAGAACTTCCTAGAATTTTGGTAATTTAGAGATTTTGTGAGTTTTCCATGTAATACAACCTTATCTGGATACGAGAAGGTAGAGGTAGCTCTGGAACAGATGTACCTAGGGGTAAAACTCAAAAACACCGCTTTGATCTAGACTTGAACGGGAACTGGTGCACGACAAGGGGCCTTGTTGCACTCTTGGTTACGACACTCCTGAGGGATATGCTTAGGATAATTCACATTTTCATTACAATCCATTATTAAGGATTTAGGAGTAAATACTTCCTCAAAGAAAACATTTTTATTATTATGGATTATATGCAAAAACTGTTCAATTTACGTATGGTAATTTAGAAGTTTATAATTATTCATTGCCATTCAAAAACTGGCCTATTGTATGCCATTTTTTAGAAATGGCGCCCAGTATAAGGAATGAGAACACCAGCAATACGTATGATCCAAAGAATAAGAAGAATTATATCTTTAATGGTATTAATCCAACATTTAGAAGGGAAATAATCTCGCAGATATAATCAACATATAAAGAAATAATATCTTGTGTTAATAAGATAAGTAAATAATCCTCTGAGTCCTTTGGCTTTGAAGGGAAGCAAGATTAGAAAAGGATGGTAGAGGGAAAGATGGATAAAGAGAAGAGGGGAAAGAAGGATTTTCCCATATGTGATAAATGTGCAAAAAATCACCTTGAAAAATGCTTGAAAGTAATGGGAGTTTGTTATAAGTGTGGATAAAAAGGGCACCAAGTACATCATTGCAAGGGTAAGAAAAAGGTTTCAAATGTAAAATGCTTCATCTACAAGGCGTTGGGACACTACGCGATTCAATGTCCCAGTCATCAGAATATACCGCAAATGATGCTATTTGATCATAATCAAGTTATGATACTATTTAGATGAAGATGAATTACTAGTGTTCTTATGTTGTTATTATAGAATTATTTAATTTGAGTGTTGTATCAATAATATAATGGTTATTTGAATTATGGAGATAAATAAGGATTGTACTGCAGTACTATTTTATTGAGGATTTGAGATTATATGGTTCTAAGAAAAGTGACTTAAGAGTAAGCTACACTTTCTGGAAAATACATGGTTGAGGGATAGGTAATCATTAATATGGTCCTGATAATGAAGTAGTGAATTTGTAATAAGAGATGGTTGATTTGGATAAATTACATTGGCTATTCTTGACTTCCTTAAAACTGATTAATAGTTTGTTTATTTCATCATTGTTGGAATATTCCAAAATTTTGGATATAAGGAATATATTCAGTATTCTATAAAGAATATGTGAGCATGAATGTAATCAATAAGGTTTATGGTAATTCAGGGTGTTACCCTGTTTTAAAAGAATACATGATGAAGGTGTTCACATGTTATTACGTGGAAAAAAGGATCTTCATTGTGTTTAACTTCCTTATAAATTTTGGATAAGTATAAAGGTTGGAATGGATTAAGTTTGAAATTGGATACAATTGTTAAGGTTATTTTTGGATTGTCATAAAAAGGACAACCTGGAGGTCGGGCGACAACCAGTCGTGTTCGACAAGGTCGTGATACTTGAACCTGCAATCGAAGGGTGACAAGGGTGTATCACCTACCACTGGCCTACATGATGTCATACATTGTATAATGTAGTTTCTTTTTTAAAAGGTATGATAGGTGAATTAGAAATTCATTATTTTGGTAACCCTATACAATTAGGATAAATAGAATATATTTTTTGATATCTTTTGGAGTGAATGATGAGTTTGTGGTATGAATTAGTTTAAGGATGTAACTATACTTGTCAAGTATATATATATATATATATTCATCTTATTTTATGACTAAATTAATTCTTAAACTTTAGTTAAGGGACTTCATCTTAATATCCTTTCACTAAGGCATCCTTTGATTTCTAAATGACTTTATTTTATACGGTGTATAAAACCATTTGAATTTTTATTTCAAGGGGAATCTTTTCCTATAAAGCGTTTTACTAAACGATAAAAAAAGAATGTTTTTTTAACGTAAGTGGTGACAATGACCTTTCCGCCACCATGAGTTTTATTTGATTTTTGGATTCCTTAACAAGCCAAAATGTTTTTAAAAAATAAAAATAAATACCGTATACTCTTTTTACATATTTTGGTATTGAAAATGGTTTTGATAATGGATTTGTTATGTCAATATATTTAAATGATATATTGTGATTGATGACCTCAATCACTCCCTTTAAATATTTTTGTTTTCCCTCTAATTATGTGTCTCTAATTTCCACCAATGTTCTCCTATTCGAGATCATAATTTGGTGGTAACATTTTCATTTCCCTTTCCCTCTTATTATGACTAAATTTTATTAACCCAATTTTCAATGTGGGGTTTCCAAAAAGGTATTTCTCTATTTTTAACCTTTTATTTTCGAAGAAAAATTTAAAATTGAGAGGATGTAATATATTGAATTAGGGTAGAATGTAACACCCCAATATCTCATAGTACGTTATCTCATTAAAGTAATTTAATATCTTGCGCTACACACAACACCAAGTTCGAGCGTACCACAACATTACCAAATAAGTTGTTAAAAAAACCATTTATAAATAGTATTAACTGAATTTTGAATCTTATATACTATATATAATTTTAACATCCATATTATGCGTTTCTTTGACAAAATATAAGAACAAATTCATTTTTTTCAGATAAAAGAAGAATTTTTCAAAAAAATGTAATTTTACAAACTTTTAATGGAGAACCCTTTTTAAATACAATATTTGACACTTTTATATATTAAATTTGACAAAATAAATATCTTCTTCATAATTGAGATGTAAAAATCTAGTTTAGATAAATTTTTGGTGTTTTTCTGATAACTTTCATATTTGGGTAATTAATGAAAATTACTAAATTTTTACTAAAGACAACTTTTTTAATAAAAATATTTATAGTGTTCAATTAAACATTTTATTGGTTTGGAAGTATAATTAGATTATATTTTTATCATTTAATACAATATTGGTCATTATAAGTAATTTCATATTTAAATTTGATATAAACACATGTCAATATTTTGATAGTTTTTACTTTTTTAAAAACCTTTTCTTTTGTTTTGACAACGTAAATTAATTTTAAAATTATAAATGCAACTTATATGTTTCGAATTTGGTAAAATAGACTTTATTTTTTAATTATAATATCAAAATTATCATAGGGTGAATTTTTTGTATTTTTCTGAAAACTTTCTATTTTTGATAAATAGTGAAAAACACTGGGTTATTGTTTAAAACTGAATTTCTATTTACATAATTATTTATTTTATTTAAATTTATTTTAGATCATAATAGATATATAATACCTATGTAGGTTCAAATTAATTCATTTTATTTATTTTATAATAGGTTTAGATATATAAAAATTGTATTGAACTTCTTACTGTCTTTTACTCAGCTCCTAGGAGCTTTCGCAAATTTTCATAAAACTTAATTTTACGGCTTTTGTGAATTAAATTTCAAAACTCCAAGAGACACAATTGATATCAGTATGTAAAATGTTTTTCAATAAGATAAAAATAATTTTTTTGGTGAATAGTAACTTTTGACTTTCATTTACCACGGTTAAAAGTAAATATGGTAATTAAAGGTAAAAATGATATTATTATTACCCTAATGCATGTACTAATTCTATTGGATAAGTTTAATTCGACCAAAAACAACCATAGAAATAAAATATTATCCTTTAGGTCCAGTTGGATTAGATTAGGACATTTATTATTATTTAATTCAAAGAAGAGTTAAAAATGTTAAATTCAAAGTTTAATAACTAAAACATTTTTAATATAGAGCTACACATAAGATAAATTAAACTATAAATATTCATTAGAAAGATAAAATTATTTCATGCATAATAGTATTTTATTTATAATTTTTAGACGTTAAATAATTTATTTTATTTATGACACAATAATGATGTGGTAATTACCTTATTAATAAAATATTAAAATAATTGATATTATAAATACTCAAATAAATGTAATTTGAAACTTTTTATGGATTCCCCTAATTTTATATGTTAATATGACATATTTGGGTTGATTTAATTAATTATTATTTAAGTAATAATGATGTTATGAATTTAGAAAAAACAAAATACCAAATAGTGTCAAAATTGATGTAAAATAAGTTTTAAAACAAATATTATATTATTAATTGGTACTCTGTTCCTAAAAATCTAATGTTCAGAAAAAGGGATTAAATACTCTTATATATGTCATTAATGAACTACTTGGGGTTCTCTTGGATGTTTATAGTATGTTTATTAACCATATATAAAAATACTAAAAGACATGATAAATGTCGAACTATTTAACTAAGAGTTAAATCTAAAAGATAAGGATAATATAGTGACCCAAACCTATCTAAAACCTATTGGTTGAGTGGTTTTGACCCATACAAACATTAACCTTTAAATAATTCATTTTGGATCCATTAGATACCAAAAAAATGTTTTATTATAAAATAATATTTCAATCTTTTCCTAAGGTGCCCCTCACCCCTCTTATAAAAGGGCACTTCCCCTTCTCTCAAATTCACACTTTAAAATCCAGTTGTCTTGGCCAAAACCTGAAAAACTATCCTCCAAAATATCCCAACTTCATCCTAGAGGCCTTAATTTAGTCATAAATCCAATCTATTGAGCCCTTTTGATCAAATAAAAAGGAAGAACCCGAAGAAGATGTAAATATTTCATCACCTCTTTCAAGTTCTTTTCTTCTTCCACTTATTTTTCCTTGTTGATTCCATTGTAAAACAATAACTTCAGTATATTATATATACTGTGATGTTATTATAAATATGTTACAACCATATTCATTATTCTATCTATCCTATGAATGACATGTCACCATACGTGTGTACGTACTGCTTACCGTCTCTATGTCGTGGTGTAGTTGTTATTCAATACATTATTATATTAGATGGGGATAATAATGATGTATAATTGATGTAAATAATAAATATAACATGTTAATGATTATTTATATATGATACACTATCCAATTATATAAGATTTTAATGTCAAAAGAATGATATTTTCGCTCGTGCACACGTACGGATTACAGTCTCCAAGACGCAAGGAGATTCATTTCCATGTTCACCATTCAACGATGATTATAAAAATATATATTATTAATAAGTATGTAATATATGAAATAATAATTCTACTGAAGATATATATATATATATATATATATGTATGTATGTATGTATGTATGTATGTATGTATGTATGTATGTATGTATGTATGTATGTATGTATGTATGTATGTATGTATGTATGTATGTACTTACATATATCTTATTCACTTACTTCCGTTCAATACGATATGAAAATGGAAACAACGTTTATGCATACGTACGACCTACCATATATATAAACGGTTCCTTACATTTAATATATACATCTATTATAAATATTTATATTATAAATATATATGATATATAAATCAAGGTTTATACTTTGGAATCATATAAATCATGATCTAAATGATACGATCAAGAATAACAAGTTAAAAAACATATGATAATGAAAGAGATTATTACCCAAAATGTTAATTTAACATGGAAATAATTATTAGATGGGTAGTATAGAGTCATAAATGAATCACGTATGATATAATAAATATGAATAGGGTTCTGATCATACTATGGTCATTATACAGGAGGTTAAACGTACCATTGACCAAAGGAAAGTACAAGGTAAGGGTTAATTCCTCAATCTCATTATTATTCGAGATTGTTTATTGGTATGTTTTTACTGGGACATATTTATTATCCATGTCGATGTTTCATAAAAGAGTTCTCAATGGGATTATTTTAAGGGACTCTTTTATTAAAACATCATTTTAAATGTATTATATTTTTATTCTTCAAAATTATTCTCATTAATGTCCATGTTTTCAAAATGGTTTTTTGAGGATGTATTTATATGGACATGATTGTTTTTAAAATTTTAATTCTATTAAAAAGTTTCAAAGTGGTATGAGGCACTTTGATTCAAAAATGTCTTTAAATGTATTCCTTTATAAATTGTGTGACTTTTAAATGTTTTCATGAAAAAGGGATATTTATCTCAAAGAGTTTTACAAATCATTTTCATCTATGTCAACATCCTTTGATGGATTTTAAACTTGTTTGAAGTTGATTTATTATGATACAAATCTTCAATATTTTATTGAAGGTTCTGTGATATGTTTGACTGTAGATGTGTCATTTTTATACCATTCATGGTTTATGGTTAAATTATTGGCATTTCATATGATATTTCTAATAAAAATGTTTATGTTATGTTTCAAGCTTTTCATATGAGGAATGTATTGGACACAGTAAGTGACGGGTGGAGCCCGATATAGCTCCTCGATGCATTGGTAGGTCTCATGAGACAATTAGATGTGGAATTGGTCGAGGCCTTTCCCAATTTTATATATGGTTTTGGCCGAGTCCTTAATCATTTTTAGACGTCTTGACTGAGACCTTGACAAAATGTTTCAGAATATCTGGCATTATACGTTCCATCATTATGAAGATAATATTGATGGTTCATGTGGTTATTCTACTAGTAGAACACCCATGACTATGTTTTATTATAGAATTATTTACTCAGCTCATATTTCTGCCATAAATTTTTAATGTTTGTTATTTATAAAAGCATGTGTTTTCAATTATTCATCATGCCTATTGTTTATATTATTTTTGGCAAAATTATTTACCCTTAATGAGCATCTAAGCTCACCTCTTTCTTATGTTTTATTTTCCCAAGATCCCAAGAACTGTTTTATGTTTAATATGTAGGGTTAAGCTAAAGGAACAGTTGTGTTCTTAAAGGATTTTTTTTGTATTTTAGAAAGTGTAATATAACGTTCATGTATGTAATCTATTTTCCAAGACTGCTAAATTGACCGGTCTTTCAAGACTTGGTTATTTGTAATCATGCCAATGTATTAAAACAATGCACCGACTCTAGGTAACTGGGGTCGGGGCGTTACATTTTATCTGAAATGTACCTAGGCTAATAAATCCAAAAATATCATGTTGAGCATGAATCAAGTGTCACCTATTATATAACAATGGGCCTTACTACACACCTAGTATAACATTCCTAGGGGATATTATTTATAAATTAATCAAACATTTAAAACCCATCATAATGGATTTTAATGAACGATAACCATGAATTTCCAAAGATAAAAATGTGGTGCCCTCAATTGAAACAAATGTATCTTGATTTAGACGTCCTATATATGATTTTTTAGGATTATGTGGTTCCATATTTGATTTTTATTTCTAATACTATTTATAACAACCTTGCTCTTTATTACACACATAAACATATTTTATTACATAAAACCTTCACTTGATACAACATAAAATATCGATAGGTCTAGTGACTTTGTGGATTAGAAACATTACATAACAACTTAAAACATGAAATACACATATTTATTGAAAACTTGTTATACATGTCCACAACATTCCTTCGTACTTAGTATTGCATGGGATAACCTGAGGACATACATAAGAAAAGGGTGAGATATAAAGCCCAGTAAGGGAGTAAACAAGGCATAACATGAAGAATATAGCAAATTTTAGGCAATATGAATATCAATAGAGCATAATAGAAACATGAACATAAAGGGATGATATAGCATGATTATCATAGCATAGAAATGTGGCAACAACACTTAACATGATATTAGCATGAGCCAAAGATCATTTCACAGGGAGTATTTATAAACACAAATTGCACTTGAATTAGAATGATTAAACCCTCATTGCACTTTATGTATCATGTTACTAATCTTTACCCAATGCATTAGAGCTCTATCAGGGCACACCTTTCTTAATCATTTCATTTCATGCATAAGTGTTCCACATGGATCATAGAACATGGATTAATTAAACATCATCATTTATTCCATGATAAAGTAATGTGGAATTCATACATGAAAATATATAATCAATAATTAAATCTGAATAAAGGTGAATACCCATGATAGAGAAATGGACATGGTATTCACTACACAATGACTTTGGCTTGTAAAATTGCGGTGCAATTTCAGCTGCATAACGACGTGACATAAGAATTCATAAAAATGGTTGATGAGTGAGAAAGGGTTATCTCATCATATTTACATGAAATAGAATATAAGGTGGCCACATAGATACATTTACCAACATATTTAATGTAATTTAGATGCATAATATAAAATAATTTCTTGAATTTAAATGAAGAGGGAGAAATTCCTTACGGAATTTCAGTATGGTAACAGGTGTAAATGGGAGCAATTAATAAGAGAGAAAGCGGTCTATCATAATTCAAAAATAAGTAGGAAATTATGGGGGAGGTTAAAAATCATACCCCCAACATTTTAATCGAAATTAAATGGGTATTACAACATAATGAAACTTGGACAAAAATGAGAAAGGAAGAAATCCCTTATATAATTTTGGCATGGTAACAGGTGTACATGGGAGGCATTAATGAGAGAGAAAGGAGTTTCCCATGATTAAAACATAAGTAGAGAGGTATGGGGGGTTTAAAATCATGCTCCAATAGTTTTAATTGAAGTAAATAGTATAATAACATAATGAAATTTGGAAACAAATGAGAAAATAAGAAATCCCTTATAGAATTTCGGCATGGTAACAGGCGCACATGGGAGGAATTAATGAGAGATAAATGGGTATATAATCATTAAAACATAATGATAAAAGTATGGGGGAGGTGAAAATTCATACCCCCAACATTTTTAATTGAAAAAATGGTATAACAACATAATGAAATTTGGGGAAAAAATGAGAAAGTAAGAAATCCCTTACTTGGAAGTGTGATACCAAAGGCTTGGGAGAGGCTTGAGAGAGGATTCTTGAGATCTTGGGGCACCTTGTGAGGATTCTAGAGAGAGTTGGGAAGAGATTGGTCAACCTAAAAAGGCTTTTAGTGAATAGGAAGTGGGATCTTGGGTGGGTTTATATATAAAAATAGAGGGAATCATTTATTATTTAGGTTTTGAACAGCACACATTAAACTAATCAAAAACACAAAACAAACCATGGTTTTTTCCCCTGGTTTTTACCAAAGGGGATTTAAAAAAATTATTTTATAATTCCAATGGCTTGAATTCATAAAATATTATGCTTTCTTATATGGAGGTGATTCACCCTCTCAAGGAAAACAATTTAAAAAGTTAAAATGTTTTATAAGTCTTGAAGGGTACACTAAGGCACAATAAAATTAATCCAAAAAATATAAAATCACATTATATTAAATATAAAACATATATTGGCCGAAAATATAATTTTTAATATTTTATTACATCACTATTGGGTCATTATGATATCACAAAACACATTATATATTTAAACGGTATTTAATATGTACCCAACAATTCGACTATCTCGGAAAATTATGAAAAATTCACCATTGGATAATTTTGAAGTCTTGATTCCAAAATAATATTCATTTTATCTAAATAATTTTATAAATATGTAAATTTTTTGTTTTAAAATAAAACCCAACATTTATTGAAAATTCACGGGTTTTGACAAAAATGACTTTCAAACCTTAATAAAAATTACAATTGTATTCATAAAAATTATAAGATCATTTATATTCAATAAAAAGTAATTTATTAATAATATTTTATTAAAATATTATTTAATTAAAAAATCCATTAATTCATCATAATAGATTTCTTAATTAAATATTAACATAAAATACTATTTCTGCTTTAAAACCTATTTAAAAAGTAACAATGAATGTATATTAATTATTCTATACAAAAAAAATGTACATAACCATAGTGATAGTTTATTGTTACATAACCCCTTATAACACCTATATAAGACCCAAGGGTAAGGTGTGTGATGGTGATATACTCTTTGGGTGGCTCGGATAACATCGCTCGGGTGGTAATTTCTATCTACTTCCACTTCTCTCGTAGGTGGTTTCGTTCAAGCTTGATGTGTTGAAGCTCGGATTGGAATTGGTCACAAGCAAAGCCCAGTGATGCTCCCTCCTTTACGAGCTCTAACAAATGGGATTTTTATAGAGCAATTCTACTGCATTAGGCCATCTCTTCCTTATTCTGAGTAAATTGGATTTGTTAAATCCATATAGTTATACTAATTGAGTGATCATAATCCAAAGGCTATATTAGCAATGGTAACAAATCATAACGATATTTGGAAATCCAAAATAATAAAACTGAATAAGTGAATATGTTATATTACCATTTTAAATAATAATAAATTTAATTAGTTCAAGAGGAATTTTTATTTATAAATGTTTGGTTCATTACAATAATCCCCCCTTAAGAAATTTCTCACTCGAAATTTACTTTTCCCACAATAAAAAATATGAGGGTAACTCTTCTTCATCCCTTCTTATGATTCCCACGTTACTTCTTCAAACTTCTGGTTTCTCCACAACACTTTTATGAGGGGAATTTTCTTATTTCATAGAACTTTTTTCCTATGATCTAAGATCTTCACCATCTTCTCTTAATAGGATAGATCATTGTCCAATGGTACTACCTCTAGACCGAGTACATACAATGGGTTAGGTATGTACTTCCTGAAGAGTGATACATGAAATATATCAAGTACTTGAGATAGGTTTGGTGGGAGTGCTTGTTGATAGGACACTACTCCAATGTGATAAAGGATCTAAAAAGAGTCGATGTACCTTGGAATTAGCTTTCCCTTATTCCCAAATATCATAACCCTCTTCTATGGTGATATGCTGAGGAATACCATGATTCCGAAATCAAAATATAAGTCTCATTGATGATTATCAACGTATCTATTTTTTCGACATTGAGCAGCTTTAACATGTTGCTGGATGGTCTTAACCTTCTCCACCATTTCTTCAACCATTTCTAGACCTAGGAGTTTTCTCTCCCTAACTTCATCCTAACATGCCATTGTTTTACACCTCTTCCCATAAATGGATTTATAAAGATCCATTTGGATTATTGAGTGGAAATTGTTGTTGTAAGAGAACTCAACCAGAGTAATATATTGATCTCATCATCCTTTGAAGTCCTTTGAGAATGATCTCAACATGTCCTCAAGTGTTTAGATAGTCGGCTCAGATTGACCATCAGTTTGAGGATGATAAGCAGTACTGAAGTTCAGTTTAGTATTTAGAGCATGTTGAAGACTCTTGCAAAACATAATGGTGAATCTTGGATCTCGATAAAAAACAATAGAAATTGGTAATCCATATAGCCTTACCACTTCTCTGATATATCTCTGTTCTAGTTGATTCAATGAGAAATCCTCTTGAATTATAATGAAGTGTACAGTATTTGTACGATGATCCACAAAAACCCAAATATCATTGTTTTCTTTGGATGTCTTCAGAAGTCCGGTGACAAAGTCCATGGTGATGTTCCCCCATTTCCATGATAGTATGGGTAATGGTTTCATCATCCCCTTACACTTTTGACTCTCAGCCTTCACTTACTGACATAACAAGAACTTTGATGTATACTCAGTGAACTCCTTCTTCATTTTATCCCCCAAATAATTCTCTTAGAGATCTCAATACATCTTTGTGTTTCCTGGTGAGTGGAGAAATTTGAACTATTTGCATCATCCAAAAGTTCATTCTTTAACTTTGGATTTGATGGAACCCATAGTCTTGTCTCAAATCTCATAATTCCTTCTTAATTAACATTGAACTCAAAGGATTTCCCTTTTTTGATAGTTTCAAATTTCTTATGAATTTCCACATCATCCTTTTGAGCATTATTTAACCTTTCCAAAAGAGACGGTTGAACAAAAATTTGTGAAAGGATTGATGATGTTCTCTTATTTATGATTCTCATGTCCATATTCATCAAATATAAGAATATTGTATCCTTTTCAATTCTAATCAATGATAAAATTGTTGGGTCCTTTATACATAGAGCGGCTGCCACCTTGTTCGCTTTCCCAGGGTAGTAATCAATTGAGCAGTCATAGTATTTGATCAACTCTAACCATCTTCATATGTGCATGTTCAACTCTTTATGTATGAATATATAATTGAGTCTTTTTTGGTCTGTATATATTTCACACTTCTCCCCAAAGAGGTAATGCCACCAAATTTTTAAAGTGAATATTACTACTGCCAACTCCAGATCATGTGTTGGATAGTTTGGCTATTGAACTTTCAATTTCCTTGAATAATAGGTAATTACATTTCATTTTTCATCAACACATAGCCTAGGCCCTTCTTTTAAGCAACACTAAATACCACAAAATGTTCTCCACTTGTGGGTAGAGTGAGCATGGGCATAGTGATAAACCTTATTTTCAACTCCTTAAATCTCCCTTCGCATTCATCACTCCGAGTAAACTAGAATCCCTTCCAAGTTATCTTGGTAAGAGGGTTTTTAAATCGTGATATATTTCTCACAAATCAGTGATAATATCCAGCTAACCCCAACAAGATACCAATATCCATCACCGATGTTGGACTCGACCATCCCTCAATTGCAGCTTTCTTGGAGGGATCTATAGATATCCCATTTCTTATGATGATATGACCCAAGAATGAGACCTCCTTAAACCAGAATTCACACTTGCTGTAATTTTCATAGATCTTATCCTTTCAAAAGGTATCTAGTATAGTGATTAGATTCTCTTCATACTCCTCCTTGGTTTTAGAGTATATTAGAATATTTTCTATAAATAATACCACAAATATTTTGAGCTAATCTCTAAAGACTCTATTCATCATGTCCATGAAGATTTATAAAGAATTAGTGAGTATGAAAGGAATTACTATGAATTCATAGTGCCCATATCTTGTACGAAAAGCAGTCTTGGGACATCCTCCTTCTTCACCGTAACTTGGTAATATCCCGACCACAAATTCACCTTGGATAAGTATTGTGCACCATGTAGGTGATCAAATGAGTCATCAATTCATGGAAGAGGATACTTGTTCTTTATCATGATTTTGATGAGCTTAAGATAATCAATGAAAATGCATATTGAACCATACTTCTTCTTAAAGAAGAGGACTAGTTCACCCCTGGTGAAGTACTTGGGCATATAAACCCTTTATCTAGATTCTCCTATTGTTGTATCTTCATCTCCTCAAGCTCTACTATAGCCATTATATATGGATTCTTGGATATTGGAAACGCCCCAGGTATATGTTTAATTGATAATTCAATATCTATTCTAGGAGGAAGGAAAGGAAATTCCTCGGGAAACACTTCAGCAAATTCCCTTAAAATTGTCTTCTCTTCAAGGATGGTTTCTTACTTAGGATTAATTATCTAAGCCAGATATGTGTGCTCATAGGGAAGCAATATCCATACTCGAGATGATGGTTCTAAAGAAGATTCATCCTCCTCCTTGAACTTTTATAGAATCAGGGGTCAATTATCCATATGAAGAGTGATTTCCCTCTCACGACAATTAATGTTGGCTTTATATAAGGAAATCCAATCTATGCCATGAATTGCATCAAATTCCACCAGAGGGAGTATGATGAGGTTCTATAGGAATTTCAATCTAAACACTATGATAGGGGAGGAGTTATATTCATGGGATGAAATGATTTCCCCATTTGTCATTCTCACTGACATCTTTACTTATAGGATTTGTGGTGGTGTTGGGATAGTTCTACTAAAATTGTGGGATATAAAATACTGTGTAGAACTAGAATAAAAAAGTTTTTTCTTTATTCTTTAATGAATAAATAGTGTACCTATCACCACTTTGTTGTCGGGTTTCACCTCATTGCTAGTGATGGAAAAATCTTTCCCTTGCTACCTTGGAGGTTATTGGTTGCCTGCAAAAACCCTTGGCTTAGGGAACTTGTTTGTAAAGTGACCTGGTTCATTTTAGTTGAAGAAATGAACAACACATTGAGGGTAGAACAGAGTAGTCCTATCCTTTGTTATAGCCTCAGGTTTTTCTTGTCGGAAGTTAATGGACATGTGTCTTTCTCTTCCACACCTAAATCATTTCTTCACCCCCTTTATGAAATTTATATTATTCTTCTTTCCACACCTTTGGCAAGTGGGGTGCTATATTTGCATAGCATCATTGGATTTATCCATCGGACTGCCAGAATGGAATTCCACCTTATGCTTCTTATCCCCATGATACTCCTAAGATTCACTGATCTCCATTTCAACTTTGAGGGAATATCAGAAAATTTCCTCATAGATCTTAAAGTCACAGATCACTAGGGATTTCTGTAGGTTATGTTTTAACCCATCATAGAAGTGTTCAACCATGCATTCAAGTGTAATGAAAAAGTATGAGGCATATCATTCAAGTCATGTGATGTTTTCCTTTACACTCCAATATATTTTTTATCTTTTTTTCTTGAGGGTATGGAAGTCCCTTTCCATATTAAGTAGGAGGGTGTGCGGAAAATATTTATCGAAAAACATTTTCCAGAAATCCTTCCATTCCAATGCTTCAATATCCTCCTCAGGCTTCATATTTTTTATCAATTTCCACCATTGATCAGCTTCACCCTCCATACAATAAGCATCAAGAATAACCTTCTCTTGTCCGAAACATTAAAGGATGGAGAAGATCATTTCAATGGATTTGATCCATTATTTGGTGATTTAGGTATCAGATGATACATTAAAAGTAGGAGGTCTTTGTCTCATGAAGCTCTCGATTATAACTTGTTATTTCTTAGGGGGGGTTGAATGTTCCTCTTGACCCATGTTTCTATTCAAAACATGTGTTAGCTGAGAGAGTATCTTGAAAAAGTTTGTGATTTCCTCTCCCATTAAATTTGGAATCTCATTAGAATAGTCTTCACAAGGATCTGCACATTGATTGTTAACCTGAGACCTCCTATTACTGGTCATTGGTGGGAATGAAAGGAAAGTTAGCAGTTACACATGAAGGGTAATCCAAAGAAAAAAACGTATGACTTATAAATTACTTTTATTTCCTTAACTTATGAATTTATTGGTTTCAATCAATGTTATCCATGATCTACTTCCCAACATGTATTCTTAGGGGAATTTTTTTATTCCATTAATAATTGTTCGTACTAAGCTTATGAATTTACCAAATCATATCCCCCAGGAGTGTCATAAGCAAGAGTGAAACAAGGCCCGTTGTTGTGCACTAGTTCCCCTTCGAGTCTATCTCAGAGCAGTGTTTTTAGGTTTTACCCCTAGATACATATGTGCTAGAGCCACCTTTACCTACTAATATCCAGATAGGGATTTATTTTCTTTATAAACCACTTACTCAATACTCACCAAAATTTAGGTTCGTTTTTATTATACATAGTCTTATCCCTAAGGCTTTCACTAGGGTTTTCTAATCCTAATCCCAAAAATAACTAAACTTATCCTCTAATAGAAACTATAACAACCCTGCTCTTTATTACACACTTAAACATATATTATTACTTAAAACCTTCACTTGATACAATATAAGAAGATAGATAGGTCTAGTATCTTTGTGTCTCTGGAAGATTATATAACATCTTAAAACATGAAATACACATCTTTATTGAAAACTTGTTTTACATGTCCACAAAATTCCTTCGTACTTAGAATTGTGTGGGATAACATGAGGACATGCATAATAAAAGAGTGAGATATAAAGACTAGTAAGGGATTAAAAAAGGCATAACATGAAGAATATAGTACATGTTAGGAAATAGTCATATCAATGGATTATAATAGAAAAATTAATAGAAATGCATGATATAGTATGATTATCATAACATGGAGATGTGGAAACAACACTTAACATGATATTAGCATGAGAAAAGGATCATTGAACATGGAGAATGAGTAAAGAATTATTGCACTTGATGTATCATGATCATAATCATTACCCAATGCATTAGAGCACTATCAGGGGGAACCCTTCTTAATAATTTCATTTACTGCATAAGTATGCCACATGGATCATATAACATGGATTCATTAAACATCATCATTTATTCCAAAATAAATTAATGTGGAATTAATACATGAAACTGTATAATCAATAAGTAAATGTTCATAAAAGTGAACATATTTGATAGGGAAATGGGCATGGTATTCACAAAACAATGACTTTGGTTTTGAAAATCGTGGTGCAATTTCGGCAGCATAACACCGTGATATAAGAATTAATAAAAATGGTTGATGAGATAGAAATAGGTATCTGATCATATTTACATGTAATGGACAATAAAGGGGTCACATAGATACATGTCCCAACATATGTAATGGAAATTGTATTCATAATATAAAAGAATTTCTTGAATGTAAATGAGGAGGGATAAATCCCTTACGGAATTTCAGCTTGGTAACGGGTGTACATGGGAGGAATTAATGAGAGAGAAAGAGGTATCTAATTATTAAAACATATGAAGGGAAGTATGGGGGATGTTATAAATCATACCCCAACATTTTTAATTTAAATTAAAATGGTATAACAATATAAATAAACATTGACAAAAATGAGAAAGGATGAAATCCCTTACAAAATTTCAACATAGTAACAGGTGAACATGGGAGGCATTAATGAGAGGGAAATGGGTCGGTAATCATTAAAAAATAAGGAGGGAAGTATGGGGGAGGTGTGAAATCATACCCCAAAATTTTTAATTGAAAACTAAATGGTATAACAACATATTGAAATTTGGAAAAAAATGAGAAAGGAAGAAATCCCTTACAGAATTCTGGTATGGTAACATGTGTACATGGGAGGAATTAAGGAGAGATAAAGGGGTATATAATCATTCAAACATAATAAGGGAAGTATGGGGGAGGTGAAAAATCATACCCCAACATTTTTAATTGAAAAAATGGTATAAAAACATAATTAAATTTGGACAAAAATGAGAAATGAAGAAATCCCTTACAGAATTTCGGTATGGTAACATGTGTACATGGGAGGAATTAAGGAGAGATAAAGGGGTCTATAATCATTAAAACATAATGAGGGATGTATGGGGGAGGTGAAAAATCATAACCCAACATTTTAATTGAAAAAATGGTATAACAACATAATGAAATTTGGACAAAAATGAGAAAGGAAGAAATCTCGTACTTGGAAGTGTGATCCCAAATGCTTGGGAGAGGCTTGAGAGAGGCTTATTGTGAGCTTAGGGAACCTTGGGGTAATTATAGAGAGAGAAGGTAAGAGTTTTTTCGAGCTCTAAAGGCTTTGATTTAAGAGGAAGTGGGATATTGGGTGGGTTTATATAAGAAAAGAGAGGGAATTATTTATTATTTAGGTTTTGGACACCACACATTAAACTAATCAAAACCACAAACCAACCCATGGTTTTTTGCCCATGATTTTTACCAAACGGTAGTGAAAAAAATTATTTTATAAGGACAATTTCCAAACATAAATATTATAATTTCTTATGTGGAGGTGCTTCACATTCTCAAGGAAATCAATTTAGAAAGTTAAAAATATATTATAGGTCTTGAAGGGTCCACTAAGGCTCCATAAAATTAATCAAACAAATATAAAATCACATTATATTAAATATAAAACATATATTGGCTGAAAATATCATTTATAATATTTTATTACATCACTATTGTGTCATTATGATGTCATAAAATAGATTATATATTTAAATGTTATTTAATTTTTACCCAAAAATTCGACTGTCTTAGAAAATTATGAAAAAATCACTATTGAAAAATTTTAATTTCCTGATTCCAAAAATAATATTAATTATATCTAAATAATTTTTTAAATATGTAAATTTTTTATTTTAAAATAAAAAACGACCTTTATTGAAAATTCATGGGTTTTGACAAAAAAGACATTCAATCATTAATAAATATTACAATTGTATTCATAAAAATTATACGATCATTTATATTTAATAAAAATTAATTTAGTAATAATATTTTATTAAAATATTATTTAATTCAAAAATCCATTAATTCATCAAAATAGATTCCTTAATTGAATATTAACTAAAAATACTATTTCTTCTTTAAAAACTATTTACAAAGTAACAATGAATGTATATTCATTATTCTATACAAAAATATTTTACATAACCATAGTGCTAGGGTCTTGTTACATAACCCCTTATAAATCCCTCATAAGTCCTAAGGGTAAGGTGCGTGATGCTGACAGACTCTGGGGATGGCTTGGATAACATCTCTCAGGTGGTAATCTCTATCAACTTCAACTTCTCCCGTAGGCAGTTCCATTCAAGCATAACGTGTTGAAGCTCAGACTGGGCTTGGTGAAGATAGAAGCCCAATGATGCTACCTACTTTCTGAGCTCTGAAAAATGGGCTTCGTATGGAGAAATTATACTATGTGAGGCCATCTCTTCCTTTTTCTGAGTAAATTGGATTTTTTATACCCTTATATTTATACTAATCATGTGATCACTATTCAATGTATATATTAGAAACTGTAAAAAATATTAACAGTATTTTGAAATCCAAAATCATAAAACCAACGAAATTAAAATGTTATATAACCATTTTACATAATAAGACATTTAATTAGTTTAAAATGAATTTTCATTGATAAAAGTTTGGGGCGTTACACTATTCTTTGTGGTCTTAGATGATGGATGGAAACAATAAGAATCATGTTAGCACTGAATATTATGGAAACTTTGGTGATAAAAATAAAACAAAATGGATGATGAATGAAGACAAATTTATTATAATTATTCTAAATCAACTATCGCAATATAAGATAAACAATTTAAAATTATATGATATTTTTAATAAATTTAATAAGAGGAGGATGGAATTTTTTGAAATTTCATGTGGAAATGAATTTAGTGGAAGGAATATTCAACTTTATACATTTAGAGAAGGTTGGAAGAAACATGTAGAAGAATATCTCAAATGGTGGGGGAGATTTTATTAATGTGGAAATGAAATACATAGAGAAATGAATTCCAAAGGAAATAATTGTCTAATATGCGGGGATCATGAGAATTATTAGATTCAATACCCTAAATTAAGTGTTATCCACTGTAATAAGGAATTATATATGATATAAATAAATCAATTAAGTAATTGGGTTGATGTAGTTTTGTATTATGACTCATGAATCAGGATGTAGTGTTATCTTTACTAATATAATTTTTATTATAATAATCATATATTATCCACTGACTGTGTTAATTTTTTATTTATGTATGTAATCTTGTAAGATTCATTTAGGAGTTATGGATACCATATTGGGTTAATGAGTTTATGGAAAATAATATGTTTATAATAATAAACAACCCTTTCTATGTTTTATATAAATATAATTCAAGGTGACTAATGATATTTCAGGAGACTTGATATTGGGTTGAAACGTATATGAACTTTTCTAATGTAATATATTATTTGTAAAGAATAATATTATGTTTTTTTAGATTTAGAATAATGTGTTTTATTATTATAAAATTATAGAATAGATTAAGATGGAATTTAGGAGTTACTACTAATGTTCTAGAGATTAATGAATTATATGTGAATACTTATACTAACCATTTTTTATTTTTGTAAATACGGAAGTAAAATAATTTAGATATTTTTTTGGATTTTTTGATCCCTTAGATGTATATATTAATGATTTAGAAATGAAAAATCTACCTTGAAATCCAATCATCTGGTCAAACATTAATATTGTGGTGGAAATATTTAATGGATGAAATTATAAATTTTATTTAAGTATATTTACATTTTTTTCATAGTCAGGATGGTAAATAGATGTCTCAACTCAAGGGAAAGGATCTTGAATAAAAACAATTATCCTAGTACCTTCATTTTCTATGAATAAAATTGACTTTTAAATTATCATATATTTATGGTTAAGAAGTTAATAAATTTATATTAATAAAAATATTCCTTTTTATCTATGATCTTAATCAATCTCTATTCATCTGTGGTTGATAATATTTTCTTATATGTCCATATTTTTAGTTTACACTAATTTTATCCAACATGGAAACCAAATAATGTGTTATTTTGGATGAATATCATACATCCATTTATCTCATATCAATATGAGGTATTATTAAATTCTTTTATCATATTAATTTTCTATTAAGGGTATTTTAAATATCAAACCCTTTATTACCAAGATAATTATTAAATTTCAAGGATACGATTTATTTAAGGAGTGGCAGAATGTTACACGCTAACATTAGAAAAGTGTATATTCAAATTCGATAGTGTATAAGACATGATACACCAAGATTAAAAAATAATGTAACACATAGAGACTTTAAGATATAATTCTTTTTAAATAAATTAATTCACTTCGATATCTTTTAATTGAAGAAATATAATATCTAAAAGATATATGATATTATATTAAAATATTATTTTTTAAACATGAACATTGTAACCTAGAATATATGTTGTTAGGTATAAATAGAAATAAATAAATTATAAAAAATAGATGGCTTACATATGTATAAAATAAATTCAATGATTACCAATTTATTGGAAGTTATATAAAAATACTTTTTAAAAAATAAATTTTCTCTAAAAAGTGAATATTTTTTAAAGATGGTTTAATCATGATTCAAAAACATAATTTAAATTTAATCAATAATAAATTTATAGATTTCATATTATAAATGTAACTCAATTTTTTGAATCATAATATCAAGACGATCTTAGGGTTATTTTTTAGAGTTTTTTAGAAATGTTTCATTTTTCATTGAATTGTGGAAAACGTCCGATTTTTATAAAAAATTACCTTTTTGATTACATAATTTTCTTTCCCCATTTTATATTAATGTGGTTTTATAAGTAAAATTAGGCCAATAAAATATTTATTATTATAAATTAAGTCATTTTAATTAATTTAAATTTTAATTTATATATAAAATTCTTTTAAACATTTGAATTTTTTTCTTTGGATAACCATTTTTTATATGCCTATGAGTTAACTTTTAAATTACATTCTGCCACTTATGTGAGTTAAATTATAAAAAATTGACTCCTTATTTGGAATCTATGTATTTAAAATTATCTAGTAATGTCTACATATTTTTTTTACCATAATGAATTTGAAAAAGGAAAAATTATTTATTGTGGTTAAGGTAAAAACAGGTCAACCAGGCGTTAAAGATAAAAGATAACAGTTAAAAATGATATAATTTTTTTAAATTATTATTTAATTATTATATTTATACCTTATATCTTACAAGGTTCTAAAATGATCCATTTTGGAGTCTTTTGGCATGTAAAAAATTGGGGTTTAATTATTTCTTTTCAAAAATACAAATTATGTCCTCTCCCCCACTAATAAAGGGACGCCCACTCTCCTCTCCCTTACACAATCCTAAAAGACATTGGTTTGGAAATTTCCCACCCCAATAACTTCACTAAATCTATATAATCATCCGATGATCCTATTTTTTCTAAATTTAAACCTTTGATGGCTTTTGTTGAAAACCAAAATATGATTTTTCTTGAAGAGGTAACATCCTTCACGAAGAATTATATTTTATTTATTAGCAAAAAAACACAAAATATTATTAAAAAATTAGTATATAATAACATAAGTATATTACATACAGTAATATATTTTTTTAATGGAATTACCTATAACCATATCCACCTTCCTCAAATGGGAAACAAAATGGTTGATTATATGTACGACAGACTGCCACCTCGTGAACTAACCTAATTGGTTTTAGGTCGCCACTTCTCATAGATGGATATAATGATCAATATAATTTTTATATATGATATATATAATATAATTAAAATTCTATAAAATTATATAATATATACCTTTTTACTATCCATTCTGTATAGAAATACGATAATGTCCCTCCTGTGTATGACTAACTACAGACTCACGTAGCAATTAATTCGTTTTTCACTTACACATAACAAGGAATGTGATAAGGATTAATTTTATTCTTATATATGAAATTAATGAAATTTTAATGAAATATTTAAAATAAATATTTCCTATAATTTCTTAACTTATCTTCAATTGAATAAATGATAATGTTGTTTGTGTGTGTGGCAGACTACCACCTTGTGAAGTGTTATAATTCATTTTTCAATAATGATTTAAACTTGAGGTAAAAATGATATATTTAATGAATATATTTTATATATATGAAATGATATTAGTTATGTAAAATTAATATAAAATCCACTTCTAGGCACTTTCATCCTTTAACTAAATGATAGCGTCACTCATGCATACATACGACCAATCGTATCTACAAAATGATAGATTAATTCTCCATGTTAGAAATTATGTAATGATTAAAAATGTGTATCTAATGAAAAATTATATTTATAACAATACTATAATATTTTAGATGATTTAAAAATGTATTGTTTTTTGGATCTTAATCATTCATGATAAAACAAACATGATAAAACATGGCAATAAACACTCGAAACAATAGTGATAATGAACGATTTTTAAGAAATGGGTAATAAGAAGTTTTATAAGGATGATATTTTATATTATAAATTTTCATATGGTTCTATTATAAGTTAAAATGATTTTTAAACCCAATATAGTAGAAGTTAAAAGGCACACAACTAAAGGAAAGCATGGTTTAAGGCGTTTATTACCTTAACAAGTATTCTCCCCCATGTAATTGCACATGATTTACATTTTGACTACTATATATGTAATTCCCTGACCCCAATTTCCTATAGTCGGTGCATTATTACATAACATTGGCATGATTACAAGGAATCATGTCCTGAAGGACCGATCAGTTCAGCAGTCTTGGAAAATAGATTACATGCATGAATGTTACATTACATCTTAGAAAATAAAACACAACATAAATGATCCTTTGAGAATTCCATTAATCCCATATCTTAACCCTACTTATCAATCATAATACACTTCTTGGAATCCTTGGAAAATAAAATATAAGAATGGGGTGATCTCAAATGCTCAGTAAGGATAACAATATAGCAGAAACTTTTACAAATAAGTATAAACATTTAAGGAAATGTATAAAACTAAAACAAAATCCTTTTAAACATAAAATTCAGCATAATATGGCAAATATAAATCATGTAATTCCATTTACTTATTCACTTGGATATTCTACTATTTGAATAATCACATGTAATATCAATAGCTAATTTCATAATGATGGAATGCATAATGCCAGACTTCATAACCACATAGTCAAGGACTTGTCCCAAGACTACAAATAAGATTTTGTCAAGTCTTTGTGCCAAGACACTAGTTTGTCTCATGATACCTAATGATGTATTGGGGAGCTATATTGGGATCCACCCATCACTTACTAAGTCCAATACATTCCTCATATGAAAAGGTTTAAACAAAACATAAACATTTGTATTAAAAATAGCATATAAAATGTTAATACATTATCCATAACCCATGAAGGGTTTAAAAATAACACATCCACAGTCCAACATATCACAAAACCTTCAATACAATATGAAAGATTTTTATCATAATAAATCAACTTCAAACAAGTTTAAAATCCATCAAAGGATGTTGATATAGATGAAAATAATTAGAAAAACTCTTTGTGAGAAATATCCTTTTTTTCATAAAAACATTTAAAAGTCACACAATTTAGAAAGGAAGAAATTTAAAGACATTTTTTAATCAAAGTTTCCCATAACACTTTGAAACTTCTGAAAGGAATTAACATTTTAAAAACATTCATTTCCATATAAATAAATCCTTAAAAATCATTTTGAAAAAAAGGACATTAATGAGAAAGGTTTAGAAGAATAAATATTTAAAACATTTAAAATTATGTTTTAGTAAAAGAGTCCCTTAAAATAATCCCTTTGAAAACTCTTTTATGAAACATGTACATGGATAATAAATATGTCCCGTTAAAAATTACACATAAACAATCTCAAATAATAATGAGATTGAGCAATTAACTCTTACATTGCACTTTCCTTTGGTCTAGGGTACGTTTAACCTCCTATATAATGACCATAGTATGTTATTAAATTATACCAGAACCATATTAATATTTATTATATCATAAATTATTCATTTATGACTCTATACTACCCATTTAATAATTATTTCTAAGTTAAATTAACATTTCGGGTAATAATCGCTTTCTTTATTGTACGTGTTTTAACTTGTTATTCTTGATCGTATCATTTAGATCGTGATTTAAATACCTACAGAATATAAACCTTGATTTATATTTAGACTATAAATATTTATAATAAATAGATATATGAAATGGAAGGCACCGTTTATGGAGACGGTAGGCCATACATACGCATAAACGTTGTTTCCGTTTTCATATCGTTTTGAACGGAAGTAAGTGAATAAGTTATATGTAAGTACATAAATACATATATATATAGATATATACAGTAGCATTATTATGTCATAAATTACATACTTATTAATAATATATATTTTTATAATCCTCGTTGAATGGTGAACATGGGAATGAATCTCATCGCGTCGTGGAGATGGTAATCCGTACGTACGCACGAGTGACAATATCATTATATTGATGGTGAAATTGTATGTAATTGGATGGTATATCATATAAACCAAATAATTAACATGTTATATTTATTATTTACATTATTTATATTCATTATTATACTCTTACAAATAATGAAGTGTTTGAATAACAAACTACACCACGACGTGTAGACGGTAAGCCGTACATATGCACATATGGTGACTTTGTCATTCATGTGATAAATAGAATAATGAATATGGTTGTAACATTTTTATAATAACATGAAAGTATATAGAAGATACTATATTTATTATTTTAGAATGGAAAAAACAAATAAAGAGGAAGTGGAAGAAGAAAATAACTTGAAATAGGTGATGAAATATTTACCTCTTCTTCAGGTTCTTCCTTTTGATTTGATCAAAAGTGCTCCTTAAGTTGTCTTTCTGACCAAATTAAGGCCTATATAATTAAGGGGGAAAAGTTGGGAGGTTATTTGGGTAGGTTTTGTCCGAGTAAAAAGGCTTTGGAGGTGTGAAATTAAGAGAAGGGGAAGTTCCCTTTTATAAGAGAGGTGAGGGTCACTTTAGGAAAAACTTGAAATATTATTTCATAATAAAATAATTTTCAGTTTTTAATGGATCAAAAATGAATTATTTAAAGGATAAGGTGGTTATGGGTCGAAAACCTCTCAACCAATAGGTTTTATACAGGTTTAGGTCATCATATTAACCTTTTCTTTTAGATTTAACTCTAGGTTAAATAGTTTGACATTTATCACTTCTCTTTGTATTTTTATATTATATGGTTAATAAACTTATTATAACAAGCCAAGAGAACCTCATGTGGTTCATTATTAATATATATAACCTTATCTAGATCCTTTGGCCGAACCTTAGATTTTTATAAATATTATATCAACTAATAATATAATATTAGTTTCAAAACCTCAATTATATCAATTTTAACACTATTTAGTATTTGATTTTTTTGAAAGCCATAAAAACTTTATCACTTAGAATAAAATTTATTTAACCAACCCTAAAATGTAGTATTAACCTATAAAATTAGTGGAATTCATCAGAAGTCTCAAATTACATTTATTTGGATATTTATAATATCAATTAATTAATAAGTTAATTACTGCATCATCATTGTGTCATAAATAAATTAAATTATTTAATATCTAAAAATTATAAATAAAATACCATTATGTAGGAAATTTTGTTATATTTCTAATGAATATTTATTGTAGAATTATATTATGTATAATCCAATATTAAAAATTATTTAGTTATTAAACATTGAATTTAACTCTTTCAACTCTTCTTTAAATAAAATAATAATAAATGTCCTAATCTTATCCAAGTGGACCAAAGGGGTCATATTTTATTAATAAGGTTGTTTTTGGTCGAATTATACTTATCTAATAGAATTAGGACATGTTTTAGGGTAATTACAATATCATTTTTACCCTTAATTACCCTATTTACGTTTAACTGTGGTAAATAAAAGTCAAAAGTTACTATTCACCAAAAATTATTTTCATCTAATTGAACCACATTTTACTTACTGATGTCAACTATGTCTCTCAGATTTTTGAAATTCAACTCACAGAAGCGGTAAAATTATGTTTTATGCAAATTTGTAAATGCTCCTAGAAGGTGGGTAAAAGACAGTAAAATATTCTATAAAATTTTATACATCTAATTTTATTATAAAATGACTCTAATTAATTAAATTGAACTTATATAGGTATTATATATCTATTTTGACATAAAATAAATTTAATTAAAATAAATAATTATTTAAATAAAAATTCTTCTTTAAATAATAACACAGTGTTTTTCACTATTTATCATAAATTGAATGTTTTCAAAAAAATACCGAAAAATCACCCTAAGCTAATTTTGATATTCCAAATTCAAAAATGAAGTCTATTTTACAAAATTTAAAACATGGAAGTATCATTTATTAATTTAAAATCAATTCCCATTCTAAAAAAACGGATTTTTAAAAAGTAAAAACTATCAAAATATTGACATGTGTTTATGTCAAATTTAAATGTGAAATTACTTATAATGACGTCCATTGTATTAAATGATAAAAATATAATCTAATTTTACTTCAAAACTATTTAAATTCATAATTTAACACTGTAAATTATTTTGATTAAAAAAGTTGTTTTCAATTAGAACATAGTATTTTTCACTATTCATCAAAGTATGAAAGTTATCAGAAAAGTACCAAAAATTTATCCAAACTAAATTATTATGTCCCGATTATAAAAAAAGAATTTAATTTCATTAAATTGAATATATAAAAGTGTCAAATATTGGTTTTAAAAATGGTTCTCCATTAAAAGGCGGTAAAAATGCATTTTTTGAAAAATAATTCTTTTATCTGAAAAGATGATTTTTTTTATATTATTTCTAAGAAACAAATAATATGGATGTTAAAATTATATAAAGTATATAATATTCAAAATTTTGTTAATACTATTCATGACCGCTTTTTGAACGGCTAGTTTGGTAAGTTGTGGTGGGGTCGAACTCGGTGTTCCGTGTAGCGCAAGCTATTGCATTACTTTAATGAGATAACATACTATGTAATCTTGGTGTGTTACATTATCCCCTCCTTTAATAAATTGTGCCCTCATAATTTGAAAAAAAAAATCGAAAATAAAAGGTTAGAAATAGAAAAATACCTTTGTGGAAAACCCACATCAGAAATTGGGTAAATAAAATTTAGTCTTAATAAGACGAAAAGGGAATGAAAAATTTATCACCAAATTCTGATCTCTATTAGGAGAACATTGGTGGAAATTAGAGAAACATAATTGAAAAAAAAACCTAAATATTTATAATAAGTTATTGAGGTCATCAATCACCAACAAGTGTGAAATTGAGGGCCTCAAAGCCATCAATCTATGATGATTTAAAATATCGTTATTTCAATATAAGGTATTAGGATAACACATTTTTGGTTTTAATATCACTTTCCTAAATTTTAAGTATTAATTTATTCATATAATAAGAGGAAAAATATGCTTGACAAGTATAGTTTCATCAATCAACTAATTCCTACGACAAACTTATCTTTCACACCAAAATATAGTAGAATTCAAAAATATTCTATTTATTCTAATCGTATAGTGTCAAAAAAATAATGAATTTATAATTCATTTTTTATAATATTTTGGAAAAACAACATTATACAAACTAGGAAATCATTTAGGCCAGTGGTAGGTGATGCACACCCCTGTCGCCCTTCGGTTGTGGATTCAAATCTCACGGCCTTGCCGGACGCGACGGGTTGTTTCCCGTCCTCTGAGTTTTCCTTTTTATGACAATCCAAAAATACTCTCAAGAAATTATTTAACCTTAACAATATTATACAATGTCAAACTTAATTGATTCCAACCTTTAGACTTATCCAAAATACTTCTATCCAAACTCACAGTTCAAAATTTATAAGGAAAGTAAACACAATAAAGATCCTTTTTTCCACATAATAACATGTGAATACCTTCATCATGTATTATTTTAAAACACTATAACACCATGAATTACCATAAAACCTTATTGATTAAACTCATGCTCCTTTATTCCTTATAGAATACTAGATATATTCCTTATATCCAAAAATTTTGAATATTCCAACAATGATGGAATAAAAAAACTATTAATCATTTTCAAGGTAGTAAAACATATCCAATAAAATTTATCCAAATCAGTCGTATATTTTACCAAAATCACTACCTCAGTATCAAGACCATATTATGGTTTACCTTTCCTTCAACCATATATTTTCCTAAAATTTTAACCTGAAATTATGTCACTTTACTTAGTACCATACAATCTCAAATCCTTAATGAAATAATACTGTAGTACAATCCTTATTTATTTCCATAGTTCATATAACCAGTAAATCATTGATACAACACTCAAATGAAATAATTCTTTAATAACAACATAATAACAATAGTCATTCATCTTCATCTGTGGTAGTATCATAACTTGAATATTATCTAATATCATCATTTGGGGCATACTCTGATGATTTGGACATTGATTTTCTTAGTGTCCCAACTCCTTACAGATAAAACATTGTACATTTGAAACCTTTTTCCAACCCTTGCAATCACATACTTTGTGTCCTTTATCTCCACACATATAACAAACTCTTATTCCCTTCAAGAATTTTTACCAAGGTGATTCTTTCCACAGTTATCACATATTAGAAAATCCTTCTTTCCCCCCTTCCCTTTATCCATCATTCTCTATACCATCATATTCTTCTCCTACTTCCCTTAAAAGCCATAGGACATAGAGAATTATTCACTTATCTTATTAACACATGATACTATTTCATGATATGATGAGAATACATGGGAGACTATTTACCTTCTAAATGATAGATTAAGACTATAAAAGATATGATCCTTATTACCCTTTGGATCATGCATATTTCGGGAGTTCTCATTCCTTCTAATAGGCGCCATTTCTAAATGACGACACATAATAGGTTAGATCATATCATACTGTATAATCCAAAAACTAGAAAAATTCTGAACATTAATTAAATATTTTCACACATATAGTCTAATAATCATAAAAATGGTTTATTTTCTGGAATATTTACTCATATATCCTTCATAATGGTTTGTAAATAAATTGAGAATTACCCTAAGCATATCCCCTGAGAGTGTCATAACCAAGAGTGTAGGAAGACCTGTTATCATGCACCAGTTCCCGTTCGAGTCTAGATCAAAGCAGTGTTTTCGGGTTTTACCCCTAGGTACATCTGTACCAGAGCTGCCTTTACCATCTTGTATCCAGACAGGGATGTATTTCTTGTAAAACTCAAAAAATCACTACAATACCAAAATTCTAGGAAGTTATTCTATACTAATCCTCAATGTCTATCTTAGGGTAATGTTACCTAATCAGATTTTATCTAAATCTAGTTTCCACAGTTATTGCTAAACTTCCTCTGATACCAACTATAGCGTCCCGACCCTAGTTACCCAGAGTCGGTGCATTATTACATAAAATTGGCATGATTACAAGGAATCAAGTCCCAAAGGACTGATCCATTTAGCTGTCTTGGAAAATAGATTACATACATGAACATTACATTACAGCTTAGAAAATAAAACCCAACATAAATGATCCTTTGATAATTCTATTAATACCCAGCTTACCCTGCTTATTAATCATAATACACTTCTTGGAATCCTGGGAAAATAAAACATAAGAAAGGGGTGAGCTCAAATGCTCAGTAAGGATAACAGTATAGTGAAAACTTTCACAAATAAGCATAAACATTTAAGTCAATGTATAAAACTAAAAAAAATCCTTTTAAACTTAAAATTTAGCATAATATGGAAAAAATAAATCAAGTAATGTCATTTACTTATTCACACAGATATTCTACTATTCGAATAATCACATGTAATATGAATAGCTAATTTCATAATGATAGAATGTATAATGCCAGACAACATAACCACATAGTCATGGTCTTGTGCCAAGACTACAAATAAGATTTTTTCAAGACCTTGTTCCAAGACACTAGTTTTTCTCATAAGACCTACTGATGCATTGAGGAGCTATAGCGGGCTCCTCGCCTTGCTCACTATGTCCAATGCATTCCTCATATGAAATGGTTTAAACATAACATAAATATTCGTATTAAAACTAACATACGAAATGTCAACACTTTATCCATAAACCATGAATGGTATAAAAATAACACATCCACGGTCCAACATATCACAAAACCTTAAATACAATATGGAAGACTTTTATCATAATAAATCAACTTCAAATAAGATGAATATCTATCAAAGGGTGTTGATATGGATGAAAATGATTTGAAAAACTATTTGTGAGAAATATACATTTTTCATAAAACATTTAAAAGTCACATAATTTAGAAAGGAAGACATTTAAATACATTTTTGAATCAAAGTGTCTCATACCACTTTGAAACTTTTGAAATGAATTAACATTTTAAAAACATTCATTTCCATATAAATAAATCCTTAAAACTCATTTTGAAAACATGGACATTAATGAGAAAGGTTTAGAAGAATAAATATTTAAAACATTTAAAATGATGTTTTAGTAAAAGATTCCCTTTGAAAACTATTTTATAAAACATGGACATGGATAATAAATATGTCTCAGTAAAAACTTACACATAAACAATCTCGAATAATAATGAGATTGAGGAATTAACACTTACCTTGCACTTTCCTTTGGTTGAGGGTATATTTAACCTCCTGTATAATGACCATATTATGTTATTAAATTATACCATAACATATTAATATTTATTATATCATAAATTATTCATTTATGACTTTATACTACCCATTTAATAATGATTTCCATGTTAAATTAACATTTCGGGTAATAATCACTTTCTTTATCATATGAATTTTAACTTGTTATTCTTGATCGTATAATTTAAATCATGATTTAAATATTCTAGAATATAAAACTTTATTTATATATCAAATATATTTAGAATATAAATATTTATAATATATAGATATATGAAATAGAAGGCACCGTTTATGGAGATGGTAGGTCGTACGTATGCATAAACATTGTTTCCATTTTCATATCGTATTGAACAGAAGTAGGTGAATAAGATATATGTAAGTAAATACAAATATATATATATATATATATCCTATAGAATTATTATGTCATATATTACATACTTA
Source organism: Viscum album (assembly GCA_963277665.1). Taxonomy (NCBI): domain Eukaryota; kingdom Viridiplantae; phylum Streptophyta; class Magnoliopsida; order Santalales; family Viscaceae; genus Viscum; species Viscum album. The sequence goes on from OY728140.1 coordinate 6,416,428, forward strand.
TTAATAATATATATTTTTATAATCATCGTTGAATGGTGAACGTGGGAATGAATCTTATCGTGTCGTGGAGATAGTAATCCGTACGTACGCACGAGTGACAATATCATTATATTGATGGTGAAATCGCAAGTAATTGGATGGTATATAATATATAAATAATCATTAAAATTTTATATTTAATATTTAAATTAGTTATATTCATTATTATACTCATCCAAATAATGAAGTGTTTGGATAACAAACTACACCACAACGTGGACACGGTAAGTCATACGTACACACGTATGGTGAATTTGTCATTCATGTGATGGATAGAATAATGAATATTGTTGTAAAAATTTTATAATAACATTACAGTATGTATAATATACTGGATTTATTATTTTAGAATGGAAACAACAAAGAAAGAGGAAGTGGAAGAAGAAAAGAACTTGAAAGAGGTGATGAAATATTTACCTCTTCTTCGGGTTCTTCCTTTTGATTTGATCAAAATGACTCCTTAGGTAGGATTTATGACTAACGTAAGGCCTCTAGGATGAAGGGGGGAAAGTTGGGAGGATATTTGTGAAGGTTTTTGCTGAGCCAAAAAGCTTTGGAGGTGTGAAATTAAGAGAAGGGGACGTGTCCTTTTATAAGAGAGGTGAGGGTCACTTTAGGAAAAGCTCAAAATATTATTTTATAAAAAATTAATTTTCAGTTTCTAATTGATCCAAAATGAATTATTTAAACACTATGGTGTAAATGGGTCGAAAAACTCTCAACCAATAGTTTTTAGATAGGTTTATGTCATCATATTAACCTTATCCTTTAGATTTAACTCTTAATTAAATAGTTTGACATTTACCATGTCTCATTGTATTTTTATATTATATGGTTAATAAACTTACTATAACAAAACAATAGAACCTAATGTGGTTCATTATTAATATATAAACCTTATCTTAGTCCTTTGGTTGAACCTTAGGTTTTTAGTAATATTATATCAGTTAATAATATAATATTTGTTTTAAAACCTCAATTATATCAATTTTGACACTATTTAGTATTTGATTTTTTTGAAAGCCATAAAAACTTTATCACTTATAATAAATTTTATTTAACCGACCATAACATGTAATATTAACCTATAAAATTATTTTAATTCATCAAGAGTCTCAAATAACATTTATTTTGATATTTATAATATTAATTATTTTAATCTTTCATTAATAAGGTAATTACTGCATCATCATTGTGTTATAAATAAATTAAATTATTTAACATCTAAAAATTATAAATAAAATATCATTATGTAGGAAATTTTGTTATCTTTATAATGAATATTTATAGTCGAATTTATCTTATGTATAACCCTATATTAAAACTGTTTTATTTATTAAACATTGAATTTTAGTCTTTTAATTCTTCATTAAATAAAATAATAATAAATGTATTAATCTTATCCAAGTGGACTAAAGCGGTTCATATTTTATTAATAAGGTTTCTTTGGTCTAATTATACTTATTCAATATAATTAGGACATGTTTTAGGGTAATTATAATATTATTTTACCCTTAATTAACCTATTTACTTTTAACCGTGGTAAATAAAAGTCAAAAGTTACTATTTACCAAAAATTATTTCCATCTAATTGAACTATATTTTTCTTACTAATGTCAATTTTGTTTCTCAGATTTTTGAAATTCAACTCATAGAAGTGGTGAAATTAAGTTTTAAGCAAATTTGTAAATGCTCCAATAAGGTGGGTAGAAGACGGTAAAATGTTCTATAAAATTTTATACATCTAATTTTAGTATAAAATGACTCCAATTAATTAAATTGAACTTATATAGGAATTATATATCTATTTTTAAATAAAATAAATATTAATAAAACAAATAATTATTTAAATTAAAATTCTTTTTAAAATAATAACGTAGTGTTTTTCACTATTCCTCTAAAATTGAAAGTTTTCAGAAAAATACCAAAAAATCACCCTAAGCTAATTTTGATATTCTGAATTAAAAAATAAAATCTATTTTACCAAATTAAAAATATAGAATTATAATTTATTAATTTAAAATTAACTCTCGTTATCAAAAACAAAAAGCGGGTTTTTAAAAAGTAAAAACTATCAAAAGATTGATACGTGTTTATGTCGATTTTAAATGTGAAATTACTTATAATGACCTATATTATATTAAATGATAAAAATATAATCTAATTGTTCTTCAAAAAAATTCAAATTCATAATTTAACACTATAAATTATTTTGATTAAAAAATTTGTTTTCAATTAGAATATAGTATTTTTCACTATTCATCAAAATATAAAAGTTATCGGAAAAGTACCAAAAATTTATCCAACCTAAATTATTATGTCCCGATTATAAAGAGGAATTTAATTTCATTAAATTGAATATATAAAAGTGTCAAATATTTGTTTTAAAAAGGGTTCGCCATTAAAAGGCGGTAAAATTGCATTTTTTGAAAAATACTTCTTTTATATGAAAAAATGAATTTGTTCTTATATTATGTTTAAGAAACACATAATATGGATGTTGAAATTATATATAGTATATAATATTCAAAATTCACTTAATACTATTCATAACCGCTTTTTGAATGGCTAGTTTGGTAAATTGTGGTGCGCTCGAACTCGGTGTTGCGTGTAGCGCAAGCTATTGAATTACTTTAATGAGATAACATACTATGAAATCTTTGGGTGTTACAATTTAAAATAGTAGCATGGATTTCATTAAATTTAGTGTTTTTTAATAATAAAATAGGTAGGAATAAAAATATATGCAAGGGGTGTTTTTTAGAAGAAAATAGACTTAATTATCAAATAGATTACTTTTTTTCAAAATATTCCATTGTTCCATTATTTGATTACAACCATCAAAAAACTACGAAAATTTCATCATTTAAACTTTTAATGTCACAATAAAAGATCTCAAAATCATCCATGGATTAAGAGATATATATATATCTGAAAACATATATATAGCATTAGGACCCATTTAAAATGAATTTATTCATGTGGTAAAATATAATATGTTGTCTACAATATATACAATCAAAACTAATATATATATGAACATAACTAAAATAAAACCACTAAAACATCAATAAAAATAAATGAATGGACATATTAAAATAGGTTCAAAAGTTCAAAGCACCTTCCAACTCTTATTTGTCCGCATTTACATAGTCATTTCGCATATGCAAAAAACCGAATCATCAGTTGGAATGGAATGCTATATGGACCAACAAAAAATAAAATACCAATATAATAGAAGTAGTAGGTTTAAGAAAAATTGCTATCAGTCAAACAGTGCCTTGTTGAACTGGGTGTGAAAATAAGAAACTTTTATTTTAGTGTTTTTGTTAAGAGAAACATAGAAATCATACACATGCCCTAAAAATGAATGAATTATAGGCCATTGTTGTGTACTATGATAAAACAAATTACCCTACATAAATGCCAATATCTTCGCATGTTTCATTCCTCACTGCCTCCTCCAGGTATTCTCCTGAATAAAATATAAAAAATATATTTAGATTAAGAGACATATACAATGATATAGAGAAAAAAAGAATATAAAAAACATTAATTAATTACACAATATTTCCATCCCACAAGTAATTGAGTCAAGTCAGGTTAATTTAGTATTCTACTTGGGTATGATCTCAAAAAAATAGGGATTTTCAAGCATGAACTCAACTCAACTTTAAAATCAAGTTATTTTTGTTTTCTCAATTTAGCTTGATTCTAGATGTAATAAATGAAAAAAACCAATAAAACAATATACATATATATATATATGAGTGAGACGCCATAAATACATATGACAAAAAGCTATGTCACCCAAAAGGGTCCCACCCTACTTGATCCACAAGCAGAAATAGATAACACGATAGGGTAACATGACCAAAAAACGATACAAAATCTACAGGATTGGCCAAGAAGAATTTGACACAATTTATAATCATGTCATGTTAAAGTTGATTTGGTAAAGAAGAATTTGACATTGAATGTCATATTTAATGAATCATTCCATAAATTGAACTGTTTAATTAAACATGTTGTATTGACATGTGTTGAAATGTGACCCATTTAGCCCTTTTAACAAGTTGAATTTTTTCATATTCATGTTAATTATGTTGGTTCGAGTCATTGTGTCATATAATATAAAGTGAAGCATTTTATGTCATGACCTGTCCTCGGGGCCCGTGTCGTGACTACCTCAAGCCTGCCTTCCGTAGGCCAGGGGCTGGCGACTAGCACCAAAGGCATAAATCCCTAAGCTGGGAAGGCATTGCCTTTATAAAAGTAAACACAAACAATAGAGTACACAAATGGAAACAAAACACTAAATAGGAACTGTATACAGAATATGTGCTAGAAAGTAAAAGGGTCCAGAAATACAAGCTCAACAGTAAAGTACAAGGAAAAGAAAAATAGGTACAACTAAAAAGACAAACAGCTTGAAGGTGTCTAGAAGCTCCTGGATTGTCCACCATGGATCTTACCTGATGGGTAGGTACATATAGCCTCCATAGCGCTCCATGTATGTCCGTCTACTCCGGGTATTTTCACGTCATGAGGTCCACCTCCGGGTACCGTCCAGTCCTCATACACTCTGCCTCGGTCAGCACTGGCCGTCGTCTGTATCCAACACAACGAGGTGTGGGCATAACCCATGCAGGGGTGAGTATAACGATACTCAGTAGGGACCCTGAGACCCTCAAGGTCTCACAAAATCCAACAAGGATAAACTGCAAAGTATGAGATCAACGGATAACTGTTACTTAGGTATATGCCTATACATATACCTAAGTTATCAAGTAACCCATCTTAATCATGAGGAAAACACAAAGGTCATTGACTCACCTCAAACAGGGATTTTCATTATCGAAACCACGACTATTGGAGAACTCCTCCTCTGTTGAGTACAGTGGGCCTATCGCAACACCGAGGTGCTTCTCACTAACCTTGGACTGCTGAGGTACTCCTCCTGTCGAGTACCGTAGGTCTGCTGCCAAATACAAAGTGCTTCGTCCGCTGTGGGTCTGCCGCCAAATACCGGGCGCTCCCCTAATAGCCTACATAGGTACTCCTCCTATTGAGTACAACGGGTATGCCACCAAATACTGAGCACTCCTCCTCCATGGGTCTGTCACCAAATACCGGGCGTTCCCCACTGGGCTAGTCGAATCGGTCAAGCAGTCGTCAGGTTTGTCAGCTACTAGGTCTCCGCACTTTGTCCGCTCATCACTGGAGGGATCTGATTCCCAAGCTATTTGGAAAAACCCCAACTATCGCGAAGTGTTATGTAAAATTATCTAAAAGGTTTTCCACATCATATGGGTCTCAACACAATAGGCGGTGCGTCAATCGGACGCCCAGTCTATGAGTTATTAGCCTTTTTGTCCCGGGGGCCTGGTTGGTTTCGTGTATGAACCAACCTGACTGTATATTAACTATACCCCGAAAACCTGTGGGGTATTATCAAAGGGACAACTTCGTTCCAAGAATATCAGCGCCGATGACGGTTCGTCAAACGGACGCCCGTAGCCCGAGTTATGGGAGAATAGGAGTAATCGGGTCTGACGGGTTCAGGTCCGGTACGACCTAGTTGGACCGACCCGACTTGACCCGACCCGGGTCTGGACTGGGATCTGACCCGGTCCGTGGGTATGACCTGACCCGAAGGGGTGGCCCGACCCAAAGGTGGCCCAGCCTTAAAGCGGCCTGGCCTAGTTGGCTGGCCGTGTGGCCCGGCCCGGTTGGCCGTGTGGCTTGGCTCAGCTGGCCATGTGGCCCAGCGGCTGGCCGTGTGGGCTGGCCAGATAGCTGGACGCGTGGCTCGGCTAGCCACGCCGTGGGGGGGGGGGCTTTTTTCGTAACGGTCGGCGCATGGCGCCGACCCCTGTAACCGCTAGACCCAAAGGGTCCCCCCTATGTAGCGCGCACCGGCGGCCGGCTCAGCTGGCCTCCCACCCCAGTCCACCGCGACTTTAGGCCGTGGGGCTTCTCCGGTGCGGCTCAACGGCGCCGCACCCTTGCTCTTCCACCGCGGCCCGTCCTGACCGTGGTCCTGCACCGTCAGCGAGATGCGACGGTGCCGCGCCCCTCCGTCGCGGCCCGCCCTGGTCACGGCCTCCTGCTGCCCTCCGTGCGGCGCAGCGCGTCTCCACCACGGCCCTTTGTGGTCGTGGCTCTCCTCCGCATAGCGAGGTGGTGTCGCACCCTCTTGGCGACCCGGCGGCCTTTGCGCCACTAGTCTCTTTCACGGCTGGCTCGTCGCCGTCCGTCGTTGTTCGCCGCAGTCCGTTACCCCATCGTCAACAAACAAGATCAACCAAATGGGGAAGGTTGTCCATGTTAGTGTGGTCTAAACCCCCCATGTTATGTTGATAACATTCGGCATAACGAATACCAAAATATTAACAACGTAGAACAGAAACAAAACAACTCAAATCCCCCCTACCTTGCTTGACGATTGTTCTTTGACGAAGTCGCGGGAAAAGGTGGCATCATTTCGTTGACGTCGGGAAAGAATAAGCTGAGGATGGCGTCAGCGTTCTTCGTGGGTGACGCTTCCCTTTCTTTCCCTGGTCGAATAAGGAAGAAGATGGTGTTCTTCATTTTTTGGTGGTTCTTCGTTGGAAAGAAAAGGCTCCACCAAGTTCTTTCCTCTCCTTAATCCTCCCAACAAAACATATGTCAACCCCCAATAATAAAATATAACATCTTACTATAATGGTGGCATAAAGAATTCAAAATGATTCAAATTAATTAAGTTACTTCACTTAATTAAATGGGTGGAGTTGGCTCATTAAATGGAGGGGGAAGGTGAAGAGGCTCTTCCACTTAATTGGGGGTTCCATGGAGTTTAAGGGCTCAGGTGGACCCCACCTAATTACATCCTCCCAAGGGGGGTTATGCTCAGATGGGCCCCACCACCATATCCTCCCATGGGAGGTTGGGTGTGGTGGCCCCCACCTCCAACCTCCCCTTTAATCTTTTAACCACCAACAAATAAAAATAATTTAAGTCTTATTTTTATTTAATTTTAATTAAAAAACCCAAAAACTATCATCCACTCTCGTTAAAACGCAACTACGGTGAAGGACTCACTAAGCAATCACTGACGTTGTGAGTTCAACGGTGCCCTCAGATTTCAATTCCGAGCACCAGTTCAAAATATATAAAATCCCTCTTGTACATTTACTGAACGTACTCGAACAAAACTTCAGAAATTGATTCTGGGCACACCGAGCCCCAAAATCATGTGCTGTCAGAAACTATGAACTCGTAAAATTCCCATGTATTTAGGAAAAAAAATCCCACAGATATTCTGGATCTTTACATTCTCCCCACCACAGGGTTTTGCGTCCCCGTAAGCTACAACTCGAACTAAGGGAACAAAAGGGGATACTGAGCAGGCATCTGAGCCTCCTGCTCCCATGTGCTCTCCTGGAGGTTCATGTACTACCAACGAACACACATCAGAGGTATCAACCGTCCATGTATGAAATACTCTATCGATCCCCAATCTCTACTAGAACCTCTATGAAAGTCGCCTCATCATCGATGTCCAGCTCTCCATGGTTGATGATGTGGGACGGGTCGTGCACGAATCTCCTCAGTTGAGATATGTGGAAGACATCGTGCACTAGATTCAGCTGAGGTGGAAGAGCCAATCGGTAAGCCACCTCGCCTACTCTACTGAGGAACTAGAAATGTCTAATGAACCGCGGAGATAACTTTCCGCCTCGGCCAAATCTTTATAGACCTCGTCAAGGAGAGACCCGCAGAAAAACATGGTCGCCATCCTCAAACATCAGAGGCCTCCACCTCCTGTCATCATATGACTTCTGCCTGCTCTTTGCAGTCTTCATCCTCTCCTGGATGATCTGAACCTTCTCTGTGGTAGCTCGTACCATCTCTGGTCCCACTATTGTTGACTCCCCTGGGTTTGTACAGCACAATGGCGATCTGCAAGTATGACCATACAAGGCCTAAAAATGTGTCATACTAATGGTGGAGTGATAGCTGTTGTTGTAGGCAAACTCCACCAAAGGAAAGTTGTCCTCCCAACCTGTAGTGCTTAGGCATTGCATGGTTTTGAGGCTTGGGGTCCACAACGAGGGTGTTGTCCTTTAAAGGGGTGGATAATGTAACACCCCTGGAAAAGTGAGACTTAAAAGGCTAAATGTTACTACTCATGTTAACAAGGTGCACATTTCTTTTTGGGAGCCTACCTGATTAAAACTCCAAAGTTAAGCATGCATGACCTAAAGTAGTAATCAGGATGAGTGACCTTCTGGGAAGTTTCACAGGGTGTGTGTGAGTGAGGACAAAAGACACTAAAAGAACATGAGTTGGCCTATGTGGACAGTCATTAGTCTGATAAGCGACCCTAGTGAGTAATAGCCTGTGGTATGCTAGAATGGAAACCAAGGTATTACAGGAGACCCATGGGGTCAGATGACAAGGTTCATGGCCCAGGGATGCAGATCGTGACATTTTAATAATATTAAATTAGTCTTGTCTTGTAACCTGTGTAGTAAACTTGTTGTCTTCTTGATTGTATCTTCTGACGCATTAAATAACGAGGTTGTGTTCCTTTCGAATATATTTTTGTACGTGTCATCGAATAAAAAGACTCACACATGACCCACCAACATAAACTGCCACCCCTAGGTTGATGTCAATTAAGATGAACTGGAAAACCCCCCAGATATATATTGGTCATGTCCAAGATTCTTATAGTATTAATTTCAAAAAAAAATATGTTAATAATCGAATTTAGCTCTATAAAATCCTGAGTAGCTTGTGAGTATCATTTAATCATTTACACCAAGATTTTCCCTCCATGTAGTGTGTCTAGGGAATGAACTAAGTAATAAATTCTATTAATGCAAGTCCCTCTAAAATACCAGCAAGGAAATTGAATAACATCTGGGGTACAAACCATGACTTCCTACTTAAAAGCGCACAATCAATTTCTTTTTCAACAAATAACATGATGACAACCTGAAGAGAACATGAGCAGATTGATGAAAGCCATGCCAATAAATGTATTTGGTAATTAATTAAATATTAATTGAAATGAAATTAGCATAACCATACTAAATCAACATATGGGTAAATTATTCTCTTATATAGCTCATTCGGGCATCATCTACTTTTCCCAGCTTCCATGGAGACAATTTTCAACCACAATTTCCAAAAAGGTGTGTTGAATTATGCTAGTCTAACACAACCCTTCACTGGTATTAGTTCAAAAAAAATATAAGGAACAAAAAGTTTTATTTCTACTGTGCCACTACGCCTCTGCACACCCATTATTACATTAAAAATGCATGAAGAGAAATGGAACAGTTGAAACATGTTCAAAAATCATAAAGCACCTTATAAGTCAGTTATGTCCACATTTACAGAGAGTGATTTGACATATGAAAAGAACCCAATCATCAATTGGCATGACATTCTATTTGGACCAACTACAAATGAAATAAAAATATGTTACATGAATATCTGTTTAATAATCCTACAAATTTTGATAACTTTACAGTAAAGGATACATGTAGTTTGCAATGTATACGATCAAAACTAATATATTCATGGAAAGAACTAAAATAAAACCTGAATATTCACAAACCTGTTTATTAGATGTAATTAGTGCTAAAACATTCCTATTTAAAGACTTGATACATATAAATTATAGAAAAAATTGAAACCTACACATTTATAATTATGTATATTGGAATACATTAATAATAAAAAAAATACCAAAAAATATCAAAAAAATGAACAAATATATTTTAATTCCCGATACATATAGGTTACCAAAAACATGAAAAAATGAATATTCAAAAACCTGTACATTTGTAGAAATTAATCATTATATTAAAATAAGTATAAATTGAAAATTTTAAAAGAACCAAACTACACGCATTTTATATAAATATCCCCACCCATCCATTTTCCATGGTGCATTGAAAAAACATTGTGAATAATAATTCAAATAATGGTTTACCTGAAATAATAAATAAATTAATAAAATAACAATACCAAGTGGTTTATTTATGAAAAAATTAAACATGTTAATTTTATGATTTCAAATAAAACGATATCGAATTCTCACCCCTTGCAATGCAAATACAAATATGTTACATGAATAACTGTTTAATAATCCTACAAATTTTGATACCTTTGTAGTAAAGGATACATGTAGTCTGCAATGTATACAATCAAAACTAATATATGCATTAAAAGAACTGAAATAAAACCTGAATATTCACAAACATGTTCATTAAATACAATTACTGTTAAAAACTGCATATTTACAGACTAGATACATATAAATTATAGAAAAAACAAAAACCTACACATTTACAATTATGTATATTAGAAAGTTAATATTAAAAAATAACAAAAATTAGCAACAAAAATGAACATATATATTTTAATTCCTAAAACATATAGGTTACCAAAAACATGAAAACCTGGATATTCACAAACCAGTACATTAGTATAAATTTACCATTAAATTAAAATAAATTGAAATTGAAATTTTAAAAGAACCAAACTGCCCACCTTTTATATAAATATCCCTTCCCAACCCTTTTCCGTGGCGCATTGCAAAATCATTATGAACAATATTTCAAATAATGGTTGAACTGAAAGAATAAATCAAATTAATAAAATAACAATAAAAAGTGGTTAATTTATGACAAAATTAAACATGTTAATTTTATGATTTCAAATAAAACGATATAGAAATCTCAACCCTTGCAATGCCATTGATGTTGGAAGATGATGAAGCATGAGCTAACCCAGAGATTCCACCCCTATAGAGAAATCATTAAACAACCTAACATGTAACCAAATCATATTCTAGAAGTGTAAGCATGGGGAATGCAAAAATAATTATAAATAAAGCAAAATCCAATTATCAAATGAAAATGCATCAGTTAACAATCTGAATGTGTGTTCTATAATTTTATAACCTTTATCACAGTCAATTAAAAGTCCCTGAACAATTTCACAATGAAATCAAAGATTATCAACAAATATAATAATTACATGATCATAGAAAAATAAAAATTCAAACAAAAAAAAAACAAAATACCAACAAAAAAATCAGAGAACTAATGAGACAAGGAATCAGAATAGTGATGTAAGGGAACATAGTTCAGTAGGGCAGATAGGAAGAACGTGATTTCTTGTGTTTTTTGCAGCCAGGAGATAGATGTAGAAGATCGGGATGACGAATAAGATGATGCAGTGTGTTTATAGAATTCAAAGTGTGAAATAGTAGGAGGGAAAGTGGAACACAAAAGGCGGAACTGAGGACTGCGTTGGTCGTGAGATGGGGATAGATCACGAAAATTAGGAACTAGGCCAATGCAGACAGATAGTGAGAAGCCCTCACGAATCTTCGGAGCTCAAAAATAGAACTGATGACAAGGTAGAAGAAGTATCAGTCTATGGTGGGTAGGGTTTTGGGGAGGCGGATGATGGGACGAAGAATAGTTTCGCCAGAGTGGAAATTATGGATGAAGATGGAAGGCGAGGTGAGCAGTAGCAGCCATGGAAACCTTAAAAGTGCTCAAATTGTACATGCATTAGAGGAATACAATATGTAGGCTACATATGGTTTCGATGAAGAAATAGAGTGGAAGTTGATTCTAACCATGGGAGTGGAGAAACTGGATGGGGATAGAGCTTTGAGGGAGTGACAGACGATGATGAGTAGCAGCAGGCATGAAGATTTGATATCTCAGAAGGATCACGATTTAGGGGAATAAGAAAACACGGTTGCGTAGGTTTTTAAAGAATTAGAAGCATGGAAGGAGATTGGAAGGAGGCAGATGCATTGGGACGCAGAGTAGCAGTCACGACAGTAAGAAGGCGGGACCTAGAGAACTAGATCAGCGTCTCGGGGAAGAGAAGGATAGAAATGGGGTAGGGTTTGCGGGGAATAGATGGATGGGAGTGAATTTTTTTTTTCACGGGAGTAGAAATAGGTGAGGTAAATGGATAATGGGGAGGCGGACACGTAGATAAGTATCCACACAAATTAGTATAGCTATAGATATTCACTCATTTGGTTATACATCTACTTTGTTGATTATATTTTGGAATGATTATGGGTGAAATGAATTTTTTATTGATTTATAATTTGTTTACACTTATATGTGTTTAAATATACATTTTAATCACATAATAACCACATTTGTTAACTATCACCTTAATGATATGAACCTTGTACGTGTTTTGTCTCAAACATCCTTCTTTGAGACATATATTCTTTCATACTCCTATATTTTTTTGAATAGTGTATGTACTTCCAATTTACATACTATGTCATGAGTAATTCATATATCATGCTATATTAAGTTAAAATTTATCTAATTCATTCATGGGAAGTTATGATATAAATGTTACCAAATTGCTAAGGGTTTATGATTCAATACAATTTTAATCGGGATTTCTTATGATTGAATTTAAATTTAAGGATATTATTTGATCATTGTATAATAAACCCAATTAATTTTATTATCATCTATTTGTTCAGGAATATATCATGTATTAGTACAATTTTCCACAATTCAATACAAAAAAATTATTTTATGAATTATTTTTAGGAAAATATAACTTTACTTCTCTCTTCTGTAAAAATTCATTTTCCTGTAAATGAATGTTTACAAAAAATGTTATCAAATATTTTTTACTATAATTGTTTAATGTCATTTATATCCTTAATTGGGTTTTAAAAAAAATTAAATGAAATCTTCTAACCATTTTCCAAAGGAGGTTCATTTTTTACTGTTCTTATAAAAATGCAAAAGGAAGATTTTTCAATGTATTCGGTTTGAACATAATTCTTCCTCCATTATGACCACGAAATATTTTAAGGCATCATTTTTAATTTTAAGTATAAATTTAAAATGATGTTTTTGTTAATTTTTGTGAATGATTTATATTTTAAATAATTTTTTTCACAATGTAAAGGTTAATTTCTCAAGAAATGTTCAATGTGATCATTCAAAAATAATTTAACATACATTGGACATCCCATTATGTTACTCAAAGTGAAATGTTTATTTTACTCAAAATATTTTTAATTATTTTAAAGTTATTTTCATCAATTAAAACAAAATATGATGTTATGTATTTCTTCCAATTTTATATATAAAACTCTCACATATATATCTATTTTATTATCTGTTACCTTGACGGGGGTAATACATGCATTATGATTTTTTTAAAAAATTAGTTCATTATGAAATTTTAGTTGAAAATTATAGGATACAAGATTATGTAACCCATTTTATTTTCATGTGTAATATTTATGTTGTAGATTTTGAATTATTTTCTTTCGATGGAACACATTGATCATTAGCATGTTTTAGAGGGTGCGTCAAGACAAGAATCTAATAAATTTACTAAATATTTATTCTTTGGAGATGTCATGTATGAGATTATGTAGTAAACCTAATCTATTATGAGACATTTTCCACTATTTGATATTTTCAAGGCAATTCACCTTGACCCGTGATTATGTCATGTTGTACGTTTCTTCTAAATTGCAAATGATTCCATGATAATATATTACCATTTTATTTATGTTATTACTCAATTTGATTACTTATGTGCATTTCGGTTTTTGATATCATGTTATATCATTGACTTAGAGGTTATGTTTCCTTATTATGTTTATTCCCTTATTATAATATTCGTCTCAACACTTTTTTTATGTATTCCCTAGGTTATCCCATGTAGTTTTAGGATCTCTACAAAATTTAGAAACTCAATAAAAAAAAGTTAAAACATCTATGAATTCCATGTTTTAGTTCCTTTTGATGTAATAAGAACATAGTCTTCCAAATTCACAAGGAATTTATGACCATTTTTTATTGATGGATGTTTATGTTTAAAAATAATTTTATAATATGTGTCAAATGTTGGGGTCTTCATAGTTGGTATCATAGCAATGGCTTAGTAGACCATTAGATACTATGAGTGAAAACTATAGTGGGAACCCTATGTATAAGTCTAAGGATAGGTATATGGATAAGTTTAAGGATACATCTATGAATATGAAAACACGAGGGAATTTTGGGAAAGTATAGTGTGAGTGGTTTCTGGGAAATGACATCACATTCTTGATACTACAAATGTATTTGTTTTTTGGACCAGATGTACCAATGGGTTATAACTCTAAAAAAGTATTTCTGAGATTGACTCATGCATTACCCGATACACAACAATGGGACTTATTGAGCTCATGGTTTGTCATTACCGGTGGATATGCATTGAAAATTATGAAACATTGTATGAACATTCATGATATGTTTGAATTAGTGATAACCATGGATTTCCTAGGAAAATCTTTTGGTTTCAGATATTTAAATGAGGATTTCACGATTTAGATATCCTATACATTATTCTCATGATTATGTAGTTTCAACTATGATAATTATTTCTTATACTATGCTTTGTGGACTTAGTCAATGGATTGAACAAGGAGGGATCATGTTGAAACTAAAATTGGTGGAAAATTTCATGATTATAATCAACCAAAATAGATGATGAATGGGAAAAATATATTTTGATTATTCTTAATTATTTATTGTGATATATTTTTAACAACATGAACTAAAATTTGATTAATAATAAGTCATATAAGAGGAGGATGGACATTTATAAAATTTTATATGGTAATTAAGATAGAGGAAATAATATTCAGCATCCTACATATCAAGAAGGTTAGAAGAAACACAAAAAATAATATCTCAAATGGAAGAGAAAATGTTATCTATGGTGAAATAAATGTCATACAACAATGAATTTAAATGTAATTTTATGTCTTATTTGTAATGACCATAACTTTTATAAATAAAATTTACCTTTTGATTTAATTAAATGTCTAATTATGAAACATGATTATAGAGGACACTTGAACTACATTGGTTTTATTATTCGGTTAGATTTAAAAGATCATTAAGACTCATTACAATTGATAATATAGTTATTGAATGTTGATCACATGATTAGTATAAATATATTGTTTAAACAAATCTAGTTGACACAGAAAATGGATGCGATGGACTCAACCAGTAGGATCATACCATACGAATCCCATTTATTGGAGATTTTGAGGGATATATCATCACATGGAGTTTCCTTTGAAAAAACCCAAAATGGGGTCCAATAACATAAGCATGAGAGAAACCAATTACGAGAGAAGTTAAAGATCAAAACCCAAAACATAATTATCAAACCACCTCATGAAAGTCTCACTATCACACACCTTACTCATATATAATTTTCTATTTTATAAAAGGGATATGTATTAAGACCCTAAAAATATGAGTATGAATATTATTGAATATATTTTCATCTAATTATTTTAGATTTTTATTTAAATAAAAAAATACAAATAATATATTTGGGTAATATTCGAGGTCGATTAAGGTATTTATTTTTATGAATTAATGGATTGTTGAAATAAATAATATTTTACTAAATTATTATTATTTATTAATTTTTATCAAATATAATCGATCATATAATTTTTATGAATTCAATTGTAATTTTATTAATGGTTTGAAAAAATTTATTGTCAAAAAACCACCATTTCTTAATAAATATCAATTATTATTTTAAAAGTGATCATACAAATATTTAGAAAATAGTTTTGATAAAATGAATACTAGTTTCAAAATATGAATGTTGAAGCTATCCTGGGGATATTTTTCATAATTTGCTGAGACAGACGAAATTTGGGTCATAATTAAATAACATATAAATATACGTTGTGTATTATGATATCATAATAAACAATGAGTTTTTTAATAAATAATCTAAAATGTATTCAGGACCAAATATATGTTTTACCTTTAAAATAAAATTATTTTATGTTTATTTGATTAATTTTATAAGGCCCTTGTGAATCCTCCAAAACCATTAATATATTTTATGGTTTTAAAATGTTTTCTCTAAGAGTATGACTCACTTTCACATAAATAAGGTTATTATTTTATTATGTTTTTCCATTTGACTAAGAATATAATGAAACTAGTCCCCTTTGGATGAAAAAATGGGAAAAACTATAGGAAGGTTTGTAGTTTTGTTTATTTTTTTATATAGAGTCCATAACCTAAGTTTGAGAAACCTTAATGAAAAATTCACTCACTTCTTGTATAAACCCTCTTAGTATTCAAATTATCTTCACTAGAAATCCTTGAATCATTACCTTGCTCTTCCTTTCCCACACTAGAGTCCTCCCAAGGAACCCCTATGCTCTCAAGAAGCTCCTCCCATGCATTTGGAGTCACACAATCAAGTAAGAGGTCCTCACCTTCTCTTATTTATACATGTTTCTTTATTATCTAATGATATAAATTTACAATTCCCAATGTTGTAATATATCATTCCATGTCAAAATTAATACCCATTGTATATAAAAATTATGACATACCCCTTTGACTCTCATCAACCAATTTTATTAATTTTTATGTGAATTTGTTATGATGCCGAAATTTCACCATGGATTTCCATGATAGAACAATTGAGTAGTGAATACCATACCCATGTACTATCAAGGGTGTTCACCCTTATAGACCTATATATATATTAATTTGTAATTACATGTATCTTTTCCATGATCCTTGATCATGTAATAAAATATTATGATGAATGAATCCATGTTCTATGATCTATGTTGCACACTTAAGAATGATAATGAAATGAAAGTGACAAGTGAACCCAAATTTATATAGCACTCTAATGAATTGGACAATTTTTAGTCTTGTGATATTTAATTTTAGGACAAGGTGTGAATGTTATTCCTTTATGGGACTCTTTTTATCATGATGTCTTAGTAGTTAATCTTGACCTATGTTTAAGATACAGTGTTTTATGTTCTTACTGCATTTCTCATGATGCCTTTATGGTTATCATTCTATATCACGGATGACTATTCAAATTTATTATTATAACACCATTTATTAATCATTTATATTTATGTTTTCTAAAAAGTATTACCTAATGTCATTTTTATTCCCTTACTAGGATTTAAAGTTCACCCCTTTCTTTTGTATATCCCCAGGTTATCCTATATAGTTTTAAAATCCATGGAATTTTTTAATCATGTTATGAAGGTTTTCATTAAAGATGATGTATCTCATTTTCAAGATGTCATTCTATGTACCAAATTTCCAAATACAGTAGACTTATCGATCTTATATGTTTTAATATGTATTATTGTGTAATAAATAATGTATTAATTTGAATTCATGACCAAGGTTTTTAAAGTTGGTATCAAAGGAAAAGTTTAGTTATTTTTTGGATTAGGATTAAAAAATTATAGTGAAAGATTTTGGGATAATACATAGTATAATAAAACATCCCTAAATTTAGGTAAGTGTATAGTAAGTGGTTTATCAAGAAAATGCATCAGTGTCTGGATACTACAAGTTGATGGGTCTCTCGTATAGATGTAGATTGGGGTAAACCCCGAAAACACTGCATTGAGCTAAAATCGACCCAGAACTTGTGCTTGACAGTGGGCCTGGCTGTATGCCTAGTTTGACACTCATAGGGAATATTCTCTATTAACTTCATAATATAATTTCGATCCAGTGTCTAGGTAACAAAAAAAATCCTATATTAATAAATGTTAGGAAATATATCATGGTTAACATAGATAGAAGAATAGGAACCCATAATTTATGAGATGAATATAATTTATAAGTTTTCCATTTAATGACATTGGATTTCCCCTTAATGTGTATAATTTTTAAAATTTATCATCCCTAATATTACTTTAATTATAACCAATGGCCCAAAATAGAAGTATCTGGTAAACAATCAATACAAAGAGCAATTTAATGAATGCCCAAATGATATGCCAACCTTGATGAGAGAAAGAATTGTGAACATTATGGTTATAATCTCTCATATAACATAATTTTAAAATAAAAACATGGATAAGGTTGAGAATCAAAATACCTCTAAGATAGAACAAGTTATGATTGAGTCTTTTATGTGACAACGATCTCTTACTTTAAATATATCATCTTATCCCTTAATCATGGAACAATAGATCAAGTCTATTGAGAAGATCTTCTACATCCATCAATGTTCTGAAAATGAGATGCTTCTACTAGATATTTATCATATAGAGGGAGAATATGATCAATGTTGGACATTGATCAAGAATTTGAAGCCTAAGGAAGAGATCGAAGTGATTTGGTGGAAGGAAGTTCTAAAAATTTATTTTCACAAATATTTTCCTCGTACTCTCAAACTTAAAATAGAAATGGATTTTCAAGAACTCAAGAAAAAAAATAAAAAATCTATTAGGGTGTAAGAGGAAAACATCCCAAGACTTTCACAATACACCTCTAGATCTGTTGTTACCCCCTACGGTATAGCTTCCCACTTATTTAGTTGGATATAACCTAGTTTATGGAAATCCTTTGTGTTCCATGAATTTCATAGTTATGAGGAAATTGTTTGATGTTCCCTAAAACATGAAATGGAGATCAAAGAATTTCAATGGTATCTGGGGGATAAGAAACAAAATGTGGATTTTAATTATGGTGTTATGATATAGAAATATAAAGGTTCCATGAAATTTCAGCATCCCACTTGTTAAAGGTGCATAAAAAGAACCACAAAAACTGCATAAGGGGGTGAGGAAATACTTTAGGTGTGGGAAGGAAAGACACCTTGATAGTGATATCTAAGAGGAGAAACCCACTAATAAATTGGAGGAGCAAAGTTCTCTGATCAACCCTCAGTGCATTTTTCATTGTTTCAAATATAAGTAACTAGGGAACTTTTCAATCCAATGCACTATGCCAAGGGTTTTTGGCGACAACCAACAACCTCCGGGGTAGGAAGTGATAGATTTTTCCATCACAACTACTGAGGTGGATCCTGATAATGAAGTGGTGATAGGTATACTAGTTATTTTTTAAGAATAAAAATCATACATTATTATTCTTGTTCTACACATTCTTTCATATCAATAATGTTTAGTAGAACTATTCCAACACCACTACAAAGAATGGATGTTGAGTTGTCAGTGAAAATGGAAAATGGGGAAATAGCTAAATCCCATGTATATAACTCCTCCCCTATCAAATTTTCTGGTATTGACATCCCATAAAAGATTTTCATACTATATTTGGTGTAATTTTATGCAATTATGCTCATTTATTGTATTTCCCTCTATAGAGAAAACATAAATCTCCATGGGAAGGAAATAACACTTTGTATTTGGATTTGACCCTTGATTATGTACAAGTACAAGGAGGAGGATGAATATTCTTTAGAAAAAAACATCTAAAGATTGTATATTATTTCCTTAAAAGAATTCATATCTAGATATAATGACTGAGTCTAAGGAAAGAACCATTCTTGAAGGCATCCATATTTTGAGGGAATATGATGATGTGTTTCCTTATAAATTTCCTAGTAGTCCTCCTAGATGAGTGGAGAATTTTGTCATTGACCTTATGCCTAGGGTGTTAACATTTTCCAAGACTCCACAAAGAATTAATGTTGTGGAAATTGAAGAGGTAAGGAAACAACTACTGGAGAATTTGTATAATGGGTTCATACACCTAAGTGCTTCACTATGGGGTGAAATAGTCCTCTTCTTTATAAAGGATGGGTCAATACAGGATTGCATTGATTACCATGATCCCATATGATTCATCATGATTTTTTTGGTGACATATATTCATAGTTTCTTTAGATTATCTATGAAGTATCATCTATTTGTGAGAAATTTTTCATTATTATTAGACCCTATAACCAAGAAGAATCAAAATGGAGTCATGTTTTCATGGAATCATGATTATGAAGATATCTTAAATGTGTTAAAATGAAGGCTTATCACTGCACCCGTGGTAACAAAAACCATAAGTGGTGAACTTTTTGGGGGATTCAGTGTTTCTTCTAAGAAAGTATTGGACAATGTGTTAATGTAGAATTACAAAGTGATAGACTATGCTTCATGGTAGTTGAATGTTCACAAATATAACTACCCAACACATGATCCGGAGTTCACTAGAGTGATCTTATATTTGAAAATATGGTGGAATTATATATTTTGGGAGTTTTTTTGAATATATACTAATAAAAAAACCTCAAATATATATTCACATTTAAATAGATGAATATGAGCCAATGATGATGGTTACAGCTGATCATGTAACATGAATCCTAAATTCACTACAATATAGATAAAGGGAATAAATTAACATACTATCTATGTAGAAATGATAAAGAAATTCTAACATTGATGAGAATTTAGAGGGATATTATGGCATCCCGCCTTTTTATTACATAACTTTTCATTACATTTTACAAACAGAGTATCTTTAAAGTCTAGTGTCTTGGAAATCAGGAACATAATACATGAAAACTACATAAAAAATTATTATAAAACTTTTAAGGCTTCATCATAGGTTAATCCTATGTACAATTACTGCATCTCATATCCTGGAGACATACATCAAAGGAAAGGGTGAGCAGAAGGCCCAGTAATGGTAAACAAGGGAATCAGTGTACTTGTGATATTAATAAGAACTTGAATAAAAACATAAAGACATGAGAAATAGAAGTATAGGAACATCATAATGAAAAGAACGTGAAAAGTAACATGAATATGTGGATACAAAATTTCATTTAGACATTCATGAACATATCACCAAGGTCCATCCCAAAGGTGTCATAAAAATTACCAAGGTTATTCACCAAGGTATCGTAAAACTTGTCATCTCTAGAGATTAATTATTAACCCAATACATTGGAACGCTATCATATTTCACCCTTAATATGTATTTAATTTCATGTAATTTACATATATCATAATCAAACATTTTATAAATAACCCATGGAGAATAAAAGAAACGGGTTTCATTTCAAGATCGTGAGGTTTTAAAAGTTCTTCAAAATAAGATCATTATGTCATTTATAACCCATGGAAAGGGAGTGAGTGTTATATGTATGTAAATTACAGAATAAAATATATAATTTTTATATATTTATGAACACCCAAAGAAATTAAATAGGTCTGGGTATTCACATATATAAAACAAGAGAATTTTTTAAGAGAAAGAGATAGAAATTTTGAGGTGAAATTTCTGCAGCACAACTACTTTATTACATGGTTTTAGAAAACATTGAAAAGAGAGGGGAAAAGGGTCACACAATCATAAATAATTAATAATACAGTATGTGTACATAATAATATCATGTTATGTATATTTTAGTAACATACCACATGAAAAGAAAGCATGAAAGAAAAGAGAAGATGCGATTTCTTTTACGAGAAATTCGGCAGCCTAACGACGTTACTTAAAGATTCAAAAAGCCAATTTATGAGATTGTAAAGGGTATCTAAAAAATTAGACAATAAATGGATAGTAATGAGAACATATAAGAACATACCCTCAAGAAAAATATATGGAAACTAGAAGACACAACCTCAAGAAAGTCATGGCTTAAAAGCGGGCGGTGAATGATTCCCTTACCTTGAAGAGTAACTTCAAAATCTTGAAGGTCGAGACCTTGGTAGGCTTGAGGGAACCTTGGGAGGACTAATTTGGAGGTAGAAAGACCAGAATGTCATTGGGGATGATTTGGAAATTAAAAGAATGGGGTAATGGCTTGGTATTTATAAGAGAAGTGAGGGAACAAAACATTAATTTCCAAGGGACACCTCATCGGTGGTATTGGAAAAACCACGGGCTTGTCCATGGTATTTTCCCATGGTATTGTCCACTTGGGACACCTCATAGAATATATTACTATTCATAAGTCGACCAAAATTATTAGATAATTATTACAACCTTAATGATGTCATTAAACACCCGAAACTCAAAACAGAATTTTCACTATTCACTGAAAATTCAACTATTTCAGAAAAATCCCAAAAATTTACATTAACCTAATATCAATGCTCTGAATTAAAAAGATAACTCCATTTTATAAAAATATTTTTCAAAATATTTTTAATTTAATTTTTACATAAAAACACTATTCACCGAAAATTCAACTATTTCAGAAAAAACCAAAAAATTTACCTTATCCAAATATCGATGCTCTGATTTCAAAAATGAACTCAATTTTATGAAAATAATTTTCTAAATATTTTTAATTTAATTTTTAAATAAAAACATTATTCACTCAAAAGAAAACTAATACTTAACTAATAATTTCTGAAATAGTTATTTACTTATTTTATTGAATCAAATTACCTAATCAAGCTGCCTAAAATATAATAATACTTTCTTAGGTGAGGTAACTAATCTATTTTGTCACATTTCTAATCATAAGCATAAAATCACTATTCACAATTTACAATTCACAAAAAATTAAGTTGATCTTATTAGACTCTAAATTTTTTACTGAACACAAATGTAGAATAATATTTTTTGAAAATCATTACACATTATTAATTATTTAATGTTTACATAAATATTTTAAAATATCCTTTTTCTAAAATAATATACATCCTATATTTATCTAGACATTTGATATTTACCAACTTCACCATAAAAATAAATAACAATTTTATTTATATCAAAGGATTAAAAAAAGTAACTAAGGTCTCGTTAAATAGCCCCTTATAACACCAACATAGGACCTAAGTGTACGGTGTGCTAAGGTGATAGAATCTTGGGATGGGTCAGCCAACATTGCCCAAGTGGTAATTTCTATCCGCTTGAACTTTTCCCGAAGACGATTCTATTCCAGCTTCACACGATGAAGTTCAGCTTGGGTTTGGTCCAGAGCAAAGCCCAGTGGTGATACCTCCTTCCTAAGTTTCATTAGATGGGCTTTGATCAGCCTGAGACTACTGGATGATGCCATCAAATATTCTTTCTGTATTAATTAACCAATATCACTTGTATTTATAGAGAAAAATCGAACATTTAGTTTCCAACAGTCATATTGACCAACGGTCATATAACAGTCAAAACCCAATGGTCTCATTTTAATTATACTCGTTTCATTAAATGAAATAGTTTTGTTAAGTATAAAATAAAATAACACACAAAATTAGGAAACAAAACTTATTAAAATGATCGAGTTGTTACATTCTTCCCCCCTTAAGAAATTTCGCCCCCGAAATTTTTAACTCATACCCTTAGAGGAGAAAAGGTGTGGGTACTTATACCTCATAGATTCCTCAGGTTCCCATGTGGATTCTTCACATTTGTGGTTCCTCTACAACACCTTAACAAGGTGGGTAATCATGTTGTGTAAAACCTTGTCTCTACGATCCAATATCTCCACTGGCTGCTCCTCATAAGAGAGGTCATGTTCTAGTTGTACCACATCTGGGTTTAGTACATGTGAAGGGTCAGGTATGTACTTCCTCAAGAGGGATACGTGGAAGACATCATGAACTTGTACTATATTTGGAGGAAGTGCAACTGATAGGCCAATACTCCCATGCGATCAAGGATTTCATAGGGGCCAATGTACCTAGGGTTGAGCTTCCCTTTCTTCCCAAACCTCGTGAATCTCTTACAAGGTGATATTCAAAGAAATACCTTGTCACCAACATCAAAATCGAAGTCCCTTTGACAATTTTCAACATATCTCTTTTACCGACTTTGAGAAGTCTTAATGTGTTGTTGGATGTCATGGACCTTTTCTATCATCTATTACACAAGATCAGGCCCAAGAAGATTTCTCTCACAAGCTTCATGCCAACACATAGGAGTTCTACATCGCTTCCCATATAGAGCTTCATAGGGTGTCATTTGAATGCTTGAGTGGAAGAAATTGTTGTAAGAGAACTCAACTAACGGGGTATGTTGATCGCATCCACATTTAAATTCCATTGAGCATGTTCTCACCATGTCCTCAAGTGTCTGAATAGCCCTTTCAAATTTTCCATCAATTTGGGGGTGATACGCTGTACTGAAATTCAATTCAGTTCTTAGAGCATGTTAAATACTTCTCCAGAATTTTGATGTGAACCTTGGATCACAATCATATATGATAGAAAGTGTAACTCAATGCAGCCTTACCACTTCCTTCACGTAAATCCTGGCAAGTTTATCAAGAGATAAATCTTCCCGAATGAAGATAAAATGGGCAGTCTTGGTGAGACGGTCTAAAATAACCCATATTGCATTTTTTCTTTTGGAAGTTCTCGGGAGACCAGCGACGAAGTCCATAGTGGTATTGTCCCACTTCCATGCTGGTATGAGTAGTGGTTGCAATACCTCTTTAGGAAGTTGTCACTCTGCCTTCACTTGCTGACATACAAGGCACCTTGAATTGTAGTCAGAAATCCCCCTTTTCATATTATCCCACCAAAAATAATCAAGAAGGTCCCTATACATTTTTGTTCTTCCAGGATGCATAGAGAAGGTAGAACTATGGGCTTCATCCATCACCTCCTTTTTTATTTCCAGAATAGATGGAATACATAGTCTTGTATGAAATTTCAGTACACCTTCTTGATCAATATTGAAATCAGGAAACTTCCCATCCTTCAAAGCTTCAAACTTCTTCTGTAAGAAAGGATCTTCTTTCTAAGATTTCTTGAACTTCTCTAGTAATGATGGTTGAGAAATCATTTGGATTAGGGTTGATGATGTCCCTTCCCTTATAATTCTCATGTCTAGCTTTACTAGTTCATTGATCAAAGGATATCTTTGAATCCTCATCATGGAAAGAACAACTGGTTCTTTCCTCCTTAATGCATTAGCAACTTTGTTTTCTCTTTCGACAAGATAATGAATTGAACAATCATAGTCTTTGAGAAGTTCCAACCATATCCTTTGTCTAATTTTCAATTACTTTTGTATGAAAATATACTTCAAACTTTGATGGTCTGTGTATATATCACATTTCTCCCCATAGAGATAGTGTATCTATATATTCAGAGAACAAACAACTACAGCCAGCTCCAGATCATGCGTGGGATAGTTCTACTCATGAGTCTTCAACTGTGAAGATGCATAACCAATGGCTTTGTCATTTTTCATGAGGACTCACCCAAGCCCTTTGAGAGATGAATCGCTAAAAATAACGAATCCTTCTCCACTTGAGGGAAAAATTAAGATAGGTGTAGTAACCAATCTCTTCTTAAGCTCTTGGAAACTTTCATCACACTCCTTTTTCCAGAGGAAGTTGACCCATTTTCGAGTTAACTTGGTTAATGGATTATAAAGTCGTGAAATGTTTTTCAAAAACCTTATATAATATCCTACCAATCCAAGGAAACTTTGAATCTCAGTTATTGTTATAGGATGAGGCCACTCCTCTACAAATTTTGTCTTTTCAGGGTCAACTGTGATTCCTTCATTGGTAACAATGTGCCCCAAGAAAGCAACTTGTTGTAACTAGAATTCACATTTACTGAACATTCCAAAAAGGCTCTCCTTCTGTAGAGTTTGTAAAATAACTCTTAGATGTTCTTCATGCTTATCACGAATTTTGGAATATATCAGAATATCATCAATAAAAACTACTACAAAGTTATCAAGGTAGTCCTTAAAGACTCTATTCATCAGATCCATAAAAATAGTAGGTGCATTAGTCAGTCCGAAGGGCATAACAACAAACTCATAATAACCATATCTTGATCTGAAGGCAGTTTTTGGAATATCTTCTTTCTTCACCCTCAATTGATGAAAACCATATCGAAGATCAATCTTAGATAAGAATTGATCCCCACAAAGTTGGTCAAATAAGTCATCAATTCTTAGAAGAGGGTATTTGTTTTTCATTGTGATTCCATTAAATTCTCTATAATCAATGCATAGCCGCATCAATCCATCATTCTTCTTTACAAAGAGAGCTGGTGCTACCCAAGGAGACACACTTGGTCAGATAAACCCCTTCTCCAAAAGATCTTGGATTTTTTCTTTAATTCTTCTAGCTCCACATTTTCCATCCTATAGGGGGTCTTTGATATTGGATGAGATCCAGGTACGAGCTCAATAAAGAACTCTACCGATATTTTAGGGGGAGGTCCAGGAAACTCCTTAGAAAATACATCAATATATTCCTGGATGATAGGGAAACTTTGTATCCTTAAACTCTCATCTCTTTCTTCTTCATCACCGATCAACTCCATAATGATGGATATAGGGGGTTCTTCTAGATAAGGATTAGGTTGAGATATCCCTCCTTGAAAGATAACTGTAGGTTTTACATTCAAGACTACTGAGATTTCCCTTCTCCTGCATTTGATATTAGCATTATACATTGAGAGCCAGTCCATCCCTAGTATAATGTCTAATTCTAGCATGGAAATGACTACTAGATTTGCAATAAGATTATGCTCACTAATGTAAATACTAGTGTTTCTAAACACTGAAGATTCTTGGATAATCCCACTAGAAGTCTTGAATGATAACTCTACTTTTAGAAAATCAGTGGCTGATTCTAATTTTTTTGAAAATTTGGAGGAAATAAAGGAATACGTAGAACTAGAATCAAACAAAGTACCTTCTAGATTTGAGAGGACAAAAAGAGTACCTTCTACCATATCATTTGGAAATTCAACATCATATGTCATGATAGAAAAAGAATGACCTTGATCCCTTGGCCTTTGCTGAGGCTGATGGTGGTTCCCCTCCACTCCCCTCGAATTTGGACAGTGATTGGAAAAGTTCCTATGCTTTCCACACTTAAAGCACTAGACATCATGTAGGGACTGCACCATCTTCCCCTTGTCATTTGTGTTTGAAAGTTGAGGTTTCACCTCACTATGACAATTCCTCTCAATATGGCCATCTCTTCCACACTTGTAACATTTCCCGCTCATGAGTAGGCAGTTCCTTGAATGCTTCTTCCCACATTTATTACAAGTGGAATGTTGCACTTTCTTGCCTCCTCTTACCCGATAAAAGGTTCTCCCTAAGCTGGGCTCCATCGATATCTTCCTATCATTTGATTTATGAGACCACTA
The DNA here is from genome assembly GCA_963277665.1 of Viscum album. Classification (NCBI taxonomy): domain Eukaryota; kingdom Viridiplantae; phylum Streptophyta; class Magnoliopsida; order Santalales; family Viscaceae; genus Viscum; species Viscum album. The sequence goes on from OY728140.1 coordinate 6,443,393, forward strand.
CCTGTCACCAAACTCCATCTCAACTTTCATCACACTCCACACGATCTCCTCATAGCTGTCATAGTCTCGTTTGGCAAGATTCTTTCACAGATGAGGTCTTAGTCCACTGAAGAATCTATCAACCTTACCATTTGGATCCATGAAAAAGATAGATGTGTAACGTGAAAGCCTTGTGATGTTCATCTCATAGCTTCCCACAGATTCATTATCCTTATTCTTCAACTTGAGAAACTCCTTCTCCATTCTTGTTCTCATGGAATGAGGGAAATACTTACTAAAGAAGATCCCTCTGAACTCTTCCCACTCCATAGTTTCAACCTCCACTCTTTGCCTCGTGTTTTTAATCAGTTTTCACCACTGATCAGCTTCTCCTTCTAAGTGATAGACAGTTAGTGTGACCTTCTCTTGCTCTGAATAGCAGAGCATAGAAAATATATTCTCGATGGAGCTGATCCACTACCCAGCAATCAATGGGTCTATCAATCTGCTGAAGGTTGGTGGTCGTTGATGCATAAAGGACTCAATAGAATGTTGTTCCCTTCATGGTGAGACCAGTCTTATAGCTTGATTCAAGTTATTTCCCATAACTTGAGTCAGTTGGTTCATCATTCGCATGAATGTTTCCATTTCGGCTTCCATCGGAGGGTCATCAGCGCATGGTCTATTGCGGTCACCATTTGCACGGTTCCTCATATTGCCTGCCATTTTTCTAAAAGAGTAAAACCTTAGTGAGAAATTTATTTCATTTAATAATCCTTTAACTATAAAGGATTTTATGTCTTAAAACTTCATGCTTAAACAATTACATTTCTCTATAATTCCTTTATAATGATTCATAAAAAGCTTGCGATTAACCAAACATATCCCCCAGGAGTGTTGTAACAAAGAGTACATCAAGACCCATTGTCGTGTACCAGTTCCTATTCTAGTCTAGCTCAAAGTGATGGTTTTGGGTTTTACCCCTATGTAAATATGTGCGAGAGCCACCTCTACCTGCTCGTATCAAGAGAGAGATGTATTTTCTTGATAAACCACTTACTCAATACTCACCAAAATACCAGGAAGTTTTCCTATATTTAAAGTTTTCTATAGGGTTATTCCAAAAGTTTTCATATCCTAATTTCCATAAATAACTAAATTATACTTTGATAATAACTATGACATCCTACCTTTTTATTACATAACTTTTCATTACATTTTACAAACAAAGGATCTTTAAAGTCTAGTGTCTTGGAAATTAGGAACATAATACATGAAAACAATATAAAATATTCTTCTAAACCACTTTTAAGGCTTCATCATAGGTTCATATTATGTTCAATTACATCATCTCATATTTTGGAGACATACATCAAAGGAAAGGGTGAGCATAAGGCCCAGTAAGGGTAAACGAGGGAATCATTGTACTTGTGATATCAATAAGAACTTGAATATAACATAAAGACATGAGAAATGGAAGTATAGGCACATCATAATGAAAATAACATGAAGCATAACACGAATATTTGGCTACAACATTTCATTTATACATTCATGAACATATCACTAAGGTCCATCCCCAAGGTGTCATAAAAATTACCAAGGTTATTCAACAAGGTATTGTGAAACTGGTCATCTCTAGAGATTAATTATTTACCCAATGCATTAGATAGATATAAGGGCGCAACCTTAATATGTCTTTACTTTCATGTGAGACACATATATCATAATCAAACATTTCATAAATAGCCCATGGAGAATAAAATAAATGGGTTTTATTTCAAGATCGTGACGCTTTAAAAGTTCTTAAAAATAAGATCATTATGTCATTTATAACCCATTGAAAGGGAGTGAGGGTTATATGTATGTAAATTCCAGAATAAAATATATCATATTTATATATTTATGAACACCCAATGAAACGAAATAGGTCTAGATATTCACATAAATAAAACAAGATAATTTCTGGATAGAAAGAGATAGAAGTTTTGAGTTGAAATTTCTACAACACAACGACTATATAACATGGTTTTAGAAAATATTGAAAAGAGAGGGGACAAGGGTCACACACTCATAAATAATTCATAATAATGTATGGGTACATAATAATATCATGGTATGGATATTTTAATGACATACCACATGAAAAGGAAACATGAAAGAAAAGAGAAGATGTGATTTCTTTTACGAGAAATTTGGCAGCCAAACAGCGTCACTTAAAAATTCAGAAAGCAAATTGATGAGAGAGGAAAGGGTCTCTCAACAATTAGACATGAAATTGACAGTAATGCGAACATATAAGAACATACCCACAAAAAAAGAGATGGAAACTAGAAGACACAACATAAAGAAAGTCATGGATTAAAAGAGGGGGGTGTGAATCATTTCCTTACCTTGAAGAGTAACTTTGAAAGCTTGAAGGTTGGGACCTTAGGAGGCTTGAGGGAATCTTGGGAGGACTCCTTTTGAGGTAAAAAGACCAGAACTTCCTTGGGGAGGATTTGGAAATGAAATTAATGAGGGAATGACCTGGTATTTATAGGATAAGTGAGGGAACAAAGCATTAACTTCCAAGGGACACCTCATCGGTGGTATTGGAAAAACCATGGGTTTGAACATGGTATTTGACCATGGTATTGGACACTTGGGACACCTCATAGCATATTTGGATGGAAATCTTTTTTTTTATTTTCATAAAGCCAATTTAGGATAACCGGTAACCTCACAACCGAACAGCAACATTCCAAACCGCGGGTCGAGTGAAACCCCATCATCCAAAAGCTAAACAACTTCGGAAATTCAAAATTCAAAAACAAAACGAACCACATGTCCACCTCGAGCCACACAACCACCTCAAGGAGTGTGACAGCGTGAAATCCAACACCACCTCCAATCAAACCACCGGTGAGATAAGCTGGAACACCACACACCACCATTCACAGCGGGAAGACGGTGGAGCCATCGTCAGTGTCGTACACCATTCATAGCGGGACCATCATCTATCGTTGGAGCTGAAGCACCCACAGACCACCACCAACATTTCGACCACTAGAGAAACAAAAAATGAACCATGAACCAGGAACTATCTCGAAAAGACAAGCAATAAAAATCATCTGCATCCACTGGAGCATGGGAGAGCATCACCATCAACCATCGACACCACCATCGATGGTCCAAAACCAAAACTCCAACCCTCCGTGGTGAACATCCATGCCAAAATTGGCAACCCATTAAAAAAACCCCACCCACATCACCCTACTCAAAGATTAAAGCAAAAAAATAGAAGAAATCTCCCAAAATACCAGACGAGAGCCCAGGAGAGAACCAGATTCAGATCCCATCCCCGCCATTCATCAAGCCCACAAAAGACACACTCCACCACCTATTGCATGCATCCACAGATGAAGCAGCCCCCTCAACCCGCAGAAACTGGGACTCAGCCTCTGAACAGCTGCGCCACCATGAAACCCTATCCAAAGAGTGGGGTCGAGCCAAGAAGCCGGAAAATCAAGCACACTGTTGAGAACGACATGCCAAGGAGGTCGTCGTCATGAACAACGAAACCAAGGGGAAAGGAGCCTGAGCGGGATGAGGGAGGCAGTGGCAATGGGAGAAAGCTCGTGCAGTGATACCCCTTACGAGCTCATCTTCCTTTAATCACCTCATAGCATATCTTAATATTCATAAGTCAACCTAAATGATTACATTATTATTACATCCTTAATGATGTCATTAAACACCCGAAACTCAAAACTGTAATTCCACTATTCACTGAAAATTCAACTATTTCAGAAAAATCCAAAAAATTCACCTTAACCTAATATTGATGCTCTGAATTATAAAGTTAACTCCATTTTATAAAAATAATTTTTTAAATGTTTTTTATTTAATTTTCAAATAAAAACACTATTCACTGAAAATTCAACTATTTCAGAAAAAACCCAAAAATTATCCTTAACCAAATATCAATGCTCTGATTTCAAAAATGAACTCCATTTTATGAAAATAATTTTATAAATAATTTTAATTTAATTTCTAAATAAAAACACTATTCACCCGAAAGAAAACTAATACTTAACTAATAATTTCTGAAACAGTTATTTACTTATTTTATTGAATCATATTACCTAATCAAGCTGCCTAAAATATAATAATACTTTCTTAAGTGAGGTTACTAATCCATTTGGTAACATTACTTATCATAAGAGTAAAATTAGTATTCATAATTTACTATTCATCAAAAATTATGTTGATCTTATTAGACTCTAAATTTCTTATTGAACACAACTGTAGAAGACCATTTTTTAAAAATCATTACACATTATTAATTATTTAAGGTTTACATAAATATTTTAAAATATCCTTTTTAAAAAATAATATACATCCTATATTTATCTGGACATTTTAGATTTACCAACTTCACCATCAGAAGAAATAAAAAATTTATTTATATCAAAGGATTACACAAAGTATCTAAGGTCTCGTTACATAGCCCCTTATAACACCAGCATAGTACTTAAGTGTATGGTGTGCTAAGGTGATAGAATCTTGGGGCGGCTCGGGCAATATTGCCCGAGTGGTAATTTTTATTAGCTGGAACTTCTCCCGAAGGCGATTCCATTCCAGCTTCACACAATGAAGTTTGACTTGTGTTTGGTCCAGAGCAAAGCCAAGTGGTGATGCATCTTTCCCAAGTTTCATTATATGGGCTTCGATCAGCCCGAGACTACTGGATGAGGCTATCAAATCTTCTTTCTATATTAATTAACCAAGATCACTTGTATTTATAGACAAAAATCGCAACATTTAGTTTCCAATGGTCATATTGACCAAGGGTCATATAACAGTCGAAACCCAACAATCTCATTTTAATTATACTCATTTCATTATATGAAATAGTTTTGATGAGTATAAAATAAAATAACACACAAAATTAAGGAAAAAAATTATTAAAATGTTTGTGTCGTTATAGATCTAATGTTTTTATATATTGGAAATTACGTACATGAGAATCATTAAAGGAAGGAACATCATCAATCCTTTAAAAAATTATTTCTAAACCATCTATTCTCGGTAGGGTAAATGATTCTAAAAGAGATGAGGTGGGAATTATAATGAAGATAGAAGCTATAATAAAAGGTAAATCCATATAGTTCAATGTTAATAGGGATGGTGCAGTGAGATTTGGTTCAAGAATTTGTGCGCCATTAAATCCTTAGTTAAATAAGGAGTTTTCCGATAATGCACACAACATAAACATCTCTATCGACCTAGGAAGTACAAAGATGTATCAAGATATTCAATAAATATATTAGTGGTAAAATTGAAGAAAAATATCAAATAATGTACATCAAGATGTGTTCTGTGTCATTTAGTGAAAGAGGAAGGGGAAAAATCCAACAGGATGATGTAACCATTACCCACATGTATGTGGAAAATGAGAAAAAATCACCATGGACATTTTCACTGGACCTTCAAAGACATTCAAAGGATATAATTTTATAAAGGTTTTGTTAGATCATCCTTTAGAGACTGAATAGTTCATTATGATTTCATAGGACTTTTTATTGGATTAAAATTCAAGGATATACATTTGAGAAGTTATGAGGATTCATGGAACCCCACTATCAATTTTATCTAATTGAGATATAATATTCAATTATTTGTTTTAGAAGAGTCTCCAACATCCCCAAGAAACATAGCTAAACTTTATCATGACTTATCACACCTAAACTGATGTCGAATCCAAACATACTACCTAGAAACAAGATGAAATGTTGAGAAAATGTTAAATTGACTTCAAAAGATGATTATATTAACATCTTCCTATGGTCTAGTTCTCTTATAACTACAGTTTCCACTAGAGTATCAAAATGTATGCCTATGAATACCTTCAGGGGAAGAGGTTTTGAAAACCTTCATGTTGGGGTGAAATTGGGGAATGAAAACTAGTAGGTCCTAAAATAGTCGAGGAAATTGTAGAAATGGATAAGACTATTCTGTAGCATATTAAGGATGATCAGAGTCAACATGTGAGCTATCTCGACAATTGTTAATGATATATAGAGTTTGATGTTGTAGAAATGGTATTCCTCTACGTATCTCTAGAGAATAAAGTGATGATATTTGGGAAGAAGGGAAATATTAATCCAAGATACATCAAACCTATTGAGGTAATTGATCATATCTGAGTGGTGGCTTACTAACTAGAACTCACATAAAACATATTTCGGGTACATGATTTATTTTATGCATCCCTCTTGAGAAAGTACATACCATACCCCTCACATGTACTTAATCAAGAGGAGGATCCATTGGATAATTATCTTTCCAGTGAAGAGAAACTTGGGAAGATCTTAGATTTTAGATATAATGTTCTACATAATTATAAAATGAACATTGTCAATCATCTGTGGAGAAATAAAATGTTCTAAGAAGTAACATGAGAACTATAAGTGGTGATGAAATAGAGTTACCCTCTTCATTTTTAGTGTGTGAAATGGAATTGTTTTTTTTTGGGATTTCTTATGGTGCAATGATTTTAACAATCTGAACTATTATAAATAAATTTTATATTATGATTTAATTAAATGTATACATATGTAATACAATTATAGAAAATAGAAGAACATATTTGGTTTTATTATTTTATATAATTTAATAGACTATTTATCATCTTTACCATTTTTACCAAAAAGGTTGGGTTATAGACCTTTTATTAAAAAAGGAAAAGGAAAATAAACTGAATGAAATGGATGGGGTTATAAAATCATTAATTCCCTCATGCTAAGAGAAACCAAAGAAGAAAAAATTTCAAAATCATAAGAATCATCTAGTCACAATAACCTTCATAATCAGATTAGGGACCATTAGAACTACTGACCATAGTTGAATTCATATAGTAATAGTCCTTCCTATGTCTTGCTTTCCTGGTAGGAACAGATTCTAAACCATCTTCATCCACAATACCAATTTTCCCTTTGGTCAATGCCTGAATATATGATGGTTTTTTGGAGGTTCATCCTCAACATCATCCAACATTCCATGAATGCCTTAGGTATCCCTTAATTTATTGATTTCCTCTTGAATCATTGATAGATTACTATCATCATTCAGATTTGGTTTACCTTAAATTTAAAGATAAGGGACATATGGAATCTCTCCTGGTATGAGGCCTCCCTTAACCACTTGAGTATAATCTCTGTACTTATGCACCAAAGTTAGGTCCATTCCTAACCCTAACTCATGAGTCACTTGTAGCACCTTCGAAGAATTTTCAGGAGTATATTTTATGTCTCTAAGCAGTTCCAAAATGTTTGGTGCAATTTGATTACTCAATTTATTCCTATAATAATCCCAATGATTCCCATATAAAGGAAAAAAATGAGAAAACCACATCATGAAGACAATTGTCCTTGACATGACCAATAGTATGAGACTCTGAGAAAAAATCTGGAAGTCATTAATATACCACCTTTAATGAGATTTCATTGTCCAATGCTAAGATTTAAACATTATAGATCAAGTAATAGCTTAAATAAATTTCCACTAAGACCCTATCATAGTGAACAAATTTATTAGTTTCAGTATTCCTATCCATTTTGATCAGAACTGCCATAGTAGAGGTAATATCAAATAAGATATTGGGACTTCACAAAATCCAATTAAGCCCAATAATTTTAATATGAAATTGTTCTCGAGTATTTTTTTATTGAAAATGGATTAAAGTGGACATCCCACTCTTGAAAGCATATCATACCTGACTATAAAGAGATTAAGAAAATAACCCATTATCTTTGCTTTAGATCCTCTGAAGTAAATATGATATGGAAGAAACCCCAACCCTGAGGAATAAATCTACAACCTGAAAATTCAATATTGAAGTCATCTTCTGAACTAATTCATCAATTGTCGAAGAAATTCCTCCAAAGGGTAGAATAAGCCTCACAATGATGGAGTATTCTCAAAGTTTGAAACTATCAAGAATCACCTCCCTAGTAGCAATAAAATGTGTAGTGTCACCTTTACTGACTATTCACTCTGGAGAAATATCATTAACATGTGAAACTTACCTATCATTCAGGATCTATTTAGTATTCATAGTACTAAATTGAGATTTGAACATTCTTGATTTTTTACCCATAAGAGGAAGAAAGATAGAAAATTTACCACTTCACCCACAAAACTAGATTTCTTAGGTTCTAATGCAACCACACCATGTGTCATTGCATTAGAATCCCCTACAACCACACCATCTATCATTAATTCATGCACGTCATCTACATTGTCAAACAAACAATTGGGAAACCAGCCACTGCTCCTATTCTGGTCATCACAACATCAACTATAAGTGCGCCACCTACCATTGTCACCCCCATTGTATCTTCTCTAGTCAACATCACACCATCCACCACCATGGATTGGTGTGCACAAGTCGCTCCGATGTCACATGCCCTACGGAGCTCCCTCTTAGATTAGACTAGATATATGCCACCACCACTCAAATCAGTCACCACTGATGAAGAAAAAAAATCAACCATCATAGATCTGTGAATCTAACCTGTTTCAGTCAAATCCACTTCATCAACTATCAATAAATCTTGAAGGCGAGCGTCGCCCGCCCTAATAACCACCACTGGTGTTGATCCTGTCAATGTCACATTATCCCTTGAATCTGATCTGTTCATCCTAATCTTGGGTTCTACAAATCGAACTCCTCGATTTCCCACCATAGAATGGTGTCCACTATCTGAACCCTTACCACAATCTAGAAGGACAGAACCAAGGAAGTAAGGGATTTCTATGGAGAAATCATGAAAATCTCTCTATGTGCCAGATCCACCATCAGAGCGCAGACCTGAAACCCTCACCATCTATTTTCTCCTCTATCCTTACTATTTATAATATAGTTGTTGAATAGTGATCAAATTATTTGTATAAATATTGGGTTTTAAAAAATCCAATCGACATATACAAAGAAAGTGATGGACTCAAGCAGTAGAATTTTACCATATGAATCCCATTTATCAATGATTTCAAGGGAGATAACATCATTAGGATTTTCCCTCAACAATGATCAAGATGAGATCTAACAAATTTAGGATGGGACAAACTATTTTCTAGATAATTTAATGCTCATTGAGATCACACCCCAAACCATGTTTACCAAACCACCCCATGAAAGTCTCACCATTGTGCACTTACTCTTAGGGATTAATTTGGTGTATTAAAGGGATATGTATCGATACCCTAGAAATATGAGTATTTTCATTATTGAAAATATTGTCATCCTATTATTTTTTATCTTAATTTTGTTACAATAAAATACAAATAATATTTTTTGGTAACATTCAAATTCAATTAAGGAATTTATTTTTATAAATTAATTTTATTTTAAAATAAATGTAATTTTAATTAAATATTATTTTTAAATATTTTTTATCAAATATAAATGTTTATATAATTATTATAAAGTCAAATGTATGTTTTACAAGCATACTAAACCTCTTATTGTAAAAAAACCTAGTATTTCTCAATAAATCTCGATTCTTATTTAAAAAGTGAAAATACAAAAATTTATAAAATTATTTTCAAATAATTAATATTTATTTTGAAATAAAAATTTACAAATTGACTAATTTTTGTTTTTTATAATTTTTTGAGACAATCCAATTTTTGTGTAAAAAATTAAATATCATATAAATACATGTTGTCAAATAAGACATCATAATGACTCAAAAGTGGTATAATTAATACAGTAAAATTTATACAATATCAAATATATGTATTATCTTTAAAATAATTTTATTTTATTTTTATTTTATTAATTTTATAAATCCCTTGTGAATGCTCCAAATCTAGTAATATATTTTATGGATTTAAATTAATTTATTTAGGACTATGACTCACTTTCTTATAATAAAGGGTATTATTTTAGTAACCTGTTACCTTGTCCTTATCAAATAATTAAAATAACTCCCATTTGGAAAAATAAATGAGATGGTTTTTGGTTTGGGATATTTTATTATATAGAATAAAAAAACCTATGTTTGAGATATATTAAAGAAATTCCCACTCATTTACTATATAAACCCACCCAATATCCTATTTATCTTCTCTAAAATTAATTTTAGCATGTCCTTACTCTCCCCCCAATATAGATCCTTACCAAGGTTCCTCTCGTTTTCCAAGAATCCCATTCCAAGAATTTAAAGTCACACACTTATGTAAGGAATCCTCACATTATATTCTTTATTATATTTTCTTTTTTATCTTATGCCTTATATTTCCAATTCATAATGTTGGTATATATCTTTCAAAGTCCTTATTAATTCCCATTTTTATCAAATAAATTAGAGACCCATTTAAATATCATCAACCCATTTTATGAATTTTTACGTGACACCATTATGGGGCTGAATTTTCCCTACGATCTTCCATGAAAAAACAATTGTTTAGTGAATACCATACCCATTCAAGGTTGTTCCACATTATACACATATACATATTTTTATTTGGAAATAAATGGATGTTATCTACAATATATGATCTAATAATAAAATATTATGGTTATTTAATCCATTTTATATGATCTATATTGAACAAAAAAATTTGAGAATGAAATAAAAGTGAAGAGTGCGCTCGAAATTATATAGCGCTCCATTGCATTGGATAATGTTTAGTCTTTTGAGACATAATGTTAGGATAGAGATTGAACCTGATTCCTTTATGAGAATTTTTTCATCATGATGTCTTAGATGATATCGTTGACTATTGTTTATGATGAAGTGTTTTATGTTTTTTCCACATTTTCCATGATTACTTTATGATTATCATGTTATATCATGTCTCATATTTCAAATTGATGATTCTCAATCCTTTTATTCCTCATTGATATCAATATTATATAATGTGTATTTCCTAATTATTTTTTATTCCCAAACTAGGTTTATAGATAAACCCTTTTTTATTTATGTCCCTAGGTTATCCCATGATGTTTTAAGGTCCATGGACTTTTAGAATCATTATAAGAATGTTTTCAATAATGTTGGTGTATTCCATGATTAATATGTTATTATATGTACCAAAATACCAAATACACTATCCTTATTAATCTTTTGGGTTGTATTATGTTTAATATTATTTAATAAATAATTTCATAATGTAAAATATAGGGCGTCATTGTTATATTATATATGGGTAACATGGGAATTATCCGAGTCATTCTCCTTAACTAAGGGTTATACCTTGTACCCAAGAAGGTCCATTATTAAAAATAATAATTTAATTGAGAGGGGAAAATTATTTATGTATTAGGATTTATGAATTATAATTTAGATTAATATTTAACAATGGTATTTTGGTCATAATAATCAAAAAACATCTTTGGATTGTGTTAATTGGGAATCATATATATATATATTCATATAAGATTAAATGAGAAATTATGGATACCATAATGGTTTTATGTGTTTATGTTTAATCATATGTTAAAAATAATATTAAAACCTTTTGAGATATTATGTAAACTCATTTCAATTTTACTAATGATACTTTAGGAGATTATTTTTATTGAATCATATATAACCTTTTTCAACCTGAAGGATTATTTGGAAAGCATACAATTACATTCTTGAGATGTAATATGATGGGTTTTAATGAAAGAAACTAATGTATTGGAATAATTTCAAATGTTTTAGATATTATTGACATATTTTAGATTAATGAATTATATAGGAATACATGTGCTATCCATTTTAGATTTATTAAAACCATGGGGACTTTTTTTGTTATTTTTGGGATTATGTGTTCCGTAAGATTTATATATCAGTTCTCCATGAATTAAAAATCTATCTATAATTACCATCATCTAGAGAAAATATTATATTGTTGTGGATGTTATTAATTTTTAAAATATCACATGTCATGTACATATATTTGCTTATTTTCTTAGTCTTTATGGTAAATAGATCCCCCTCCTCTATGGAATGGATTATGAAACAAACAAGTTATCATATTATCTTCATTTCATTGCAATCAAATGGCCTTTTAACTAATAAAACATTTATCGTTTTTAAGTCCATAACATTTATTTACCATTAACCTTATTGTGATCAATGAACTTTATCACTCCCAATTAATTCTTGTGAGTTAATATTCTCTTCCAGGTCAATGTTTTCATTTCCCACCACGGATCACGTACATGGAATCCTAATAATTTTTTATCCTAGATAACCTCTATTCATAATGTTCTCTATTATCTAGAAAATGTTTTATTAGACCATGTTACAATGTGGGTCTCCAACAAGGATGTTTTTAAATATCAAACCCTAGATTGTTGAGATAATGAAAAAACTAAAAGATAGTTTATTTAAGGGGGTATAATGTTGCACCCTATGATTGTAAAATATTAAAATCATGTTCAATAGAATATATGACACACAAAACCAATATTATATTATAATTTAACGCTATTATACATTAAGATATATTTATTTTTAAAAAAAAATTATTATCATTTTATATCTTGTGATGCACACAACACTAGGCTTAAATGAAACATGATACTCTATTAATATATTTTTATTTAAACATGACCATTATATCCTAAAAGATAAATTTGTGTGTATGAATATAGATTACAAAAAATATAAAAATTATAGGTTTTATACATGTATAAAAGATATAAAATTATTATAAATTGATAATGAATAAAATATTATTCATTTAAAATAAAAAGAAATGTCCTTCCAAAACATTTATATTTCAAAAAGGTTGTATAGTCATGATTTTCACATATAATTTGAAATAAATCCTAACTATATTTTTAAAATTTATATTAAAAAATTGTGCTGAATGTTTTGGATCATCATACCAAAATTATGTTTGGGTGGATATTTTGGATTTCTCTAAAAAGTTTCATTTTTTGAAGAAAAGGGAAAAATACATATTCCTATTTAAAAGTGACTTCTATTTTAATTAATTTCAAGAACCATTTTATTATAAATTGGTTATATATGTAAAATTAAAATGTTAATATATTAATTATTTTTTTATTGTAATAAATTATATATTTAATTGTTATAAAAAATATTTTTAAACATTTGAATGTTTTTCATTTCAAAAACTATTTTTTACATGAGTTGGGGTTAAATTTTAAACTAAATTCTGATAGTTATAGTAGTTGAATTTAGACAAATGTATTCCATAGTTGGAATCATAATATTTTATATTATATAACAAGATCAAAAACTTTTTTTACCATAATTGAAAGGGAAGACATTAAAAAAATATTATCATGGTTATGGTAATAACGGGTATACCAAGTGTTAAAAATAAATTAAATTTGTAAAAAATGACCCAAAACATATATAACTCCTATTTTATGGTCATATATAGACTTTTAATCTTATATGGGTGAAAAATTATCTATTTAAATCTTTTTTTCTTATAAAAAAGTGGCTATAATTTTTTTTCAAAACTTAAAAACTTGTCCTCGTGACAATTTATAAAATCTCACCCCCTATCCACTTATTTTAATAATTAAAAAACTATTTTTAGTGTAATTTGTTCCCAAATAAATTCCGTACACCCATAAATTAATCTTATAACCATTTTTTTGAAATATTTTCTAAAAATGATTTGGGTGCAAACTAAAGGAATTTGTCTGAAGAAAGAGTAAAACACATAACTAAGCATAATATTTTATTTTTCCAATAACAACTCAAATTATAATTAAAAAAGTGTTCAGATTTCTTAATTAGAATATTCCATAACAAATTAAAGTTTTAATAATTATCTACAATAATCTCTTTCTCTATGCAATAGGATACAAACACATTGTTTGTGTGTGAGGTGGACTACCACTTCATGGGCCGATGTAATTCATTTTCCATCACTGTATCTCATGAAATAATATAATGATTTATATAATGATTGTTTATAATATTTAAAATTTTATTATAATTATGTAATTATAATATTATATATAACATCTTATTTTCTATTTCATAGAAATATGATGGAATCGCTTGTGTGTATGAAGGATTGTTGCCTTGCGAAGCGATGTGATTCATTTTTCACTAACGTGTGAAATGGAAGGTAATAATGATTAATTTTATATTTATATTTTATATTAATTAATTATTAAAAATTATGTAAAATAATTATATTATACACAATATTACATTACCATCTAGTGAATAAATGTTATGGCCATTCATGTGTAGGGTGTACTACCTCTTCGTGAAATGATTTGATTTTTTTCACTAAATTATTACATAGAAATAAAAGATAAATTTAATGAATATATGTGATACATATTACATTATATATTTTATAAAAATTAATATAAAATATAATTCCTTACCCTTTCACCCGTTAAGGAAATGATAATATCTCACGTGTGTATGTACTATATATCATGTTCACAAACTAATGTGATTCATTGTAAATGTTCATAATTTAATAATGATAAAATGAAATATCAAATTAATAAAATTGATATTTATAAAATTAATATCATCATTTATATTATTTAACTCTATCCTATGTTTGGTATTTATAATTTTTATGAAAAAACAATCATGAGGAAATAAATTAATTAAAACATGAAATAATTGTGATAATGAATGATTACCAATGAATGAGTAATAAGATGTTATAAAAGTATCATAAATGGTATTAAAAATATTTATTTAGTTATTTTATAATTAAATAAACTTTTTAAAACCAATATAAATATTTTTTAAGATCACTGAAATAATTATAATCAGGAGGTAAGGGGTTTCATATCTCAATTTTAATTTAGTGGGTAAGATGTAAACTACATTGATTATATTATGCCACTATTTTTTGTGAAATGAATTTTTGATTGATTTATGTTGTATTTCCACTTTTATTTTTCTGTATCTACATTTGATACACATAATAACCCCATTTATGAACCCCTTCCTCAATGATATGATCTTTCTATGAGTTTTATCTCAAACATCCTTCTTTGAGATACATGTTCTTTTAGGCACCCAATTTTATTTTAATAGTGTATATATTTCACCTTTAGATAATATATCCTGAATCCTTCTTAAATTATTAGATTTTAAGTAATAATTAATATAAATAATTAATGATATTTTTTTATTCAAAAGTTATGAAGGCAATAAGTGTTTATGTTTCAATATCATTTTCATTAAGATTTCTTAAGCTTGAAATTCAATTGAATTAAATAATGTGATCATTAAATAAAGAATAATCTTCATTTTCATATCCTCTATTTATTCATGATGGATTCAAGTAATAGTACTATTCCCACTTTTATAAATTTATGTCAATGGGAAAATAATTTTATAAAAATCCCAATTCATTTATTTATTCAGTCAAACATACTTTTATTCCAAATCCATCTTTTATAAAAAAATTTCCAAATATATTTTATTATAATTTTTAAAAGTAATTTTTACCCTTTATTGGTTTTAAAAAAATCATATAAAAAATCATATCATTATCCAAAAATTTACTTTTTTACTTTTCTTAAAAAATAAGAATGAAATCTTATTTTTCTAAATATATCCAACATGATCGATATTATTCTACAATCATTACTACAAAATGTTTTCAAAAATACTTTTTATGGTTTCAATGGTTATTTTAATTTTTTCAATAATGTTTTAGAATATTTTAGATTTTAGATATGTTTTTTTTAAAATATAAGTATATATTACTCAAGAAATGATCAATGTTATCTTTCAAAAATCATTTTCTATTTGATATTACATCATTTGTTTTAACTTATAGTTAAAATATTATTTTCATCAAGAATTAATTATATATTTTTTAAATTATTTTTATAAATAAAAAAAATCTTTGATGTTATGTATTTCATATAAATTATTTATATATGCACCCACATATATACATAGATTATTCTCCCTTCCATTTAAGGGGTAATATATTCATTGTGATCATTTCTAAAATTCCTTTAGTTTGAAATTTCTTTAAAGATGATATTAAGTAAGAACATGAAACTGATTTTTTTCCATGGGAAAATTTTGTGTTATAATTTTTATTTTATTTCCATTGTTTGGAAGACAAATATCATGATTATGTTATTATGGGTTCAACCATATAATAGTCCAATTCATTGTGTAAATCTTTAGTCTCCTCACACATCATGTATGGGATTAGGGAGTAAAACTAATCCATTATTGGATTTTCACTTCCATTCCATATTGTCTGGGATGTTACCCTTGACTCATGATTATATCATGTTATACATTACAATAACATTTCCTTGGATGTTCTGATCTTAATATAGCATGTTCTTTATGTTATTATTATATGTGACTAACCTTGTGGATTAATTTTTTATGATATCATGTAATATCTTTCACTCACTTGTCATGTATCCTTATCATTTTTAATCACATACATGGTTTTTTTCTCAAAACATTATTTTATGTATTCCCCAGGTTATCCCACATAGTATTAGGAGAATAAAAGGATTTTTGATCTCAGTAATGGAAAGTAATAAAATAAGGATTCCATGTTTAGTTTCTTTTATGGTAATATGAAACTAGTCTTCCAAAGACACTAGTGTTTTTTATCCTTGTATTATATCAATTAATATTAATATTTATAAATCATGTAATAATATGTGATAAAATTCTTAGTCTATCATAATACCCATTTTCAATACCAAAATACTCCAAAAATCATAAATATGGATTTTATATAATAAAAACATGTAATAGTTTAGAGGAATCAAACACCAACTAATGTTTACAGTGGCGGGATTTTTTTTTCTATACATGATAAGATGGTATATTTATTTTATCATTTGTAATGAATTCCCAAAATTTTATATATTTTTTATTTTCTTGTAAAATTCTAAAAACTGACAAAAAATGATTTTTAAAAATCTCAAAATACCATCGCAATATCGATTTAGAAACATGGACATGGAAGGGAAATGGATTTTTTTGAAAATCATAAAAAGTGTTTATTTTTTATGAAAATTATCTTATAACTATTGAAACATTTGAATTTTAATATCCATAATGGAATAAAAATAAAAAAAAGATTTAAATATTCTTAAAATAGATAAATTAATGACTTAACATCCCAAAGGGGTTGTATATACACCTAATAAAATAATATAGGTTTAAAACAACATATTCCTCAACAAAAGGAAAATGATATGAAGTCCCTTACCTTGAGTTCGATTCAGAATTATAATTATTTATTATCTGAAATATTAAAGATATGTTTCTTAATTTTGTGCACAAGATCATGTTTATTTTTTATTATTCCATTTATTTTACTTATCACAATGTCAAATACAATTAGATTATTAATTAAGATTACGTCAAATATTTTGATGATATTTTTCTTATGAGTCAAAAATGAATTTGTTAGGTATACTATTGGTCAAATAGATAACTATTTGAACATTTATATTATAGTAATCACGAAATAATTATCAATTTTATAAATTATTTAAAAGTTTTAAAATAAATCATGAATGATGGTTAGGATATATGTACTTTTTTATGATCATGGTGATAGTAGGCCATACATGCACATGAGTCTCATTTCTATTATTCAATGAACATTATAGAAAGAATGTATGTAATATTTTATCATTCCAACAAAATCATATTATCATAAGATCCATATTATATATTTAAATATTCATATATGTATCATCTGAGTTATTTAGTGACGAAGAAGGATTGACATCACTTGGTGGATGTGGTGGTCCACACGAGCACACAAACAATATTATCATTTTTTAGTGTAAGAATGAGAATGATATTTTATCCTTTAAGAATGATAAATATTTAATTAATATCATAATGATTTTATTTATTTCACATTAATTCATTAAATTTATCCTTATTACCATCCATGTAAACAGTTAGTGAAAAATTAAAGCATCACTTCACAAGGAGGTTGTTTACCATAGACATGAGTGAAATTATTGTATCCCCCCTGGATTGATAGTTGAGAAGGTATTTGTGATATAATAACACAAGAATTATAAATATTTTACATATTAAATTTATATAAATATTAAATTGATCACTATAATAAGTCTTGAGAGGTGATGATGGAAAATGAATGACATAGGTCAGCAATATGGAAATCTGTAATACACACGAATGTTGATTTTTCCAACATGATGGAAGAGGAGATATTTTTTAGTTAATCTATTAGAATAATAAAATCATAGTATATTTAATATACTGGTGTTATTATATAATCATAATTGATGAATATTTGATGGAGATAGAAGAAGTAATAAAATAAAATTTCATGGTTAGGCATGATACATATTCTTTGGACAACCACTTTAAGTAAGCCTAAAAACTATTAGGAAGGCTTTATGATCAATATAATGGTTCTAAGATGTGTGTAGGTAAGTGAGGAAGATATTTGGGTTGGTATTGGTTGATCTAATTAGATATTAAATGTGGGAAAATAGATGTTATTGGGTGGCCCTTTATATGTGATGTGAGTGGTACACATGTAACTTTTTAAAATAAAATGGTGTGCCTAAGTTTTTAAAATACCCATAGGCTAAAAAATGGTACATTGTTGAAAAGAATACATTATATGGAAATTATATAAATATAAAATGGAATTTATATATAGTTTTAGGTAATTTTGACTGTAATCATTTTATTCTAACCCCTAGTAAACTCGTTTTCACCCAAATTGGGGTTATTAATTTTTTATATTCTTGCTATTAATTAATGTAAAAAATTAATTTGACCTTGTTATATAATATTTATTTTTATGGTTAAAAATATAGAATATATTTTCCAAAATAAATCATCTAAGTGGATAAATTTAATTTAAAAGTAAACTTTTATATTTGAAGGAATTGTGAGTTTTCCTTTCGATTGGCCTAAAAATATTCTATTTGTATAATTTTTTGATAATCCACTTTTTAAGGGTTGAAGGGGAACCCTTACTTGGCCTGTATGATTCCTCAAATTATATGACCCAAAGGTACTAGATCAATTCATCTAAACAATAACTATATAGAACTTCCCCTCCCCAGCATTTACATCAAGATGTCAGCTCTCCCCCTCTGCATGGTTGTTTGGCTAGGCTTCCTATGCTTGCATAGGATTTTCCAGATGGAAAATACCATTCCCCTCATTCATCCACATATGTTAGCTCTAATCTAGTGAATTATCCTTATATGAACCATTATCTAGAGCCTACTCCTTATAGAGTCTTCCTGGTCCACTAACCACAATTTCATGCGGCCTGGTGGCCTTGTGGTGGCCCAAAGGCCTTGAAGGACTTGAGAACCAAACCGGTGGCCAAAAACCCCAAATAGATAAATAGTTTTGGATTCTATAGTACTGAATAATTCCTACTATTGTACTACTATAATAACCTAGAAATATGTCTCCACTTGGATTTTATCTCAGGTCTCTTAGATGTACTTGTTGATTCCTCACCAACCGGGTTGAGGCTCTTGTGAAAAAAATGAGAATTCATGAAATGTATTTTCTAAGGAAAAGATGATTTTATATGAATTCTATGAGTAATAATAATCATTATATAATTAAAAATACATATTTATTAGTATATTATCATTAAAATTAATTAAAAACCTTCCTGATTATGTATTATCTTAAATAATTAAAGTAGAGAAATATTATGAACATTATAATAGTTTTTAGCAAAATCGTGTATTTAAATATAAAATAAATATATAATAAAATTAAATATAAAGACTATTAATCAGTAATTAATTGGATTAAATAAAAATAAATTGTAATTATATTAATTTAAATTATAATAAAAATAAAATAAAATATTTAAATTAGTTAAATTTTTTAAAAGAAATTACATTTTACAAAAATCGGTATATTTTAAAATTCACCAAAAAACATTATTTTTTGATAAATCAAAAATTTCCTTCAATTTTTATTTTGGAATTACTATTTAAACTATGAAATAACTTATTTATAACTAAAATTTTATAAAATAATAATTATGTTTTTAAATAAAAACTTTATAATAAAATAGTTTATTTCAAACTTTATTATTTGTAATATAAAAATAATATATCATTTATGTAATGAATATAGATATATTAATAAAAATAAAAGTGATTTATCCTTTCGTTAACTAGGATTTAATATCCCTCCACCATTTTTTAAAATTACAAATTAATAATTTTATTCACTTATTATATAGGTGGTTAAATGTATTTCTTCAAATAAACATTTGATTCCCTTGTCGCCTCTTAACCCATACGTGTTTTCAATAAAACCCAAATATAGAGAATAACCATATTTCACAATTATTTCAATATATGTTCAATAATATAAATTGGATATTCAAATTAATAATGGTTTCCATTCCAAACAAACTATTCTAGAGCCCAAAACATGGGATGAACCAAGAAAATATTTCCTGAACATTAATAGATGAAAAACACTGTGTACATAGGATGCACGTGGAGAAAATCCAAATAGTAGGAAACTGGTCCATATATCTCCAAGATTTCATACGGTCCAATGGAAGATGGAATTAAATTACCATTTTTATCAAAATATATATTATCTTTTTCATGGAGATACATTAGAAAAACAATTTTCCCTAACCTCAAAATAACTATCTTTCCTTTGATTATCCGTATAACATTTTTTTGGATCCTAGCCATATTATTATGTTGTTGAATCAATTACACCTTATCATAAGTTTCTTATAAAATCTCTAGTAACATCAATTTCAATTCCCCTAATTTATATTAGAATTGAAATATTTTAAATTTCTTCACATATAATGTCTCAAAATATTCCATCTGTATACCAAAATTAAAATGATTGTTACAAGAAAACAGAATCAAAAAAATATATGTTCATCTAAACATACATTTTAATAAATTAAAAATAATATAAAATTTCATTCACTATATAACTCATCCAATTATACTAACCATTGGTTTGATGATATAAAGTTGTATTAATAATTTAGTTTAAGACGAAATAATTTTTGAAGTCATTTTTAAAATTTGGATTTATATATGGGATCATTGTATGATACATTGGAGAGAGGAACTCTATATAACTTTACAATATCATTTAGATAGAGTCAAGAAATATGATATAAATACGTTGTATCTTGAATGGTAAGAAAATGAATATATATCATAAACCAGTCAATAATATCCCAAATCTAATTATTTCCTTGAAAAATATTTGGAAATAACACAAAACAATCCTTTGAAATGGTTTCTCATATCAAGTTAATCACTGTAAATGTTTGATGCATTCCCATCAATAATTTTCTGTCCTCATTTATCAATTGATAAGAAAAAAAATTCATGGTAAATTTATCAATATCTACTTTTCATTGAACCCCAGAAGTAAAACCCCCAAGGTATTTCTACTTCTTAGTACAACTCAAATAATTAGAAAATAGAGAACTATGATCTTTACTCAACAACTTAACTAATAATCATAAGGTACACAATATATTTTCCCAAAATAAAAAATATTGTCTTCATAAATATTAAAATCAAGAAACTTATCCTTCTTAATAGAATGTATATTTTCCAAAAATCATGATCCTCCTTCGAAATATAAATAATTATTTTGGAAAACATTTAAAAACTAAAAACTAGAAAAACAGTGTATTTCCCTACATTCATAATGTCTTGGAAAAAATTCATAAAATCATTAAACTAGGGGTCATGATTCAAAAAAAGCATGGGTGCTATAGAATTTTTTTCTGGCTGAAAACATCATTGACTTTTTTTTATTTGATTATGATGAGTCATGAATTAATAATCCTTGATCAATTATATTAATATTGTATTTCAGATGTTCAATTTTTTTCTTTATAAATATATACTTTAAAAAAAATCAATAATATATATTTCAAACTTTACTATATTCAAATGATTTATCCTCATTTTAGAAACAAAAATCACTATATATAATATAAGATCATGTGTATGATAACTTATATGATTAGTTTTTAAATGATGTTATGTGTAAGAAATTACCTAATCATTTTTATTAGGAAACAACTAAGTCCATAAAATAAATAATCACTATAAAAAGAATATTCAACACTTCTGAAAGGTTGGGCCATAATTGTATCATTTAGAAATCATATTTCTAGTTCCCAAAATAAACATCAAAATCTTTTTTCAATATAAATTTAAATCCTTTTTGAGTTAACTTAGTTAGTGGGATATAAAAACAAGTAATGTCTTTCAAAACAATCTTGTTATAACTTCTTAATACATGAAAATATGAATCTATGTGATATTGTTTTGGTAATGTCTATTCTTCAAAAACTTTTGTTTCAGTCGGGTCAACATTTATTCCAAACTTATAATCAATATGACTACGAAAATAAATTTTTTTCATAAATTATTTAGAAATACTAAATTTTTACAACAATGTGTTTTCTTTTAAGGACTTAAAAATAATCATTAGGTGTCTTTTATAATCCAATTTAATTTTAAATATTCCAAAATTTCATCTATAAAAAACCAAAACCTTATCTAGAAAATCCTAAAACACTATTCATATGCCCTATAATTATAGAATGTACATAATGCAAGCCAATGTAAAAACCAAAAAATTGTAATTCTCATATCTTGTTTAAAATGTAGTATTTATAATCTCTTAATCATTTCATTTCAACTAATTTTACCATGACCTAAGATTTAACTTTGAAAATATTCATCTCACTTGTGTAGATCAAAAATAATAATTAATATGCGCTAAAAGATATTTTTTTCTTAACAAATATGTTATTCAATGAAATATATTCCAAAAAAGTACCATAGAACCATATTTGTTTTTAAAATAATAAGGGGATAACCATATTGATGTGATATGGAGAATTAATCCTTTATAAAGAAAATCATACAATTACATTTTCAATTATGAACGTTCTATATGATCCACTCAAAAAGGGATTAGAAATATGATTAGGTTTAGGAACTATTTTAATAGTACAATCAAAAAATGAATCAATAATAACACCATAAAAATCATAAATAAATATATCCATGTATTCATTCAAAATTAGGACATCTAAAGTTTTAATAATTTCTTTCCTTTCAAGAATATGAGATAGTCATATTTCACTTACATTTCAAATAAATTTAAGAGATTTTTGGTAATTTATCAAATTCTTGAAATCATTGAATATATCTTTCATAGCTCTTTACTCATTAATAACTTGGTAAACAAAAATCTAATTTATACAAAGAATGATATCAAACTCTTTTATGGATAGATCAATATGTTTTTAGGAAATACCATCCCACTACTGACAATGGAAGGATTTATATAAATCTTGGTTTCTATAATATTTCAACCTTGAGTTTTTTCCAAAATATATAACATCTTTTCATATTGTGATATTCCCATTTTATATGAATACTTATAAAAAATTAATGACGGGCAGGTCTATATTAAAATACAGCATTGGAATAATTTTAATAAACATATAACATACTTTTCACTACATCACATGATGACCCAACATCAACCATTTTAGTAGGAAAATATTTTCCATGTCATTCTCGTTTTGGACATAATTATTTACCCCTTGAGTGATTGAATTTTGGAATTTTTTTATATAATTCCACAACTCATTGAAAAAAAAGCATAGTACCATTTTATTTTTATTTATTGATATCTCATTTTCTTTATATTCACCATCCATGTGTCCAAAAATTCTACATTTAAAGCACCTCATAAACTTTGTAAGATATTTTATGTGTTTATTTTTACCACACTTCTCACAATATGGTTTCATTGCATTTAAACCTCCATATTTCTCTGATTAATTCCTACTAATTACCTTCTATATGGGTCTTTTATTAATCTTTTAATATTGAGGCACATAAGTGTTGGAAAAATCCATCACCACATTCTCATCAAAATAAAAAATCGTCATATATATTTTGAATTCCAAAGTGGAAAGGATATTTGAAAAAAAAATACTACCAATGTTAAATGTATTAATTTTACAATCAATATATTATATAGAAACTAATACATACCTAGACATTTATGTAAAAGTAGCTCCATGAGTGGACACAAAATCATCATATTTTTTAATTATAGTTATTATTTCTTAAACCATATCAAAAAACCAAATGCAAATATTTTATAATAAAAATATTCTTAAATGTTTCTCATTACATGGAATTAAACCCTCACTCTCTCTATAATTCTTACCTAGAGACCACTATTAATCAAATTCTCTGTAAAGAAATAAAAGGATGGTGTTTCTATTTGAAATTCCAAACATCCAATGACTAACAATACCTTATCTATTTAATTGATCTACCATTAGCTCCTATTGAGTCAAATAAACCATTTATTGATGGCAGATGTTGTCTCATGAAATGGTCTAATATTTTTAATATATTCTATGGAATATTTGTATTCTCTATAGTAAGGTTACTTTCACTATTTATAGATTCTATCGACTGATCCACTAGTAGAAAAATCAATTATTTTCTAATTCTAACCATATTGAGATGATGATTTGGAAGGTTATTTTACTCCAAGTTCCTTACCACCACACCTTCCATATTTCTTCTAAAGAAAACCATTATTAGATAACATAGTTTAAACAAATAAAAAAGGTAGCCTTTAAATTATATATAATTTCAACATGAACACATATTAAAATAAATAAAGGGAATTATATTAACATTCTCCTAATCTCAAAATATATATATATATTTTTTAAATTTATATCAAATATAAGGACTCAAATATAAATTTAACATATTTTTAGTTTTATTATATATTTCAATTTCTTTCATTTTCAGGAACTTTTTAGGTTTAATGTTATGGATAATTAAGTTATAACTCATACATAAAAGTCATATAATAAAAAGTGGACACTTATGATCATTTTCCATTTTTCCCATAGTTTAAAAATTAAATATAAAACATGGGTTATTTTCAGGACAATTATTCATGACATTTAAATTGACCTATTCTCCTCCATTAATCTTCCTTAAAATCTATGAATAAATTTCAAAAAAATGGGTTGAGAGAAAATAGTTCAGTAAGGGACACAAAAAAGAAGAAGTTTTTTTTGATGAAGTACTAGATAAAAAATAATTTTTTTAACTTTATCACGATGTGTGTTGAGGGAAATGAAATAAATCATTTTCACATGAAATCAAACACACCATTTTCTCATATAAATTATTTTAAAACCATAGATTTCCCATATAAATTATGTATGAAACTTCAAACATTATCATTCATATTCACTCATAAAAATATAATTATTTATATGGTCAAATTCAAAATTCATACTACACAATGAATTTTTGTGCTATCATTACCCACCCATCCTTGGATTATCACAAAACCACCCTTCCTTGATTTATCACATAACAAATAATCATTGGTTTATAACGTTCCAATATGTCATCGATTTATTATGAAATATCCTTTCAATGTTTTTTAATAGAACCATATATAATCTTAAACAATTATATGAAATATATTATAATCATAAATCATTAATTAGTTCATTTGAATCATTAAAAATAATCAAAAATGATTTTATTCAAGTTTGAAAAACACATTCAGATATTAAAAGTTCCATTTATTTAAAAAATATTGAACCCAAAATTACCTACTATTAGAAACCCATTATAAATTCAAAAAGATTCAACAAAATGAAAATAGTGTTATTTTAATAAATATTGATATCTTATAATGGAAGACAACATTAAAATAATTTTTACGGTTGTGGGAAAATTAAATGCCTCCATACAATTTAAAATAGAATTTTCATTTTTTTCATTCATAATGAACGTCTAAGATTACATAAAATATTTCATTTTTAGAAACAATTTGAATGAACAAAAACAATTCTTCTCTAAAACTCTCATATCACAATCATAAAATTATTTTGAAGATATTTTTGTAGATGAGAGTTATAGGTTGAAGGAAAACATTAGAAGATGATTTTATTTAAAGAAATATACATTACTACATTGTAAATATCTATATCTGAACATCATGAAATATTAACATCAAAAAAAGATTTAAATGTCCTGATAATTTATACATTTATGATATAGATTATCTAATGGGTTGTATATACACATCATGACTGAATATAGGTTTGCATTGTTGAAATATGATTGAATGAAAGGAAATTGAGGCAAGGTCCTTTACCTTGAGTTTAATTCTCCTTTTAATCATCCTAAATAATAATCATAAGTTAATTATTTACTTTGATAAAAACAATTTTCATTTTTATTATTCCATTAATATAAATTATCACCTTATTATATACAGTTACACAATTAATTATGTTTGCATTATATGTTTCGATGATCTTTGAATTATGTGTCAAAAAATACATTTTTTGGTTTACTATTTCTCAAAGAGGTTATTATTTCATCATCTACAGTAAAGTAACCATTAAAAGAATTGTAAATTTTATGTATAAGTTACACTTTTTAAAACTATTCATAAATTATTATTATAAATAATGAACAACATTATGA
Source organism: Viscum album (assembly GCA_963277665.1). Lineage (NCBI taxonomy): Eukaryota > Viridiplantae > Streptophyta > Magnoliopsida > Santalales > Viscaceae > Viscum > Viscum album. The sequence goes on from OY728140.1 coordinate 6,469,914, forward strand.
TGATTGTGATGATAGGTTATACATATACATTAGCAACCTTTCATTTTTTTAATGATCATAATGGAAAGAATGTATGATTTATTTTATCATTCTGAAATAATCATAAGATCATAAATACCATATTATTTATTAAAATATACTTATATGTATTATCCATGATATTTAATAATGAAAAATGTGTCCCATTGATTTGTGGAGGTGTTAGTCCACATGTAGGCATGAACAACATTATAAGTTTTCACTATAAGAGAGAAAATTATATATTACATTTCAATAATGATAGATATATTAGGTATATTATAAATATTCAGTTTATATGAAATATTCTAATTATCATTATCCTTATTGCATTTGATGTAAATCGTAATTTAAAAATAAATCTCATCAGTTTTCTAGGCGGTAGTCCGACATAAACATGAGTGACATTATCATATCCCCCACAGAATAGAATATCAGAAGATACATATGATATCATAACTGAAGAAGTACTCATATATTAAAAATATCATATATATAATATTAATAAATTATTATAACAATCCATGAGAGCTGATGATAGAAAAATAATGACATTAGTTTGCGAGGCTATTGTTTGTCGTACACATGGATTATGATTTCCTATACAATTTGATGGAAGGGGATATGGATTTATATTATTAAAAAATTAATAAAAAATTAGAATCGGGTAGATAATATTGATTTTATATAATAAGAATTTATAAATATTTTTTGTATCTGGAAATATAAATAAAAGAATTCACAGTTAATGAAGAAACATCTTCTTCAGACATCATATTCAAGTAAGAAGAACAATACATCATATGACATATTTTGTTATCAAACTACTATATCTACCTCATGGGACAGTAAGAAAGAAATTCATTTAAATAATTATTGTCTCATAAAAAAGGCTATGATGAAGTGAAATAGATAGGAGAGTGGGTGACCTTTTATATGTGAGGTGAGTGGAACAATTCTAAATAATGAATATAAAAATATGTAGCCACGTTTTTCTCATGCCACATGGCTCCAAAATAGTCTAATATCAACAATTATAAAATATATTTTTTGAATATTTCCATAAAATATAATTTATATAATTGTTTATGATATTTTAACCCTTATCATTAAAGGTGACCCCCTCTAATAAACTCATTTTCACCTTAATCGTGGTAATTAATTTTATTATTTTTATAATTCATTTTTTTAGATATATAGTTTCAAAATATTATATAATATAAATTATTTTAATTCCAAACACGGAATTAATTTTACAAAATTAAATTGAAAAAAAATTAAAGTTTTTAATTTTAAATTAATCATAAAAATGAAAAGATAAAGAGGATTTCATAGAATATTATTTTCAACAAAAAAATGATATTATATTTACTAAATGAATATTAAGTAATAATGTATGAAGAAAAATTAAAATTTATTGATATATAATGTAAAATATTCTTTTAAATTATTCATATTTTGGGAATATATTAATTAATTAAAATGGAGAAACATTGTGCACACTAAAACAGTTCTTGGAAAACCCTATTTTTATAAACCAAAATATACTTATATTAAAATACAATATAATGTTTTCTAAAAACTAATTAAGTGGATTAAATTAAAATAAGTCATATATATGATACTTAAATTATATTCATTACATAATTAGTCTTTTAAATTACTTAAATTATTTAAAATAAACGGCATTATAAAAAAATTAAAAATTTCCCTATTGATTAAAAACAATATTTTCTAAAAAATACCAATATATCATCCTATGTTAATTTTTATATGATGATTTCAAAAAAATATTTTTTATAATTATGATTCGAAATTTTTTTAATCATTTTTAAAATAAAATAATTATAATAAAATAATTTAATTAAAACTATTTATATTTTAATATAAAAATTAATTAATATTTTTATAGTGAATATAACTATATTAATAAAATTAAAAGATATTTATTCTATCATTAAATTATATGGTACATATTATTTCATAGTTGAACTAGCCATACTTTGTCACCTTCCCCATTAGGAATTCTAGCTAAAACATCACCTCCCAGTCCGATTTCTTCTCTCAATCACATCCAGTAACCTGAAACACAATGGAAGTCTGTGGGAAGGACCATTCCCTTATACTCATAGTTTTGGATAAACATGATATTCTATTTCATGTAACAAATAAAAACACCTTCTATATATTCCATATTAACAATATCATAGATAAATGAATACGTTTGGATTATTAGAAAATTATTTTTATTATAATTTTTTATTCTAGTATTATTATTTAGTAAATAAATAAATATTGAGAGATTAAATGAAAAATAATATAATGTAGAATAAAAATATCCTAATATGTATAGAATATTAATTAAATAGAAACATTAATTTAAAAAATAATCTATATAGAGAGAGGTATAGAGACAAAATAAACCCTTTAAATCATAACAGTGTGTGGGGTAAAAATATAAAACATTAAAATAGATAATTCTAAAAAACCATATAAACATTGAATATGGCAATATGTTATTATTCCATAAACATTTCATAATATAATACAACAATAAATTGGGAATATAAATCATCGTGATGAGATATAAAAATATTATAACCTAAGTTGATCAAATGTGAAGAATAAAGGAGTGTCATGATAGAAGTTTTTTTGTTATATATTTGTGTTAAAGGATAATATATAAATATTTTTTAATTTTTTAAATAAATATAATTCTTGTTGGGTATTCTTATAGATATTTCTTATGAAGGAAGTTAAAGTATTCAAGAACATAGGTTGTTATACTTGTTGTAGATATTAAGATGGTTTGATGGAAGAAAAATATATGAAAATATATTCCATGAGGTGTAACCATGTTTTCATTTATCAAAATATATATAATGGAATCCAAACCCCCATAAATATATATGTTATTCCATTAAGAATATGGTGTATTGAGATTTTATAATATCATGGGATTTCGAAATTATGATTGAGGATGTAATCATGGTCATAGAAAAAATGATGAAGGTAATCGTAGGATTGGGTGGAGCATGTAGTTCCTTTATATGATGATTTTAATGGATCCTATATGATTGATCCATTTCATTTTTAGTAAAATGTTTTTCTTTTGGGTGATGAAAATTTCAGGGGATGGGATTAAAAACATTAAATTAAATATTATGATTCAATTTTAGATATTATAGGGTAACATTTCCAAATTATTTACTAAATAATTATGATTATTCATGCGTGCAGTTTTAAAAAAAGGGAGATTTAGAATCCCGATGAACATGGTATAATACAGTTTAATATAAATATCATTTAAATAAATCTCGAGTAATGAGTGTCAAAATATTATTTTTTGGTGATGAATCCATGTCAATAATTAAGATGTTTTTAAATAAAATAAAATGAAAATGAGTTGATATATTGTATATATATTAATGGATGTCAAGGGTTTCATTATTAAGACTTATATTTCACTGATAAAAAATTGTTATGAGGGACCCTAAATAGTTTTTATGCCCTTTATTCAATTTATAAATATGGATCTATTATAAAATATGAAAATTTAAAATATTTATTAATGGATTTAATGTGAATATTTTACACTTTTCTAAAACCAATAATGACGTAACCCATAGAATGAAGAGTTTAATTAATTTTTTTTTATTTCCTCGTTAATAGATTGATAATTTCAGAAATTGTATAATGAATAAGTCACATTTATTAATGGGATAGACTAACTATATAGAATTCTGGTGATAGGTTATGTATAATGAGTTGGGACACATGAATTTGATTGACTGAGAAATATTGTTTAATGGTGATATAAAGTAAAATATTTATTCTTTAATAGTGTATTGGTTTTAGTTTGAGTCATTCATTTCAAAATTTCAACAAATAATATTTGTTTAACCTTATAATGACACAATCAGTATATAGAGAAGAATAAGGAGTCAGACATGGATTCTATAAGGATTAATTTTTAAACATTTATTCTTGAAATAATCTTTTTTTCTATGTATATCACGACAACACCAATTAATATTTCTTGGAAATATCTCATACATGTGAACCAACTTAAAATACTCACAACCCAAAACTATATTTTTTCTGTATAGATTATATGTTTTATTTCCCCGAATTGATAGGTTCATGTGATAATATTAAAGTGATAACATGCACTATTTTATGATGAAATTCGATAACCCTATTATCCCCACTATAAGGGTGGATTTGAAAATAGTTGTGTTAGATAAATTTATAAGATCAATATGGTTATCAATAAGTGATTCTAGTTCAATGTCTTATAAGATATAAGGATTGATGTGAATTAAAAAATATATCTTCTATTAGATGGATATAATTATTATATCCAGAATTATCTTATGATATATTATATACATTATAATTGGTAATATTTTTTAATTTTTACAATAAATTGGATCTATATCTGTGATTATATAATTTTATAATCTAATTAAAATAATAAGAAGATACGAAATATTGATATTAATGGAAAATATACCTTATCGAGAGAACACTCCAATCATATTTTGATGAGGGTGATGATATGTACATTAATGAATGTAATTTTATATATGTTATCTAATATCTAGTTTGATTCTATTTTTTTTATATCCATAAGTTCAATATCATTAAAATTAGTGAACCTTACCTTTTTTTTGGTTTTCTCAAATTTCTTTGTGTGGTTTAGTTCAATTCAGTTTTATTTTATCTTTACCGGGTTGATTCATTATATAGATAAATTTATTTTGGTTCTATTAAATTAATGATATTTAAAATATTTTCTACATGATTTAGATTAGTTTAGTTTTATTCCATACATTATTATCATTTATAATATATAATTTTATTTAGTTTAATTCTATTTGGATCAATTATATATAGTTTAATTCAATTTAATTTGATTTTTTAGATTATATTGGTTGGTATTGTTTGTCACGAACTAACCCGGGTCGACCCTGAACTGGTCACCCGAGCTGGTCCGCGACAAGTCCCGAGGGGCATTCCCAATCCCCCAGGGATGACAACCAGTGTCGGGCATCAAAACTAACAAGTGGGAACTATTTGGCCCATAAAAGAAAGACAGGAAAACAAATAAAGACTGAAACTAAAAACTAAAACTGGCAGCGAAAAGAAAATAAAACCGGGCATACCTTCATGTGACCTTCAATGTCACCACCAAACCAAAGACAAGACTTGCTCCAACAAGGGTAGTCACTAAAGAGAAACCTGAAGAAAAGCTGAACCTGCAACTGAAAATGTAAAAGATAGGCATGAGAACAAAGTGCTCAGTAGGGATTCCAAAGTAAACCACTGAATCCATGTATATCCTTTCCTCAGGAAATCCTTAACACAAGTTTGAAATGCAACTATAAAAATAGGTTTTTTCACATTTTAAAATAAACAGTAACCTTTTCCCATTTGAAAATCCAACGCACACTATAAATCATTCTCAAAACCTTTTTCTGCTTTACAAACAAAACCCAATGCAAATGATACCAAGGCTATGCTATAAAAGAAATAGGTAAACAATACATGCTAAATATATATATATATATATAAACCAGTGAAGCAGCAAGTAAAAAAATAATACAAGCTGAAACCATGGGCAATCCTGAACATCCCTAGACAACCCTTGGACGCACTCGGTTCAGAACCACCTGCCGAGATTTGGTGAAACCCCATAGTCTATAACCCACTGATTGCCCTCGTGAAAAAATCAGTGGCAATTCCCACCTGGCCTCTCAATCTACCAGAGGGCACCGGCCCGTCTAATCGGGGCTGGTTAGTAATCTTAACACAATAATTTATATGACGCTTAGGATCCCATAGTGGTTATATCACTGTGTTAGTAGGAGGCCCTCGCACGTGTGACTCATCTCACCACACTTGCCTACCCCAAACACAGATGCTTCCTATGCGTTCACCCATTAAGGGTTACCCTAGATAGGATCACCCCATATATACATATATAATCATTTCACATCAACAAAGTGCCAACCGGGCCTTCACGACATTTAAACCATTTCATAAATCATTTCAAGTTGCCAATCAGGCACACACATTTGTCAAACCACAATCATTTCCAGAAACCAACATGATTCACAAAATAATAAAATTCCATAAAGTCAACATTTGATTTCAAACCAAACTCAAACCTGAAACCATTTTAAAATAGCCAACCAAAATACATGTTCTTTAAAATTCGAACGCTAAAAACAATTTACCCAAAATTACACTTATCAAAGACACCACTTATCATCCTAGAAACATATGCACCCCAAAACACTTCTTAAGCATGTTTTTCACCTCATTCCAAATTTAATAAAACTTTTAAACCATTTATAAAATAATTCCAACTAGCACAAAAATGGTTTACACTAAAAATACACCTGATTCATATAAAATTACATAGACTCAAACAAGGAACCACCTGAAAACCCCCTTTTTTTATTTAAGAAGTTTTAAAAAAAATTAAAATAAAACACCTTAATAAACAGAAATCACTCAAATAGAACCTTAACCCAAATTGCACCCAATTTGCACCAACACAGACTTAATCAAAGAATCACACCGAAATATAATTTTGACACCTTCAAAAGAATTATAAACACAGTAATGAACAAAATAAGGGGTATTATAAAGCTACGAATCAATGAAAATAAATAATTCGAATAATGAAACTGTTAAAGAATGTGTCGGAAAGGATAAACCAGGATTCACCTACCTTAAATCAAGCGCAGACGCGATGCCACTTTAATGGAAGGATGAGCCGAGCCTCGCGGTACCTTCGCACACCCGTGCCACAAAGAAACACATACAAGTACAAACACGACATTTATGAATTAATTAAATTTCATAAAAACATCCAAAAAAATAATCAAACTAAAAAAAATACCCAGGACCAGGAGAGGAGAGGGCTACCGGCGAGGGGAACCACGGCCACACCGCAGTAAGGCGGAGGCCAGCACGGCAAGGCGGAGACCGGCGCGGCAAGGCGGAGACCAGCGCGGCAAGGCAGAGGCACTTCTCAAGGGTTTCGGGCTGGCCGGAAAATGGCAGAGGCACTGCGAAGGGGTTTCGGGCTTGTCGGAGGTTTGGGCTCGCCGGAGGGAGCACGGGCGCCGACATGGGTGGAGCGGCAGGGGGAGGTTGGACGGAGGAGGAGCCGGAGGCCGGCGGGGGCAGATTTCGGACGAGATCTGAGCAGCGATATCCGGGATCGGGGAGTGGTGCGTGGTGGCGCGGGGTCGGGCAGCGGCTTGGCCGTGAGGGAGAGTGGCGGGGTTAGCTGGGAGGTAGAGCGGCAGGGTTAGCTGGGAGGGGGGAGGGGAGTCAATGCGGGCTGCAGCAGTGGTGCAAGGCAGAGGAGGCGGGGTCGGCGCAAGGCAGAGGAGGCAGGGTGCGTCGCAGGGAGGAGGAGACAGGGTCGGTGGGATCCGCCGGGACCGGCGGTTGGTGCCAAGCGGGGGAGCGACGGGATCATCCGGGAGTGGGGAGCGGCATTGCGCCGCTGCACAGCCCGCAGGAGAGGAGGGAGGTGAAGGGGGGGGGGGTGCGGCGCCCCCTAGGGTTTCCAAAACACATATATATTTTTTTCCATTTAATTATTACAATTATATTAATAATAATATAACTACAATAATCATGATAATAATAATAATAATTTTAATTATAAAAGTTATAAAAATTTAACACTAACAATCGATATTATTAACATAAAAAAATTATTACTGTAAGCATCAGGCAGCGGCACGGCCACCTGGGCCAAACGCACGGGCACCGCTAATGGTGCGGTGACCGTGCACCGGCCCGAAAGTTGCCAACAATATTAAATTTGAAAATTTTTTAACCGGGACCCAGAAAAGAGTAAAAATAAAACATGGTCCAAGTATGGGGTGTGACAATTCTCCCAACCACAGACACTTTCTGCCCCCAGAAAGTCACCCAACCAAACAATAAACAAAACAAGAAACCATGCCTGACTGAAACCAAAAGAAACCAAAAAACAAGAGAATGAGAGAACCCAAGAGGGTTCTCCCCACCACAAGAATTCAACTAGAGCAGAAATTTAACATCCAAACATAGAACCCTGGGAGGGGGGGCGACACGAGAACTCCCAACCAACCCAAACTAACTTCTATAGCACGAGCGAACAACACCTCCGAGCAGAACATAACCCAAGCAGTGAACCCGAGCATAACTACAAATTCAACTCTTCCACATGCACTTATATCTCTAGATTAACACCGCTAAACCGAGATTAACCCACAAAAGGTCCAAAAACACTTTTAAGAGAAGCACGTGTTTTGGAGAACCACGTCCATTCTAACGGCTCTGCTTGGATTATAATTGGTCAAGCCCATCGTAACTTCACAACGAAACAATGAACTCACAACAACGCCAAAACTTTAACCAATACCAAAACAAGAACAAGAAGACTTTAAATGTTTCACCGCAAACACGGAACCCAAAATCCGAACTGGGGCTTCACACCCCCAACAACTCCTGACTGTGCCTGAGCTTCACCCCGAGACTTGTAGCTGGGGATCTGATGGCTGAAGCATCTCCAGCCTCATAGTCAGGCACTGAAATTTCTCTGGTCATAGCATCTTATTCAGGCGACACTTCCTACAGAACTTCTCTAGATGACCTAGACGGCTGCAACGATGACACGTCTTCGGAGGGGTGCAACATGACGGTTTCATGTGCTCGAACCGGCCACACTGGTGGCACACCACTGAACGGTTTGAAAGACTGGAACCCAGAACCACTGCAGGGGACTCTTTAATAACAGGTCCCTCTAGAACACCCTGCTCTCCAGACGGGGAACCTTTATGAGCAACTGGATGTGCTGGATTTCCGACCATCTGTGCTCCAGAGACTAACTCAGCCAGGAACGCCTCATCCACCATCTTCTCAAAATTATGGTCCTTAGAAGGGAGGACCCACTCCTTGATCTCTTGACGAAGACCCCCAATGAAAAGAGAAGTATTCATCAAATCCTTCGACTCTACCTCTGGAGAAAAGAACACAAGCTCCTTGAAATGGTCAACATAAGTTTTCACCATCCATTGTCCTTGTTGAATGCGCAGAAGCTCTTACCTTTTCTTCCCCTTCACCTCTTCGGGTATAAACAGTCGGACAAAAACGAACTTAAAGATGTCCCACGTCATCCCAACTTGTATTGATGGTGGGGCGAATAACTTCCATTCATCCAGGGATGGACCTTCGAACAGACCCAAAACGACATGGACTCTAACAGCTTCAGGAGTTCCTAATACCCTGAAGACACGCTCGACCTCTTCAAGCCACTCTTCTACCTCTAACGGACCTCAATCACCGTGAAGGATAGGCAACATCCAAGAAGGACCAAAAGCTCGGCATGACTTATCAAAAACCTTGGGGATCTTTCTGGGTGGCATTTTCTGAACAACATATAAAACAGAGATACAAAACCAATATCAAGTCGAAGCAATATCATTGAAAGTGCTTTCATCCAAAAAACATCCAGGTTAAAACCAAACAAATACAAACACAACACAAAAAACTTTTTTTTCATTTTAGATTTCAAAAATGCTTTCCTTCAAGGCCACTTTCCAAATACCAAAACCACTTTTCACAAGCCAAAAAATCCATTCCGAAAATCCACTCCTCAAGGAAAAACCAATTTTCAAAACCTTTATATTTCAAAACGTACCCAAAGAATCCTATGAATCATCACATGTGTGTCCACCCATTTTCATCCACATCATCCATAAACATGTTTCCCCACACACTTCCAGTACATACCCACGAACATGTGATCTTCCATAAAGAGTACCAAAGGTCACATCCTTTCCTCATCGAAACCCAATCACTTACCAAATTTCCAACCCAAAACGCTTCAAATTTTAAAATTCGCTTTACCAATTTAAAATTATTTCGTAGAAAACACTCTCATTTGAAAACCCACTTTCATTTCCAAAAGCATGCTTTCACCAACCATTATCAAATGGAGGACAACTTACAATGATTCGGGAGAATGAGGAACTAGCAGTTACGCTTAACCCGACGACGTGGTAGTCAGTCCCGCCCCAAGTGATCGTCAACAACTAGGAGGAACTTAAACTGTGCACTCAGACTCCACATGGGTCACTACTCCACCGGATGTCATGTCGTGACACCAGTTTGCCTCCGTTGTCATCCCTAAATCCAAAACAAAAACACAAGACTCAAATCCCAGACTACCCCTGGTGACTTGAGGTTCGGAACGAGTGAGGGTTCATGACGCCTTTCTCGTACCTACCTCCCGAGTCCCGACAGTCCTATTCTCCATCTACCGAACACCCCAAATAACAAGGGCCTCCTCTGATACCATTTTGTCATGAACTAACCCGGGTCGACCCTGAACCGGTCACCCTAGCTGGTCCGCGACAAGTCCTGAGGGGCGTTCCTGATCCCCCCGGGATAGCAACCAGTGCCGAGCATCAAAACTAACAAGTGGGAACGATTTGGCCCATAAAAGAAAGATAGGAAAAAAATAAAGACTGAAACTAAAAATTAAAACTGGCAGCAGAAAGAAAATAAAACTGGACATACCTCCATGTGACCTTCAAGGTCACCACCAAACCAAAGACAAGACTTTCTCCAATATAGGCAGTCACTAAAGAGAAACCCGAAGAAAGGTTGAACCTACAACTGAAAATGTAAAAGATAGGCATGAGCAAAAAGTGCTCAGTAGGGATGCCAAAGTAAACCACTAGATCCAAGTATATCCTTTCCTCAGGAAATTTTAAACACAAGTTTGAAATGCAACTATAAAAAGAGGGTTTTTCACATTTTAAAATAAACAGAAACCTTTTTCCCATTTGAAAATCCAACACACACTATAAATCATTTTCAAAACCATTTTCTGCTTTACAAACAAAACCCAATGAAAATGATACAAAGGATATGCTATAAAAGAAACAGTTAAACAGTACAGGATATATATATATATATATATAAACCAATGAAGTAGAAAGTAAACAAGTAATACAAGATGAAACCATGGGCGATCCTGAACATCCCTAGACAACCCCTAGACGAACTCGGTTCGGAACCACTTGCCGGCGTTTGGTGAAGCCCCATAGTCTATAACCCACTGATCTCCCTCATGAAAAAATCAGTGGCAATTCCCACTAGGCCTCTCAATCTACCAGAGGGAACCAACCCGTCTAATCAGGGTTGGTGAGCAATCGTCACACAATAATCTATAAGATGCCCAGGAACCCATAGTGGTTATATCACTATGTAAGTAGGAGGCCCTCGCACGCATGAATCATCTCACCTCACTTGCCTACCCTAAACACGAATGCTTCCTATGCGTTCACCCATAGAGGTTTACCCTAGATAAGAGCACCCCTTATATACATATATAATCAATTCACATCAACAATGTGCCAACCTGGCCTTCACAACATTTAAACTATTTCATAAATCATTTCAAGTTTCCAATTGGTCAAACACATTTGTTAAAACACAATCATTTCCAGAAACCAACATGATTCACGAAATAATGAAATTTTATAAATTGAACATTTGATTTCAAACCAAACTCAAACCTGAAACCATTTTAAAAAAGCCAACAAAAATACATGTTCTTTAAAATTCGAACGCCAAAAAAAATTTACACAAATTTAAACTTATTAAAGACACACTTATCATCCTAGAAACATATGCACCCCAAAACACTTCTTAATAATGTTTTTCACCTTGTTCCTAATTTAATAACACTTTTAAACCATTTATAAAACAATTTCAACTAGCACAAAAATGGTTTACACTAAAAATACACCTGATTCATATAAAATTACATAGACTCAAACAAGGAACCACTTGAAAACCCCCTTTTTCTATTTAAGAAGTTATAAAAAATTTATAATAAAACACCTTAATAAACAGAAATCACTCAAATAGCACCTTAACCCAAATTGCACCCAAATTGCACCAACACATACATAATCAAATAATCGCACCAAAATATAATTTTGACACCTTCAAAAAAATTATAAACATAAAAATGAACTAAATAATGGGTATTATAAAGCTATGAATCAATGAAAATAAATAATTTGAATAATGAAAGTGTTAAAGAATGTGTTGGAAAGGATAAACCAGGATTCACCTACCTTAAACCAAGCGCAGATGCGATGCCACTTTAGTGGAAGGATGAGCTGAGCCTCGCGGTACCTTCTCACACTCGCGCCACTAAGAAACACATACAGGTACAAACACGACATTTAGGAATTAATTAAATTTCATAAAAACATCCAAATAAAATAATCAAACAAAAAAAAATACCCAGGACCAGAAGAGGAGAGGGCTACCGGTGAGGGGAACCGCAGCCATGACGCAACAAGTCGGAGGCCAGCGCGGCAAGGCGTAGGCTGACGCGACAAGGCAGAGGCCAGCGCGGTAAGGCGGAGGCACTTCACAAGGGGTTCGGGCTCACCGGAATAGGGCAGAGGTACTGTGAAGGGGTTTCGGTCTCACCAGAGGTTCGGGCTCACCGGAGGGAGAACGGGCGCTGACATGGGTGGAGCGGCAGGGGTAGGTTGGCCGGAGGAGGAGTCGGAGGCCAGCGGGGGCGGCTGCCGGCCGGGATCTGAGCAGCGGGAGCCGGGATCGGGGAGCAGTGCGTGGAGGCACGAGTTCGGGTAGCGGCTCGACCGTGAGGGAGAGCGGTGGGGTCAGTTGGGAGGGAGAGCGTCGGGGTCAGTCGGGAGGGGGGAGGGGAGCCAATGCGGGCTGCGGCAGCGGTGCAAGGCGAAGGATGCGGGGTCGGCGCAAGGCGGAGGAGGCAGGGTGCATCGTAGGGCGGAGGAGGTGGGGTCGGTGGGATCGGCCGGGACGGCGGTCGACACCAAGTGGCTGAGCGACAGGATCATCTAGGTGCGTGAAGCGGCATTGTGCCACTGCACAGCCCGCGAGAGAGGAGGGTGGGGGGGGTGCTGCGACGCCCCCCAGGGTTTCAAAAACACACCCATATATTTTTTTTCTATTTAATTATTACAATTATATTAATAACAATATAACTACAATAATCATGATAATAATAATAATAATTTTAATTATAATACTTACAACAATTTAACACTAACAATCGATATTATTAACATAAAAAAAATTATTACTTTAAGCATCAGGTAGCGGCACGACCACCTGGGCTAAACGCATAGGCACCGCTAATGGTGCGGTGACCGCGCACCGGCCCGAAACTCGCCAACAATATTAAATTTGAAATTTTTTGAACCGGGACCCAGAAAAGAGTAAAAATAAAAGATGGTCCAAGGTCGGGGTGTGACATTGTTTATATTGGTTGGATTTTCAATATTTTTTTTATCATGGAACAATTTTATTATGATTACTTTCATTAGAATTAGTTTTATTTTATTAGATTCAATTATATTGGATTGGCTTAGTTTAAATAAATTTAGTTTGAGATGGACCAATTTAGATTTCCCCATTTTGAATATATATATATTTGAATTAAATTGATCCATATAAACTAATTTAAATAATTCATTTTTGACTATAAAATTTTCAATATAATTATATTTAACTCAATTTAATTTAGGGTTGTTTTATTTAGCTATATTTAATTTTGATTCATTTTTTTTCATAATTCTGTTTGACTCTTTTTCATTTGGTTTGGTTTGTTTTAGTTTGATTTGACTTAGTTTGTTTCTTTTTTATTTAGTTTTATGATATTGGTTTATATGAATATGGTTTGGTATAATTTATTTCAAATTAGAACTTATAGATTAAAATTAATTTCATTGAATTTGGTTTTATTCAATTTGATTTAACTTTAATCGTTTTGGATTAATTAAATTTAAAATTATTTATTTATATATGGAATGACGTTTTTAGTTTTTGTTTAATAAATCTCAATTAATATATATTTAATTGGGAATATTCAAATTTGATTCAATGTATTATGGTTTAGTTAGGTTGTGATCAATTTAGTTTTTCATTGTCAATTTGTGTAGGCTATTATTTTTCCATATATAATTTTTAAATTTTTATTGATTATTTCCAAAAAAAATTATTTCAACAAAATTTTATATATTTTATGAGATTAAAAGTTTCCAAATTGAAATAATATAATTTGGTTTTATTTTTTTGGCTTTATTAGATTCAAATTAGTTGTTTCCAGTTAATTTTGTTTAAATTATTTTAATTTTCTTTTTATTCAATATGTTTCAGATTAGTGTAGTTTTAATCATTTAATTTATAATATGATATATTTTATTAAGTTAATTTCATATTATTTCAATTTATTTTATTTCATTGTTTTTTTACATGAAATAATTTAATTTTAAACCATGCAACATAATTTATTTATTATTGATTTAGATTAAATTCAAGTTTTTATGGTTAGTTTCATTTATTATAGTTTGGTTTAGTTGATATCTCTTCCATTTCGTTTGTATTATATTCACCCCTTTTAAATCGGGTTGTTTTAAATAATTTTTGTTCAATTTTTATTTAATTTGTTTCGGTTGGTTTTATTATGCTCAGTATGGCCTAGATTTAAAATGTCAATATCTTTTGAAATATATTTTCTTATAATTTTCTCAACTGAGATTAGTTTGGATAAAATATATTCTATTTGTATAGATTTAGTTTTTATAGGATTTTATTGGCCCATTTTAGTTTCATTTTGATCATTTTTATTTCATTTATTTTGGTTATATTTTTTATCTTAACATGAATCATATTTATTTGGTTTATCCCCTTAAAATTATTCTATATACATTTTAGCTTAGGTTCTGTTAGTAATATACTATTTGGGGATATTATGTTTTGTTTCATTTAGTTTTTTACTTAAAATTATATAGGATAATTTAATGAAATTTAAATTCAGTTGACGCTAATAATTTAGTTCAATTTTTTTTCTATTTGTATTAACTTCAGGTTGATTTGGATTAAATAAATTTGGTTCAAATAATTATGTTTAGGCTTGATCTGTTTTTATGGTTTTTAGGCCATTTCGATTCAATATTGGTGGTTTGTTTTAAATAGAATTGGTTATTCATAGTTTCATTTAACATATATATATTTAATAAAATATTGATCAATATATTTATTTTCAAATTGATTTTGATAACATTTAGTTGATTCAAGTTTATTTTCTTGAATAAAGTTCTATTTGATTTATTTGTATTGATTTTCATTGCTTTAATTTTTTTATTTGACTATTTTAGTTTTGAAGTAGATAATTTTAGTTTAATTAATTTAAATTGTATTTGGTTATGTTAGACTTGGTTATGGGTGATTTGATTGTCATTTCGTATTACAAATACATTTTACATTGTTTTGTTTCATTTTATTCGTTTTAGTTCATCTAGGATTGATTTATGTAATTTTTTGTTAGTTCTAGTAATTTCAATTAAATTTTTATGATTTAGATTGTTTTAGGATGGATTATATTACCAAGGTTTATGTTAGTCTAGTCTAGTTTGTTTTATATGGTTTTTAGTGTATCATCATCCATTTATATGTATTTTGATCATTATTAAACCCTCTCAATATTGTTATTTATTATTATTTATTATATTATTCACCTATAATTATTCTTTTTTAATAATTAATTTTTTTATTATTAACAATTTATTATTTTATATTTTATTTTATTCCTATATTATTACTCTAAAATTTATGATGAGAAATTTTAAATGAGTGCATACCATCTTAATTATTTATTCTGATAACAATCTTATTATTCACATGAAATATGATCCCAACATCTTCATTGAACCCCAAATTTGTTCATTATAGACCCATGGTTAGGGACACCATGTTGAGAACTGTACTCATGTTTATGACCTCACATTTAGAACCATCCACATGTTTGGTATCCTCAAATTTAGAATAAACATCTCTTTTTTATCCTCTCATTTTGTATAATCCTAATGTATATCATCTATTTAGGAATATACCTATAATTTAAGATCTTCATGTTGGGTATATACCTCATGTTATTTGGAATCATTTTATGGAATTTTCAAACCCAGGATGTTATGATTAATCATTGAAATCATAATTAATGTTTCATGATAATTTTATGGCATTCATTTTTTTGTTATCACTTTCGAAATATCTCATTGTGGGATTTTTTTATCTTTCAGACAATAAAAATACTGACTCCTTAAAAAACTATTTGCCTTTATTGTGCATTTATAATTTTATTATCCTCTGGTACTCTGATCAAAACAATAACCACCAGCCAAATAATTGAGTTTTTTTATTGTTATGGATAGTTATTGAGTTTATATTAATTGAATTAAATAGAAATTATGACTGAATACATTATTTGGATCCTAAAAAATTATTGGATTCTTGTCACTATTTTTTTCTAGTTTTCATATTTTTAGTAGGCTAGGAACCTATAGAATAATTTATTTTTATTTATTTATTAAATAGTTAAATTTATTATAAATTTATAATTAAATGTGTGCTATTTATATAAATTAAGGACTTTATATGGATTTAATATTATCATAACTATTGGAATAGTAATGTGACCATTATGAATAGTAATTTTCTCATTAGAATAATAAAATCACATATGAGTTTATAAATAAAAATTTGGTTTCTCATATGTGAAATTAATATATATTTATATCATTTTATAAGTAAAGAAATGATTTTATAAAATTATAAAATAAGTGATTGTTTTTTTTGAAACATAAATGTTTTTTTAAAATTTTATAATAAATCATATTATTCTAAAATATTATTTTCATAAGATTTAATAATAATTTAATATTTTGTTTTATTATAATAATATGACAATTTTTTGAATCTGTAGATTATTTTTCAAAGTTTTATAAAATTGGTTAAAATATAAGAAATAATATTTTTTATATAAATGATGAATTTAATTAAAAATTATATTTATCATATTTAGATAATTAATTTGATAAAATGGAGTCCATTTTTTAAATATATGCATCATGAAATCTTATGGTGATTTTGTTGGGATTTTTCTAAAATAGTTGATGTTTTAGTGAATAGTGCACTACTGTAATTTACAGTACTTAATATTATATGTTAAATACATGTATTTATGAGTCATGGATGACATATGGATGATATAAGAACTAATTATTCTGAAATAAAATTATCTACTTACTATATTTAGTCATGGGAATCAAAACTATTGATAGTCTTGAACCAAATTATTAAACAAATGTATAAAAACTCAAAAACACCCCTCTCCTCTCCTTATAAAAACCACCCCTCAAAAATCCTTCTCCTCACACATCCAAATAATTTTTTCTTGAATAAATTATCACTAGTAACCTTACCAATCCTCTTACACACAACTAATACCTACTTGTATCACTGAAAGACAATATACAAGTTCAATAATGAGGTTATTAAGGAGATGATATTCAATAGGTAACTCCTCCTTATTTATCATTTCAAATTCATTATTACCTTATTTATTTATACCTTATTCTCACCTTACCTATCCAATGTGCAATGTAATATCTAGTATCATATCTATACTATAATTTTTTTTAATGGAATATCCATCAACAATCCTCTTCTCTTCTCCTCTAATTCAAAAAACATGAAAACATCACCAGTAACATGTTTATTCACCACCTTCATGGACGATGAGTTTTCATTTTCCATTACCACCATGATGGCTGGTCAAAAAAAATTATTATGGTTAATGTACATTTTAATATGTATATTATAATGTTCTTAATATTCTCAAACTAGTTTATAGACATAATATTTAATAAAATGAAACTAGTTTGTGATGGTAAAAAAACTACCAAAAATGTAACAAAAAATTTATGATTAATATTTTATCTAATTAATCATCCTCATATCAGAAAAAAATGATATATTAGATCATATATAATTATGTAATTATATTAATACCAATTCATTCAAATCTCATAGTTCTATATCCATTTAAGGAAAACTCCCATAATTATACTCAAGTGAAATAACCATAATAAATTGAAATGAACACTCTTGGAATGAAAAAATTGAACTCTATAACTCATCTAAATTTCCATAAATAGATATAATAAAATTATAATAAATAAAATAAATGTTGAATATGTTATGTATTTAGTAATTAATTAATCTAATTTGAATATCCAATACATTATGTACAAGTGTATAATGGTTTTTGAAAAAAAGGTCTGGGAATTATAAACTCAATTTCCATTCTTTGAGTTAACCTTATACTTCATTGATTATGTCATGCTATGATTATTTGGGAAATTAATTTTCATCATTAGTTTTGTATTATTTTTCCTTAAATTTAATATAGATATTCCATTTATTTTATTAATTATCAATTCAATGATATGATATTTGTAAGAGACATTAATTTTAAACATACTCTTTAATATTTTATTTACAAAATGTTTGTAACAAATATGGAATGAATATAATTTACCACATTCATTATTATTTAATTATTTTAATCTTCATTTACACGTTTATAATTTTTTTCAATAAAATGTTTTCATTTATGAGTGCATGGATTGTAAAAATGAAATGTTATTTAAAAATTGAAAATTTATTTTCATTAAAAATATCTATTTTATAAAATAATTATGTTTTATGATAATGATATGATTCTTAAGATTTGTTATGATGATGGGTAGTTAAATGATAAACAAACGGATGGTCATCCCATTATAGCTCTCTAATGTATTGGGTAAAGAAACATAGTTAACTAATTATGTTTCCCCTTTTAGATTATGGGAATATAATGTTATGGTTATTCCAAGAGAAAACAAGATGGTTACTCCCTATTTTGAAACAATGGATGATTTTTATATAATATTGATACAAAAATGATGCCAAAAGTTACCTTTTATGAATTATTTATTCTTGGTATGGTTTTAGAGGAAACATTTTATTTTATACGGTAAGATAAAGAGATTATGTTTTATGTGTAATAGTTATAATTTTGTGAAAGTATTTTCATTATTTGGATAATAATTTCTATATTCCTTTTTATAACCCTTACTGAGATTATTTTTATCATCCCATATTTTAAAATATCTTTCAATGGGTTTATATATTGGTAAAGAAAATGAATAATTCATGTTTAATTTCTGGAAGGTTTCTAATAGAATGAAACCATGTTTTATTTTAAATGTTTCCTATGGTGAAAAAATGGATATTGTGTAGCAATGTCTACTTTGAAATATATGAGTTTATATATATTATTGTATGTCCAAATTATCTAAAACTATAAATCTAAATGATATTTGGGAATGTTTGAAAGTGAAATCTATTTTAAATAACTTGATTGTGTAATTTTTGATTTTGGGTCCTTACTGTTGGTATCTGTGAAAGGTTTAGATAACACAAGGGGTTAGAAAAATGTTAACAGAATACCCATAAATGATTTTAATTTTTCATTAAGATGAAATACTATATAATTTAAAGATTATTATGTCGATTCATCAAATATATTTCTATTCATATTAGATTGTGTAGAATAAATTAGGATTCTAGAGTATGAAGTCATTGAGGGGATGATATCCTTCTAAATAGAAAACCTAGAATGGTTTAAATTGGAACCAAGTAGTTTGTGATGATAATGGATATGTTTATGCATGCTATAAATGGTGGTATAATCCATGAACATGATCAGATTGATCGTCTATAGAGGAATATATCAATAGTGTAACAATTTATGATGCAACTAAATATTTCATTTAGTGGATCCTCAAGCCAAGTTTTACCTAATGGGTGGATTAAATATCTAGAAAAGTTTTTTGATGTCATGGGGTGTTCATACCATCAAAAGTATAGTATTATTATTTAATGTTTTGAAGGTTAATCCTATAAATGGTAGTCAAAATTCCTGAATATAAGGGATAGTGAAGAGATTTCTTATTTGAAATGGGATTAATTAAAATATATTTTCTTTATAAATATTTTCCTTAGTTGACTCAACTTAGGATATAAGAACAATTCTTGGAATTCAAAGAGCAGGAGGATTCATTGGCTATATAAAAAATAAAAACTCACTCAATTGATGAGGTACACCAAAAAACATGTCTGATATGGGGAGAAGATAGAAATTAAGTTTCTTAATGATAATGTTCTATTTACAATACTATAGAAAAATTGGTCGATGTGGATGGAAAAAAAAATTAATGAATAAAATATTTTGATGAATATAAAATTATGTTTTTATTTTGTGAGAATTGTGATAAAAACACACTGGGGAATGCATTTTGAGTTCTTGTTAATGTTTTTGATGTGATATGTTTAGTAATATGGATTGTAATTGCAATGAAAAATATAATGGTATTGGTAAGATCAATTCTGATATACATATAGTACAATGATTTAAATGTAATAAGATGGGTCATTTTACAAACTATTTTCCGAATAAAAACCCAAATGATGATAACTAGTAATAATATTTGAAGATTTGTGTGGTGAAATACATTTCAACTACTTTATATGATTTTGAGCCATTAAACAAAGTGGTATCAAGTGCATTGTTTGTTTATCAGATTATGTTAATGTTTTGTTTGATACATGGTCTACACATTCATTCATTTATGATAATTATTTTAGTAAATTAGAAACTCCACTTCAAGAAATGAAGATATATCTTATGTTAAAAACACATTAGGGAAATATTATGGAAAAAAATAATTATAATAATATTCCTCACAATTTTTGTGGAATGAATATACATGAAAACTATGTTTACATTCACCTAGTATCATTTTATGTTATTCTGGGTAAGGAATGGATTTCAATTTACCATTATAGGAAAGATTGTGGAGTTGAATAATTTTTTTAAAATGATTTTGTGTTTTTATAAATAAATAAACCCATATCATTGATAATATGTCATGATATAGAGAACTATTAAAATATAGAAATTAATGTTATCTTTCATGTATTATTGAAAATCAGTGATCTGTTCAAATTAATGATATTCAAGATGATTATTCTGGTATTATAAATGATTGAGAGGTCGAGTTTATGATTAATTTTTTCCTTGATGCTTAAAATATTTCAAAAACTCCTAATTAAATATCTCAATTAGAAATTTTATAAAGAAAAATAAGTTATAGGAGTTTCTAGATAATGGTTTTATTTAACCCAACACTTTAAGTTGGGAGATCCTGTTTTTTTGTAAAAAAATAAATATCAATGAGGGGTTTCAATGATTATAAATAATTTAATGACATTACTATTAATATTAAGTATCAATTTTTTCATATTTATGATTTTTTTGATTAGTTCCAAGAAGTATAGTACTATTCAAATATTCATCTCAAGTCGGGGTACCATCAGATAAATGTGTTGGAGGATCAAATTCTCAAAAAAGTGTTTTAGATAAGACATTGTCATAATGAGTTTATATTCATTCCCTTTGGTTTAAAAAATAATCTTTCTATAATTATGGATCTTATTAATAGGATATTACATGAATATTTTTATATGTTTGTTATTGTATTTATTGATGATATTTTGAATTATTCAAAAACATATTAGGATCATTAAAATTATTTAAGGTTTTTTTATAAACCCTTAAAGAAAATAGATTATATAATAAATTTAGAAAATGTGAATTTTGGTTACCATAGATTTATTTATTTTTGAACAGTATAAATAGGGATGGAATAATAATTGATCCTTCCAAAAAAATGTAGTTTATGAATATCCAAGACTTACAAATTTTATTAATATTTTTATTTTTCTTTGATTAGAAGGATATTACTAGAGGTTTGTTAAAAAAATCATTTTAATTTATCCAACTAACTAAGTTAAAACAAAATGGGTTAAAATTTATTTGGATTGAAGATTTTGATGTTTATTTCTAGGAACTAAAAAGTAGGTTGGTGAATGTTCTAGTGTTGTCCTTTATTCCATAAATTTCATGTTTTTATCTATATTGATGCTTCATTAAAGGGGTTTGGTGGAATTATGATGAAGAATTATAAATTAATTTCTTACACTTCTTGAAAATTGAAACCTACAGATTTAAATTATCCCAGACATGATTTAAAATTTTGTCTATGGTTTTCTCTTAATAAATTTGGAGACATCATTAATTTGAATCTAAATATTAAATATATTCTTTTAATAAAATTTTTATGTATATATTCACTTTGATGGAATTTAACATGAGAAAGGGGAGATGGAATGAACATATAAATAATTCTGATTGAACAGTTAATTACTATCCTTGAAAAAAAGATCATGTGGATAATGCTTTGAGTTAGAAAAAGAATACTATAATAACCATGATATGTCTGGAACATGAAACATTGCTTAATGAATTTATTAATTTTGGATGGGAAATTGTTGGTGTGGTAAATTCCACAATTTTGTTTCAGGTGTCCGTGAAATAATCTCTATCAGAAAACATTAATCAAGATCATATGGAAGGCTGTGAGTTAGATATAAAGGTATAATTTTTTAAAAAGGTAATGTTTTCAGAACATATCATTGATAATAATTTTGTTTGGAGATTTTGGAAGATATTATGTGTGCCTTATAACTCATAGTTTAAGAAAGGGTAATTAAGTGAAGCCCATAGTTTAATGTTTTAGTTCATCCTAGAATCTATAAAATGTATAGAGACCTTTAGAAGTATTACACGAGAGATTGAATAAGAAGTGATTTTTAGGACTTTATAATGTGTTGTTTTTCTTATCTATATGTGAAATTAGAATAAAAATTATCATAGGGGATGATTCATACTTTTCTAATGCCAATAGTTGAAATGGGAAAATATATCCATGGATTACATAGTTGGATTACCAAAAACATATCGATATAAAAATGTGATTTGGGTTATTGTGGATTGACTAACTAAATACACACATTTTATTCATATTCAAATCACTCGGTCTCTAGATCAACTTTATCCATTTTAACTTAAAGAGATATTCAAGTTTCATGGGTTCCTCTCTCCATTTTATTTGATCATGATCTAAGGATCATGTATAACTTCTGGAAAGGCCTTCAATAGTCATTGGAAACTGAATTAAATTTCATCAATTATTTTCATCCTCAATATGATGCACAATCAGAGTGAACAATTCAGAAATTGGATGATATGCTCTGAGCTTGTTCAATGGTTTACTAGGAAAGCTAGGATCAATGTATTTCTTGGGTTATGTTTTCTTATAATAATAGTTTTGATTATAGTATATAGATATAACATTATGAAGAATTATATGGAAATCGATGTCAAACTACAACATTTTGGGATGAATTAAGAAAATGAATGTTTATGGGACTAAAACTGGAAGAGTAAAAGACAGAGACATTTTTGCAGATTCAATGAAATATGAGGAAAACTAAGATTATGAAGAAAATATGTGATTATAATAGAAGTAAGGACATTTTATTTTAGGTAGATGATTATTTATTTCTCAAAGATACCCCATAGAAAAGTGTGATTCATTTTGGTAATAAGGGGAATATGATTCTATAGTTCATTAGACCCTATGAAATATTAGATAAAGTTTGATTAGTTTCCTAACGAGTGTCTTTGACTTTGAGTTTGTCTAAGGTAAATAATTTTTTTCATGTTTTGACATGAAGAACATTTGTTCCAGATTTATCTATTGTTCTGAACCATGTGGTTGTTCAGTTGAAAAATAAACATTCATACGAGGAAAATACTGTTCATATTCTAGATCAAAGGGAACAAGTAAGGTAATTCCTCAAGATAAGGTTTTGTGGAGAAACCATATGGTTGAAGAAGCAACATATAAATCTGAAAATTCTATGAGGGAAAGGGATACTCACTTATTAAATAAATATATAAAATTTTGAGGATGAAATCTATAAAGGGGGACTAATGTAAAAACCATAGTATATATTGATTAATTTTTTCCAATTATTTAATTAAATAGTTAAATTAATGATAAATTTATAATTAAAGAAGAGGAATTTATAGAAATTAATGAATCTATGCTAATGGAATAGTAGAATGATTGGTGGAATAGTAATGTGACCATTAGGAATAGTTATATGGAAATTAGAATAATAAACTCACCTATGAAAGAATAAATAAAATTTATGTTTCTCTAATGTTAAAATATGATATACTAATATCATAGAATTAGTAAATAAATGTTTTAAAAATGATAAATTAATTATTTTTTTTTGAAACATAAAAGATTATTTAAAACATTATAAAAAATATAATGTTTTGAAATATTTTTTTTCATAAAATAGATTTATAAATAAATATTTTTGTTTTATTTTAAAAATAATATAATCTTATGAGACCTTAGTAAATTTTTAAATGTGTCATAAAATAATTTATAATATTAAAATCGATATTTTATGAATAAATAACAATTTTAATTAAAAATTGAATATCTCATATTTAGAAAACTATTTTCATAGAAATTATACAATTATCTATATCAACATTTAATAAAATTATTTGGATTATTTATTCATATTCTTATGAAATAGTTCAATTTTTAGTGAATAGTGAAATACAATAATTTATAGTATTTAAAATGATATGTTAACTTCCTAAATTTGCGAGTCATTGATAATTTATGGATGATGTAAATGATCATTAGTTCAAATTCCCAATCTCCATTAACTGTATATAGTCATGGGAATCAATGGTACTAGTAGTTTTGGGCCAAAATAATAAACAAATGAATAAAAATTCAGAAACACCCCTCTCCCCTACCTATAAATACCACCCCACATCACCCCTTCTCCTCACACCTCAATAGCCTTCTATATTTACTAAATTCTACCAAATTACCTTCCCAAGACTCTTACTCAAATCCAAGGCCCATATGTCTCACCAAAATACCAAATCAAATTTCCTTAAAAAGTTTTTTATGGAGGTGATATTCAAATGAAAAATCCGCATTCCTTATATTTAAAATTAATTCTTTATTTCATTCATTATACCTTATCCTCACATACCCTATCCAAATTTGTATGATAACTACAACATCATATATATAAAAGAATGAAATTGTGTTAATGAAATATCCATCATCTAACCTTTTCTCTTCTCCTCTAAATAAAAAACAAAAAACATCATCTGTGACGTCTCGATTCCTAACCTTCATGGATGATAAGCTTTCATTTTCCATTATAAAATTCAAGGATTTTCAATTTCCCTTCATCGATTTTCATTTGTACGTCTGATGACCTTCGTCATTAATGATATCTGTCTTTTCTTAAAAAATGAAACTAGTTTGTGTTGTCATAAAAACAATTAAAAATATACCAAACATTTATTATTAATGTTTTATATAATGAAAAATCCTTATATAATAAGAAAATTATATATTAGATCATTTAAAAGTATGTAAGTATAATAATACTATTCTTTTAGACTTTTAGTGTTTTTCTTCTATTTGACATGAACTCCCATAATTATACTTAAGGTAACCGACCTTAAAACCCTTAAACAAACAGTCCTAGAAATTTGAATTTTAACTCTATAACTCATCAAAATGGTCATAAATAAACGTTATAATATTAAAATACATATAATTAATAACAAATAGGTTATATATTTATTATTAATTGAATCCAATTTTATTATACATGACATTACCTATAAGTGTAGAAATGATTTGGACATAAGGTATGTGAATTCTTAAACCAATTCCCAGTCTTGGGATAACCTTCTACTGTATTAATTATTCCATGATAATATTATAAGTGAAATTAAATTTGACAATATTATGTTGTATTTTAGGGATTTATAGTTATTTCACATATTAAATTAATTCGATTAATTCCCACTTTATGATATAATATTTTTAATGGACTTTACTTTATAAATATTGTTTAATTTCTTTATAAAAAGTTTTTAAACATATACAACATCGAAAATATTTCATGAATTCATGAAGATTTTATGATTTCAAGCTTTATTTACAAGTTTAAAATTATATTTTCATATAAATTTTTTTCATTTATGAGTCCTCAGCTTGCTAAAATAAAAAGTGATTTCAAAATGGAAAATTTATTTTCCTCAAGAAGGTTTCTTTAATGCTTGCTTTATGTGTTATGGTCATGTTATTATTACTTGGAATTGTTATGATAATGGGTGATTTTGTGATAAACTTTGGGTTGGCGAGCCTGTTATTTTTCCCCAATTAATTGGGTAAAGGGACTATGTTAACTAGTTAGGTTTCTCCTAAGAGAATATGGTAATATACTATGATTGTCATTCCATGCGTAACTAGGATGGTTACTCTATATGTATCTTGGAGAGATACATTAAATTTAAGGTTTATATAAAAAATATTCCAAAATTTACCTTTAATTTTTTTTATTCTTTCTATGGGTTTATATGAAGGTTATGATTTCATAAGGTATGCAAAAGATATTATGTTTGATGTGTAAAAGTTACAACTTTTTGAAAATGATTTGATTTCTGGACTAACAATTTCTTTATTCCGTTTTTATGTCCCTTACTAATTTTTTTTCATCCCAAGTTTCAAATTTTTTTAATAGTGTATATGGATGGGTAAAGGAAAGGATGAAATTATTTTTAATGTCCTTGATTTTTTTTATGGAAGGAAATATTGTTTTATTTTAATAGTTTACTAATGTAAAAAAATAAGATTTTTTATATAAGCATATAATTTATAATATATGAGTTTCTATGTATAAGATTATGACATTATTCACTAAAAATACAAAACTATCAGTTACATGGGAATGTAAGAATGTGAATTCCCATTGAATTAACACAATTTTGTTTTTCAAAGGTCGAGTCCTTACAATATTAGTTTGGATATATATTTGTTGATGATATATCAAGCTACAAAAGTATGGTTTGTAATATTATTAATCTATTATAAATAAAATTAAATTTTATAAATATAATTCTGGATAATCAAATAATGAATTAGTTTTTTTGAGGTCATATATGTTAACTATATCATAGGATTGTAGCGTGAAACAAATATTCTAAACAATTGAAGTTAGATTATTTTATAATCAGATTTTTGGTGTAGAAACTACTAAATATATATATATATATATATATATTATTAACTATTTTAAAATTACATATTTTGGTAAGTGTATTATTTATATAGGATCAGTTAGGAAATTATTAAATAATTTATTAATGATATATTTAATGAAATTTATATTTAAAAGTATTAGAATATTTTTAATTAACATGTGTAGATCATCATGGAGATTATTATTATAATATATTAGATCACCAATGAAATATTTGAATAATTAATTATTATTTTTATTAGTTTAAATTATAATCATTATAATTTATTTAATTAAATTATTTAATAAAAATTAAAAAAATTATATAGAAAATAATTGAATATATTTTATCTAATTATATTGAATTTCAGATTTCAAATTATTCAAGACAATTGTGATGTTTGAAATACATTGAAAATTCATATTCTAAATATATAATAAATATAGTGGTTATGTGGAATAACACACTAATGAAAAAAATATGAAAGAAAATAATGACACACTAAACAAAAATAAATAAATGTATTATTCTTTTTTGGTGACTTTAATTTGAATAAAAATGCATAATGTTATTAATGATTTATTGGATTCTACTAAACTTTATTGAATATCAAAAAATATGTTAGATGTAGTGGAATCTATGAGCTACTATTGTTCAATAATTTTATATATAATCTATATTCTATAATTGAAAACTTGTTTTACTCAGTAATGGTGTAGGGTTATCTTCTATAACTGACTGAAAGTTAACTATTTTATTGATTTTGAATAATGCACTATACACAGGATACCAAAAAACACATCATGGTGGTCTAAAGTAATGTCGTCCCATTACATCATTAACAACAAAATTCATCCCCTCACTATGAAAGGAACCCAAGTTAAGGAAGGAGTACATACTTTGATTTGTAGTTTCCATAGATGACAAAAAATCCGCCACCTTGTTACCCTCCTGCCATGTGTGATAAACCTCAGTATGATTTCTTATGAGGATTTTACATTTCTAGATGATGTAATAAATGCTCTAGGGATTGCTGCCTTTGCCTATCAATAGTTTAAAAAGAATCATAGGGTTTGTCTTCACCATCTTCAAAATGATTTGACTTTGGTTGCATATCTCTAGACCCTCGACCAGCAATTGAGCTTCCATCTGCAATACATCACCACTTCTATATGCAGCTGCAAACACTACAATTACTGACCCCTCCTAGTTTCTAACAACACTACTACCGTTCATGTCCCCACTTAGTAAAGACCCATCTATATTTATCTTGATAATCTCTCTAGGTGGCCTCCATCTTACCCAGCTTCCCTACTCTATAATACCCACTTTTTTGTCACCTGAGAGGCTCAGAATTATAGAATTCACTAAAGACGTAGAATGATAGTCAGGAATTAATCTGACCAGATCCAGAAATGGGTTATTAATTATAAAAAGCATACTAGCCTAAGATCCATGAGTGTTGTTGTGGTGGGCCTCATTTCCAGACTTTCATAAAACCCAACATCCCATGATGAGGATGAAAGTTCTAGGTTTCCTATCTACCCCATGGGAGCCAGCTACTCTAAACAACGAACAGATGAAATTTTTCTATACCCCACTAGACCCGTCCCAACCGAGGAAGGAACCAAAGGCCTGTAATATCCCTCTCATCTATTCACTAGCATAGAATAAGTGCCCCACTGTTCATGGTTAAAGGACCTACAACACCAACACCTAGAAGTTATGTTTACTCAAATGCATTTAAAATTACCATCAGAGAGAAATGATTTATTCCTCACATGCCACAATAGAAAATTGAATTTGGAGGGAATATCTTTGAACCATAGAGTCTCCCCCCACGAATCTTCTTTCAATAAGTCCCTTGTCACACCTGTAAAGTCTTTGATGGAGAATACACCCGACATAGAGCCCGTGGAAATGAATAAGATATTAAGGTTCCCTAATAATGAACCTGACATGTTGTATGGTGTGAAATTCCTACATTCAGATGTTATGTTTTCGCAAAAAAGGAACTTTATTGTGAAAATCACCATGCTTTTAGAGAGAGAATTGTTAGACTGGACTATGTGATCATTATGTCTAAATCCACTACACATCATCATTTAATACCCTCTATTTTAATAATTTTTTTGATTAATTACATGATGTTAATAGAGACTAACATGATCAATTTATTTCAATAGGGATGATATAAATTTTTCAACATTTTTAAAAGTATAAATGTTATACTTACTATTACTTCTCCTTGATCATCATTTTTGAAAAAAAGGTGTTATTAGAGGGAGGATCTATTTATGTCAATCAAATTATACATATTGTTAATTCTATATAATACCAAAAATGAGTATCATAAGAAGTGATATTTTGGATAATATTGATGATTTGTTTCTCTAACATTCATGACATTAAAATCTAGATTATGATTAATTGAAATGTGCAATATTTGAAAAGGTACAACAAAAAACCATGATCCTTACATCAATGGTGATTATTATGTTTATTAGAAATATCACGTGATTATATATTTAAATAATATTGGATTGAAAATTTATTTTATGCTATCATAAAATATGATATTCCTAAAGGTTATATGGGGAAGTATAGTTCCACTCAAGGGGTTAATTATGAAATCAATTTAAGGGATACATATGATATTATATTTTTATTAAAAAAATGAATTCAATAAAGTCTCTTAGTGTAAAAATTATTTTGAAATTTGGGTCAAAATTTCACCACCTTTGATGGAACTACTAATGTTCAAAAAATAAGCTACAACGCTATTAAACCTAAATATTATCCATTTAATATGTATCATTTTGAAATAATTAATCCAATGAATGGGATACTGACTGTATTTTTCAATAAATTTTGTTCCTTTAAAACTAAAATAACTTAATTTTATTAGGTGATAAGGGTACATAGATTATTACCTTCATAGTGGAATGTAATATAGTTTATTATTTCAAAATAAAAATTAGTTAATGATTTAAAAACAAAGGAATTTATTGGAAAAATGATGATTTATGAATCCAAGATTCACGTTGAAGATGGAGATCATATTTTATAAAAAAATTAATATGATGCACAAAATGTTTTTGACAATGGATTTTGTAATTAAGATTATCATGATTTTATTTTCTGTGGTGAATTATAAGATAATTCTAGAGAATTGAGATTGTGGTATAAAAAAGGAAATTGGAAATTAATTAAGATCAAACAGAATGAGGATATGTGCAATAAATGTGAAAAGAATGGTCATTTGTGACACGATATCCCTCTACATAATTCTCAAATCAAAGATGATTAAAATTGATATAGAAATAAAAACATGAATAATACATTAGTTTCACCTTGTGATTAATATTATGAATCTATATCAAACTCTATTGATGAGAAGTAAGCGGGTAAATATATGTATCATGGATCATGATAATGCAACACAATAATCATTCCCATATATTTCAAATTGTAAAAATAGTTCTTTTAGTGAACTTAATTAATATTTTTATATTCCTCAAGATAAATTTTCATCCATAATAAAATAGAGTTGAAAATAAAACAATAAAATGATGATATTTTTATTTAAAAAATGATTTTATCTAACCAGATTGGGAATTATTAATTACTTTTTTCAAGAATTCATGTTTATTGGTTAAAAAATATGGAATTATTATTCGAATTTGATTCTTTAAATTATTCTATTAGCATGATTATCATGGTATATAATTATCTAAATTAAGTTTTTTAAGAAAAATATAATAATGGAAGACATGGTTTTGGTATTAGTTGTTCAATACCTAAATTATATAGGAATTAATTTGTTCATATTTCTAAAAAAATAATGTCTATTATTAAAATTTTACATTTATGATGCTATTGGAAATTTTGTTAATGCCATCTATTCTAAAAATCCAAATTTTTTTGGTGTCAAGCATTCTTGGTTTTAAAACCAATTACCTAAATTTAATTTCATAATATGTACTAAAAATAAACATACTTGGTTACCAAAATCATTTATTTTTAACACAACCAGACCCAAAAGAATGTGGGTACCAAAAGGAACTTGTTTTTTTAATATTTTATAGGTTTATGCCACTATAACTCAATGTTAAATATTTATGTGGATACTTGAATAATATTAAGATTTCTAATATTTCTATTTCCTATTAATTTGATGAATATCATTATTATTTTACAAATATTTACCAACATTGAAGTCATTCATTATTTTAAAGAAACCATCCTTAGAGTTTGAGATTTAAATTTATTGGAAATTTATCCTTTCTATTTTATTTTTTTTTATTTGATTATAATGATGTAAATATTTTATACAAGGGAAGATTAATCCTTGGTTATTTATTTGTATTCTACTTTTTTACATGCACTAGCATTAATTTTCTATCATCCTTGCATACTATATATCTTTATTAAGTACTATATTTGTTCTTTATAGTATCATAAATAATATTAAATATTTTAATTTATTTATTACCATGTGATACATTATTATTTTTATTCATTATGAGATTGTACAGAAATTTATTATCTATCATAATAGATTAAAATTTATACATAATTATTTTAACATGATTTACTATTTTTTGAAACAAATTAATTATTTCAATTCTCATTGTATTTATTAATTTTACTTGGGGGGGGGTCACCCATTTTCAATATTTATCATGTTTTTATTTCATTATTTATTACATGTGAAGGATAAATTATATTTAAATTCATTGAAATTATTTAATTTATTCTTTAAAGGTGTTATATTTTATTACCCTTAATATTGACACATAACATAAGAGGAAAATTTATATATATATTTTCCTTGTTCTTAAATATTTTTATTTCATTAATTTAAATCTTTAGATATTAATTTTAATCCATTTAAAATATTTTTTTATTCATTGCAAGTTATTTTATGTGGTTTTTTTATTCTGGAAGTTATCTATTTTTGTAAGGATTCATATCTCAAGTGGGAATTTTTAGTACTAATTTGAATAATTATTTAAAAATCAAGTGGTGTAATATTTTATCATGTGATTATTCAATCCTATATTATATTCAAAATTGATCATTATAAAAAGGTTGAGAATTTTATTGATAAGACCAGGTTTTGAATTATCAACAAGGGGAAGATTGTTGAGTGGAAACATTCCAATTTATATGTATTTTGATAATTAATAAAACCCTACAAAGATTTATATTTATGAAAAAATATGACAGAAATAAATTTTAATTACTTATTATTAATATATTTTTATTGTTTTTTCTCATTTATTATTTTATTATTGTATTATTACTACCAAATTTATGTTTTGATACTGTCAATGTGAAGATAATGTCTTAATTATCAGTTTTAATAAAAAATATTATTTTCAAAGGAAATTGTCCCCACATTTGGATTTAACACCATGGTTTGTTACTGGAAACTGCACATTTGGGACCCAACATTGGTAACTATTCACATATTTAAAACAACACATTTGGAATCATTATCACATTTAGGTACTTCATGTTTTGAATGAACCTAATATTTTTAATGTATCATTTTGATAGAATCCCATGTATGGAACCATGTGTTGGGAATATACTTGAAGTTCAAGATCCTCACATCAGTGATATATAACGTGTCATTCAAAATTTTCCTATCAATTATGTAGACTCAAGATATTATCTTGTATCATGGGTGTCATGAATATAGTTGAAAGATAATTATATAGTCAACATTTTCTTATTTTCACTTATGGAATACCTCACTATGGAAATATCCATGATCATTCATAATTTAAATATATAGAATCCCCATGTATTTATCTACATATCATAAGTGATTCATGTTTTATTTCATTTTGGGGTTTTGATCATAACATAAAAAAAATTGAATTTAATTATATTTCTTTGAGATTGATAGATATTAAGTTTATATACATTTAATTTGTCTAAATTTTTGTATCAGAATTTAAATTCAGTGGTGGAAAAAATTAATGAGTTATCATCAATGTTTATGTTTTTTTACAGATTTCATATTATTATTTCAACTAATTTTCTGATGATATCTCAATGTACAAAAGATCTATTTGTGTGTTTATTGATCCATTGATAATATATTGAAAGTTTATTAATATATGCCTACTTGAATGAAGGTTGAATCATATTTTTTATGGTCCTAAAAATTGAATAAATCATCTAATATCATGAGGCTATGAATTATATGAAAATTTCAAGCAAGATTATTTTCTTTCTGGATTCAATGTATTGAAACAAGTGAATAAATAATTTTTTGAAAACTATATTAAATTTTTAAATTTTAATATCCATATTTTTTATAGATGAATAATTATAAAATTACTAAATAATTAGAAAAGGGGATATTTCTGTAAAATCCTAAAAAATAATTTAATTTTTTCAATGGCCATTAATAAATTATCCTAGAGTTTATTTTGAAAAATATTTTGAAGTACCAATATAAAATATGAAATTTTATATATTATTGTTATCAAATTAAATTATTACATTCAGAATTTATTTTAGTAACTCCTCTATGGAAACACTATTATTATTGAAAAAATTATGGAGGACACTTGAATAAATTATTTTGAATTTTAATTTTCATAATATTGATTATAAATAATTTTTTTAAATATCATGAAATTATCTATTAAAATTATAGAATGATGTTAGTGGTTATATGGATGCACACATAGACTTAAAAAGATAGGAAACGATAATGACCTGGTTGAAATAATAAAAACTTAATATTATTTTTCTTAATTCATTTGTAAAAGGAAGATTACATACATTAAGTATCTATTGGAAGATGATGTAGTTTATTGTTGATCAAACCATCAATCAGTTGGGGAGGAAATTATGATATAATGTTATTAAAAAATAAAAACATATCGTCTAATTTCATGATGTATCTACTATTTTTACTCTGTCATGGTAGAGTGATATCTTCTTTGACTAATTTATTATTGATTTTATAAATTAACAAGAGTTATTTTAATTTTTCAATTTACTTAACTCAGTTTTTGTGTTATCCATATAAAATGAAATTATTATTTAAAATCAAAAAAATATTATAGGGTGTGTTGGGGGAGTGTAATACCTAATAGTTTAAATCAAAACTTATATACATTTTCATGTTCTTATCATTTATTTATTTTTATTTTTATTCAATTCTCGATATTAAGTAAAATGTACATCATATCATTATTTTATAAGGGATGAGAAAATTATTGATTTTTAAAAGGACAGATTTCACCACAATATTTTCTCTCCATTATCTTCAACATTGACTAATATTATTGAGATAGTATATTTTGATCTAGTTAAATTTTATTTTGTTTGAGTGGTTTTGGTTTATGTGATTTTTATTTTTTTGTAGTTTGGTTTGATATTAATTGATTCGGTTCAATTCAATTCAATTTAGTTTTATATGTTATTATTGAATTTAGATTTATTGTTTCATTTTATATTAGTTTGATTGATTTTAGTACTATTCCATTAAATTATAATTATTTATTTTGTTCATTTTGATTATATTAACAATAATTTCATTCAAATAAAATCATTTCAGTATTTTTTAGATTGAATTGATTATTCTATTCTTTTCCATTTTGTTATTTTATGTTTTATTAAATTAATTATTTTAGTAGTATATTATTTGTATAATGTTTTTTGAGTTGAATTTTTTAGTATGGTTGTGTAATATTAAACACGTATTCTATCATTAGTATATTTTTTAGTTTCATTCATTTTTCGATGAATTTATTTTATTCAATTTGATTTGTTTTATTTTAGTTCAATTTCATTTGGTTTATTTTAAAAAATTTATACTGCATTTTATAATTATAGATTTCATTCAATTTTTATTATTTTCATTAATTCTATTCTATAAAATTTCAATAATAATTTCTATTCTTTATTAACTATTTGGTTCCATTCATTATATTTTTATATATTTCTAATTTATTATATTTATTTGACCTTTTTTTTAATTTTTCTTAAATGATTTAATCAATTTAGATCATTTTAGTTTAGTTTATTTTAGGTTAATCTTATAACAACCCTCCCCTCACCCACTAGATTGGGAAGTAGTAGTGGGTGTTACTTTCCTTCAATGGTATCCCCATGACACAAAAGGATGGAAATAAATGGCAAGGGCCTTCATAACATTTGGGCAACAAATTTCCCTTTGAATGATATACATTCAAACCAAAAGTACAACAACCAAACTATCATCTATATGATTCATGAGTACACAATACACCAGAATATAACTCAATGATAACCATATCATAGTACAAGTAGAAACTGAGTGACATAATAGAAATAATCAAAAGAATACAAAACATGAAGACACCCATGACATCAAACCAACAAATACAAAAATTCTTCAAGATCCAAATCAATAAGACACTCTGATGGTATCAAGACACACCACTAAATAAATGAGATACATTTTAATTACATGTGTCTTGATAGATGGCATTTGAAAATGTACAATAGTCCCCAAAAATTGGTGAGTCTAAGCCTAGTAGGATTTCCCCATTGGATTCACATGTCATGATACTAGGTCAAAATATGATAGGAAATTTATATATAATAATTTTAATTTAATTTAAATTATTTTAAATAAAATCTCAAATAGTTCTATGTGGTCATAAATAAAAACTATCATTTAAAATCATTTATCAATTCTATTTATCATACCCATTCCATGATTATAGAAATATAAACTTCCACACACGCATGATTTGGTGATAGTTTCATAATCCAGAGAAGTCACTCTTAGATCTACCAAGTCTTCATAGGGTAACCAATACCAGGTTCCCTAATGGTAAACCCCCTTCTATAGGGTCACATCTAATGAAAATAAACTAACACTAACCAAGTATTCCAAAAACTATGAAATTCCATTTAACATTAAACCCTTCTATAAAAAATTCCCACAACCATTTTTCATGTATAAAGATCAAAACCATAATTTTAAATTCAATATTTAAAAATTATTATCAAAGAGGATTTACGACATAACTAAATGATCCCAAAAATTAAAATGAACCATCACTAAATATATTTCTAAAAATAACCACACAGTAATTTCACAATTCTTTTATGAGAAACATTTATTTCAAGCTATGCCTTCAATTTATAATCATGTTTTTCCTAGTGTGAAGCAACCTACTATAAAAACATTAAGGAAAATAAAGAATGATAAAATAGTTTTCTATATCAAATCATGAACCTCCATTCCTTCCCATGTACTATCCCCAAAACATCATAATTTCCATAAAGTAACATGAGTCTATCCACAATTGATAATATATAACATTTTGGGAAAGGGAATGAGAAGATATGTAAGAATGATGTATAAAAACTGAGATATATAGGATATTCTAGGCCTCTAGTGCACTTTGATTTGCATAAATATCATTCCCGGACAGAAGGTAATAAACTATCATGCTTAAGGAGAAAATAAACTTCATGTTACGGGAGAATTAGGGGAAAATTGAGACATATTGGAATAAAATTGAATTAGATCCACTAATTTTGGAGGGCCAACTGTACAACATTTTTTTTTGGATACAAGGTTTCAAAGACTTTGTACCAACCTTGTTGGTGCTACTACACAAGACAACATATCACATGGTCGGATCATGTGGTTATAAACACCATAAACCAATGGTTACAAATAAACTATCTTAAGACAATCCCTCACATGGTTTTATCACATGACTATGCAAACCACGAGCCAACCATGCATTTCCTCACTATTTCATATATCACATTTTCACCTCAAAATCCACATCATTCAATGAAACCATGTTCTAACCACGTGTCTTTATAGAGCCTGTTTTTTTTTTACTATTTTCACGAGGTTTTGTGTGTTTATACTAACCATCCTCAGACCGCGAACCTCAAAAAATGCTTTAAAAGAACACAAAAACACCTTAAAAACACATAAAACATTACTAGATCATTATATAGTCTTAGAATAATTGAATAAAAAAAAATACCTGAAACCATGGTTTCTAAATTCTCCCCACCATTGGTCCTTCCTTCCCTAAAAAGTAGAAATCTTTAGTGTTACCAGATTATTTTGGGTTAAATATCCAACATTTTCTTTTCACACTCCCACATTTCATTTGGAAACTGATCATGTTTCCATAAAACCCTCTCTTGTACAATTTTTCCCCCCTGAAATAGCTTTTATCTCTTATCCAAAATTCATACATGAACATTATAAAATGTTTCATACTTCTCTAGGTCAATGTGATCCCATCAAGTCACATTGTTAATATTATTTTTATACTTCTTCAATTGACATACTTGAAAATGTTATGCATTAATCTAAACATTGGTGGAAAATCCAAATGATATTCTACCTCTCCAACCCACTCAAGTATTAACAAAGGAATATGTATCCTTAAAAATTCTTGACTTGTTTACTATAACTATGGTGACCATTATATGCAGTGATTCTCAAGAACATATGATCACTACCCTATAGAACAAAAATCATTGATGATAATCTGCATAATAATTGGTTGAATCTAAGTTTTCTCCATTTTATTCTTGATAAAAATAATGTTTTCTCTTGTCTCTTTAATAGGGATGGGTCTATCCAGTAAATCCGAATTTATTTTAAACCAAAAAAATGAAAAAAATGGACACCCATACAAATATTAAAAATGAAAGATATGAATTGAGGTATTATAACATTTTTATAAAAGAACAACACTAATAATATTTTACCCCCCATGATCCAAAAAAATCATTTCCAAAATCATTAAAAATCTCCACCAATTATTGGATATTCTGTTTATACTATCCATAAGTTTGATGATGATAAGTTGTACTCATAGTAAACTATGTCTCAATGGAATCCAGTAAGTATTTTCAAAAAATGATATGTAATCATGGGGTACCCTTCGACTACTATATATTTTGTAATTTCATGAATCATTATAGATTATTATATATAGATTTTGAATGATTCCTCCACCATTTTAGATTCATGAGTAGCAATAAAATGAGCCGACATAGTGAGATTATCCCCAATTACCCACGATTAATAGCATTTCCTAACCATCCACTGTAAAATTGTCACAAAATCCATGGATATATACTCCCACTTACACTATAAAATTGATAAATACTTCATGGTCCATGTTAGTCACCAGTATTATACCATGACCATCTAATAGGTGAGGCATATGAAAATTCACTCTGGTAATTCCCTTTTCATGCTAACACACTAAAACCATGTATTCATCACCCTATACATATTTTGAATTACAGGATGAACATCTGATTTTGAGTGGTGGTAGATACCAAATAGTTTGTTCCTAAAAACCGAATGGTTCTAATATATGATCTATAAACTAAAAAATATAACTCTCATGAATATTTACATACCTAAATGGTCTCCACGTCATTGAGTTTTTACCTCATAAGATAATATTCAAATTTCTATGTATGAGCCTCTATATCATTTTAAAAAAATCACAAAGACACTAAACTCAGATGAAAACTATAAAATCACAATGGTCAACAAAATCTAGGTGGATGTATTCTATAACGGACATAAGCTTCAACTAATCTGAATCTTATTTAGTCAACTAATCATATTAAATCCTTTTAAATGCATCTTCTAGTGAATTTCCTTTACCTAGTGTATACATCAAGTTAGATTGATATATCTATTGTAATTATTGTAGTCATTATTGTATTTGATACAATTTAATATGTGAGAATTTTTTTTCATAGTCTTATAATCTGTAAACACTATAAATTTCATACAAAAAGGATAATGATTCCAATTCTTAAAATCTTGGACTATAGATACAAAATCAAAATCATGTGTCACGTGGTTATTATCATGAAAATATAGCTATCATGATTGATAAAAATCAATATTATCTCCAAACATGAGAACACATCCCAACGTAGATCCTAATTAATCACTAAAAACTACATAGCCCAATCCAAAATCTAGAAACATGAGAATATGTGAAGATATAATTCTATCCTTATGAACTAAAAATGATTTATGGAATTCATAGTTCTATTTTAAAGGAAAAAATTCATTATCAAATATGTCCTTGATGATTTCAAATATTAAAATTCAAGTCAAAAACATCAATAGTATCTCACTAAGTCAAGGAAAGAACCTATCTCAAAGACATTCTTCAGTGTTTTCCATGAGATATTTTTTTATTTTATGGATCAATATAAAAACCTTTTTTAGAAATAACATATCCAAAGAAAAAAACATATTATATCTAGAAATAATACATTTATAACATGGAAAACTGATAATGATCCCACAAGATTTCCAACACTATAGTAAAGTGTTGATGACGATCCCCCAATGTTCTAGAATACACCCACATATCATCCAAAAATACCACAAAAAAGTAACCCAAATACTGTTAAAATACCAAATTCATAAATTACCTAAATATGTATGGTACATTCACAAGACCAAAATTTAAAAAATAACAATGTCCATCTCTATTGTTGACTGTAGTATTAGTAATATCCTCTTTCAGAACCCTTACTTAGTAATATCATGAACACAAGTCAATTTTCGGTTAGCACTAGGATCTCCTAAATTGATCAAAAAAGTCATCAATTCATGTAATATGATTCCAATTAGTTATCGTAAGTTGGTTAAGATAATTAAAATCTCCTCAAATCCTAATAGTCTCATCTTTCTTCATTATAAAAAGAACCAGTGCTACCCATGAAGAAAAAATTGGTCTGATGAACCCTTTACATTCCAACTCTTCCTAATTATCATTCAAAATTCTCAATTCAGTTGGTTTAATCTAGTTATATGAAAAGAAAATATGATTTACCCAATTGGATATTAATTGAAAACTTCACATCATTTTTGGGTGGAAACCTAGAAAAATTGTTAGAAAGAATATAAAGAAACTGATCCTCCATGGTTTTAAAACCTCAATTCCTGATATCATCTACTAATTCCAAATAACCATTTGTTAAATGGTAAGAGATAGTTCTATCCAGAGGTACCAAGGATACATCTCTTATTGAGTACACTTCCCAATAAACTTTAATAAAATTTCTAACACTATAAAATGATTTGAAACTCACATTCCATATATAACAATCAATAGGGGCCTCATAGTTTTTTGAAAATACATTCTGATAATTTTTTCATATACATCAATCCCTATCACTGATAATTAACACACCAACTCATTATCATCGATTGTTATCTAACACGCTTCACCTTTCATGGCTATACGTGCCCATTTTCACAAAAGTGTATGGAATTTCAAAACAAAGGGTATCATTTCTACATGTAAACCTGCATGATAAAAAATACTAGAAGAAATAAATTAGTGGGACATGAGCATAAAAAACAAATCTTACATAAGGGTATAATTCCAAATAATCATAACTCTAACAATCTAACATTCGAATTTATCATCTAGGATAATTTTCTTAGCTCCATAAATATAATTTATTAATGCATGTTTCTCTCTGTTTCCTTGTTGAGATTTCACATCTAGAGGGGTCATAGTGTTCCTAGAATCTCGCTAGCTCAAACAGCTCTCATGATGAGATATATTATATTGCATTTTTCCTATCAAAGAATATGATGGCTAAGAATCATGAGATGTTTCTCCAACAACTGAAATTTGATCATTTTTACAATAGTGATGATGTTTTTTCTTCTAGTTTCAGCTATGAAATGATCTATGTGGTTCTATAAATTCTAGCTTTACATGGTCAAACGAATCATACTGAACCCATCTTGTAATAATCTTAGTTTGATGAGGAAAGTTAACTGATCCAATAGTTTTATTTTGAGATATAACACCACATTTATAATAGGATTCCCTCCTCCTCTAATTCTCTATAACGACCTATGTTATTTGAACTAGATGTAAATCTAATAGATTTTCAATTATTTTCTTTACTAGATGGGCCACCTTTCAAAATGAGATTAGGTGTGAAATAATGAGTGTTGAAACATTTTAAAGTGTTTATTTTAGATTTGGTTAAAGGATAAAGGGGTCACTCTGATGTTTCACTGAGTTTTGGGATCATAGGGTCTGAAAATATCATGTTTTGAAGCACTCAAAAAGGTGCATGGTTTTTCTAAAATAGTGCATCCCCTAACATGAAACCTTGTAGATGTAACAATTTTGAATATGTACCATGAATGGGATATTAATAGTTTTCCCAAAAAATGGGGATATCCCACAAGGTTAGTACTATTTAGGTATCACATCAACATTATTCACTACATAGGTAGGCAAACCGTGTGGCACAACCATGCAAGGTGAGATCCTTAAGCTTTGGTTACCTCATGGTTTGCACATGGCTAGGCCTAAATGTGTGGTCAAATCATCACCCACAAATTTTTTATGAAAATTACATATTACCTTTCATTCAATGTTTTATGATTTTTCCCCTTTCATTCATCCTTCCTCTAATGACTCACCTAGTTTTCACCTCCTATTGTTTTTTCTTCTCCCTTAACCTAGTCATTAAGACAACTTCACCATCTTGTATCTGATATTAAATACATCATAAGTAATGGAACTTTGTTTATAATATCCCCTAGTATCTTACATTAAATACAATGTTATCATTCAATACACATTTCTATTTATGTTCAAGCTCAATTTACCTATTTCTATGTATTTTGACCATTTTCTATATCTCTTCCAACCTACTCCAAATATGTGGTTGATATTGGGTGAGGATTCATCTAAGGCCCTAAGGTTGGTGTTCCCATTTTTTTCAGTCAAGTTTTGGTAGTTTTTTAATTATGTCATTCTATCATATGGTAACCTTTTCTAGGCATCCTCGTTATATTGATTCATTCATGTGTAATTTACCCTTTTTTGTAGAAACATGTTAATTGATCAATTTTCAATGCTTTAGAGGTTTTACATACATTATATGAACACCCCATGTGTGTTCCATTAAAAGTGATTTTATTTAAAATATGTCCAAAATGACTAAAATAATAATTAACTAAAGTCTTATCTTTTAAATTAAATTTCACTCTAGATGTGTGTGTTAAATAAAACCCAAATAACCTCTTTAGTGTTTGAACCTATTATAGTTAGAATTTCCCACTTAGGAAATATCTTTGTCTAATTATGGCACCTTGAGTTTTCCAATGACCCTTATGACTTGAATTTCCCTAGCTTAGTGATTTAGATGGAAAATGAGTGGAATGGTTTAAAGGGTATGGTTTTTTTCACAATTTTTTAACCATTTGTAAATGAATTTATTAATTAAGACGAATGAAACTTTTTAGTTTATTTTAAATTATCCCTTTATTTAATGTGTATAAGATTTAATCTTCTCTTAAGAATTTGGATTATCCATTAACTAGAATTTCCCTTATATTATGAAATCATGATTGAACCAAGGGTTCCTTCATTGAGTTTACCCATCCTAAAATTATAATTTCCCATGTAGGAAACTCCTTTATTGGGAATTTCACCTCTTTAAAAACCCCTTTGAGCTCATTAATATTTTCCCATGTTTTAGTAAATTGAAGGTGTTAAATAGATTTGATAATTTGGGGACACTTATACAAGATGGAATGCCTTACTTAAATTATATTAATCCATTGGTTTAATGATAATAACACCTAAATGATAATGAGAACATTCCTTTTTTTATTATACCTTATTATGTTCTTCTAATGAATGTAATTTCCATGAATGGAATGACTTGAGTGATGGTAAATACAGTCCCTTTGTTTATGCTTTATAAATTTCTCCATATAAACCATATAATTTAAAATGGATATTGAATTTTACTAATGAAATATATGAGTGTTTTTTCCTCATGTGTAATGTTTGTAAACTGAATTTACCTTATCTATATTTAAAGTCTTGGATAACAAAATACGTAATATGTTACACTTAGTATTATGTTATAAATGACTATTCATGTTCTATACATATGGGCTATATAAAAGAAATAGATGGGAGGAAATTACCTATGCCAGTTATAATTATAATGCACCTTTATAGAGGTTGTGATATGATGATAAGGTGTGTTGAGCATCAAGGATAATCACTCTCTATACATAGGCTTTTGAGTTTATGTAATCTCACACAAGTGATACTATATGAGAGTTAGGATGTAGGCACAACATTACATGATTCAAGTGATGACATGATGGCTCACTCACAATCACAAATATTGTTTAATGATATCTCATGTTCTTCTTGAGAATTAGGGAATGTAACCTTTGGGTTGAGTTCATAGGCTCAATAGAGTAGTCACGGATATGCGATTTACTCCCCGATCCATCCAGCACTAGTATTCCCAGTATATGGATGTTATGTGTCAAAAAACATGTTTATTATACTTCTTATACCTACACACTTTGAGATGGTGTAGGTAGACTTTCCATGTGTTCTTTAAGAATCTGAGAAGGTGGTTATTTATTTACTCATTTCTACACTGTTTATTATACTTCTTATACCTACACACTGTATAGTTACAAGTACAACTTGAATTACACATAAACACTATTGATGTTATTCTACTAT
Organism: Viscum album; assembly: GCA_963277665.1. NCBI lineage: Eukaryota > Viridiplantae > Streptophyta > Magnoliopsida > Santalales > Viscaceae > Viscum > Viscum album. The sequence goes on from OY728140.1 coordinate 6,513,534, forward strand.
AGTTTTTATCTCACACACTATATGGTATTCCTTTGGTAACTGAGAATAAAATCTTTCCATAGATATTGATAAGGGAAAAGTTCCTATTATATCATGTTGATATTCTTACTTAGCTGGAGTTTTAGAGAAGAGGATCATGCATAAGATTGGGATGGTTATCGAATTATTTTGGTCCTTTTTCTTTATTTTTAATATTATATAGCATTCATGTATCCTTTTGACCCATTTTTATATTACATCATGACATGTATACTTTTCTAAGAAACCACCTTTTAGGCTTATGTTTTTTTATTCAGTAGTTTTGTTACCTATTTATTATGATGCCTATTTATTCAATCTATTTTTATATTCTCCCACGATTGTTTATTATTTATTATATCTATTGTGTTACTCTATCATGAGGGCATAGTCTCCAAACTATATGACCTTTACACCCTAAATTAAAGTTGGTAGTATCTGGCGTATGGGGAGGTGTGATTGAGGCCTTGTGATCCACTAACTCAGGGAATGGTTTAAGTGGACCCCTAGTCAGGACATCACAATGTAGTAACAGAGCCTTTGTTTTTCATTAGAAATACTAATTGGGTATTCGACATGAGACTAAGAGTCAATAGAATTTGGAATTGAAAATGTTCTTGGATATAGCTAATCTATATACTGGGGAAACCCAAATTACTTGGGATGGGTAATTTCTTTTATTGATTATGCGATTCATTATTAACATGATTTCAATATTTGGCGATTCACTTGTGTTATGCTGTTATTAATATTTATGATTATTTAGATGATATTTCTTTATCTAGGATTGATGAGTTAATGGATTTGAACTATTACATGCACCATCATAGGAACCTTATGTTTGATAGGCCATGCATCATACCATTCCATGTTTTATTTTCACTGTGCACTGCCTATGCATATCATTAGTGTTAGGGTTGGTGTCCTGAGAACCAATTGTTTATACTTTGATTACATGAATGTACACTTATTATATATTGTTCATTGTTCTTCATGAATATAATATAATAATGTCCTGGAATATTTTTTGCATTAATAAGGTCATGGGAGATCCTTGCTACAATGAGAAACTTGAAATTATAAAAAAATATTCTTAAATAAAGTTCTATGGTTGGATGACATACTATGATAGGAAACATGGTATACAGACCGTCATGTGCGAGTACTCATAAGAAGACGAGACTCTCTCTCATAGAGTTTGCACTTGGTAATCTCCAACATGGGAGATTATTGGAACATACCCACCAGTAGCAATTCTTCATGTCTTGGTGTCATCGAACATTTCTATCTACGAGCATGTGTAATGGTCCTTAGACTGGAATATTATCATTAACTCATGTCATGACTCACGAACTTATATTTTCTGATGAAAAACGTCATGAAGACAGTTGGATGGAAGTAGGGTATGTTGGGTGCATCACAAATGACATGTTGTTAATGGATAATTTGAGGAAGGATTTTTATCTTCCATAATTATGGAAGTAGATATCTCAGGCCATTTGATTGAAATATAATTGTTGCTCAAATTCCATGGCCATGGTGTCATGATAAGTTTATTTCTGGAAGTCAAAGAATGAAAAATCAAGCATATATGTTTATGACACTGTCATGAACCCTGCTTGATGAGATATTGAGACAGAGGGATTAAATTACATGGTAAGCGTTCGTATGAGGTGACACATCAATGTGGTGTCAACTTATTTCTCTTGGGTTCCTTGACCCGTTGCTAGAAAATACTCTTGAAAGTTAGACAAGCCCGCCTAATGCCAATGAAAAAGAGGCCTAGAGGGTCACACACTAAGTGTATCCAAGTATCTCAAGTAGAATAAATATTATTCTCGTATGTGGTTTAATAATTATTCAAGGAATCCTAAATCATTTTAATGTTAGAGGAAGAATAAAATGAAAACTAGTACACATCGTGTATTAATGATTACACGCCATGTAGTTTTCATTTTGGAAAGGAAATGAAAAACAAGTACATACTGTGTATTAATGATTACATGTCATGTAGTTTTTTGAAAAACAAGTACACGTTGTGTATTAATGATTACATGCCATGTAGTTTTCCAGTCATAATTTTAAGGAAATAATATTTTTTATTAAATGATATTTATTATAATCAGTGTTGGTGCATGTCAAGGAATTAATGATTTAACATGTGGGGTTTTTAATAATAGTTAATGAAATAAATAAAACGCTTGACATGTTTATTTATTTTCATAACTCTATTTCCTCAAAATTGATTATAAATATCCTCACAACCCAACACTTTTCCCTAATGGTTGTGCACACCAATTCTGGAGAATTCTCTCAAGACCGAAATAACTTCATCCTCCAATAACACTCTCAAGACCGAGAGAGATCCACCTCTATCAGATCAAGGCGATCTAAGGTCGACAACTCAAGCAAAGGCTTCTCCACGATCACACCTTGAGATTCCTTTGGTGACCTCCAGAGATATGTGGTGCATGTGTGGATCACCTCTAGAGGAAGTCTACATTTGGCTTCTGCGACGCAACGAATAATCACATCAGAACATGATCAGAAATGTCAATGAAGAAATAATGCCATAAAAGTTACTTCTTGTCAATTAATTAAATTAATTATAATCAACCTATGATGATCCTATTTTGTGGTTCTAGGACTATTCTTCTTCTTTGTCTATTTCTGTGGTTCGATCCATGAAATCTGGCATTTATCATCATATTGATCCCAGATTGATCATTGATAATGACAAAAATCCAAGTGGGCACATTCACCCACAAGCTTCTGCTGCACCCTGGACCTTCAATTGGTATCATAGGGGTCACAAAGTTGATTATAGTCGTTTAATTTTTGTTGATAATTTGCGCATTTATATTTGATTCAATTCAAGATAAATCGTTCTATAAAACTTAATGAATGCGATCTATTATTCCTCCTTCATTTCTCGATTCACATCATAGAAATGACCTTTTAATTTTAATTTTGATTAAAATAAAAATGAGGAACTCATCCAGAGGAGCCACTCATTCTGTCTGTATAACACAAGAATACACGACGTGTATTGAAAACTACACAATGTGTACTTAGGTTCAATGAATCGGTACTGGTCTGCCAAACAACGCCGTGTGAATTGAGTATACCTAAGTTATTAAAACACCATGATAACTAGAACTAAATGGCGCATGGAAACGAGAATACACAATGTGTATGTTAAATCAACATGTTGTGTAGTCCGATCCGACCTAGGTGATACCATGTACAAGGAGAAGCTGGGTACCGCGTACACGGGATTGCCAGGACAATAACCACGTAACAAGGAAGTACACACTGTGTTAGATTAATCTACACGTCGTGTAATCCAAAATTTAAAATTTACAGAGAACATGCCAAATCCCCCACTGTGTACTTTGAATAAAGGGTGAAAATAAATACATGTCGTGTAATATAGCCTATACATCATGTACTTTCTAGAAATGGAATTTCACCAGGTTTCCTCCAATATAAAAAATACTTGTACAAGGAATATGGATGAGAAGAATCTCAAGGAAATTCAGAAAGGAATTTAGCATAAAGAATTGATTAATTAGAAGATAATAATTAATTGAATTCAAGCGCGGCATATCTTGAATGAAAGAACAATTAAAGGAATTTGAATACTAAATATGCGTAAATTTAATTGCATGCTATGGATTATCATGAGCTAGACCAAAGACCCATTGTGTGTGTATAGTTTCATTTAAATTTATTTAATTTAAATTCGTTGGCCTACGAGCCTTATTCCAATAAAATGTAGGGACTACATGATCATGGTTTCTTTAATGTAAACCCCATTTAATGGAGTATCTCCCAATCCTGAGGAGACAGTTAAAAATCTAAAGCTGAGGAAAAACCAACCCAAGAAGATACAAAGGTGGATAGGTGGGAGATGCAAAACACGAACCATCTGGTTCAAGGTGTTTTTCCCTAGTTTAGGGTTAGCTTATCAAAACTGCTAGATAATCTAACCAATAGAAGCTCATGATAATGCCATCTTATTTTATTTCTATCTGATTTCATGGTTTATTTATTATGTATGTGTTGTCATGTTCACATAATTAATGAAATAAAAAAGCATGCAAAAATGGAATAAAATAAAAACTAGACTATTCGTAAACATTATAAGAACATGGTTAATCACTTAATCAAGCATCACTTAATATTAACAAGCATGTGATAATGCGAAACAATGCATGAAGAATTAAAATCCCTCAAATACCATATTAAGTCATACCAAGCCTTTGGTTACTTTATTAAGGGCAAGAATCAATAAAATTATGTGTTTGACCAACCCTTGTTGGGACACTTACTTTTATAAAGGAAGCTCTCATGAATGTTTTGGGTTGACTTAAACATTTTACATCAAGAGGAGTAGCCATTTATAAACTTGTTGTAAAATGGAGGTAGGTGTTGAGGAAATCCAAGTCAGTATTTTAGGATTGGGGAGTCCACTCAACAGATCAACGAACTATAAGCTCATAGTTGGCAAAGACCTACCTACCTAAATACCTTTAAATAGCATGACCAACCCTTGTTTGGGTTATGGGAAGGGGAATATGGATCCTTGCCACTATAATGTCATCGCAACTGGACATTCTGAGTTTATTGGTGAGGGCCACTGGGACATGATAAAATAGTTGTAGAATTAAAAATTCATTTATTTTTTTCATAAATTGTAATCAAAAGGTACTAATAAATCTGATCTTTTAATTTGTAGAATCAATATGACAAACTCGTCAACCACATTTTCTCTGTGATCAATTATAGATAAAGACAATATCCTCACCGGCAGTAACTTTCAGGAATGGTTTAGGTGCCTTTGGGTTATCCTATTCCATGAATAAAAGTTTTACGTGATGGAGTCCTCACTTTCTGATTTGCCTTCCCAAGGGGCAAGTGATAAATATTTTCTGGTCTATGATCAAAATTTGAGTGATGCACTCGACATTCAATGTTTGATGCTATCATCAATTTCTAGTGAGATCATGAAGTCTAATAAAGACATGGATTCCTATAGAATGCTCGAGAACCTCTGTGGTCTACACTAGGAGAGAGAAATACATGAATGGTTTGAGATCTCCAAGGCTCTATTTCAGAGAAAACTTGGAGAGGTTGCCCTAGCTGGGCCTCATGTAGTCAATATCATTGGATACATTGAGATCTTGGAGGTTCTAGGGTTTAAACTCTTCGAAGAACTAGGTACCAATATCATTCTTACATCACTCCCCTATAGCTTCTCTAACATTTTTGTAAATTTCAACATGAATAACATTGAGAAGTCTCTATATGATCCTCTTATCCTCATTTTCCAAGTAGACAATGATATGAATCGTGAAAAGACTTCTATCCTTATGGTGAATAAAAATCAAAGGGAAGGCGAAGAGCTTTAAGCCCAAAGCTTCTTCAAGGCCTTCCATTAAAAGGAAGACCAAGGGGAGTCAAGAGAACAAGAGGTTGTTTGTTTCGCATGTGGAAAGAAGGGTCACTGGAAGAAAAACTGCACTCAGCCAAGGAAGCAAGGGGAAGCTTCATGTGAGTTTTTTATCGAATGAAATCTATCTATTTCAACCAATTGGATATTAGATAATGCTTTTGGTACTCATATCTGTATCCAAATACTCTAACCAAGTAGATTCAGAAAGATTAACTGAGGTGAGGTGGATCTACGATTAGCCAATGGGGCCAGACTCGCTGTTGTAGCTGTCGGAGACTACCACCTCACATTGCCTACTGGGATGGTCTTGGTATTGAAAGGATGTTATTATATACCCTATGTAACAAAAAACATTATTTCAGTATCCAGATTAGATACTGATGGATTTATCTTCAAGTTTGGAAATGAATGTTGCTACTTTTATAAAGATAGAATTTGTTTTGGTAGGGAACATTTATATAACAGCCTTTATGTGTTAGACTACACAAACCAAGTAATGGAAATAAATGACAAAGTTAATTCACATGAATCATACCACATCCAACTTTGGAATCACCGGCTAGGTCATTTCAATGAGAAATGTTTGACAAAATTACATCAAGATGGGTATTTAGATTCTTTCGAACTAAAACCACTTGGTGTGTGTCATGCGTGTCTACAAGGAAAAATAGCCAAAGCCCCATTTAGTGGGAAAGGCGAAAGGGATAAAGAGCTTCTAGAATTAGTTCACATAGATGTGTGTGGACCATTTCCAGTTGAAGCAAGGGGTGAGTTCTTGTACTTCATAACTTTTACTGATGATTTTAGTAGATATGGATATATTTACTTAATGAGCTATAACTCGGATTGTTTTTATCGGTTCAAAGAATACAATAATGATGTTGAGAACCAGCTTGGTAAGAAGATTAAGAAACTCCGCTCAGATAGAGGAGGAGAATATCTTAATCAGAACTTCATTGATTTCTTACAGGAGTTTGGGATTCTATCTCAACTCACTCCTCCTTACATGCCTTAGTGAAATGGTGTAAGTGAAAGGAGTAATTTCACCTTATTGGACATGGTGAGATCAATGATGAGTCATGAAAGTCTTCCATTATCCTATTGGGGATATACATTACAAACAAAATCACACATACTAAACCATGTACCAACTAAATCGATAAATGGTATTCCATACGAATTATGGAGTGGACGCAAAGCCATGTTATCAAATTTACATGTGTGGGGTAGCAAAGCATTTGTTAAGGCCTCTTCAGGTAACAAACTTTCACCCTAAGGAACAAAGTGTACCTTTATAGGATATCCCAAGGAAATAAGGGGATATTACCTATATAACCCCTCAGATAAAAAGGTTATAGTGGAAAGACACGCCATATACCTTGAGAGGGGGCACATATCCAAAAGAGATAGTGGAAGCAAGATAGACTTCGATGAAGTCAAGGATCAAGATACATAGGAGTCGGTACAAGAACAGATTCCACAGAGCCCCGTGGAAGAACAATCTATTCCAGAGACACAAGAACTGCATAGGAGCACAAGAGAGGTGAGGGAACCAGAATGATATGGTTTTCTTATCACCAAGGATGGTGACTCATTATTGGTTGACAATGATGATCCTATTACCTAAAAGGAAGCAGTTGAAGGAACATATGTTGCCAAGTGGAAAGAATCCATGATTCTGAAATGGATTCCATGTACCAAAATCAAGTCTAGATTTTGGTAGATCCTCTAGTTGATGCAAATCCTATTGGTAATAAAAGGGTATTCCAGAAGAAAATGGGCATGGAAGGACAAGTCATCACCTATAAGGCATGACTGGTTGCAAAAAAAATTAGATAGCATCAAGGAATTGACTATGATGAAACCTTTTCACCGGATGCAATGTTGAAATCCATCATAATTCAATTGGCCATTTCCGCTTACCATGAATATGAAATTTAGAAAATGGATGTCAAAACAGAATTCCTTAACAGGAGCCTCTAGGAATATGTCTACATGGCACAACCTGAAGGGTTTGTGACTTCAAAGGATGCCAACAAGGTATGAAAGTTGTAGAAATCCATTTATGAATTAAAGCAAGCAACAAGGTCATGGAAGATTCGTTTTGATGAATCCGTAACAGAATTTTGATTTATTAAGAAAGAATGTGATCCTTATGTCTAAAAAAGGTTTAGTGGAAGTGCAATCATTTTCCAGATAGTATATATTGATGAAATATTACTAATTGGAAACGAAGTACCTGTCTTACAGTTAGTTAAGGCATGGTTGGATAAATGCTTATCTATGAAAGAATTGGGAGAGGCAGCATATATTCTTGGGATCAATATCCATCATGATAGATCCAAGAGAATGCTGGGACTAAGTCAAAGAATATACATTTACAAGATAATAAAGAGATTCAGTATGGAACAGTCCAAGAGGGGATTATTTCCAGTGTCACATAGTATTCATCTTTCTAAGAAAATGTGTCCTAAGACACATGAGGAAAGAATGAAAATAAAAAATATCCCTTACGCATTCGTGATTGGGTAAGTCATGTATGCTATACTATGTACAAGGCTAGATGTTTCTTACACATTAAGTTCGGTAGGAAGATATCAAGCTGATCCAGGAGACCACCATTGGATGGCAGTCAAGACTATCCTTGAGTATCTGAGACGTACTAAGGATATATTCCTGGTTTATGGAGGAGATGAGGAACTAGTCATCAGAGGACATGTAGATTCTAGTTTCCAAACAGATCAAGATGACAAGAAGTTGCAGTCTGGATACATCTTCAGTTTAAATGGAGGTGCAGTGAGCTGGAAGAGCTCAAAGCAAGGTGCTGCCACAGATTCTATAGCAGAGTCTAATTATATTGCAGCTTATGAGGTAGCTAAAGAAGAAGTTTGGATGTGAAGCTTCGTCCAAGAGCTGGATGTAGTACCTAGAAGTAAATATCCTATCACACTCAATTGAGATATTACTACCGCGGTGGCACTTGCAAAAGATACAAGGTCACATCAGCGGAAAAATCACATACTTCAGAAGTATCATCTCTTGAGGGATTTTTCTCAGAGAGGTGAAGTTGTAGTGAGCAATATTTCCATGGAAGACAATGTGGAAGAACCCTTTACTAAAGACTTGACTCAGAAGAAACATGATCATCATGCGAGGCCTAGCAGACTAAAAGTCATAGGAAGTTGGCTCTAGTCCAAGTGGGAGTTTTTTAGGGTTGGTTTCCTGACAACCAACAATTTATACTTTGATTACATGAATGTACACTTATTATATATTGTTCATTATTCTACATGACTATAATATAATAATGTTCTAGAATATTTGTAGCATTAATAGGGTCATGGATGATCCCCACTATAATTAGAACCTTGAAATGCTATAACAATATTCTGAAATAAAGTTCTAAGGTTGGATGGCATACTATGATATGACACATGGTATACAGACCCTCATGTGTGAGTACTCACAAGAAAACGAGACTCTCCCTTATGGAGTTTGCACTTGGTAATCTCCAAGATGGGATATTACAAGAACAAACCCACCAGTAGCAATTATGCATGTCTTGGTGTCATCGGACATTGCTATATAGAATCATGTGTAATGGTCCTTAGACTGGAAGATTATCATTAACTCATGTCATGACTCATGCAGTTATATTTGCTGACGAAAACTGTCATGAAGACAGCTGGCGGGAAGTAGGGTACGTTGGGTGTGTCACGAATGACATTTTGTTAATGGATAAGTCAAGGAAGGATTTTTCCCTTCCATATTTATGTAAGTATATATCTCGGGCCCTTTGATTGAAATATAATTGTCGCTCAAATTCAATGTCCATGGTGTCACAACGATTTTATTTTTGGAAGTCAAAGAATGATAGATCAAGCATACAGGTTTATGACACTAGCATTAAACCTGCTTGATGAGATATTCAGGCAAAGGGATTAAATTACACGGTAAGCGATCATATGAGGTGACACGTCAATGCGGTTTCAACTTCTTTCTCTTGAGTGGCTTGACCCGTTTATAGACAGTAATCTAGGACTTTAGGCAAGCTCGACTAATGCCAATTAGAAAGAGGCCTAAAGGGTCACACACTAAGTGTATCCAAGTATCTCAAGTAGAATAAAGATTATTCTCGTATGTGGTTTAATAATTATTCAAGGAATCCTAAATCATTTTAATGTTTGAGGAAGAATGAAATTAAAACAAGTACACGCCATGTATTAATTATTACACGCCATGTAGTTTTCATTTTGCAAAGGAAATTAAAAACAAGTACATGCCATATATTAATGATTACACACCATGTAGTTTTATGAAAAACAAGTACATGCTGTGTATTAATGATTATACGTCGTGTAGTTTTTCTAGTCTGGATTTTGAGGAAATGATTTTTTTTATTAAATGATATTTATTATCATCAGTGTGGGTGCATGTCAAGGAAATAATGATTTGACATGGGGGGTTTTTAATATGATTTAATGAAATAATTAAAATGCATAAAGTGTTTATTTATTTTCATAACTCTATAACCTCAAACCTGATTATAAATATTCTCACAACCCAACACTTTTCCCTAATGGTTGTGCACAATAATTCTAGAGAATTCTCTCAAGACCGAAAGAACTCTGTCCTCCATGAATGCTCTCAAGACCGAGAGAGATCCACTTCCATCAGATCAAGGAAATATAAGGTGGACAACACAAGCAAAGGATTCTCCACGCTAGCACCTAGAGATTCCTTTGGCAATGTCCAGAGATATGTGGTGCACATGTGAATCAATTCTAGAGAAAGTCTACAACTGGATTCTACGATGCAATGACAAATCACATCGAAAAGTGATCAGAAATATCAACGAAGAAAGAACAGCATAAAAGATAATTCTTATCAATTAATTAAATTAATTATAATCAACCTGTGATAGTCCTCCTTTGTGGTTCTAGAACTATTCTTCTTCTTTGTATATTTCTATGATTTGATCTGTGGAGTCTTGCAGTTATCATTGTATTGATCCCGGATTGATCATTGCTAATGACAAAAAGCCAAGTGGGCACATCCAACCATGAGATTCCGTTGCTCCCGAGACCTTCAATTAGTGCCTAGATTATGTATTTAATTATGTTGACACATCATGAAGGGAATAGAAAACTTAATTGATACTTAAACTGCCTTCTTTAACCTAACAATGTTTTCCTAAATATGTTAAAATAGGAAACATAACAACTCAACTATAGAACATTATTCCATGGGTCATCAGTCACATAGGGATAGAATGTTTTATGGTAAGAGTAATGTAGAGCCCAAATTTTGGTTCATAAGGAGTATGGACACTAATAGATCGAAAAATTGTAAAACCATTTGATTCAAAAAATTTAAGTGGTTTAAATATTTCTACAATAAATAATTCAAAAAAAAATTACTACTAATGTGAAATTTTAATTCCTTATATTTTTATTTCTTATTCTAAAATGATTATTATGACCAAAATATATAATTTTTTTGGTGATAGAATTATAGGTATCGAGAAAACAGGAACCAATTTTCAGTTGTAAGGTGTATGGGTTCCTTGCAAATTTGAAAATCTAGCCTAAGTACTTAAAATATACTTTGGTAGATATATATATATATATATGATCATGTTGTATCATGAAATGGTTTCATTGTAAAATTTGTTTATTTTTAATGAAAAACGGGTCAGTTGTGTCTATAAAGGCTTGTGATTACTTTAGTAAATGCAAAAATTGTCCCAAGTAGGTTGGTTTGGGCATGTTTCTTATGAAATAACATGATAAGGGTGTTTTATTATTTTCTCCTTTAATTAAAATGGAATCAAAATTTGTGGGTTTTCCCTACTCCCTTTTCCTTTATTGTGATTTGAATAAATCCTAATCTCTCGAGCCAAGAGAATTTCTTGTTGGTGCGACCTATTGATAGGATCGACACTTCTGATTTGATAAGGGGATATACCATGGTAGGTATCACCATGAGAGTTTGAATTATTTTCTTAATGGTATATGTTTTTGATGCTTGGTATCATTCAGGTGTTGTTTTCCCTTGTAGGACTCTTATATTTTCAATAAAACCCATGTCTGAACAGGTGGTCATGGTGTCTGTGGCCTTTTTTTTCTTATATTAATTGAGTAATACTAATTTTCATTAGTTTAGATATTTTAATTGAATGGTTATCCATTTTGTAGGTCTCTTGACCTTGTATTGTTTCTTTGGTCTACTTTAGAAGTCATCCCTGTATTTTTTCTATCATTTTTTATAATGCAACTCGAACCAATTTTCATCATGGGCCATTTGATACATGAATTCAAAGAGATGTCAGCCTATGGATATTATCCGAGATTTGTAATTTTCTCATGACATATCGGGGTAGTATGCATTGATATATGTGATTCTTGTCGAGTTTCTAAAGGTTGTAAAATGAAATGCTAGAGTTCGGAGAATTCGTTGAGCCTTGTGCTTTGAGTACATTCTCAGGTCTACTATGAAGTAGTGTGACCAGAGAGATAAATGGTAAATATCCTTATAATGATGAAAATTGTATTTTATGATTATCCATTCTCTTAAAACACCAGTTAGACAGGATTTTGTTTTCATTCCAAATTACTTGATATTGCGAGTTTGACTCAGAGGAGTGTCACATGTGTTTTTAAGGTGAGTCCCATCTATCTCTCTTATTGGTGTACAAACTATTTTTTTCTTAGTAAAACTAGAAAAATCCTTAGGTGGAGAGTATTACTTCAGTTCTAGTAAATATGTTTCCTTCTAGGTAAAGGGAATATAACCAAAGATGAACATCAAAAATGGTCTAGCTTTCTTGAATACCCATGAGGATTAAATATTTTGAATCATATTTGTGCTTTCTTGGTAGAAAATTTTTGATGGGTTTGGATGGGAATGCAGCCTTTGAAAAAAATATATTTTTTGGATGTACTTTAGTGGTTAATATCGAATGATCATGGAATACCTCGATCTGTAAAGGCATGTGATCAGTTAAGGGTGATGTGTTGGCAGGTGAAGTCACATTTCTTTATAGAATTCAACCAGTAGTGATTAAACTATTATTATTTTAATCTTCTTAGTAATCTTCATTGTCCTGATAGTGTTCTCTTGTTCACCAACTAGATTATCTCCTATTAGGACATTGTCTTTGATTCACTAAGATAATGCTGGTATTATACTGCACAGAAGTTTTAAATGATATTGGGCATGTCTGTGTGGTTTTCTAAAATTTAGATTCTAGTAGAGTGTTTTCTATTGAGGCTTTGTTAGTTCTGAATGATTACTAGGTTCCTATATAATAAGTCCTGGTATTGAATCTTTGAAACAAGCTGATTATTTTTACTTGACTTCCACGTGAATTCCACTCTATGATTATTCAATTATACGATGCAGATGTCATGGTATTCTACCACCATATCATTGTAAAATTTGAGTATGGTCAGCCTTGAGTTGGTTCCATAGACTCTAGTATGTTGAAACCAAGGTCATCCTAGAATCATGTCAGTTTTAGAGGTGGTGTTTAAATGGGGTGAACATTTTATTGGGTTGGAACTGGGTTTCCCCCATGTTCATGCTGAGGCACAGAAGGTTTAAATTGTCATGTGGTGGTTTCATCATGGAATGTCACCAGATGTTTGGTAAGGGATTCAATAGGTTTCCTCGTGGTAAGTGAAAAATGACTTAGAATAAGGTATCCTAGTTTCGATGATAGTATGGAAACCATCTAAGACATGAATCTTGAAAATGGTTAGTTGAAGGTGGATCAAATTTTTATCCCTCTTGTTCAATGTGTGTGTTCAAGAGGAACAATTCCAAACATGTCATTAGGTTATGGCTGGTGTAGTTTAAATGTTTAGATCTGTCTTTCCAGAAAAGAATTTATGACTAATTTATTCTTGGTTGATTATAATTTGACAGTTTATTTTCGGTGAGGTCCCTGTTATAGACCTGGACGTCTTCAGGTTCACCTTTTTAAATGATTAAAAACTAGGAGAGTCATTATAATGCTGAGAGACGTGTTTTGTAAGAAATTCTAATGGTGTGGGTACCATGTTCCATAAATGGACCCTTCATAATTTTAAGACCCTTAGTGGGGAGTACCATTGTTATGAGGTTTAATTAGATGAAAACATGATCATGTCCTTAGTTAAATAGGCTTGGGTAAAATCTATTTCAGTACTTCTCTTTGATAAAGAGAGTTTACCAAGGTTTCAAAGAGTTATGTGTTGTATACTTATATAATTCTTAAAGGAGAATTGGATGTTTAGAAATTCAATGTGACCATTTGAATGAGAATTCATGAACCTTGTAGACCGTGTGATGTTTTTTTTCTCTCAAAGGTTTTTCAGTTTGAGAAGGTCTTTGGTGGGGAGGTTATAATGACCTGTTTTTTTGAATTGGAAGAAAATCCAAATTAATTTTCCTATTTATGTTTACTGGATGGTTTATTTTAAAAACTGAGATTTAGAATGAAATTCACAGTGTTTGAAAACTTCAAAGTTATTCATTTAGACTTGGGTAAATGAATGAGGGTTCCCTCATGCATTTTCTTGATTTTTTGGAGTTCCATCAATAAATATCTCATGTTTTGATGCTCTGAAAAGGTCACATGGTTTTTATGAAACCAAGAACCCACCAGTAAAAAATCATGCCACTTCATTGGGGGAACACATCTGCCTCGCATAAACTGTGCATGATTTTTCCATGCCATGAACCTAGCCTATATGGGTAGTTCAATTTGGGAAGTACCTTAACACTATTGAATTCACATTTGGAACATGATTAGGAAAACTGTGCGGCATAATCTTTTGACGTGGGATCCTTAACATTTGGCAGCAACACAGTTTACACACGGTTTGGAAAAATTGTGTTGTCAAATCTTGCACCTCATAATTTTGGTTGAAAAGTAAAAATTTCCCTTTAATTTAACCTTTTATTATTTCCCCTCTTTATATACTTCTTATTATAGTGGGTCACCTAGTTTTTCCCTCCCATGTCTTATATTCTCCATCATCTTAGGAATTTAGACAACTCTGTCGTATGGTGTCTGATATTCAATTTATCAGATGCAATGGATTTTTCTTGGTAAGATACCCTAATATCTTACCTCCAATATAAGGTTATCATATAATAAATCATGTTATTTATGTGAAATCTCATTTTAAAAATTGGAATTACAGAGGACTGTTTCTCATATCTCTTCTACCCTACTCCAAATATGAAGCCCATATTGAGTGAGGAGTAGTCTACGACCCTGTAGTAAGTGGTCTTATTATTTTCCCATTGAGTTTTGGTAGTTTATTAATTATTCTATTGTGATGTATTTCATACTTTATTAAGAATTCCCACTATATTGATTCCTTCATGACTAATTCACCCTTATACATAGAAACATTTTAATAGATCCTTGCTTGGTTGTATAGTGTTTTCACACACCTTATACGGACACCTAATGGGTGTTCCATTGAAAGTGACCATTATTCCAATTTATCCAAAATTATCAAACCCTTAATTAACTAATAGGTTAGATTTTAAAAGAAATTTACTTGGATACATGTATGTTAAACAAAACCCAAATCCCCTATTATGTTTTTCCCTCTTGTAGTTGCAATTCCCCACTTAAGAAATTTCCTTGCATTACTCCAGTACAATGAATTATAAAATGATCCTTATGATTTGAACTTCCCTAGAATAATGTGTTAAATTGAAATTGATGAGCATGGGTGGAATGATAAGGTTTTTTCAAATTGTATTACCCTTATTTAAATGAAATAATTGATTATGGTGAATGTACCTATGTGTGTTATGTAAAATGGTACCTTTGTTTAACATGTAAAAAATGGATTCATCTCCCATGCATTTGGATTATCCTTTACCATGAATTTTCCTTGTATTATGAATGCTTGATTGATACAAGGGTACCTTCATTGAGTCTTCCCATACTATATTTTTAATTTCCCGTGTAGGAAATTCCCTAATTATACTTATCCCCTCTTTAAAAACCCTTTTATGATCATAAATGATTTTTTTCCATCTTTTTGAAAATTTAATAAGTTAAATAGATTTTATCATTTGGGGTTACTTATGAAATATGTCATGCCTTCCTTAAATTAAATTAACCAGTTGATTTAATAGTATTGACATGTAATGGATAATGAGAACATGAATTTTTATTATACGTTACTAAGTTCTTATGATGAATCTAATTTCTTGAATGGAATGATATGGGGGATGATAATGCCATCCCCTTTGTTTATTCTTTATAAAATTATCCGTATGAACCATATAGTTATTTTTGTAACATGAATATGCATGATTTATATTTATTGTCTTGGGTAATGGAACACATAAGAGTTTATTCGATATGTATTATGTTTTGAATGATTATGCTTCTTATATACATTTAATCTATATAAAAGAGAAGGATCACAAGAAATTACCTATGCAAGTTATAATTATAATGTGCCATTATAGAGGATGGTATAAAATGTAAATGGGTGTTCATCATGGAGTAAAATCACTCTCCTTACATCAATTCTTGAGTCTATGGTGTATCACACTAGTGATGAAATATGGGTGTTGGGTTGTAGGAGACAAGTTCCATGATTAGAGTGATAAAATGATGGATCACTCACCATACTGAGCATTGTTTCATGATGTCTCATGCTCTTCTTCGGATGTGGGAATGTACAATTGAGATTCACCATATAGGATTATTAAACTAGTCTTGGATATGTGAGTTACAACCCAGTCCAGCGAACAATAGTATTTGAGGTATATGGACATTAGGCGTCATCACACACATGGTTCATATATGTGGATACAATATATAATTAAACTATAAATATATATTATTAATATTAATACGTATATAGTGACATGATCATAAATTCCTACCATCCATGCGTTGAAGTTGGTAGAACCACTGGGTTACCTTTTGGAACATGTGCAGACTGCTATTTATTTAGTTATTTCAGAATTGTTTTATTGTGTTTCTTATACCTGTACACTAGTTTATTATAAGAACTAATTGGATTACGCTAGACAATGTTATTGGTGTCTTACTGAGGTTTTTATCTCAACTCTATTCGGGATGACTTTGGTACCCATGAAGACTGTATTTTTTAGGTATTGATAATGGAAAAGGAATTGTTACATGTTGTTGATATACTTATTTATTTGAAGATTAAGAGATGAGGATTGGGCATAGGTTAAGGATTCTTATGGAGTTATTTATGTCCTTTTTAACATTTTTCTAATATTGTTAAACATAGTTGTTTCTTCATATTCCCTTTTTGTATTACATCATGATTTGAATAAATGTATCAGAAACTACAATTAAAACTTGGGTATTTTTATTCAGTTGTTCTGTTATCTATTTATTTTTTTTGTTTATTGATTTTGTTTATTTGGATATGCCTCCTCTGTTGTTTATTATTGATTTTATCTATTTTTTACTATTAAATGAGGGTATATTCTCCCCATTATACCACCTTTATACCATGGTTTCTAGTATTAAGGCTCCAACATAAAAGGAGGTTCGATTTAGGCCATGTGACCCACCGGGTTGGGGTACAATTTAAGTGGACCCTAGGCCACGATGTTACACCCTCACTGCTAGTCAGAAGACTCTAGGTGGTTCCTTACATTCTAGATTTTATGATCAAAATAATCACAATAAAAACATGTAATATTACTCTTCGGTCGAGGATAAATGTTGACTAATCCCATAGTTTTATTATGAGATATACCACAACCTCGAGAATCGGTTTCTCACCTCCTCTTATTACCAGCATTGTAGTTCCAAAATATTACTTCTGAAATAAACATTATTCTTACAACAATGTTCAATGAGATGTCTCGTTCTTCTACCATTCCTTTATTGAAAATCTCCATATAATATATTATACAATGAATATAAATGTTTGAGAATATATCTGGTTTTAACTTGGACTCAAAAATGAATTCCTTTAAAGAATCACTTTCTGCATATTTTGGTGAAAACTGTACAAAATTAATAACTTTATCTATATAAATATTTACTAAGATATTCTCAGAATCATACTAAATATACCCATAGTTTTATAAATTATAAACAATTTTAGAAATAAATTTTTGTTGAAAACTCTTCAAAATTTTACCATGCCATGACTTAGTATAAAGTTTCCTAAATTGCTAAATCCCACCAAATTAATTATAGATCCTTATTCATATACATGACCAAATTCAGTTTCTTCTCAACTAGTGTGCCAAGGAAATAAAATATTTGATAAATACTATTTAGATATAGTATTTCTTTTTCTATATTTAAATCACCCTAAAAGATGGGTGGATTTTTTTGGGAATTGAAGCGAATGATCCAAATTCCTTGGTTAACCTTTTATGTTCACTCAATCAAATGCCAAAAAAGAATTTATAGTAATCTAGACTAATTATTTTTTCAGCAGGGAATAGGTGAAACCATATTCACAATATCCACCTCATCTTAGCTCTTAGGAAAACTACCCGGTTCTATTCTATATAAGAAAAAAACCCCATTTAGCCTCAATTTTTATCAACTAAAGTGTTAGCTACTTAAAATTACTATGCTAATAAGTTCCACATGGATTTTTATCCACAATAAACCATTAATTAAATTTTAAAAATATCCCCATTAATCCATTAAAAATTTTCATATTTTGAAAACATTTTCAACACCATTAAAAAAAACCTTACATCATTCCATATCCATAAATTATTAACCCAATAATGAAAAATTCCTTCCTAGTGGTAAGTAATAAAATCAAATCATTTCATGAAACTCTCATTATCCAAACCCATGAAAATAAGGTTGCAAATAACCTAGAAGTTTCAATAAATACTCATGTACTCGAACACCCAGGTAACATCAATTTTAGTATAAAGAGGTTGGTTAATTTTTTTTGTACACTACTTTTTTTTTCAAAATACTATATATTTGATACCATCACATTAAATAAATGAACATATCATCGCTAATAATTTTTGAAACTAAAAGATTGAACATAAGTGATACCCAAAGATCTAATAAACTGATACCATTTGTAACAACCTTCCCCAAAACCATCTTCTAGGTAAGAGGAAGTGGGTGTTACTAGAATTTTTTTGACAACCTAGGACACAAAAGGTTGGAAATAAATAACAAGGGCCTCAAGATAATTTAGGAGACTATTTTAAATTTTAAAGAGAAACATACCAAACTCAAATAAAATAAAAAACCATCTATAGGATACATGTGTATAAATTAAAACTGAATAAAACATATAAATAACAATTTCCATTTTCAAGAGGAATCTGACAGGCAGAACCAAAGGAATCCAAAGATAACAAAAACCAACGATAACAAAAAAATCATAAAAAAACTCCCATAATTATCTAAAATCCAACTCAAAAATACACATAAAATGTATCAAATGAAATCACTAATGAACTAAGACACCGTTCCTTTACCTATGTCTTGATAACTGACTTCTAAAAACACACAATAGTGACCCAGAAGGTGGTTATTCTACACATAGAATTATTTCTCCAATGATATTCTAATGCACGCCTCTATGAAAAATTTTTTACTACTTATATGTATAGAAATTTAAAGTAATTTAATATAGTTTATATCAATTCAAAAAATATCCAATGAAAAAATTATCCATCAAAAATAATTCTGAATTCCAATTGAAATATCCATTTTGAGATTCCCCAAGTCCAAAAATACACACATCTACATATACACACATATGTGCATAGGTGATAGTTCCATACTCATGAGTGGTCTCTCGTTGATCTACTAATCATTTACAAGGTAACAAATACTAGGTTCCCCAATTAATGACAGACCACCCACAAGGTCACGTCTAAAAAACATGCACTCACACTAGACATGTAATAAAAAACTAATCCAAACCATTTTACAGAAACACCTTATTTCCTTAAAATAATTAAAAAATATTTTCCATGTATCAAAATCCAAACCATAGTTTTAAAAAAAAATCATTTTAAAATTATTATGAAAGTGTAATTTTAACAAAACAATCAAATCCCCAAAATTTTGTAAAATGACCAAATAGATATGTTTCCAATAAGATTTACACTATAATTTCGAAACTATTTCAATAAAAATATTTATTTCATATTATGGAATAAATTTGTAATCATTTGTAAAGAGTGAATCCAAAAGCCTAATTTTTTTTAGAAAAAAAAAAGATGACTAGTATATAGATTATTTGTAGATGATCAGAAACGACAATTAATTCCCAAGAACTACAGAAAAAACCTTAAAATTACAATCAAGGAACATATTTCTATCCATATTTAACTAGATATATTTTTTCAAGAAAGAGATATTTATGATATCTGACATGAAAATCCAAGAACAAAGATGTATCATGTCCTCCAATGCACATTTATTTTCATATGGATAAATTCAGGACTGAAGAGAATCATATCCCATGCCTTAGAAGAAAAATGAATTGATGTTATGTGAAAATTAATGGAGAACCATGACATAAAGGAAATAAATTGAAATATATCCACTAATTTTTTAGGGACATATATATTCCACATGCATTGATCACATGATTAGGAATACAATGGGAAAATCATGCAGTTGAAAATCTCCCAATCTAACCACTCACATGGTTGTGTCTTGTGATTAGAACAACTATACGACAGCCATGCATGAGATACTATCTCAACCCAAACCTTCTCATGGTTATCTCAAAAAAATAGACAAACCATTGAAAAACCATGACTATTTCCAAAATTTAAAAGGGAAAGGTGTATCATAGGATTTCATATGGCTTAGCCAAACTATGAATGAACTGTGTAAACTCCCAAGTCCCAATGTATTCATTTTCATAGTTTCTTGGATTTTCTAAATGGTTTCTAATAACCATGGTCAAAAGTTGAACCTCCAAAAAAGATTCAAAAGCCAACCAAAACACCTCTAAGCCTCTTAAAATAGAACATAATCATTAAGTCATCTAAATATAGATAAATAAATATCCATGTAACTAAAACCAAAGGAGAAAAAAATCTATCCTAGGTTAGTTATGATTAGTTTATGATAGTTTTTAATTGGATTAAATCTCTCATAATTTCCTCAGGTTCTTGTTCAATCCCACTTTATAATTTTTTTGGTTTTTTTTTTGATTGGTTCAGTTTAATTTTTTTATATTCATATTAGGATTTTTTATCTAGATCAATTCAGTTTATCTGGTTCTTATTTTATTAACTTGATTTAGAATAGTCGTTTGTAGTCAACTTCCATGACATTTAAAAAAATTGTTCATTTTTATCTTGTTCAGATTAGGTCTCATCATATTTAGTTAGGTTTTGTTCAATTCTATGACACCACACATGTCACATAGTTATTATTTTGATAAAAAATTATATTTTCTTGAGTGGTGTTGAGATTAAATTGTTGGTAGGTAAAAAGGTATAATTATGGAGGAATTTTTTTACGGGGAATGGTTTGCCAAAATTATTATTAGTAACCATGTGGTGCTTGTGGTATTGTCTTAGTAATTTTTATAGAGTGGTTTTGAATAACTTATAAAAAGTTTTAAAAAACCATTTTAATATATCCAGAGACCATGTGTGGTCATGTATTTGTTAGAGATGAGGTGTATGGTTTTTCAGACTATGTGGCACCCAAGAGTTAAAATTTGAGGGTGTTCTTGGCCTAGGTATTTTCAATCACATGGTTTAGAAAACAATGATTCTAAACTGTATGACCTATCCAGGTGTTTAGTATTTTTGAATTTACCAAAAATAAACATCTTAAATTTTATGTTTTTGCAGCACCTAGACATACCATTCAAACTGTTTGACCCTCTTGGGAATACATGGAGGAGGTCAACCTTCCCCCCTTTTGATTTTTCCCTTATGTTGATATGTCACTATGTTTTTTAGGTGATTACTTCCTCGATATATCTCTCATTACCTTATAAACCATTTATATTTTGGTTTTGGCTTCCCATATGAACACAATATCCCTTTTGGCTTGTTTTTTGGGTTCTAGTTTGATCCAATGTTGGGTGTTTTTGTGTTTTCATTTCATACTCACTAGTTTTACTTCATCGTGTGTGGTCATCATTGCATGAGACACATCTCAAATCATTTTTTCATGGTTATCATCTC
This sequence comes from Viscum album, assembly GCA_963277665.1. NCBI lineage: Eukaryota > Viridiplantae > Streptophyta > Magnoliopsida > Santalales > Viscaceae > Viscum > Viscum album. Next base: position 6,535,177 of record OY728140.1, read on the forward strand.
TTTATAGTAGATGTTACTATATAGTTTTACATTTTGGAATTATAAGTGTTCTTGTGGTTTCCAAATTAATTTACATTGAATGTTTGATTATATGTGGTATGCTTTTGGTAATTCAATAACATCTCATTTATTAATTTTTTTTCAAAAAAAAATTTCATGTGACCAACAAGAATTAATTTTTAAATGGAATGATTCACAACACTGTGATTCTTGTGAAATTACATTTGTTCTTTTAAATTGTTTTACATGTTGTTCATTTTGGTTTGAACGGTTCTGGTTTTAAATGAGTGAAATAATTATATCAATAGGAATTTTCTTTTTAATTGAGGTGAAGTCCTAATTTTTTTTTAAGAATGAGTTATTTTGTGTATTTCACCTTTATAGGTGAAATGTATTATTGTTTTCCACTAGTGAAATTGACTTAAATTAATGTTTGAAATTGTATGATTGAAATTATTGGCATATGAGCTTGTTCTAGTCTTCAAAGTGGAAGAACCCTTTCTTAATTATGGATTTAAAATTCATTGAAAGGTGTGTATGATTTCAATTTTTTCAAATGGTGTTTGGTAAGGTGTTTTTGAGTAGTTTAAGGACTTTATATACCATTAATTGTGTTAATTTTAATGGGATTATTGGAGATGTAGTTTCAAAATTGTTCTTAAAGTCACCCCTTGATTTACCCTAGGCTTGTTTACCACATAGGTGGGTTTTTGATCCCAATGTTATTTTGTGGGAATTTTCATATGTAATACTTGGTGAATATATATTTGTTTATGGAAACAAATAATTGGGTGTTAGTGGATGAGAGTATTTATGGTTATTACTTATTAGTTAAACTTGTATAGTTTTTTACAATGACTCAAATCCATTATATGGTAATGGTATACCATGTACTTAGCGGAAGGTATAATGTTTTCCTTTATTTGGTTCACATACCACAATTTTCCCATATTTTTTATAGGAACATGGGATATAGAGGGGTAATACATTATAAGAAATTTGTTTTGGGCTAATTTGAGGACTTGTGATGGAATTAGTGCATTCTATAATCTATTTTGGGTGGTTATACCCATATATGGTTTAGCTTATCACATGTTAGGGATCCTATGGTAGATCCCATGATAAATTAAATTTTAGGATTGGTTTTGGTTTAGGGGGAGTTTGTTCTATTTTTTTTGTTACATTTGTACTTCTCTCATTAATAACTTTTTCTTTGTTATACTTATAATATTCAATGTGATATTCATTTCCTTATTATTATGATTGACCTATGTGTGTGTGTTGGGTCTTTTTTACTTTAGAAATTGAGTTTTAATGATTTTTATGAAATCATATGTTGAGAATAATAATTATTTTGTCAGTTGGTTTAAAGTGTATTTAAACATGGGTGTTATCTTTAAAATAAATTCCTAGGCTTGTTGAATATTTAAATGTGACCATTTATTTTAAATAAAAAAATTATTTTTATAAATGTTAATTTTTTTGTGGTTTGAGATAGTTTAGGTTAGTGGTTTTTGTTCTATAAATGGTTGTCCTCAGTTTTAGAAAAAATTGAAATGTTTTTAATGATAGAATTGAATCATTTTGGTTTCCTTATGATATATATATGAAATTATTATATTATATTTTATTTACCTAATAATATTGATGAATTGGATTATGAATAATTTTCAACATTTCAATGGTTTTTGGTGGACCACTATGATTTAATCTCACAGATATATTTTTTAGGTTCTATGTTATTATTGGAACAAATATTCTATTGATCAACATAGTCAGTGTGGGGTATATTCAGTGGTGGTCTGAAATTGGAGGTTTTTTTGGTGGTTTTTGGTCTAAGATCAAGTCGGTTCATTGAATTCTTCATTTTAGATTGTTTTTATCTATCATTTCGAGACATTTCATTCTTGTTTTTAGATGTTTTTAATGATTATGAAAACATGTTGGACTATTTTAGTTGGTTATGACCTATTATAATTTTCATTTATCTTGGCCTCTATATTTATAAATTGAGGGGTATTTGTTATTTTTGGGGAGAAATAGTACCCAATGGGATTCTTGTGATGCTAAAGAACTAGTTTCCATCATTTTTGGATTTGGAACACCCATTGAGCCTTGTGGAGAATCAAGTTGGGTGTGAGGTTCAGTGGCATCCCATGCCGGTTTATTACAAAATGGTATAAGATAATGGGATTTCCCTTAGTGGGATCCTAATCTTCTTTATATTCCCATATAATTTGGGCATATAGTAGTTTAAATGATATTGTTGTTATCAAAGATTCATAGGAAAGGGAAGGGAGAGTATATCTATCTATTGTATGTCCTAATCCACAAGCCACCAGTGGAAGTTGGGCTTCAAATCATGGATTCTAGTTTTTTATGGTTATATACTAGTTTTTAGATGTGATATATATATTTTTAACCCATATTGACTATGTATATGATATTGGGTTTCACTTACTAGATGCAGTTTCGAAGGGAGGATAACATAAATAGAATGGATAGACCATATTACATAGAATTTTTTGTGGTGACCATCTATTTATGTCCACCTATATTATAGTTTCTATTGAATGATTAGCATATGTTCATCCAACGATGTTTCCACTACATGAACATAATTTTTCTTCTCCAATTAGAATATTTGTGACACCACTTGAATTTGGATACACTAATTGTGGTGACCACTTGTTCAAGGTGGATTGTGGAGTTTCTGGATGCTTTTTGGGATGTAGTTCTTGTGAACTTCATTTGAATTATTATGAAGTGATTTATTTCACTTGGTTCTTAAAACCACATTCTGGAAAATTAAATGTTTCATGAAAATGTCATTTCCAAACCTATTTTTATTGAATATTTTACAAAATGGTTGTTTCTATTGATAAGTGTTTCTTCAAAAGGAAAATGGTGTTCTAGTATCAATTCCATGGATTCATTCTTTTGGAAATGAAATTGAATTTAGAAAAGAATTTTTATTTTAATATTTTTTTGGTTTTTTGTGGTCCAACAAGGTTGTTTTATGATCATGAGTTGGATTAGTGTTCAATCATGATCTTTATTGGAGGGTTATAATAGAAATATTCCACAGTGAAAGTTTTTATTCAAAAGGAAAATATTTATTCTTTAAACTCTTTGTAAATCATTGGGGGATTCTTATTTTAGTATTAATTATCTATTGTGAATGAATAATTAGTTCTTTGTTTTAGACATGAATTAATGATGATAATGTATTTTCTTTTATTCCCTTGGATTTTTAAAAATCCTTTCTTCATTTCTAGTGCCCACCCAAACTCTAAGTAGAGTTTTTGATCTGAAACATTCATTTTCTCAGACCCCATAGTAGACCTCCTAAATCATTATCCACCTTTTTAGGGGTGATCCAGTGTCAATGGAAGGTTTGAGGTGATTGGAAAGTATTACTTTTATCATTTTCCCCTTATAATACCTTAATAATTGAGGTTATAATCTATTAAGATAATTTTATTTGGTTTTAGTCGAATTTGTTGGCATTCATTAGTTCATCATCTATTTCACAATGGTTTGTCATAGGAGTTCTTCAGGATGTTGTTTTTTGGTGGTTTTTACCTTTGGATTTGATTTTGGAGAATGTCCATAAGCCTTTAAGAATCTTCTAGGGAGATCAATCAGTGAAGGAGAAGGTCGATCAGTTTTGGAAAAAGATCATCTTCACTCCAAACGTGGTATTCATCAACTCTAGGAAAGCACATTTATTTAGAAGTGGCCTCATCCTAGATCATGTTTCATCTATACGTGTATTAAGGATTACATCATTTCAGGATATTGGAAGGTAGTTCTTGAAAATAGAATCTAATCATTCAATAATTCATGTGGAAGGTTGGGAATTTGTTCTATCAAGTACGAAATAGAAGCGTGGTGGGAATAAAGATAACCTATTAAGTAATTTTAAAAGGTAATATGGGAATGAGCCTAGAAAAAATGGTCATTATCATGAGAAACGGATATTTATCATATTATTATAGTATGGGGTCTCAAGGAATTCTATGTCCCACTACTTGAAGTCTCATATTTTTTCATCCATTGTGGTTGTTTGGGTCATCTTTTGAAGTTTTATAAGAAGGGTTTTCAAAAGTGTTGTTAGTTTTTTATCATTGAGGATTTATTCTTCATGACCATTTATTTGATTTTAGTAATCATGGTTTTGGGAGCTTCAGCTATTTTTTTATTCAGATGTTTTAGATGATTACATTTTGGGATGTTTTTATGTGTGGTTTGAATAGTGATTTATTTCATGCATTTATTTCTCATATAATTCTTCCTCAACCCTTGTGGTTTTATTTTCAGGTTGTTATATTTTATTCCTCCATTGTTTTTAGTAATTTGTGTCATTTTTTGATCCATTTGTTTGTCTGAATTAACTTTATGGTTTTAGTTCTACTTGTTTGTTTGATGAGTCTTTTAGGTGATCATTTCATAGATTGGAGGTAAGCCTTTTCATGTGTAATTATGTAACTAGGGAGTGTGGTTTACATGTTGAGTTTTTTAGACTAATAGGTGTTTATATGATTTTTATTGGAATAATGGTGTGACGTTGATCTAGGCTTTTAACCAAGTTTATTTTCATGTACGGTGACCTAAGGTGAGAGATCATGTCATTATTTTGAGGAAATTGGTGGTTATTTTTCCTTTAATTAGGTTGGAAGATCCTTTTATTTGAGAGATTTTTACTCTTTTTATTATGTTTCTCATGGACTTATCATGAATAGTCCAATATGTTGACATCATGTTAAAGGTACCATAATGTTAGGGAGACCATGTTTGGTGTCTGATAATTTATAGGACCTTTTTCTTAAGGGGTCAAGTTATTTTTTGTTTCTTGAGATGTTTGATACCTTATGGTAGATAAATGTGATCATTTTTGAGGATATTTGATAGAGAATTTTAGATTTTTAGTCATATAAGATAAAATTTTATGGGTTCTCTTTTGGGATTTTATTTTTATTCTCCAATCATTTAGAACGTGGATTTCTAGAGGAATAATGTTTCATGGGGAAGAGTATATAACACCCCATATTTCATTTTGTTGTTATGTTGATGTTATTTTATATTTTTTTGAGTTTTGTTGAGTTGAAACTTATGGAGGACCAAAACTTCATGTTTTGGATTCCTTATTAGGCGAATCATGGTTATCCCACATAGTTAGTATGAACCATTCCTGTCAGTGCAGGTGGATCTATCATCTTAATAGAGCATCATTTCATGAATTATTAAAAGTTAATCATACCATGTGAAGATCCCCTGAGACCTTTTTGGGTCTCGGAAGTGTCAAGGTTGAGGTACATTGTTTTTTAAAACATTTTAGAACCCAGGTGTAACTATATAAGGGGTGCCTAGCCTAGGTAGTGGGCACTAAATAGTTTGTATAATCATGCATCCAAACCATGTTCCCCATCCATGTGATTAAAAATTGGGAATTTTCCAATGTTTATCTCTTGTATTTAAGGGTTTTCACCACATATGTTTCCTATTCAGATCATCTACCCTGCTTTACAACTCTTAGAGTAGTTCCACATTCTTAACTTGGAAGTTTCCCTTCCATTGATGATTTATAAGAGTTTTGAGGTGAGTCCATCTTCATTTTCACTCTTCTTCCATTATCATTATCCTCTCTATTTGACTTGGTTTCCCCCATCAATCCTAGATCCATCATGTATGATTTTTGTGCTCTGGGTGGATCTATGTTGGAAGTTTTTGGTGTCTAGTGTTCATGGTCTCCATTTTTATACACGCATGTCTGGTAACTTTAGAAGGAAATGCATTTTGAAATGTTATATGTTGGTTCTAATCTCTTTAAGGTGTGTTCTAATATTAAATTGTTATATTTAAGAATTCTAATTGTTCTTGTGTCTTATAAATTCCTTTTTATTGAATATATGATAATAATTTTTATCTATGTAGTAATTTAAAATAATTTCTTTTAGTTTTGATCATGGGATAATTTTTCTTTCTTATAGAGTCCATGTATTCATGTTGAAACTGTAAATTTTTAATATACAATTATTATTATGTAATTCCTTATTTAAATTTTAAATGGATTTAATATTATTCAATGTGTTTTGGCCCATTTTTGTTTTAAATGATTCGATACAATTCTTTGAAAATGAAATATGGTTTTGAATTGAGGTGGTGATCATGAATTGGTTTAGGAAGGAATTATTTTGTGTTGTTCAAATGGTTATTTGAAATTTGTGAGTGTTTACCCCTTATTAAAATTATTTTATTCTCAGTTGAAGTGATTTGATGGAAATTAATATATTATTTCCTTGTTTTGGGATTTAAAGTAGAAGACCCATGTTTTATGGTTAGATTAAAAATTATTTGAATATTGTGTGTGATTTCTATTATTTTATAGATGGTTTTTGGTAAGGAATATATGAAATTTAAAAGGTCCTAGATCCCCAATCCATGATTTTGTTTTAAAGGAACTCTTAGATATTTTTATTTAATATGTTTATAAAGACACCCCTTGAGTTTCCCATGTATTTTCGACACCTTGTATGTGTTTTTGATGACAATGGGATTTTTGTGTGAACCTATTGGGTGGTAGTGTACTTATGTATATCATAGAGAATCATTATTTTTTGGGGATATTCATCATTGGGTATTATGGATGAGGGTAGTTATGGTTATTCATTGTGAGTTATACTTGTATTTTTTCCATGTTCCACACTTCCATTAAAGGGTTATTGGAAACTGGTTACTATGTGGAAGGTATAATTTATTCACCTTGTTGGTTCACAAACTACTAGTTTCACACTAGTTGTGCTAGTCATATGGTTCTTGTGGGGTTGGTCATCAAAATGTGGATTGTGTTGTCTAATTGGACGAATCATGATGGACTTACACATTTTGATTTATAGTTGGGGTAATTATACCCTCATAATTTTAGATTCTTTCACATTAGATATCATATGGTATATTCCATTACACGTTTTATTATATAGTGTGTTAGTGATTTAGGGGTGATTAATATAGTTCTTGTTTGTTTCATTTCCCCTAATATCATTACTATGAGAGTTTTTTTATTATAAATGATGTAGTCCTTGAGATATATAGTGACTGTTTATTTATTGTTTGACCCATGTGTGGGATATGGGTAATTTCCTTTAGAATTTGAGTTTTCAAATATGTTTATGAAATCCTATTTTGAATATAAATACTCTTATATTGGATTATTTTTGGAGGATTTCTAAATGGGTGTTAATTTTTAAATGATGGAATTATATGGTTTAATGATGAAAGTTGACTATTTTATTTAAATAAAATATATTATTTGTTATGATAAAGGTTAATTGTTTGTGTTTTTTGAGATTGATTAGGCCGGTGGATTTTTTTTAGAATTATTGTGTTATTTTTTTAAAATAAATACAACCTCTATGAAATATTTTATTGAAATATTTTTATTTAATATTTTGATTATATTTAAATCTTTTATTATAGTTATGTTTCAAACTATCATTATTAAATAACCTTATGAAACATGCGTCAGAGTTTTTTAGAGTTATGGTGACATATATGTCTTTCAACTCATGCTTATATAGTTCATGTTGTAGGTTCATAGGAGGATAAAAAATCTATTTATTGTTGTTGGTGTTTTGGGATGAATTGGGTGGTGTTGGGGAACATGAGGTTCCGTGGTGGAGTTTCATTCTCCGCTCAACATGGTTCATTGTTGTTATCATTTTAGTTACTTATATTACTATCTTATATGACTATTAATTATTTGTCTTTTTGTTTGTTTTTGATTTTATAAATGGGTAGGATTAGTTTATTTGGTTATGAGATATTGGAATATTTATTTATCCTCTCGTATGCATTTATAAATTCTTTTTTATTTTCCATTTTTTGTGTAGAATCATTCCCAATGGTATTTAAATGATGCACATGGACTAGTTTCCATCCCATTGGGATCAAGTGTTCCCATCATACCTTATAGAAAATCTGTATGGGTGTCATGTTCTGTGTCATCTTAGGCCCATTCATTACAAAGTATATCTAATCAGGTTCGATAATGATTATATAATTTTACATAATTTAGTCTTTATTTGATTTTTATTAAAAACAATTAATGTTTCATTCCATTTTAGTTAATTAAAATATTTAACATTTTATACCATTTGATTAAATTTTAACAAGTGTTTTCTATTAAATTTTATTTAGTTTTGGTCAGTTTCATTTCCTTATGTTTCACTATTTACAGATTAGTTTATTATAGTTCCATTTAATATTGTTGGATTCAATTTTTTTCTATATAATTTAATTTTATTTCAATTAATTCTATGTTATGAAATTCAGTTATATTACTTTAATTATAATAAAAATTTATGGGAACCATTGGTTTTTTTCAGTTCATTTATTTCATCTCTTTTTGGTTCTATATAGTTTAATCATAGTATGTTACCCTCTTCTTCATTGAAATTTATTTATTAAAATTTGGTTTAGTTCCATTACAATTTCTTCTATATAGTTATGTTTATTTTAATTCAAATAATTTTTTATCGTCTTCTCTCCATTAAATTATGTTTAATTTAATTCCATTGAATTTTTTTATTACTGTTATTTAAGTTTTTTTTCAATTATATTTTATTTGATTATATTTGATTTTAATAATTTAATTTTATCTTTTTTATTGATTTAAATTTGTAAGGTTTTGTGATATATGATTAGAATAATTGTTATTGCTTTCAATGTCATTAATTGTATTTAAATTCCATTTAGTTCTCTTTTATTCCTTTGGATTGATTTCTATTGGTTTTGTCCCATTACCTTTAATGAATTCTCATTTTATTTAATGAGGCTTCTTTAAGTGTTGGTATGTCTTTTTACAATATAGTATCATTAAGTGTTATATATTACTTTTTATTCAATTAATATTCATTCTGTTTGGTTCAATTTATTTATATTATATTAATTTTTGATTAATTTTATTATAATTTTTCTAATTTAATATATATCATTATACTATGGTGCATTTAAATCTATTTTTTTGTTTAGTTGATTTCATTTATATTATGTTTTATTGGTTTTTTTTCAATTAATATCTTTTTATATGGAAATTAATTCTTAATAATTTAAATCTAATTCAAACCACTTTTTTAAATTCATTTTTTTTAATTGTGATTTATTTCAGTTTTATTTTGTTCATTTTCATTCTATTTGGTTACATTTTATTTACTTTACATCCTTCTATGGAAATGTTTTTTCAGTTTGGAATTGGCACTTTCCATTTCACCTAAAAGTGGAGGTTCTTTTACAGTTCCCCAAACACACATTTTTGTGGTTGGTGGAATTTTCAATTCATGATGACATAGTAAAGGAATAATATAGTGCTTGTATATATGTAAATGGTTAAGGGGAACTAGTAGAGGTAGACGATGATGAAATTCCATGTAAAATGTGCATGGATGTTATCTTAAATAGATGATTTTAGGAGGCCATGGAAAATTTCCTGTACATTTCCAACTACTAAATATGGTCTCTGTAAATTGAAAGGCTAGACATGGGGGGTACAGTAAGTTACATTAGTGGTCAAATGATGTTGATGACTGCACCCTCATCTCATAGGCTAGAAATGAATGGGACACTATACCTTAGCTCTGGCATCACTAGAAAAAATGTTGTATCTCCTTTAGTCCTTATGGTAAGTTTCAATGTGTTTTAAGTCCCCTGTATCTATTTTCAGATTATTTCAAATTTTAATAAGGTTTCCAAGTTTTTGTTAACCAGTATTTTTTGTAGGGATACTCCTAATCCCATTAGTAAATGGGGGGAGGGGGTGAAAAATATTTTTTTCCTTTAATTAAAAATAAATAATAAGTAAATATTAAATTTAATTTATTTTGGTTCAATAAGGTTTAGTAAATATTTTATGTCTCAACTCAATTTGAGTCAATTTTCATTGGTTGGTTCAATTTTATTTTATTTTAATATATTTTATTTCATACTATTTAATTTATTTCACTCATCTAGATTATTTTTAGGTTTTTTGGGATCAATTATGTTCTTTTTTATCATTTTTCTATTTGGTTAAATGAAGTTATATAGTTTTCTATTTAGTTTTATTCAATACAGTTCTATTTAGTAAGGTATGTTTCAATTCATGTGTATTCAGTTCAATTTTTTATTCATTTCTCTTTCATTTGGATTTTAACAATCTCATTATGTTTTATTTGATTCCTATATATTCAGTTTGGTTTTGGTTCTATTTTTACATATTCATTTGTGGTTTTTATGGTTTAACTAAATTTAACTCTTCCAATATTTATTTAATTATGTTTTTCAAATTATTTCCAGTTTTGTATATTTCAATTTTCTCTGGTTGTGGTAGACATTTTTTTCAATAAAGTTTATTTTTATTCTATTTGGTTTTGTTCAATTATGTTTTATAAAATTTATTTTGTATGTTTGATTTATTTTACTCTGGATCCATTTAATCGATTTGGTTTACTTTTATTCAGTTTGGTTTCAATCATTTTAGTTTACTTTCTATCCCACAGTTCTCATTAGTTCATATGTTTATTTCATTTTGGTTTTGTTTTTATTATCTAATTTTTTAGGAACTATTCAATTTCATTATTATATTTTTATTTAATTTAGTCCTACTCCATTTATTCATTTTTTATTAATTAAATTTAATTTTATATTTGAAGGATTTAGTTTGATTATATTTTATTTTCTTCCATTGTGTAACATTTTATTCCATTCCATTATATTCATTTCTATTCATTTTGATTGTATTTTTTCTATTATAATTCATTTTATTTTAATTATCTTCATGTTTATTACATTTTAATTCATTTATGAAATTATATTTTTACAGATCCTGTTTATATTGAATTCAATTTTTTATGTATTATAAATATATATAGATTATTTTCATTTATCTATGTTTTATTTTCTAACTTATTTTATATTATATATAGTTTCTTTCTATTCCATTTCGTTTAGTTTGGTGTAGTTTGATTTAATTTAATTTTTTTCTTTTATGTTTAGTTTATTTTCACACATTCTATTCATTTATCCTTTATTACTTATCATTCAAATTTAGTTCAACATGATTTTATTAAGATAAATTTCAATTAGTATTTATAGGATTATTTTAATATACCATTTTATGATATAATTTGGATCCATTCATATAATTGTTTCTTCAACCATTCGATTGGTATGGTTTTATGTTTTTTAAGTTTGGTTTATAATGTTTTTGTTCCATCCCATTCTACTCTATTTGTTTCTATTACATTTTTTGGCATTTTTTGTTATCTAAAATGCTGCATGAATTAGTTAAATTTGAAATAGTTCTGGTCAATTACATTTAGTTTAGATAGACATTATTTGATATGTTTTAGTTTAATTCAATTTCATTTGATTCGTTTTTGTTATTTTGTTTTAGTGTTGGGTCTATTTGAACATTACCAAAACAAACTAAACTAAACTCAACAAAATAAAACATAATAGAACAAAAATACCAAAATTATCCATTTAAAAATAAATAAAACATAACCTAAGACAACCAAACCAAACATTGTCATGTTGTTTTAAGTAATGTGGAACAGAAATGAAATGTTCCCATATGAACTAGATGTAACAATACCAAATGGAAATATTTCTAACTGATATAATCAACACCTAATGGAACCATGAATAGTGAAATTAATATATGTGTAATGGACCAAAATACAACTAAAAATTGATGAGTCAAATTGAACTGAAATAAACTGATTTGAAACAAATCCAATTAAGTTTAACCAATCATAACCTTGTCAAAATAGACTAACTCATACAGAAGAACATAGAAAAAATCAACATAATCCATTAATTGTAAAATAAAATGAAACTATATCAAATTGAATGAATTGACACGTTCTATGGGAATTAAGAAAAATACAATAGAATAAAAAATAATTGAAATGAGCTAAATAGAATTGAATTGAAACAAACTCAACTAATTGAAATTTATCTTAATAAATCCTAGTTGATCTATATAGAGTGAAACCAAACCAAACCAAACAGAATAGAATTGAGATAGTGATGATTCATAAAAATATAATGGAATTAAAATGAAAGGGTAAACCCATGTTTAACCTAAACAAATCATGGTGAAAAAAAATAAATAATAAACTAGAAAAACACATAAAAGATAAATATGATATACTGAAAGGAAACTGAATGAACTGAACAATATATAATCCAATAGTACAAAATTAAATTGAATAAAATTCAGTATATTGTAAAGGAACTGAATCAAACCAAATTTAATCAACCTAACCAAAAAATAATCCAATGAAAAAAAATTAAATTGGCTAGAAATTATATACAATACATCAATATGAATCGAAACAATACCATAAAATTATAAAATAAATTAGAATATATTGGAATTCAATTAAATAAATCCAAACCATACTAAGGAAAATAAAAATAAATTGAAAAAAATAAACCAAATTGAATATAGATAAATTTAAACAAATAAATCCATGATTAATAATGCCAATAGAAATCTACATGAATATAATTAAACTAGACAAAGTTAAACCAATCTGACCAAAATGGTATAGGACTGACCATACCTAAAATAAAACATACTAAATAAAAAAAATAGAATACATATAAAATGACTATAATGTAATTGAATCAAATTAACATGAATATAGTAAAACCAATTAAAATAAAACTATTTTGAAATAAACTAAACATAATTAGAAAAAAACTATGCAAAAATAAACCAATCCATTCCAAAACAATTTTCATAATTTTTCCAAAATATGGAATGATAAACCAAAATGAACCAAATAAAACTAATCTTGAATATATACTTAAAAAAATAAATTAATTTTATCATTCCTGAATAGAAATGATGTTGAACAAAAAAAAATTCCCACAAAAAACCTAGCTAGACTAAACTGAACCAAGTATCGTTCACATAAATAGAACCTAATTCACATAATAATAAATTATATAAAACTAATTAATCAATGTAGTATGAAACACATATGAATTGAATTAAATAAACTAAATAAATTACTAATGCATAACAAATTATCAATCCCAAAGATAATCACCCCAAACTAATCTATGTTAATTTGACCAAATTTAATTTGTAATAAAATAAACCAAATTTTCAATCAATGATTCAAACATTACTAATATAAATCAAATTGGTGTGAACCATATTGTAAAGAATCTAATAGAACCAAATTTTACTGAAAAAAACTAAAAAAACTAAACCATTCAACCATAACGAATGAAATATTTCAAAACAATCCAATAAATCTAAATAGATGTAAAGAAAAATGAATGGAAGATAATAAAAAACACCACAATAAACATAATTAAATTCATCACAAATATACCAAAGAATGTTAAACCCTAAAAAACCCAAAAGAATACCGAGAAAAATATATTGATGTAGAATAATATTAGTTCAAATGAATGGATATAAACTGACCCAACCTAGATTGATCAAACAACAACATAACTGAATTAGTCAAAGATAAATAAATATAAAATGAGTTGAGTACAACAAATACAAATGGTAACAAAAAACAAAATATATTTGAATTAATCAATATTAATTTATATAAAACAAAATAAAACATAACTAAAGAATTTGAATAAAAAATAGAACTAAATATAAATAAATCAAAAAATTCAAATTGTTTTATATAAAAAATGTAAAACAGAATCATGCCAAATCAAATGAAACAGAATATGTTTTTCAAAAATTGAATAGAAATAGTTGTAACTAAAATGAGTTTAATTGAGAAATTCCATAATAATATAAACCAAATCATCCAAATTAGACACACATTGTTGAAGCTAAATTCACCCAACCCAAAAAAATTAAAATTAGAACTCATTAAACCTTATAGCACTAAAATATGATAAATTCAACCTATACTTATCACATAAAATAAATTTAATCTACAAATAATAATTCAAAATTAACCGAATCACATCATACCTAAACCAAACCGACAAAGGAAAAATTAAACTGAACAAAAAAAATGAACCTAAAATATATTGAATAAAAAATAATTCAAAATAAACTGAACCAAATTAAACTAAATGAATTGAAAATAAGATAGTTGAATCTCATTTTTTGAAAAAAAATAATATATTGAAATTAAAGAAATCTAGATTGATTCATATAAATTCAATGAACATAAAATCAATATGAACCAATATATAATAAAAAAAATGATGAAAATTGAGTTGGACTACATTGAAACAAAATGAACCTAACCAATAAAAACATAAAAGAAAAAAATGGAACTAAAATTTATGCATCGTGATATTTTTAAAAGAAATAAAATAATATCAAATTGGTGAATTTGAAATCAAGATAAATAAAAACCAAATAAACTAAACAAATCTAAACTAAAACGTGTTAAAAAAATATTCAAATACTATCCTATATAAAATGGAAAATCAGGATCTGATCCAAACCAATATTACTCAATCCTAATTACAAACCCATAAAAGAATTTTTTTAAATAGAATGGATAGAAACATCTAGTAATTTTACTAAAATCAATGTAATAAATCTATATCATGAAAATATAAAATAAATCAATTAAAATATAACTAAAATAACATGAACCATACTGAATTGATCGCTCTTTATCTGAAAACACATGAAAATTTTGATCCAAATTAAACAAATGAAACTAATATAACATGAAGCAAAAACATAAATGAAAATTGAATAATATAAATCTATGAAAATTTAGGTTTATTTTTATTATTAAAATATTATTCATTTCAAAATCTTACTGATTCATATTTTACTAAAGAAAATATAACTGAATGAAACTATATTAAATAAAACTAACCATGATTAAAAATTCATATAATGAAATAAATAAGAGTAAAAGTAAAATATAGTTAAAAAAAGAAATAAAAAATAATTTAATGTTTAAAAGTACAATATTATAATTTTATAATACTTTTAATAAATTGAAAAAAATAAATTTAATAGGAATCAGATTGAATTAAAAATTATAAAATTGAACCGTGACATGTAAATATATATGGAAAAGAATAAAATAAAGTAAACAATTGAAAACAATATAATTAAAACATATGTATTTAACATAATGAATGTAAATTAAGCATAATTTAATGAAATTAACGTAAGATAGAAAAAATAATAATTTTCCCTAACATAGAAATTGTAAATGAATAAATAAAAATTTAATAGTACCAAACTAGTCTAAGAGAAATAAATAATAAATAAGCTAAAAGAGAAAAAATTATTGAAATAATATAACCCAATAAATAAAGATATGAGGTATATTAAATATAATAATATTGGACATAAATGTACTAAATTGGAATAACAATATTAAAAAATATCAATATAAATTGAAAAAGGATAAAAAAAATATTCTTAATGAAAATTAACTATGTATAACCAAAACAAATCAAATAAAACTATGTATAATTAAAATAAAGTCAATATAAATTTAACAAAATCTTACAAAAAAATGGGACTGAATTTAGTGGAATTAAAATTAACTACACATATCTAAAATTAGTTTACCTGAAATAGTTTGATAAAAATATAAAAATAAAAAACAAAACCAAGATAAAATAAAATAATTAATAATCATTAAAATTAAATTAAAAATAAAAAATCAATTTAATAAAATTGATACAATTTAGAATCAAATGATCTTAATAAAAATAAACATAACCAAAAAACTAAGTATGATTGATTAAAATCAAACTAAGGTTAGCCAAAATAAAATTATTGATTTTTTTGTATTTTTCTTTCCTTTTTTAGATGAATCAATTCTTTTCAATTTATCATGGTTTCATTTCATTTAATTTCATTTTCACATTTTAGTTCTATTTATTTTATTTTATTTATATTCTTATTTTTTTCAAAATGGGTTATATTGATTAAATTATTCTTTAATTAATTTAGATGAATGTTGTTTGATTCTATATAAAAATATAATATTAGTTTTTCTAATATTACTTTTATTTGATTTATTTTAGATTGATATATTTTCATTATATTAGGTATTATTTGGTTCAAGTCATTTTATATTCATTTGGTTTTATTTGGTATAATTAATGTAATGCTAGTCTAGTTTGTTTTGAGTTTTGATTGAATTTTTTTACTCGTCTCCATTATATTTTGTTGTCAATTTTTTCATGTTCATATCAGTTTGTTTTTTTTTAAATCGATTCATTATATTTTTTTATATTTTTAATATTTTGATAGAGTTTTATTCCATGTATATTTTTACAAATCCATTTGGGCTGGTTTACCTCAATTTGATATTATTCAACTAGTTTCACATCATTTTTATTAGGGATTATTTATTCCATTTTAGTTGGTATTGTTTAAATTTATTCCATTCAATTTATATTTATTTTAATTTAGATTCATTCCATTCATTATTCTTTAATTTGAATTATTTGAATTATTTTCCTTTTTATTTCATCCATTTTATTCGATTTTATTTAGTTTAATTTTTTTTCATTATCACTCAATATACATTGGTTTTGTTTATTTCGCTAAAGAAAATACTATTAACTATATTTTTATATGATAGTATGTTGTCATGCACAATTCTATTAGTATACATGCTATTCAATTTTGTATGGATGAGTTAATAAAATAGTAAAATTTTATTATGATTGGAATTAATCTATTTTGTCCAATTTTGGATCATATAATTTTATTTTGTTTGAATATATATTGTAAAATTCCATAAAATATTTTTCAGTTCAATTCATTATGGTAAAATTTAGTGTTATGAAAACTAGTTTGATTAAATACAGTTTATTTCAATTTGGTGTGAACCAGTTTAGTTCTATATAGTTTGATTTACATCAATTTATTTTAAATAATTTGAACATTTTATGATTAGATTTATTTAAAATATTTTTGGTTATTTTAACTTCAATTTATTATCTTACTTCATTCAATTTTGTTTGGTTTGATCGGACTCTATTCTATTTATAATGGTGTGATTTTCTTCTATTATAATCAATTCAGGTCAATTTTTTTCTATTCCATTTTATTCTTTTGTATTTATTCAATTTATCATTATTTTAATCAATTTCATTTGGTATAATTTTGTATATTTTGTTTTATATCAACTTTTTTCAATATAATTATAGTCATTTAGTTCAGTTCACTTTTAATAAATTTTATTTTGTTCAATTTTTTTTATATGATTCAATTAAAATAAATTTCTTTATATGTTTTTCTAGTTGAATTTAATCCCATTAAAATATTTTTATTTTATTTGGTTTTATAAGGTTTTTTATTTAATTTATATTTATAATAGTTTGGGATGATTTAATATAGTTGAGTTACATTTTGTTATATTCCATTAAATTTTATTCAGCATAGTATGATATTTTTCTTTTTCTATTCTTGATATTTTTAAAATATTAATTTTTGTTCTAAAATATTTCATTAAATTTGAATCATCCCTTATCTATACATTTTTAAAAAAAAAATTATTTCAAATAAATAAATATATATCACTAATTTTATTAAATACTTTATTGGTATGGAGGTTTATAAGTAATAAGAAAACATGAACCCTAGGAACTCAATGGGTCAAGATTCGCCCCCCTAAGGAAAGAAAAACACTCATTGGACCAATTTATTTCATTTTTAATCACCTTATAGATTAATAGATCTAAAACACTATGAGATTTTATGATATATTTCTCTTCAATTAAATTTAATTTATTTTATAACTAGTGATACACACTACCTTGAGTCTAAATAAACTACAATATAGTTTAAAATTATAAAATACACATAAAATTAGTGGAATGAATGGGAAAATTATCATTTCAAAAATTATGTATAATATTTATAATAATGTAAATATATTGATATGTGCACACTAAATTTTTAGCAAAGTATTTATATGATTTAAAAAATATTTCTCATCAATATTATTTTATTTGTTTTTGAAAAAAAATTAATTAAAATAAATTTTATACATTTTAAAAATGAATTTTAAAATTTAAAAATCTCATTTTATATTATAAGGTCAAATTTATCATTGAGTGAAATTTTTATAATTTTCTAGATATATTAAATTTTCAACGAATAGTTCAAAAATACTATTTTTAATGAAACACACCTTTTTCACTTAATGAATCTTCAAAGTTACATATTTTATTTAAATCTTTTCAATATTTTAATCAATTTCATTATATTATGAAGAATCTAATTTAGTTCATTGAAATAATTTTATGTTGAATTTTTATATAAAGATATTGTATATTTACCAATTTTTTTAAAATGATTTTTATCATGTTTTGTCAGGTTAATACAAAATAATATTCTTCCTTGTATATGAATTTAAATTGATAAAATTGAATCTATATTTATAATCATAATAATTAATATTATGTAATAAGTTATATTTCTTTGGTCGTAATGTATAGTAATAATAGTGAAAAACTACCATAGATAAAGTATAAATGGGTTTACTAGGGATTAAACAAAAAACAGGTATGATTGAAAAATAAACATGTCTAGATATAATTTTTTGGACATATATTTACATCTTACTTCCACAATGCCCAATATCAATACATTTGGATGTATATTAATTAAATTTTACTTTATTAAATTTTACTCTATTAAAATATTTCTACTATTTCCTCTCCCACACTTAAAAAATGACACCCCTAATTTCTCATCATCACTCAAGAGTGATCAATCTATATTATTCAAAAATGACTCAATCAATATATCAACATCCCAAGATATGATTTATCAGTTCTATTATTCTTGAAACAACATGACAAGGGTCCTTAGGAATGTATCTAATGGGGTCCTACTAATGAAGAGGTAATCATCATACCCAAAATATTTAAATTTATTTCATATTCTACATCCTATAGGTATATAGTACTCATTATTAAATTATTACTACAATATCGAAAATATAAAAACATGTAATAATTTTTATGTTACAGTTAATATCCTCTCTATATTCCATTAATTAGAAGGATATTGTATCGCTCGTGCGCATGTTTGGACTACAACCTCCACACAATGATATAATTCATTTTCTATAACCATCTATTATTAATGGTTATTTATTAAGGTATATAGTTAATATATATGATAAGTATGAAATTATTATTTTTCTCTAATTATAGTATAATATCTACATTCTTACCTAATAATCCATTGGAAAACGATAACATCATTCATGAATACGGGTGGACTACCGCCTCCACAAAGTGATGTGCATCATTTTTCATTTTAACATTACATGAATGGTAATAAGGACATGTTTAATGAATATAAATGATATATATGATATAAAAAGGATCTTTAATGGTCAATAAGTAAATATAATTCATTCATTCTTTTTTTGAATTGTTAAAACAATGTTCATTCATATATAGGTCCTACCATCTACATGAATAGTGTAATTAAATTTTTTATCTCTACAATTTATTGATGAAAATAAATTTATATATATAATATAAAATATAATTACATCGAGAGTAACACTGTTTTTTGAAATAATAACCATGATAAATGTACAAGGAATAGACGTTTAGAATTAAAATTCTCATGAAAAACAAAAAATTGATACCCCAAAATGTTTAATTTAACAAGGAATTATTAAAAGAATATTTAAATGTTCTAATTATATAATAAATTAAATTATAGGTTTTTTTATGATTTAGAAATATATGTATAATAAATTTTAATATATTATATAGGTTCTTACAGAACAATACATGAAACTCAAATATAATGTAAGGGATTTTTGGCTCACTTTTATTTTTTTGAAACACATTCCATATACCCAACATGATTGTCTTATATTGGGTTTATACTAACCATTATAGTATTTTTTTATTCTTATCATGAAAATCATATATATTTACATATCAATGTAAATTATTATCTTTAATTATGTTTTTATTTTAATGTTACCAAAGTGGTTGGTGATTTATCTTATAATCTCATTATTTATCTAGATTTTTTATGGCTATGCATTTTATAATGAAATGTTATAAAAATATCTCTCAAGACACCCCTTAATTTTATTATCATATATATATATATATGAAGATTAATTTTTTCCCATTTTATTTATCTATTTATGAACTTTAGATACTGAGATATTGCTGTTATGATAAAAATACTTCATTTATCTCTTTAGTGAAAAATTAATTTTCTCCCAAATCAATTTTATAGAGAGTTTTCCAGAATGTTTTTAATAATATAAATTATCTTTTAAAGTCAATTTTAGACATGTTTTAATTTTTTTAAAATATTTTAAATCAATTCTTCTTATCATTTTCATAATAAGGTAATTTTTTTTGTTTTTACAGAAAATAAGAGAGGAATATGTTTTTTACAAATACAAAATGAAGAGAATTAGCAAACATCATGAACTCTCAATGAATTGAATCTTCCATTACATGGTTCAATTTTTCTTCAATTGGAACATTGTTACTTAATTTTTGTAAAATTTTTAGACCACTAATAAGTGATTTCAATGTGAAAATGGTATTTTTATCATGAAATGTTTAAATGATATTTTTAAAGGAGTTTTTCATCAATGATAATATCCTTCTTAATACTTATCATTTAATGGGGATATGATCCAATGATACCATAAATTGTTTTTCTTTATATAGCTTATGATGATGATAATTTTGGGTTGATTCTATAAAACCATTTTCATTACCTTGGGTTAATTGAGTTATAAGGAATGGTTTACGAATCTAGTTCTTACCTTAGTTTATGTTATGATGAGCATTTAAGTATCATGTGTAACAAATATATATGATTTTATTCATGTGATTGGTGGGATATAAATTATATATCCCTCTAATTAAATGGGTAAATTTGGATATCTCATGAGATAATATAGACTTGAATGGGTAAGAACCCAATTCTATAAGGGACTATGTCCCATATGATAATATTGGGAGTGATCATTGAATAAAGATATGATGGAATGTGGAGAGAATCCAATCAACAATGATAGTCCTGTTAGTGAATCTTCACTGAAAAAATTATTTTACATTTTTATGTATATTTTAGAAACATCTGTTTTATATGTATTTTATACTCATGTGGAACATGTTCTTTGATTATCGTTATGATTCACATCTTCTAAACTGAAAATATTTCATCCTTGACTTGTGATTATAATCATTGAAATAATGGATATGGTTTTAAAATTATAATCTCATATTATCAAAATATTGTTCTTATATAATGTTTATGTGATCATTGTTACCTCCCTCATTTACCCTGACTGATCATTTGATCTCACCTTTTCTTATTCTTACTATAACCATGTTATATGTCAAATAAAAAATGATAGTTAAAAATATATTAGTGGGATATGATGTAGATTTATTATTAACATGTTTTTTTGTACCCATGCTACCAGAGACACTAGTTCTATATGATTATAGTATAGATCATAATGTTATGTATTAAATATTCTTAAAATAATATGCCATAATTATGAATGAAATCTATCGGTCACTATAGTATTTTTAAGATATAATTTTAAAAACAATTGGAAATATGGATGTTAAAAATTTTGTGAGTAGCCTTAGGATAAAATTATATATAGAAGAATGTAATATGTTAAGGTAAATAATTGAGTTTGGAATTCATAGAAAAATATCCACGTCTGGATAATATAAGTGGATATTTTATTTCATTATATAAAACTTGGGATAATAACCTCCAACAGTGTTGTTCAAGAATTTATATTCCAATATTCTGGTGCATGGTGGGAGTAACCTTGTTGGTACCTTTATCAACAAATTAATTATTTGAAGAGATGATGACCATGGTGGAACTATGATAAATTTCAACTATCTTAATTTGAAAATAATGTTTTGTGATTTAGACATAAAATAAAATAACTATTGGATTATGGTATTTATCACTTTGATTAATGATGTTTGATTTCCATGAAAATAATTTTGGTTTTTATATGTTATTGAAGACAGAAGGATAGAGTTGAGTAAGTAATAGGTATTCTGAAATATTTAAGGAATATATTTGAGGGTAGTTAAATGGATTCCTATTTATCAAGAAAGGTTTTAAGCAATTTTAATTAATATCCACAATGAATATATATTGAATTAGTAATGAAAACACCTAATGGTATGATGATCACATCTCATGTATATGATTTTTATTAGATTCATGTTTGTTGGATTATGATTCTTACAAATATCATTATTCTCCTCAAGTTTAATTTTATGTAATCATAGGTATAGATTAAATTTAATTTCATATATCCCACATCAATTATTGAGTAAGGAAAGTCACATTTGATATTACAAGCCATCATATTATCATATGTCATTGCGATAATAAATATGAACTTATAATTGTAATCACATCCATAATATTTTTTTTGATTTCTATAAAAAAGTGTATTTATCTTAAATTGTTGGGGAGAAAATAAATATCTTAAATTTTCTAACATAATAGTGTTTTATTGATTTCTTTCCAAAATAGTTGTCAATATTCCACTGAATTGTGAAGTAAATATGTCAAAAGAACACATGCCTATTATAACACCACTTTTAAAAAACCAATATAGAATGTAGCTGATTGAGAATATGGGATTAAATAATAAAATCTTGGAGAATCTTGACTAGGGATTAATTTAGCTATGAGTGTCACCTTATGGTTGACACTCATAAAAGGATCAAAATAAATAATAATAAATGTGAGCCATTATTGTTTATCGTAAACTTAAAAGGATCAAAATAAATAATAATTATCTTATAAAATTTATTGATGTCTTTTTTAAACAAATAAGTGGAGCTCAATAATTTTAAAAGATTTAACTCTATGATTTATATCATCAATATTTTATAGAAATTGAATTTATACCAAAGAAAACCTTCTTTACATGGTATAGAAACTACTAATTGGTTGTGTTTCCATTTAGTATTTTTAATTCCATGTCTATATTTATAGATTTAATTAATGGAGTCTTTAGAGATTACCTTGATTAGTTTATGGTAGTCTTTATAGAACATATTATAATATATTCAATTGTTAAAAATATCTTGAATATCATTTGAGGATTAAACCGAAGGCCCCATAAAAGGAGAAATTGTATAAAATATTTACCAAGTATGAAATTCCACTACAAAATGATTCACTTTTCTATCACATACTCTTAATAAAGGGAATATTTTTGGATTGATCAATGAATGAATTTAATAAAAATAATCCAAGACTAACCATGGATACAGAGATCTATATTTTTCTTGGTTTCCTTAGATAGTACTACCGCATTATGGAAAATTTCTCATGGATTTCTAATACACTCATCAAATTAACATGTAAGGGGGAAAAGTTTGTTTGAAAAATAGATTTTTTTGAATGATTCAAGAAACTATAATGATGTTTGGTTAGTGAACCAATTTTTAAACTAACCTATAATAGATAAGGGTTTGTGATATATAGTAATGAATTGAAAATGGATAGGGATAGTTCTCATGAAAAATGATATAGTGATAGCCTATGCCTCCTAAAAAATTTTGTTTCGTGGGAAAATTACATAACTCATTAATCAATATATATGATATATTTTTTATTTTAGATATAGAAATATAATCTTTAGTGATAGAGGTATAAAATATATAATAATCATTAATAAAAAAAGTAAATATTCACTCAAAAAGAGAATAATATGTGTTGAGGGATATGGTTTGAGTTGAATAATGATTATGAATACTGAATAATATACCACTAAGGGAAATAGAACATAGTGGATAATGATTTTAGTCCAAAGGATCATGATATCTTATTGACGATGAGGTTCAAAAATGATACAATATTTCTAGATTTTAAATGGACATATCAATAAACTATGGTTAAAGGGGAAAATATTATCTTTCATAGATGATTTTTGGTCCATTTATCCTAGTGAAGATTAAATAGGAAAAAGGTAATATGTAGAACTAAAAATGAATATGGAAAATATTCCGGACTTGAACATTGATTGTGAAGGAATGATATTTTTCATAAATCATGTAATTCATCCATCGATACTATACATTAATAATGATCTATTGTATGAATATTATTGTTGATCATTCCATATTAATCCTTGAATTAAGATGATGTATAGTGGTCTAAAAATGTTTTTTAGGTTGAAAAAAATGAACTGATATATTGTAGAGTATGATTTTCTATACTAGGTACATCATTATGTTATAATTTGAGATAAAAGTACAAGAATATATTACAACCATTACACTTACCAAAATAGAAATAGAGAATCATTGCCCTATATTTTATCATCAGACTCCCAAAGATAGATAAGGTTCAAAAGGCTATTTGGGATGTAACTTATTTCCTAATATTGTCAAAAATAAACATTTTTATAAGATAATATTTTCTGATTATCATTCTATAATATAAATTAAATATGTTAACATGTTTTATGGTGTATCATATTCTATATTATGTGATCAGGGTCTGGTGTTTACCTTGGTGTTATGGGGATCCCTTCAGTAAGATCTAAATTTGGAGTTCTATTTTAGTACTTCATATCATCTTTTTATACATAGTCAGTGTGAGAGAAACATTCAAATAATTTAAGATATACTAAGGTCTTGGTATATGGATTTCAAAGGTTATTGGGATCACCACCATGATTTGGTTATGTTTTAATACAAATATTTAATCCAATAGAGCCTTAAAATGGATCCATATAAATTTATCTATGGATGGAAGTATAGAACTATAACATGCTCAGATGTATTTTGTTAAAGGAATATATTAGAACCTGTGATATTTAAGGAATTGTTAGATAATGGTATATCCCTTAAAAACACATCATGAAAGATAGTTGTCAATGATTTTTTTTCTAAAAATAAATAGAGAAATAATGATTTTAAATATGATGAGAAGGTATTAATTAAAATTATTCCATGGAAAAAGATAACAAGATTCAAAATAAATAGGATATTAATTCATTACTATATTTTCCCCATATAGATTATTGATCAATAAAAGAATTTATATTATCAATTATCACTCCACCAAACCTCTCTCATGGTTATGATGTTTTCTATATATCTATCATTAGAGAGTCCATACATGATCCTTTATATGTATTGAATTAAAAGTTCATACCACTAAGGAATGAACTTTATATGAATAAAAACTTATATAAATATTTGATCATATAAATTAACTACTATATAATAACACTACTCATCTAGTTAATATTATCTCGGGGAATCTAAAATCTGAAGAAGTAACATGGGATATGGGGGATGTGATGAAATAGAAAAATTATCATTTTTTATCTATCGTATATAATTTCGAGAATCAAATTCATTTTATGGAGTTATATTGTTACACCTAGAGATTATTTTATACAATTATCTTCAAATAAATTTAAATTCTTTGATATCGTATGATACACGAAACCAAAATTCTAAATGAACTTTAACACATTATATAATTATAACCTAATAGTTAAATTATTAGAATGAATAGTAATACCCTACATTTTAGAAATTATCTATAATTACTTAAGATAAAATAATATATTTATATATATGAAATATATTTTTAGTAAAGACTTTGTATTCTTTAAAATACATTTTTCCTAAAAAAGTATATAATTGATTTTTGTGAAAAATTAATAAAATTAATTTATTTAACTTTTAGAAAAATTATTGGTAAAAAATAACCTTCTTTTTAAAATCATCTTTTATAAGTTAGATCTGATATATTCTATGAAAATTTTCTAGAATTATAGATTTTTTGATGATGGTGAAGAAATAAAAAATTTTATTGAAAAAAACCATTTTGGTTTAAAAAATGTAAAAATATTGATTTTTTAAAAAAAAATCTTTTAATAGTTTAAAGAGTTAAAATATATTATTAATAATTCAATTTAGTCCATTGAAATCAATTTTATACCGAGGTTTTACAGAATAAATTTTTACATGTAAGAAAGTATTTTTTGAAAACTTCTTTTCATCATGTTTTACAATATATATTCATATTAAATTCCACCAGTTATGTGAAGAGGATTTTATAAAAATGATTAAATAATTTGAATCAAAATAATTAACATAATTTAATTTGGTAGACATAATTTTTTGTTATAATTTATGTAAAATTAATAATATAAAATTTACAATGGTTAAGGTTAAAATGGTTTTAATGGGGGCATAAATAAGAGTTGATGGTATTTTTGAAATATAACTGATGTATCTACATGCACTATTCAATTCATGTGGGATTTTTTCAAATTATAATTCATTGTTTCTTAAACATCACTTGATACTGATATGTAGTATATTGATTCCCTAGGGTTGATCCCATGGGGTGTTGGGAAGGAAAATATAACAATTTGCTTGGAACCCTTTTGTGTAGAAGTCCTCATGAGTTGATTCAGTTTGGGAAAAAATATTACTACTAAGTTGATGGTTGAATTAAGGTATAAGGAAGGGATTAGGATCAGTTTTTGGGTTCTATAGAAAATATGATCTTAATACTAACATGGTAGGATCCTATTTTTTGGCATGTGAAGCAACAAGAGGTTTCTAGTTAACTATGGTCAAATCAACAAGTTCTACATAAGAAGTGACTACTCCTTGATATGGAAATAAAAACAACATAGGTGAATTAATCATCGCTTTTAATGAAGAAAGTGTCTCTGTCTATTGGTAATAGCCTAATCCACTTCAACTTGGAGAGGTTCTTTCTTTCAAATGTATCATGGTAAAGGATGTTTGAATGAATTGTATTAACAAAGATTATTTATCCTAATTAATAACCATTATGATTATTAATTTAAGAATTGAATATTTATTGAGTTCATAATCCCTACTCTCAATCCCCACATTTGGTGGTTTAGCCACTCATTGTATTATTAATCGAGAAAGGGAAAATGAAAGAGAATGAAAACATAGTGAATTTATAAGTAAAAATGGGGATTTACCAATTTAATTTAGATGAACGGACTGTGTTTTATCATTTTTAGAACATGCAATCATGAATTTTCAATATCGGTTTGAATTCAATCACAATTATGACTAATTTACTTACATGAAATAAGGATTAGAAAAAATATAGAAATTGTTAATAATAGATTTCTATTTGAAATAAATAAGGTATATAATGATGTCAGGAATGCAAAATGGATGGAACAATAGGATTAAAATTGTTCCAAAATTCATCTATTATGGTTAAAAAAATAAAAGGGAACTAAAAAATTTAATGTTCTGGGTAAATGAAATTAGAGAGAAATGAATGAAAAAATCATTCTACTTTGGAACCCCTTTAAATCCACTTCCCTACCACTATATATTTATGTATAGTATTTCACTATGTGTAATGAAGATTCACATCGTGTAATTATGATCTTTAGTTTTCTCCATGGATTTTGAATATACACATATCTCATGCCTATATAGTCTGGGATTTGAATATTTGAATCCTTTTACAATTTGTATCTCAGACACCAGACTTGTATCTTCCTCCAAGATTTATCTTCGAAGAAGGAATTGGGTTCAGAGCTTTTACATCCTGTATTAGAAACTGACATCATGTAATGACATCTTCAGTTATGATTTTCATGAATTCTGCCATGACATGATTTCCGATTTATAGCAGGTTGGAAAAATTTACTAAACATTGTGTAATGAGATTTCATGCTATGTAATAGGAAAATTTTCTCCATTTTTACATTTTCTTCTCTTAAACATTGGGAGCGTATTTTATAAAATAATCAATAAAAACCAAGTAAATTATCGAATAAATCATTGAAAATACTTTATTAAAAGACAGAAAAATGTATATATAATTTTAGCTTATCAAATTCCTCTACACATTAACAATTTATTATCCTCAAGAAAAAATATCTTCAAAAGTATATGAAATATGTAAGTAATTTTTTAATTAATAAACATTCTTTATATCTTGAAAAATAAAACTAAACGTATGAATAATGGTAAAACTCTATAATCCTCCCTCCATAGAAAATCAGTCATTCTTCATAGCTCAATTCATTAGCAATATTATTAATCTTTTAATCACAATATTTTAGTTTTTTCTTTAATTCTATACCCATTTTCAATTTACCTTATAATTAATTTAATCTCATCGCTCAAGGTAATATAGAACTAGTGTTTTCATCACACTCTAACTACATGCTCTTATACATAATCTTGCATTGGCTCTATCATCTCTACATTGTAAATCCAAAAAAAATAAATCATGAGGGATTAATCAATTAGGATCTAATTACTCTGAGTCTATGGGAAGGAAGGTAAATAGTGAAAAACAAGATAAAAAATGAGGGAAAACTCTGAAGTATAATGCATGCATTTTGTGACATGTGTAATAAAATGAATCCTCCATAGATAATCAAGTCCACACTAACAGTATGTCAAGTTGGATCCATGTATATGTGAGGTAAGTGCATGAATGGTATCATGATCCTTTATTTTTATTTTTTATGTTAATTTTTCAAAATCCATCTCAAGGATAGATCTCACATCCATCCCCTAACTATATATTATCCTTAAGTGGAATCATCAGTCGATAAATTGTGATTTCTGACCTTCTTTATACACAACGGATGTGAATTTTTTTACTTTCCCTTTTATAATTTTCAAATGAAATGATATAAGTAAATTGATATCAAAGTATACATGGATCACATTCACATGGCTTTATGAGGAACACAAAGCATCTTTGTAGTATAATCATCTGTTGCTGACTGAAATCTTCCCCCACACATATTCAAAGTGAAGTCATGCATTAAAAAAAGTGTAGGGTATGAATGGATACTTGGATTTGAAAATAACAAAAACTAACTAAACGAAATTCAACTAAATAAAATATAATACAACCAAAAAAATAAAGTAACCCATATAGAAAAATCAAACCTAACCTAATATAACCAACCAAATCTCAATAAAATTGTATTACGGAATGTGGAACAAAAATGAAATATGCCCATATGAACTAGACATAACAATAACAAATAGAAATATTTCTAAATAAAATAATATAAACCTACTAAACCCGTGAATAATGAAATTAATATATGTGCAGTGAACCATTATATGACTAAAAATAGATGATTCAAAAAGAACCAAGAATAAGAAAATAGATTTAAATCAAATCCAATTAAATTAAACCAATCAAAACCCATTCAAAATGGTCTCACGAATAT
Organism: Viscum album; assembly: GCA_963277665.1. NCBI lineage: Eukaryota > Viridiplantae > Streptophyta > Magnoliopsida > Santalales > Viscaceae > Viscum > Viscum album. Next base: position 6,564,435 of record OY728140.1, read on the forward strand.
AGATCAACATTGAAAAAATAAAAATAATACATAATTTGTAAAATGAAATCAAACTGTATCAAATTGAATTAATTGACATATTATATGGGAATTAAAAAAAATATAATGGAATAAGATATTATTGAAATGATCCAAATAGAATTGAATTGAAAAGAACTAAACTGATTGAAATTTATCTGAACAGATCCTAGTTGAACTAAATATAGTGAAACCAAACCAAACCAAAAAGAATAGAATTGAGCTAGAGAAGATTCTTAAAAATATAATAGAACTAAAATGAAAAGGGAAACCTCATTTTAACGTAAATAATTTTTGGTGAGCGAATCCAAATAATAAACTTTAAAATTTTATAAAAGATAAATCCAATATACTGAAAATAAATTGGAATGAACTGAACAGTATAGAATCTAATAGTGTAAAATGAAATGGAATAAAATTCAGTAGAGTGTAAATTAATTGAATCAAAAACTAATTTAATCAATGTAACTAAATAACAATCAAATGAAAAAAAATCAATTGGTTAGAAATTATTTACTATACAACAATATAAATTAATTAAAAAAGTACCATAACATTATAAAATAAATTAGTACTTATTGGGATTAAATTAATTAAATTAAAACAATACCAAGATAAAAAAATTAAATTGAAAAAATAAAAAAAATTGAACATAGATAAATTTAAATAAATGAATCCATGATTAATCAAGATAATATAATTCTACATTAATATAATAAAACTAAACAAAGATGAACCTATCTAACCATAATGTAATAGGCCTGACCATTCCCAAAATAAAACACAATGAATAAAAAAAAGAATACATATAAATTTACCATAGTTTAAATAATGAAAATTAACATAAATATAGTAAAACTAATTAAATCAAAACTATTTTAATAAACTGAGTATAATTGATAAAAAACTAAACAGAAATAAACAAATCCATTCCAAAACAATTGTCCCAATTATTCCGAAATATAGAATGGTTATCTAAGATGAACCAAATAGAACTAATCTTAACTCTATTAAGAAAAACAAAAAAAATTAATTGTATCAATCCTAAATAGAAATTATGTTGACAAAAAAAAATTCACTCACTAAACCTAAATAAATTAAACTGAACCAAATATTATTCACATAAACAGAACCTAATTCACATAATAATTAATTAGATAAAACTAATTAATTAATAAAATATGAACTGTAACAACCCAAGATTTTATGAGACAAATTCTTTTTAATTTCCTTGATGTCTTGTATTAAACTCTACACCATGATTATATTTCTCTATATGTCACAATGTATTATCTTGCAGTATACACAACATCATTATTGGCTTGTGTTGCACACAATTTTAAGTTATTTTGATAAAACACAACACTGAGTATAGATTTTATTAAATGTAAAAATAAACTAAGTTTGGTTTATGTTATATTCAACAACAAAGGAATATTTCACTACATGCAACACTAAATTGGATTTTATTACACGCAAGAGCAACCTTCCTCGATAGCTTGTGTTGTATGCGATACCGAGTTTCACTAAACTATGATATATTAGTAAAATATTATTTTTTAATGTGATATAAACAAGTCTTTATGAATAGTATTAACCACATTTAAAATTTTATATAAAATGTAAATTCATCTTATACATTTTCTAGATTATGGTATGAGAACAAAATTGGATTTTTTCACATAAAAGAAGTATTTTTCAAAAAATACAATTTTACCACCTTTTAATGTCAAACCAATTTTAAATATTGTTTTAAAACATTTATAAGTTAAATTGGAAAAAATAAACTTCTTCTTTAAAAGCAGGAAATCAAAATTTACTTTGGGAAATTTATTGGTATTTTTATGATAAAGTTCATTTTTTAATGAATAGTGTAAAATACTGCATTTTAAGTCAAAACTGTCATTTTATCTAAATTATTTCTATATTTATGTTGTACTTTTAATTAGATTTAAAGTCTAATTAGATTATATTTTTACCATTTAATCCAATTATGGTCATTTTATGTAATTTCACTCATAAATTGGACATAAACATATGTCAATGTTTTGGAAGTTTTTACTTCTGAAAAACTTGCTTTTTGGTTTTGACAATGAGAATTAATTTGAAATTAATTTCTTCCAATTATGTGTTTTGAATTTTGAAAAATGAATTCCATTTTTTGAATCAGGAGGTCATATTTTTGTAAAAAGGTAACTTTTATTTTTAGACATTATGAATAGTCACTTCAGTAAATATTTTATTTACCATGGTTAAAGGGTAAATCTCATAAATATGGGTACAAAATAATATTATAACAATATTAAATTACCATAAGATGTATCATAACCCTATTGGAGGACACATGTAAGACCATGGGCATCCTTTGGTAAATTTTTGGGTCCTCATGGAGCTACATGTAAGTGAAAATGACATTTAATTACTTTTAATTTAATGTAAAGGAAAATATAACCTAAACATATATATTTTACAAAAACAATTTTTATATGGGGTTATATAAGTGATATATTTTACTATAAATATTTAATATTAATATTAATAGATTCTCTACATCGTGATATTTTCTTTTTATTATTTGGAAATTAAATAAATAAATGTAATTATGAAACAAAGATGATGCAGGGAAAGCATAATTAATAATGGATTCAAAAAATTGAATTTATAAATATTAAAAAATGTAATTTGGTTATTTTGATGTCATACAAGAAATTTAGGAATTATATTGAAATTTTTTATTATATTTAATTCCTTATTTTATAAGGAATTAGGTTATTATGTTTTTTCAAAAAAATCAAGTATGAATATAGTCCAAAATAGAACTAATTCATAACTTAAAACATAAAATAGTTTATTAAATGATATTAAATTTATAAAAATATAATATTTTTCCAAATGATTAATATAATTCCAAATATTTCATAAATAACTTTTTTTGTGGTCTTTTGACATGATATGGCAATAACATTAACCCACAATGTGTAGATAACATAATATCACGGTAAGATTAAAAAGGGTAAAAGAAGGGTAAAAAATGATAAGGGTAAAAAAATATTAAAAACTTGTTAAAAAATTATTGGAATATAGTTATTCGAACCAAAATCATCTTAACTTATAATTAAAAACTTTTTGGACATTTTTAAGTTAAATGGAATTTATAATAAATTAATATTTTGGAATGTTCCTAAAGTGCTCCTCCACTCTCTTGTAAAAAGGGCACCTCCTCCCTCTCCTATTCAATCCATTTAGAGCCTTAATGCTTAGAAAAATCCTTCCAATTTATCATCTAAAATTCCCTAGTAAAAGTTTAGAGGTTCTGGTCTTCTCAAACGACCAACTCTAGTGCCCTAATAGGAAATTTAAAGGAGGCACGTCGAGGAAGAGGTAATCTATTCTACCGATTCATTCAAATTTATTTCTTCTTCTACTTCTTCTTCATTAGTTTTTTAATTATAAATTAATAACATCAGTATAAATAATATAATTATATGTTATTATAAATATTAAATAAACCTATTTCACCTTCTATCCATCCTATGAAAAATGAAATCATCGCGCATGCGTACGTACGAATTATCGTCTCCACGACGTGGTGTAATCTATTTTTTACCACCACCTTAAATGGATGGGTATAATGATGTAAATAATAAATTTTTTTGATTATTATAAAATTATACTAATTCTGAGATATTATACACCATCAACTTGAATACCGTTCAACAACTATGGGAACGATATCGTCACTTGTGCGTACGTACGACTTACCGTCTCCACGACGCGATGAGATTCATTCTCCAGGTTAACCCTTCAAGAATGACTATAAAGTATATATAATAAATAATCATGAAATATATGGCATAAAAATCATACTATATATATATATATATATATATTTCAATTACTTACTTCCATTCAATTCAAAAAGGAAACAAAAAATCCTTCATGCGTACTAACAACCTACCGTCTCTATGAACGGTGTATTCCATTCCATTTATCAATTAGTTATATATATATATATATATATTTATATACTGAATATATATGATATATAAATCATGTTTTTCATAATTAAAGTAATAAATCATTATCTATGTAATAATATCAAGAATAACATGTCCAAACACGTATTATAAATAAAACGATTATTACCCAAAATGTTGCTTTAACATAGAATTGTCAAATGAAAAGGTAATATAAAGTCATAAGTGAGTCATATATGATATCACAAATATTATTATGGTTATTTTGGAAGTTAATAATATTTTAAACCGACTATATATGAGTTTCAGACACGTATGGGAGAAATTGTACCTAAGGTAAGGGGTAACTTTTCTAATATCGTTTTATCTGTGATTGTTTATTCGTAAGTATCTAAGAATGTTATATTTATCATCCATGTTAATGGTTCCTATATATATTCTGAAAAAATATGTACCATTATTCTATGTAGTATTAATTTCTATTTTAACCATTTTCACTTTTACTATATGGTTTGGAACGAATCTTTCTTTTGTTTTCCATATGAGGTAGTTTCTAAATTTTCCATCAAAAGAATGAGGAGAATGTTTTTTTAAATTATATGGAATTAAAGGGTTTTTAAATCTTCATAATTCCTTATTTTTATGAATTTTACTCTAAACATTTATTGGTGTATTTTAAAATAATTATTTTCTTTTAAAATCGCATGACATTTTGAGTAAAGAAAATGTTTTTGAAGAAGAAAGGACATTTTCCTCAAGAACTAAGTTCAAGTAGTTTATCAATATTATTTTCCATATAAGATGACAATATTTAAATAGTGTTATGTTTCTATCCCTACTATTACTATGATTTTATTGTTTTTATTATGGAATATTATTTAAGAAATCCATTTGTTTTATATTAATTATTGTGGAATGATGTTTAAGAAACCCATTTGATTTCATGGGTTGTGATATTGTGAATATTTTTTTTGGAACACGTAAGAAGGGTTTCATTATGAGATGGTTTGGACCTATATATCCCTTCAATGAATTGGGTAAATATTTATATCTCATGAGATATATATTACTAGAATGAGAGGTAAATATGGTTCCATAATACATGGATGGAACAGCCAGTAAACCCAGTTCAGTAATGGACTTTGTCCACTATGATGGCCTTGGTAGCAATGCCTTGGATACTATTGAAGTCATAATATGTACTTATTAGTTATCCACAATTACATGTTTTATGTCATTTCTATTCTATCATGGTTAATGTTTCTTTATGATTCGTGCCTTACGTACTGCCAAGATTTATGTCATTACTCTAGATTTTGATGTTTAAACATTATGTTCATGTTTTTACATTCAAATTTCTATTTTTTTGTTTTATGTTTTCCATGTTTACCCTTACTAAGCATTTGACCTCCTCATTTCCATATTTTCATCTCCCCATGATATAAAGAACGGTTTTAGGTATTAAAACAAAAGGTGACGATCTTTATGGGAGATGTTAAAGATATTTCACTATGATTAGAACATTATTTTCTAAGTTTCAAAAAAAACTAAGCTAATATGGTAATTGGAAACTTGTTTGTGTCATGTATTAAGTATTCTGAAAAAAAAATGTAATTCCCATGTACGTCAATCTTAGACCTCTACAGTTGGTATTAGATAAAAGGTTTATGCAACCTTTGGAAACTAGGATGTGAAAAATTTAGTAAGATCCCTATATATATTTCTAGTGAATGTCTAGGGATGTAAAAAAGGTTAAGTATAACTATAGGTTACAGTATGAGAATTATGGTAACAATCATAAATAATCTAGTATTAAACCTAATATTTCAGAAATTGAAAGTAACCCCTTTGATTATGTTGATTTATTAGAATTATTTTTTCCACTCAAACTATTATTTTTTTGTTTTAGTCAATGGAGGGAACTAGAAAAAATTGGTTAAACCTTGAATCCGGTGAACAAATTCAAGACTATGAACAATAAAATTGTGTAATGACTAGAGTGAATTATATTGTGATTATGTCGAATTAGTCATCACGGTATATGATTAACAAGGTAAACTTTAGTGATATTCTGGACTTTCATGCATGTTCCAATGGCGAGGAACATAGAGGAAAGAAGATTAATATTCCTACATATCAAGAATAAGGGAAGAAGAACCTAGATTAATACCTCAAATGGAGGGGAAGATGTTATCTCTTTGGGAAAAAGGGTCACAGAGTGACGAATTGTTATGGAGTTCAATGTCTCATCTGTTGAAAAAATGGTAATTACCCAAATCAATTACCAAACATAAGGATCTACATCTAAGACAAGGAAAGACTTATTCCATACCTACCATTAAAGTAGAATGATTGAATTATTTATGTATTTTAATCCACGAATGATAAATGGTGAATTATATAAGATTTATCAGTTTATGATTTTCGCTAAGGATTTTTAAGAATATGATAAATAGTTATAATGGATAAGAAAAGTGATTTAAAGAAAAAGAGATATTCCTAAGAAACACATGATTAAGGGAAGGATAACCATTAATATGAGAATGCTTTTGAGATAATGATATTTGATTAATGATATGTCAGACAATATTAGTTACCTTGGAATTGGTTAAGGTTTTTTTGAATTGTGGGTTATGTTGTCATAGATAAAATATACAACTTTTCGTAACTTAAGGAATATATCCAATAAGTGTTGGAATAAGGAAACATCTTTGTGTTCCATATGGATATAATATGGGTTATCACCATGAATCAAGAGAATGAATTATGAAGTCATTAAAATGTTTGGAATGTGACCAACAAGATATATCTTACGAAATATGGGGGATAAAGGATGGTATTCACATGATTGTTAAATGACCTTTTAGGTAATTATTTTATTTTCACTATGAGATTGGATATAAGTATTTTGGATAAGCCTAAAGGTTGGAATTGATTAAGTTGGAAATCAGATAGTATTGTTGAAAGCTAAAAAAAATTTATATTATTTCTATAGTTTTATAATATTATAGTTTCAAAAAACGGTCAACCTGTAGGATGGGAAACAACCCATCATGTCAGACAAGGCTGTGAGAATCGAACCCACAATTGAAGTGCGACAAGTCTTCATCACCTACCACTGGCCTAAATGAAGTCTCTGGTTAGTAAAAATTAATTTTATTTTATTAAGCGGTATGATAAATGAAGTATAAGCCCATTTTTGGAACCATATACAATTAATCTCACCATATATGGACATATGTATATTTAATAACTTGTGATAACATTTTTGTGATAGAGAGAGATGGAATGACCTATCATTCTATTGCATGATATGCTAAAACTTCAAGAATGCAAATTTTTACTTAATTTCATTAAATAAGAGATGAAGTGGAAATTGTTCAAGGCATGACCAATGATGATATTGTACTAAAATCATGTAATTATTTCTTCTCATGTTCTTAATATTTAGGAATAGGATCTTGAAAACCAAAAAAAATGTTATCATAGTACTTTCTTATTCGATGAATTAGATGGTCCTTGATATCATCATAGATTTATGTATTTCTGGTAGTTAACTTTGTCCAAACCATATACTCTATCACTATCCATCATAACTTGATGGATATATTTCTCTTCCATATCCATGTTTTCACTTCCCACCTATGTTCTCCTATATGGAAACACTATGATGAGTTACTTTGGGTAGAATCTAACACCCCGAGATTTTATAAGATGGATTGTTTTTAATTTCTTTGATTTTTTATGTCGTACACTACAACAATATTAACTTGTGCTATATGAAACACCATATTAGCTTATAGTATACATAATACTATTCATGGCTTGTGTTGCACACAATTTCAAGTTCTTTTGATAGAACTCAACACTGAGTATAGATTTTGTTCAAATTAAAAATGAACTAAGTTTGGATTATGTTATAAGAAACACCAAAGGAATCTTTCACTACACACAACATAGACTTGGCTTGTGTTACACGCATGAGCGACCGTCCTGGATAACTTATGTTGTACGCGATACCGAGTTTCATTAAACAATAATATGTTATTAAAATATTATTATTTAATGTGATATAAACTAGCTCTTATGAAAAGTATTAACCATATTTTTATTTTTTTTATAACATTAGAATTCATCTAACACATTTTCTAGAACATGGTATGAGAACAAAAATCTATTTTTTAGATAAAATAAGTATTTTTCAAAAAATGTAGTTTTACCACATTTTAATGGCGCACCCCTTTTAAATATAGTTTTTGACACTTTTATACGTTAAATTTGAAAAAATAAAATTTTTATTTTGAATATGGGAATAAAAATTTACTTTGTGTAATTTTTTGTTATTTTCTTGATTTTGTCCATTTTTTTAATGAATAGTGAAAAATACTACATTTTAAGTCAAAACTATCTTTTGATCTATTTTATTTATATAGTAATATTGTAATTTTAATTAGTTTTAAAGTGTAATTATATTATATTTTTACTATTTTATCCAATTTTGGTCATTGTATGTAATTTCACTCTTAAATTAAACATAAACACATGTCAATCTTTTGTTAGTTATTACTTCTTAAAAACATGCCTTTTGGTTTTCACAGCATGAATTAATTTTAAATTAATTTTTGCCAATTCTGTGATTTGAATTTGGAAAAATTTATTCCATATTTGGAATCATGATGTCCAAATTGTGTAAATAGTAACTTTTATTTTTAGACATTATGAATAGTAACTTCAGTAAATATTTTATATGCCATGGTTAAAGGGTAAATCTGGTAAATAAGGGTAAAAAAATAATATTATAATAATATTTAATTACGTAAAACATGTAATAAACCTATTTTATGATACAAGTTCGACAATGGGAATCCTTGGGTCGATTTTGAGACCCCATGGAGCCACTTGTAAGTAAAAATGACATTTAATTAATTTTAATTTTATGTTAAGGAAAATATAACCTAAACATATATCTTTTACTAAAACAATTTTTATATATGGTTATATAAGTGATATCTTCGACTATAAATATTCATAAAAAAGATAAAAATATTTTCTACCTCATATATTGTATTTGGAATTTTTTGAACAATAAATAAATAAATTTAATTATGACACAGGGAAGATGCAATGACTGTTTCATTAATAAAGGATTCAAAGAAATGAAGTTATAAATAAAAAAACAAATGCAATTTGGTTATTTTGATGTCATAAATTAATTTTCTAGATGATATTGACATATTATAATTGAGTTAATTCTGTATATTCAAAGGAACTAGGTTGTTATGAATTTTTATAAAATTCATGTATGAATAGTGTCCAAAATTGATACAATTCATAACTTATAAGATAAAATAGTTTATTAAATGCTATTAAATTCCAAAAAATCTAATATTTATAAAAATGGTTTATATAAGTCCAAATATTTCATAAATATATTTTTGGGGGTTGTTTGATATGATATGGTAATTACATTAACACACAATGTGTAAATAACATGATGTCACGGTAAGATTAAAAAGGGTAAAAGAAGGGTTAAACCAAAAAGATAAGGATATAAAAATATTAAAAACATGTCAAAAAATTATTGGATGATTTTTATGCTAAAAAAATATTATATTATAATTAAATAATTTTTGGGCCATTTTAAGTCTAAATTGAATATATAATAAATTAATATTTTGGAACGTTCCAAAAGTGCCCCTCTCCTCTCTTATAAAAAGGGAACCTCCTCCCTCTCCTATTCACTCATTTTTTAGCCTTAAATCTCATAAAACCCCTGCCTATTTCTCCCATAAACTTTCCTAGTTATATTATAGAGGTTTTAGTCTTCTCAAAATACCAATTCTAGTTCCCTAAGAGTAAATTTAAAGGAGGTACGTCGAGGAAGAGGTAATCTTTTCTATCGATTATTTCAAATTTATTTATTCATATACTTCCTCTTATTTAGTTTTTTAATTATAAATTAATTACATCATTATCAATAATATATAGATATGTTATTATAAATATTAAAAAAACATATTTCACCTTCTATCCATCCTAAGAAAAAATAAATGATAGCGCGTGCGTACGTACGGATTACCGTCTCCATGTCGTGGTGTGATGTGTTTTTCACCACGACCTTACATGGATGGGTATAATGGTGGAAATAATTAATATATATGATTATTATAACATGATAATAATTATGAGATATTATACACCATCCACATCAATAATGTTAAACAACTATGGGAATGATATCGTCGCTCGTGCGTACGTACGGATTGCAGTCCCCACGACACGATAAGATTAATTATCCATGTTTACCATTCAAGAATGATAATAACGTATATATAATAAATAAAAATAAAATATATAACATAATAATTATACTAGATTAATTTATATATATTTCATTTACTTAATTCCATTCGATTTAATAAGGAATTGAAAACAGCCTTCATGCATACTAACGACTTACCATCTCCATGAACGGTGTATTCCATTCCATTTATTGGTCTGTTATATATATTTATATACTAAATATATATTATATATAAATCATGTTTTACATTATGGAATCAATTAAATCATGATCTACGTAATAATATCAAGAATTACAAGTCCAAACACATACGATAAATAAAACGATTATTACCCAAAATGTTGCTTTAACATAGAATTGACAAATGAACAGGTAATATAAAGTCATAAGTTAATCATATATGATATCATAAATATTATTACGGTTCTATTACAAGTTAATAATATTTTGAAACCAAATATACAAGAGTTTCAGATATGTATGGAAGAAATTGGACCGAAGGTAAGGTATAACTTTTCCAATCACGTTTTATCTGAGATTGTTTATTCGTAAGTATCTACTGGGGGTATATTTATAATCCATGTCAATGTTTTATAAAAATTTTATCATTAAATATATACCATTATTTTATATAGGTATAAATTCTTTTTTACCCATTTTTACTTTTACTACATGGTTTTGAAGGAATCTTTCTTTTTTGTATCATACGTGGTACTTTTTGACTTTTCCGGAAAAAGTACGAGGACAATGTTTTTTTAACTTATAAGTAATGAATAGGGTTTGACATCCTCATAAGTCCATATATCCTTGAAACTTCCTCTACACGTTTACAAGTTTATTTTCACCTAAATTATTTTCTTTTAAAATTGCATGACATTTCGATAAAAGAAAACGTTTTTGGAGAAGAAAGGATATTTTCCTCAAGAATCAAGTTCAAGTGGTTTATCAATATTATTTTCCATATAAGATGACACTATTTAAATAGTTTTATGTTTATATCCCTATTATTACTAGTATTTTATTGTGTTTATTATAGAATGTTATTTTGGAAATCCATTTGTTTTATATCAATTATGATGGAATGATGTTTAAGAAACTCATTTGATTTCAAGGGTTATGCTATGTTGTATGTTTCTATATTTTTTTGGAACTCGCAATAATGGTTTAATTATGAGATGGATGGGACCTATATATCCCTTCAATGATTTTGGTAAAGATTTATATCTCATGAGATAGAAATTACTAGAACGACAGGTAAATCTAGTTCAGTAATATATGGCTGGAATGACATGTAAACCCAGTTCAGTAATGGACTTTGTCCACTATGATGGTCTTAGTGTCATGTATTAATTATTCCACAAATGAAATGTAATTTTCTTGTACTTCAAGCTTGTGTCTCTACAGTTGGTATCATAGTGAAGGTTTAGTCAACCTTTGTAAACTAGGATGTGAAAAATTTATTGAGATACCTAGAGGTATTTCTAAGGTATGTATATAGATGTAAAAATGTTTAAGTATAACTATAGTTTATAGTCTGAGAATTATGGAAACGGTTATAAATAAGATAGTATTAAACCTAAGATGTCAGATATTGAAAGTACCCCCTTTAATTATGTTGTTTTCTTAGAATTATTTTTACCTCTCACACTACTTAATTTTTTTTTAGTCAATGGAGGTAACCAAAAGGAATTGGCTAAACCTTAAATCTGATGAACATATTCATGACTATGAGCAACGAAATTGTGTAATGACTAGAGTGAATGATATTGAGATTATTGCAAATCAGTCATCGGGTATATGATTAACAAGGTGAACTTTAGTGGTATTCATTAGCCATAGAATAATATGAATATGTAATTTCATGCATGTTCCTATGGTGAGGAACATTGAGGAAAGAAGATTAATATTCTTAAATATCAAGAATAAGGAAAGATTGAAGAATACCTCAAATGGAGAGTAAGATGTTATCTCTTTGGAAAAATTGGTCATAGTGTGATAAATTATTATGGATTTTAATGTCTCATATGAGGAAAACATGGGCATTACCCAACTCAATGCCCATATATAATGATCTACTTCTATGAAAAGGAATGACTAATTTCATGCCTACCATTAAAGTAGAAGGACTGAATTATTTGTGAATTTGAATCCACGAATGATAAATGGTGAATTATATATTATTTATCGATTTATATTTATCACTATGGATTTTCAAGATTATGTTGAATAGTTATAATGGAAAAGAAAAGTGATTTAATGAAAAGGTTATATTCCTAAGAAACACATGATTAATGGAAGGATAAAATTTAATATGGGAATGATTTTACGATAATGATATTTTTATAAAGATATTTTAGATGATATTAGATACCTTGGAACTAGTTAAGGTTAGTTTGAAATGTGGGTTATGTTTTCACAGATGTAGTATATAAATTTTTAGGACTTAAGGAATATATCCAATAAGTTTTGGAATAAGGAAACATGCATAATTTCAATAAGGATATATGGTAATTTAGGTTATTACCATGAATCAATAGAATGCATGATGAAGTCATTCAAATGTTAATAATGTGACCAAAAATATATATCTTATGATATATGATGGATAAATGATGGTATTCACATGCTTTTTTAATGGCCTTTTTGGTAATTGTTTTCTTTGTACTATGAGATTGTATAAAGGTATTTTGGATAAGTCTAAAGGTTGTAATGGATTAAGATAGAAATCAGATAGTATTCTTTATGTATATAAATTTTTTTATATTATTTATGGAATGTTATAATATTATAGTTTTAGAAAAAGGACAATCTGTAGGACGTGCGACAACCCGTCGCGTCGAACAAGGCTACAAGAATCAAACCCACAACTGAAGTGCAATTGGCCTTTATTTCCTACCACTTGCCTAAAAGAAGTTATTTATTAGTATAAATTAGTTTTATATTATTAATAGGTATTATATATTAAGTATAAGTCCATTTTTGGAACCATATATGATTAATCTCACCATAGATAGACAAATGTATATTTAATAACTTGTGTTAAACGTTTTGTGATAGAGACAGATGCAATGACCTATTATTCTATCACATGATCTACTAAAACTTCAAGAATGAAAAATTCAACTTCAATTATTTAAATAATATATGAAGTGGAAATTTTTTAAGGTACGACCAATGATGAGATTGTACTGAAATCAAGTAAGAATTTCTTCTCATGTAATTTATCTTTAGGAAAATGATCTTAAAAACTATAAAATGATATCCTAGTAATTTCTTATTCAAAGAATCATATGGTCCCTTAAATCATAATTTATTTATGGATTTATTGTAGTTAAATTTCTCCAAACCTTATAATCTATCACTATCCATCAGAACATCATGGTTACATTTCTCTTCCATATCCATGTTTTTATTTCCCAACTATGTTCTCCGTTGTGGAAACCCATTGGTGAGTTACTTTGGGTAACTGTTATGTTTCTAACATTCATTTAAAAAATTAATTTTTATTATTCATTTTTACGATGTTGGTTTCTATGAAAGAAACTTTCATGTAGAAAACCATTTATAACCCCGATGAATTTTGGGGGTGAAATTTATTTTAAGTGGGGTAGAATATAACACCCTGAGAATTTATGAGATAGATTCTTTTTAATTTATTTTATGTCATGTGTTTTATGATACCCCAATATTAGTTTTCACTATACTCATCACCATATTAGCTTGTAATATACACAACACTATTCTTGGAATGTGTTGCACACAATTTCAAGTTATTTCGATAGAACTCAACACTGAGTACAGATTTTATTCAATGTAAAACTGAACTATGTTTGGATTATATTATATTCTACACCAATAGAATATTTCACTCCACGTAACACTGACTTGACTTGTGTTAAACACAAAGGATACCTTCCTCGATATCTTTTGTTGTACGCGATACTGAGTTTCACTAAAGGATGATATATTATTAAAATATTATTATTTAATGTGATATTAACTAGATGTTATGAATATTATTTACCAAATTTTTAATTTTATATAACATTATAATTCATCTTACACATTTTCTAGAACATAGTATGAGAACAAAAATCAAAATTTTAGATAAAAGATATATTTTTCCAAAAATTTAGTTTTACCACCTTTTAATGGTACACCCATTTTAAATATAGTTTTTGAGACATTTATAAATTAAATTTGAAAAAATAAAATTATTATATATAATAAGAACATCAAATTTTAGTTTGGGTAATGTTTTGGTATTTTTCTGATAAAGGTCATTTTTAATGAATAGTTAAAAATCCGGCATTTTAAAACAAAACTGTGTATTGATATAATTTATTTATATAGTTAGATTGTAATTTTAATTGGTTTAAAATTGTAATTGGATTATATTTTAACCATTTAATCAAATTTTGGTCATTTTAAGTAATTTCACTCTTAAATTGAACATGAACACATTTCAATCTTTTGGTAGTTTTTACTTCTTAAAAACATGTTTTTTGGTTTTGACAACAGGAATTAATTTTAAATTAATTTCATCCAATTATGTGTTTTGAATTTCAAAAAATGGATTCTATATTTGGAATCATGAGTTCCAAATTCTGTAAATAGGTAACTTTTATTTTTATACATTATGAATAGTAACTTCAGTAAATATTTTATTTACCATGGTTAAAGGGTAAATCTGATAAATAAG
This sequence comes from Viscum album, assembly GCA_963277665.1. Lineage (NCBI taxonomy): Eukaryota > Viridiplantae > Streptophyta > Magnoliopsida > Santalales > Viscaceae > Viscum > Viscum album. Next base: position 6,579,436 of record OY728140.1, read on the forward strand.
GGTAACAAATAATAATATAATAATAATAATAAATTAACCTAACACTTATCCTAAACCTATTGGATGATATATTTCAGACTATTTTCATCCTTGGGTTGATTGGTATACCCCATGGAGGCACTTTTTTGTGAAAATGACATTGAATTACTTTTAATTTAATGTTAACGAAAATATAACCTCAACATATATCTTTTAATAAAACAATTTTTATATGGGGTTATATAAGTGATCTCTTTGACTATAAATATTTATTAGAAAAATAAAAATATTTTCAACCTCAGATATTGTATTTGGAATTTTTGGACATTAAATAAAGAAATTTAATTATGACACAAGGATGTGGTAGTGATTGCTTCATTAATAAAGGATTCAAATAAATGAATTTATAAATACTAAAACAAATTTAATTTGGTTATTTTTATGTCATACATTAATTTTCAGGATTCTATTGACATATTATATTTGAGTTAATTCCTTATTTTTTAAGGAATCATGTTTTTATGAATTTTTAAAAAAGTCATGTATGAATAGTGTCCAAAATTGACACTATTCATAACTTAAAACATAAAATAGTTTATTAAATTATATTAAATTCCAAAAAACCTAAGATTCGGTCAAATGGTTAATAAAAGTTAAAATATTTCATAAATCACTTTTTTGGTTCATTTAACATGACATGATAATTACATTAACCCACAATTTTTAAATAATATGATATCACAGTAAGATTTAAAAGGATAAAATAATGGTAAAAAAACATATGGATAAAAAAAATTATAAAAACATTTCAAAAAACTATTGGATTATGTTCATTCGAATAAAGATCATCATATATTATAATTAAATATGTTTTGGACCATTTTAAGTCGAAATTGAATTTATAATAAATTAATATTTTGGAACTTTCCTAAAGTTCCCCTCTCATCTTTTATAAAAAGGGCACCTCCTCCCTCTCATATTCACTCCATTTTGAGCCTTTGATCTCATCAGAGAAATGGAAAATTTCCTAGTTACATTATAGAGGTTATGTTCTTCTCAAAAGACCAACTCTAGTACCCTAGGATGAAATTTAAAGGAGGCACGTCGAGGAAGAGGTAATCTCTTCTACCGATTCTTTAAAATTTATTTCTTCATATACATCCTCTTATTTAGTTGTTTCAATATAAATTAATAACATCAGTATCACTCATATACTGATACATTATTATATATATGAGAAAATTTTATTTCACCTTCTATCCATCCTACGTAAAAATAAATCACCAAGCGTGCATACGTACGATTTACCGTCTCCACACCGTAGTGTAATCTGTTTTTCACCACCACCTTACATGGATGGGTATAATGGTGGAAATAATAACAATATATGATTATTATAACATTATACTAATTATGGGATATTATACACAATCCAATTCCATACCATTCAACAATTTTGGGAACGATATCATTGCTCGTGCATACGTACGGCTTACCGTCTCCACGACGTGATAACATCCATTCTCCATGTTAACCATTAAAGAATGATTATAAAGAATATATAATAAATAATCATGAAGTATATGAAATTACAATGATACTGTATATATGTATATATATATATACTACTTACTTACTTCCATTCAATTTAATAAGAAAACAAAATTAACGTTCATGCGTACGTACGTCTTATCATCTCCATGAACGGTGTATTCTATTCCATTAATCAATCTGTAATATATATTTATATACTTAATATATATGATATATAAACCATGTTTCATATTCTATATGTAATTAAATTATGATCTATGTAATAATATCAAGAATAACAAGTCCAAACATGTACGATAAATAAAACAATTATTACCCAAAACGTTGCATTAACATGGAATTGGAAAATGAACGGTAATATAAAGTCATAAGTGAATCATATATCATATCATAAATATTATTATGGTTCTTTTACAAGTTAATAATATGTTTAAACCCACTATATAGGAGTTTCAGACACATAAGGAAGAAATTGTACCTATAGTAAGGGATAACTTTTTGTATGTTGTTTTATCTGATATTGTTTATTCGTAAGTATCTAATGGTGATATATTTATAATCCATGTCAACATTTTCTAAAAATATTCTCCTAAAATATGTACCATTTATCTATGTATATTAAAAATATATTTTAAACCATTTTTTCTTTTACTACATGGTTTGAAAGTAATCTTTTTTTACCATATGAGGTATATTTTGACTTTTCTAGAAAATTACGAGGAGAATGATTTTTTAACTTATATAGAATGAATAGTTTTTTACATCTTCATAATTTCTTATTTCCTTGAATATCACTATAAAATTTTATAAATTTATTTTTAAATAAATTCTTTTCTTTTAAAATTGCATTAAATTTTGAGAAAAGAAAACATTTTTGAAGAAGAAAATATATTTTTATCAAGAATAAATTTCAAGTTATTTATAAAAATTATTTTCCATATAATATGTCACCATTTAAATACTATTATATATTTATCCCTATTATTACTACGATTTTATTGTGTTTATGATCGAATGTTATTTAAGAAATCCAATTATTTTATATCAATTATGATGGAATAATGTTTTATAAACTCATCCATCCAATACATTGGTTAAATATTTATATCTCATGAGATATACAAGAATAGAATGGCAGGTAAATTCAGTTCAATAATACATGGCTGTAATGACATGTAAACCAAGTTAAATAAGGGACTTTCTCCACTATGAGGTTCTTGGAAGAAATTGCCTAGATACTATGGAAATAATAATATGTACTTATTAGTTCTACCAAATTTCATGTTTTATTCCAATGATATTATATCAAGTTTAAGGTTCCTTTGGGATCCATGCCTTACGTACTGCCAATATTTATGTCATTGCTCAATATTTTGATGTTTAATCTTTATGGTCATGTTTTTATGTTCAAATGTTTATTGTTTGTTTTATTTTCTCAATGTTTAACCTTATTGAGCATTTTATCTCACCCTTTATATGTTTTATTTTCCCTAGGATATAATGAAAGGTTTTAGGTAGGAAAACAAAAGGTGAAGATCTTTATGGGAGACGTTGAGGATCTTTCACCATGATTAGAAGATTATGTTATGAGTTTCCAATGATACTATACAAATATGATCTTTGAGAATTTGTTTATTTCATGTATTACTTATTCTTAAAAAGAAATTTTATGTACATGTTAATCAATCTTTGGTATCAAAATTAACTAAACATTCATTAAATTAATTCAACTTAATAAATTACTAATCCAAAAAAATTATCAATAACAAAGATAATCTCCCCAAACTAATCTATGTTAATTTGACCTAAATTAATCCATAATAAAATAAACCAAATTTTAAATCAACGATCCCATAATTACTAATCTAAATCAAATTAATGTGAGCCATATTTTAAAGAATAAAATAGAACCAAATTTTACTAAAAAAATCTAAAAAAACTAAACCATTTGACCATAACGAATGAAATATTTCAAAAAAAATCCAACAATAGTAAATAGATATAAAATAAAATGAATGGAAGAAAAAAGAATAACCATAATAAAATTAAATAAATTGTTCAAAAATATATAAAAGAATGTTAAACACTAAAAACCCGAAAAATATAGAGAAAAATATAATTGATGTTGACTAATATCAGTTCAAATGAATGGTTATAAATTGACCCAACCTATATTGACTCCACTAAAACATAGTTGAATTAGTCAAAGCTAGAATAATATAAAATAAATTGAGTAGGACTAAGGAAAATGGTAAAAAAAATATAATTCAAGTAATCCAAATTAATTTTGATCGAACAAAATAAAACATAACTAAAACATTTGAATAAAAAAATTAAACCAAATATAAATAAATCAAAAAAAATCAAAAAAAATCTATGATAAACTACATAATACCGAAATAAGCCTAACCAAGTGAAATTGAATATGTCTGTCAAAAATTTACTAGAAACTGTTGTAACTAAAACGAGTTTAATTGAAAAATTCCATAACAATATAAACCAAATCATCTAAATCGGATAGAAAACATTGAATATAAATTCAACCAATCCAAAAATATAATCCAATTTTGAATAAATTAGACCTGAAAACCCTAAAATAAGATAAATTTACCCTATCTAAATCACATTAAATTAATTTAATCTAAAAAATTGATCTAAATTAACTGAAACATATCAAACCTAAATAAAACCGATATAATCTTAATTAACCTGAACAAAAAAATAAAACTAAAATATATGGAATAAAAAAATCCTTCCAAACAAAATTATCAAAATTGAACTAAATGGGATAAAAATATGATAATATAATATCAGTTGATAAAAAAGTAATATATTTAAATTAAAAAAATTTAAATAAATCACATAAATTCAAATAACATAAAATAATTATATAACAATATATAATAAAAAATGATGAAAATTGAGTTGGACAACATTAAAACAAAATAAACCGAACCAAGAAAAACATAAAAGTGAAAATCGGAACTAAAATGTATGTATCATAATATTTTTAAAGAAAATAAAACTATATCAATTTGATGAACCTGAAATCGAGATAAATAAAACCAAAATAAACTAAACTAATCTAAACTAAAATGTGAAAAACAAAAATATTCAAATACTATCCTATCTAAAATTGAAAATCATGATATTATCCAAACCAATATTACTCAATACTAATTAAAAAACATTAAATAAAATTTTTTTAAATAAAATAGATGGAAACATCTAGTAATTTCACTAAAATAAATCTAATAAAACTCTATCATGAAATCATAAAATAAATCAAATAAAATATAACCAAAAAAATATGAATTGTACTGAATTGATTATGATGCCTTTCAAAATCATACTAATTCAAATTGATCCAAAGTAAATATAACTAAATGAAAATTTCTTAAATCAAACAAACAAACATAAAAAATTTATATAATTAAATAGAGAAGAGTAAAATTGAACCATAGTTAATATAAATAAATAATAAATAATTAAATATTGAAAAGAAGAATATTCAAATATTATAATACTTTGAATAAATGGAAAAAATTCAAGTTAAGAGGAATCAGATTGAACTGATCATTATCAAATTGAACCATAACATGAAAATTTTCATGGACAAGAATAAAATAATATAAAAATTGAAAACAATATAATTAAACTATATGTATTTAACTTAATGAATGAAAATTAAGCATAATTTAATGAAATTAATATAAGATAGGAAAATAAACTAGAATTTTATTTAACATAGGAAATATAAATGAAAAAATAAAAATTTCATAACACCAAACTATACTATGAAAAATAAATTAGAAATTATCAAATAGAACAAAAATTATTGAAATAATATGACCCAATAAATATTGATATAACCTATATGAAATATAATAATATTGGAAGTAAATGTACTAAATTGGAATAAAAAATTAATCTTTAACAATATATATTGAAAAATGTAAAAAAATATTATTAATGGAAACTAACAATATCTAACTAAACAAAATCAAATAAAACTATGTATAATTAAAATAAATTAATTCCAAATTTAACAAAATCATACAAAAATAAAACCAGTGGAACTAAAATTAGTTGAATTAAAATTAAATACATAGATATAAAATTAGTAAACCTAAAATAGTTTTATCAAAAAATAATAGTAAAAAATAAAACCAAGTTAAAATAAATAAAAAAAATATTAATTAAAAATAAATTCAAATTAAACAAAAAACTCAATTGAAAAAAATTGATATAAATGAGATTAAAATTATCTAAGTAAACATAAACATAATAAAAAAATTAAGCATCATTTATTAAAAGCAAACTAATGCTACTCAAAATAAAAGTTTTTTTATTTGTGTTTTCTTTTATAGTTGTTTAAAATTTTATTCAATTTATCATTTCTTAATTTTATTTAATTTCAGTTTTCACATTTTAGTTCCATTTATTTTATTTCATTGATTTGATTTTCATTATTTAGATTTTATTAAAATGGATTATATTGATTAAATTATTTTTGATTTAATTTAGTTGAATGTTTTTTGAATATATTTAAAGATATAATATTAATTTTTTTATCATAAATTATTTTATTGATTTTAGATTTATATATTTTCATTATATTTGGTGTTATTTTGTTCGAGGAATTTATCTTCATTTCATTTTATTTGGTTTCATTAATGTAATGATGGACCAGTTTTTTGTGGTTTGAATTTAAAAAAAAATTAGATTTTACTCAATTCCATTATATTTTTTTCAATTTTTTCATCTTAAGATTAGTTTGGTTATAATTTTGTAGTATTTTTAAAATAAATTCATTATTGTTTTCTCAATTTGAATTATTTTGATATAGTTTTATTCCATGTATATTTTTTCAAATCTATTCGTTCTGGTTTACATCGATTTGATTTTATTCAACTAGTATCACATCTTTTTTATCTAGGATTATTTATTCCCTTTTAGTTGGTATTTTTTTAATTTATTCCTTTTTAATTTATATTTATTTTAATTTGGAATCATTATATTAATTATGCTTTAATTTGATTTTTTTTAATTATTTTCTATTTTTTCATCCATTCTATTTGATTTCCTTTAATTGTTTTTCATTATCACAAAATATAATTTGGTTTTGTTTATTTTGTTAAATAAAAAAATGTTAATTTCATTTTTATATGATACTATCTAGTCATTTAGAGTTCTATTAGTATCCATGTAATTCAATTTTTTATGGATGAGTTAATAAAATAGTAAAATTTGATTATTATTCGAATTAATATATTCTGTCCAATTTTGGATCATATAATTTTATTTAGATTAACTACATATGGTTAGTTTCAAAAAAACTTACGATAATTCATTATGTTGAAATTTATTGTTATTAAAACTAGTTCTATTACATAGAGTTTATTTCAATTTGGTAAGAATCAATTATATTCTATATAGTTTGATTTAAAAAATTTATTATAAATAATTTTGGCACTATAGGATTTGATTTATTTCAACTATTTTTTGTTATGTTTACTTCTATTTATTTTCTTATTTCATTCAATTTGTTTTTTTGGTTTTCTTTAGATCCATTCCATTTATATTGGTGTGATTTGCTTCTATTATATTCAATTCAGATCAATTGTATTCTATTTTATTTTTTCTCATTTAGAATTATTCAATTTAGAATTATTTTAATCAATTTCATTTTGTAAAAATTTATATATTTTGTTTTATATTAACATTATTCAATATAATTATAGTCATTTAGATCAGTTTAATTTTAATAAATTTTATTTTGTTCAATTTTATGTTTTTTATATGATTCACTTCCAATACATTTCGAATATGTTTTTCAAGTTCAATTTAATCCCACTAAACTATTTTTAACTAACTAGGCACCACATGGTTTTTTTTGATTTATTTCATTTATATTTATCATAGTTTGGAATGATTTAGTATAGTTCAGTTACATTTTCTTATATTCAATTAAATTTGATTTTGTATAGAATGATTCTGTTTTCTTCTATTCTAGATATTTTTAAAATATCAATTTTGGTTCTAAAATATTTCTTTCAATTTCTTTCATCCTTTATCCATCTAGTTTTAATAACATTAATTACAAACACATTTAGATATCACTGATTTTATTAAATACTTTATTAGTATGGAGGATTATATGAAATAATTAAACATGCACCCTAGGTAGTCAATGGGTCAGGACTCACCCCCCTAAGGAAAGACAAACACTCATTGGCCCAATTTATGGAATTTTCAAATCACATGAAGGCCCAATGGCTCTGAAACACTATGAGATTTTATGATATATTTCTCTTCAATTAAATTTAATTTATTCAATAACTAGTGATACACACATCCTTGAGTCTAAATAAACCATTATATTGTTTACAACTATAATATACACGTTAAATTAGTGGAATTAATGGGAAAATGAACATTTCAAAAAAATTATAATATTAAAGATAATTAAAATATACTAATATGTATACACCAAATTTTTAGTAAATTATTTACATGATTCAAAAAATATTTCTCATCATTATGATTTTTATTTATTTTTGTGAAAAATAAGAAAAATACTTTTTATACATTTTAAAAATAAATATTATAATTTTAAATTAATATTTTAAATTACTAGTTAAAAATTATTATAGATTGAATTTTTTATAATCGCCTATATATATTAAATTTTCATCAAATTGTTCAAAATTACTGTTTTTAATGAAATAAACATTTTTCACTTAATGTATCTACAATGTTAGATATTGTATTTAATTTTTTTCAAGATTTTAATTAATTATAATATATTATGAATAATATAATTCAGTTAATTGAAAAAAAAATTATGTTGAATTTTGATATAAATATTTTGTATATTTATGAATTTTTTAAATTGATTTTTATCATGTTTTGTTAGTTTAATACTAAATAATATTATACCATGTATATGAATTTCAATTTATAAATTTGAATCCATATTTATAATCATAATAAATAATATTTTCTAATAAGTTATATTATTTTGGCCATAATGTATAGTAATAATTGTGAAAAATTACCATTGATAAACAATAAATTGGATTACCAGGGGTCAAACCAATAGATAAGGGTATCATTGCCAAATAAACATGTCTAAATCCAATTTGGAGGAAATATATTTAAATATTACAGCCCCAATGTCCAATATATATACAATTTTACGTATATTAATTAAATTTTAAATTATTATATTTTTTTTATTAAAATATTTCAAGTGTGTCCTCTCCCACCGTTTAAAAAGGAGACCCTTGATTTTTCCTCATCACTTAAGATTGATCAATATATATTGTTCTTAAAAGAATAAATCAACTAACAAACATCCTTAGATATTACTTATAGTTTCTATTATTCTTATAATAAAATTCCAAGGGTACTTATGAATTTATTTAATGGACATCCACTAATGAAGAGGTAATCATCATACCGAAACAATTTAAATTTATTTCATGTTCTACATCCTATAAGTATATGGTAATCATCATTTAATTATTACTATTGTATCTTAAATATAAATACATTTAATAATTATTATGTTATTACCAAAATCCACCCTATATTCACTAATATTGGAAGGTATTGTATTACTCATGCGTACGTTTGGACTACAACCTCCACGAAATGATATAGTTCACTTTCTATAACCATCAAATATTAATGGTTATTAATTATAGTATATTATTAATATATATGATATGTATGAAATTAATATCTTTCTATAATTATAGTATAATATCTACATTTTTACCTTCTAATCCAATGGAAAATGATAACATCGCTCATGCATACGCATAGACTACCGTCTGCACGAAGTTATGTTCTTAATTTTTCATATTAACATTACATGGATGGTAATAAGGATATATTTAATGAATGTACATGATATATATGAAATAATAAGGATCTTTAAAAGTCATTTTTAATTATCTTTGATTCATCCTATATTTTGAATAGTTAAAATAATGTTTATTTGTATGTAGGGCCTACTATCAACAAGAATGGTGTAATTCAATTTTCTATCTCTAAAATTTTGGGATGAAAATAAATTTATATATTAAATATAAATTATATTCACATCGATAGTAACATTTTTTTTTTGAAGATATAACCTTGAAAAAATTAAAAGGACTAGAAGTACTGAACTGAAATTCTCATGAAAAATAAAACATTTAAAACCCAAAAACATTTATTTTAATAAGGAATTATTTAAAGATTATATAATTGTTATAATTGGATAATAAATTAAATTATATGATTTTTAATGATTCTGATATATAAGTATAATAAATTTTAATTTATATACAGGTGGTTATAGAACATTCTAGGAATGTTAAATATGATTTAAGGGATTTTTCCGTAACTTTTATTTTTGTGGGAAACATTTTATATGTACCAAATGTTTATCTTATGTTGTGCTTATACTACCCATTTATAGTGACCCTAGCCTTTTACATATAACATCACATGATTTTAATCATAATTATACCTCAGAGTACAAGCCAAAGATCGGGAAGTCTAGTGCGTTGGAAGACTAGGATCATAAAACAAAAAACTTGGAACTAAATGAAGAATTTATTTATTTAGTCTTCATAAATATAAAATAACTTCCATTTTTCTCATATATATTCATAGGATAACCTGGGGATAATATGAATAAAGGGATGAGCTAAATTCCTAGTAAGGGATTAAAAATAAGAATAAATCCATAGCACATGGGTTAGGAACATGACATAAAGAAATAAAAAGGCATGTAAAATAATGGATCATAACATATAATCATGGATTCATATAAACATGGAATCATATAATTGTGTAAGAAACTTATAACATGGATTTAGTACGAGTCAAAGCTAACTACCAAGATCGTTTCCCATAGTAGCATAAGCCAAGTGTAATCGCCAAGACCATCGCACATAACATCTAATGAGACATAACATTACCCAATGAATTGGATCAATATCTAGTCACACCCAACTTAACATGTTCATGAATATGCTTTCCCAAAAAATAATCATACATAATCAATCATAAATAAAAGTATGGGAACCCATGGAGATAAATGGGTATTACATTCATGACATAAATCATAATGAATGGGAGTATCATAAAAGTGTCCATGAGAGAAATAAATTAAAACATACATTGTAATTAATAAGGAAAAATAGTCATATATCATGGTAGGTTATGTAAAAAATAAGTGACAACTTGTAAGAATAGTGTTTAGGAAATTATTATCATTAAAACATTTTAGTGTGGTTTTAATAAAAAAACTAATGAGATTTTAAAAGTGAAAAGGGAACAATGTTTTGTATAAAACCATAAGTTAACCAAGATTGTTCTCATAATAAAAATACTTATTTTATAAAGGTAATGGTGTCTTAAAATAAAGGATATTGTGCACTTGAAATTGGGTAAAAATTTGGTAAGTTCCCTTAAAAACGAGTTTTCTTACAGGGAAGTATCGAGGAGGGAATTACTTAACAGTATGTATATACGCAAAAGAGAATGAGAGATGGATCTTGAAACATGATTTTGGATTATATAAATATCATATATAATTTTTATAGAAAAATAATTGAAAACTTTATTTGAGTAAAGAGAATGATAGAGTAACCCATGTGAATAAAGGCGGTTAAGGTAGAATTCCTTACAGATTATTGGCATGGTATCATTTGAAATTAAGAGGGATTTATAAGAGAGAACCAGGTTTCTCATCACTTATAAATCATGAGGGAAGTATGGGGGAGGTTCAAAATCATACCCCATTATTAGGGATTACACATAAAAAGACATAGCATATAGGATATTCTTGAATAAAAGTGAAATGAAGAGGATCCCTTACCTTAAGTCCATTAGTGTTATCCACTTGTTATTAATGACCTGAATAAAAAAATTTGGTTTATTAATTAATAATTAAACAACCTATTATATATGTAAAATATTTAGAATAACCTTTTTATGTTCAATCAAGACCTTTTTGATTGGTTATAAGGTTCAATTTCATTGTTTGGGTACGTTTTCTCCCTTGGTTTTAATGATTGGTTCATATTCAGATAAACATGTATGATGAAGGTGGTTGGCCATAATTGTAATTATATTATATTATTGGATATCTATAAGGTTATATGGTTGAAAACTTAATATGGTTACTTAAAGTGAAGTTGAATTATTATATAAAACATTAGTGACATCCTTTTGGGTTAATTGGTGGTTTTTGACCACAAAGAACACATTTTGTTTTATAATCCAAAACCATGTTTACAAAAATATTATAGAACCATATATGGGTAATAGTACATATATCATGGTCTGTTTCAACCATGAAAATGGTTTCAAGACCATAATTGAAGGTGATAATGGAAATTGACAACTGTCATCCTTGATTGTGCTAATTTAACACATATTAGATGATGTTTCATTTCTTTCAAATAAAATATGGGGAATGGAGAGAGGATAATGAATTATCCCATTAGAATAACAAAATTATAGTTATTTTGTGTTATAGTAGTTACATACCATTTTGTGTTAATGGAAGTGTGGAAAGAAACAAGAAAAGGAAAAAACATAAAAGAAAAAAAGAATAGGAAACTAGAATTTTCCTCTTTAGTTGAACTCATTTGAGAGCCTCTTAAGAGGAGAGGATATGGTATATTTAAGAGAGTTGGGGTTGTTGGTAGTGGGTAAGGATCTTGAGAGGATATTTTGGGAGAATATTGGCAAGGCACAAGTCTAGAGAGGAGTGGAGAGAAGAGGGAGTGATGAAGGATTTTTATAGTGGAGGAGAGAATAGTTTTCATAATTTTTTATTCATTAGTTTATTAATTTCCCTCAAGACCTAAAATTGTGACGATTATATGACAAAAAATAGTAATATTTTTATGTTAGTTCAAACCAATTGGTCTTAAATTAGCATATCATCATCAATGAGTTAATAAATCTATTTATTTTGCATTTATAGTAAATTACAGTATTTTATTATGCATAAAAATTCAAGTATTTTAAAAAAATGCCAAAAATTCACCCTAACCATTTTTCAATGTGTAGAATCCAAAAATGAAATCCAATTTTCAATTTTTTTTCTAAATATGATTAATTTAAATTTAATTAAAATATCAATTTACTTGAAAATTAACAATTTTAGAACATTTATTTTTTATTCCAACATATAGGCATATCATACTCCCACTTAAATATTATTTATATTCTATCATAGGTACAATTACTATTAATTTTGGTATGTCACTATTCATAAGGTTAACATTACTATTCATATTGGTTTGTCACAATTCACTAAGAATGTTGTTGGTTATATTAGAATCCAAATAAATTACCGATCGTAACCGTGTATGTCATATTTTTTAAATTAAAATCACAGAATTGAAAAACATATGTTTAAATGTAACATATCACTTATTAGTTCATTATTTTTTGATTTCATATGATTATATGACATAATTATATGAAGGAAATTTCCATTGAAAAACATTGGGTCATTACATTCTCCACCCCTTATGAAATTTTTCCCTCGAAATTTCGTTTTACATTCTAGGACATAAACAAGTGCATGTACTTTTCATTCATTTCCATCTCAAGTTCCCATGTTTCTTCTTCGTACTTGTGGTTCTTCCATAGTACCTTGACCAGGTGAGTATTCTTGTTATGTTGAACGTTATCTCTAAAATCCAATATCTTCATTGGATGCCCTCCATAAAAATACACATCCTCTAACTAAACCACCACTAAAGTGTGTTTTTGTGAGGGATCTGATATATACTTTCTGAAGAGGGATACATGAAAGACACTATGTACTTTGGCAATGGTTGGTGGAAGTGTTATTAAATATGCCACAACACCGACTTGATCAAGGATCTTGAAAGGGAAAATGTACATGGGACTTAACTTCACATTCTTTACACACCTCGTGAACTTCTTCCACGAAGATATGTGTAGAAATACTATGTGTCCAACTTTGAACTCAAGGTCTCATCAATGATTTTCTATTTGAATCTTCTATCAAATTTGAGCTGTCTCAATATGCTGGTGAATGGTTTTCACCTTCTCCGCCATTTCTTATGAAATTTCATGTCCTAGCAGCTTATGCTCATCGACTTTATCCCAACACACTGGTGTTCTTCACCTTTTCCCATAAAGGAATTCATAAGGTTCCATTCAAATTATTGAGTGGAAACTATTGTTGTAATAGAATTCAACTAGTGGATGATGTTCGTCCCATCCTTTATTGAAGTCCATAGAACACTCTCTCAACAAATCTTCTAGTGTCCAAAGAGTCCTCTCAGATTAGCCATTGGTTTAAGGATGATAGGCCATACTGAAGTTCAATTCAATGCTTAGATCATGATGGGGAATTTTCTATAACATTGAGGTGAGTCTCATATCATAATCTGATACAATAGATAGTTATAATCCATGAATCCTTACCACTTCCTTGATGTAAATTCATTCAAGTTGATCCAATGAGAAGTCCTCTCAAATTGTGATAAATTGAGCTGTCTTTATAAGATGATCCACAATAACCCATATAACATTTTTTACTCTCTATTTCCATGGATGTCCATTGAAAAAGTACAAGGTAATGTTCTCCCACATCCATGTTGGTATGGGTAGTGGTTGAATCATCCCCATAGATGTTTTCCTCTCAGCCTTCACTTACTGGCATTCCATGAACTTTGATGTATATTCAGCAATCTCCCTTGTCATATTGTCCCATCAAAAGGTTGATCGGATATCTCGATACATATTTTTTCTCCTTAGGTGAATAGGGAAGCACGATCTATACACATATTTAAAAATATCCTTCTTTATTTCTGGATCAGATTAAACACATAATCGTGACCCAAATTTTACAACTCCTTTATCATCAATCATGAAATTTGAGGATCTCCCAATTCTGATAGCTTCCACCTTTTTTAGAATTTCCACATATTTTCTTCAATCATCCTTTATTTTCTCCATGAGGGATGGTTGATTAATAATTTGAGAAAGAACTAATGATGTTCCTCCTCAATTACACCCATCTCCATCCTTTTCAAATCTAAGAATATCAAATCCTTTTCAATTCTCATCATTGATAAAGATGTAGGATCCTATCTACATAGAGCATCCACCACCTGATTTACCTAACCAGGATGGTAATGGATTGAGTAGTCACAATCCTTGATAAGCATTTTCCATCTTCACTAGTGCATATTATGCTATTTTTTGTGAATATATATTTTAGACTCTTGTAATTAGTATATATCTCACACTTCTCCACATAGAGATAATGCCGCCAGATTTTCAATACAAAGATCACTGTCTCAAACTCCAGATCATGCGTAAGATAGTTTTTCTCAAGTATTTTCATCTTCCTTGAGGAATAAGCTATCACTTTACCATTTTGCATTAACACAAATCCTAATCCCTTATTTGAAGCATCATGGTACACCACAAAAAGTTCTCTAGTTGTTCGGAGTGTGAGTACTGGCACAGTGATAAACCTCTTTTTCAATAACTTGAAACAGTCTTCACATTTCAGAGTCCAGAGAAACTTTACTTCCTTCTAAGTCATCTTGGTCATTGGTTTTGACAATTGTGAAAAGTTATTCACAAATCATCCATAATACCTGGCTAGACCCAGAAAGCTGTGGATCTTTACTACAGATTCTTTCCTTGGACACACTTCAATCGCCTTTGTCTTGGAAGTGTCTGAAGATATCCCTTTACTGGTGATAACATGCCCCAAAAATGATACTTCCTCTATCAAAAAATCACATTTACGGTACTTTTCATTCAATTTCTCCCTTCGAAAAGTCATTAACATAGTATTCAAATGATCCTCATGTTCCTCCTTGATCATGGAGTATATCATAATATCATCCCTAAGGACTACAACAAATTTTTCAAGGTAATATCTAAATACTATATTCATTATGTCCATGAAAATTTCTAGATAAACAGTGAGTTAGAAGGGAATCATTATAAATTCATAGTGTCCATACCTCGTTTGAAAGTAAATCTTAGGAATATCTTCCTTCCCCAACATTAATTGATTATATCTCAACCGAAGGTCCACCTTAGTGAAATAACTAGGCCCACGAAGATGATGTAACAATTCATCTATCTATGGAAAGGGATACTTATCCTTTATTGTGATTTTATTGGTCTCATGATAATCAATGCAGAGGTGCATTGATCCATCCTTCTTCTTGAGGAAGAGGACTGGCACACCCCATGGTGAAGCACTCCAGCATATAAAACCCTTCTCCAGATTCTCTTGTAATTTCTTCTTTAACTCTTCTAGCACTGTGATGGAAATTTTGTAAGCTGTATTTGATATTGGATGAGATCCAAGAAAAAATTCAAGTGAGAAATCAAACTCTTGGTCAGGTGGAGAACCAGACAACACTTTAGGAAATAAATCAGTGCAATCCCTCACGATGGGTATGTGTCCAAGCATGATTCTCTCCTTTGTCTTAATCATTCTGGATATATATTCTTGCTCATAAGGAAGAAATATCCACACTTGAAATAATTATTCTAAAGTATATTCATCTTTCTGCATACACTTGTAATGAATTAGAGGATGCTTCGGGATGTGAAGAGTGATATACCTTTCCTGACAGTGGATGTTGGATTTTTATAGAGATATCCAATCCATTCCCCAGATAGCGTCGAACTCCACTAAAGGAAGTATGATGAGATATTTTTGGGAGTTTTAGTCCACAAACATTAACTGAGGAGGAGTTATAAATCTTGGATGCAATAATTTCTCCATTTTTTTCTCATAGATAACTTTTACTCCAAATTTTGAGGTGGTGTTTGAATAGTTCTACTAAACTTTAATAATATAAAAGAATGCGTAGAACCAAAATCAGGTAGTGCATTTGGTATTCTTGAAAGAATAACTATAGTACCTATCACCCAATCATTTTCCAGATCCACTTCAGCAGTAGAGATAGCTTAATCCCTTCCTTGTTTCCTTGGAGGTTGTTGTTGATTTCCTTCGACAACCCTTGGATTAGGGTAATTTTTTTTCATAGTTACCATGGTCCTTGAAGTTGTAACACTGCACCACTAACTGAGCGTTGATTTGAACCTTCCTTTCTTCTTCCACATTAGTGGGATTTTTTGTATCCCTTAGTCAGTTCTTTTCTAGATGTCCCAGCTTTCTACACATGAAGCAATTCCTGGTTCCCTTTAGATAGTTTCCAGGATGCTTCTTCTGAATACATTTACAATTGGGATATTTAGGATACTTTTCATCAAGAAATTTGTTTGTTGAACCACCCATTTTGTTCTCCATTTTTCTCTTCTTGTCAATAGGCCCTCAAGACCACTAAGAGTCTCCAATCTCTATTTCAACCATGAGGGCACAACAAACAATATCCTCATAACTTTCGATGTCTCGTATCACCAAAAACTTCCGTAGACTCAGCTTTCGCTTGATAAATAAGTGATCCACCTTGATTTCAGTGGTCATGACTAATCTAGAGGCGTACTATGCAATCCTTGTAAAGTTTACTTCATACACCCCAATATACTCATCTTCCTTCTACTTGAGACCGAGGAACTCTCTCTCCATCTTTAGATAGAGGGTTTGAGTAAAATATTTATTAAAAAATATCCTCTCGAATTCCTCCCAATCCATAGAGTTAATTTTCTCTTGGGGCATTGTATTCTTAATTAGTGTCCACCACTAATCAGCTTCCCCATCAAAATGATAGAATGCCAGTACAACTTTCACTTCAATCGATCAATAAAGGATGTTAGATATCATTTCAATGGTTTGAATCCACTGTTCTGCAAGGAGGGGATCAAAATATTCACTAAACATGGTAGGAATTTTCTACATGAAGGACTCTACATCAACTTTCTCTTTCCTTTTATGAGGATGGAGTTCTGCATGATTCAAATTATTATTCATAACTTGAGCTAGCTGAGAAAGTACTATCATGAAGTTTTGAGCACCCTATCCTATCATATCAATAATATCATTAGGAAAATCTACAAATTTCTTATTACATTGGTTGTTGGAACATGTTCTTTTATTTCCCGCTATTAACTAAGAAATTGAAAATACAATTAGAGGGATTAAATACTCAATTATTAGAAATAAAAAGGATAAAATTGTAAAGGATAAGTATATCCTAACTTGTGATTCCTTAGGTTTAAATATAGGTTATCCTTGATCGATTTATTATCTTATATTATTATTGGATTTTTTATTCCATTAATAATGGTTTGTACTAATCTCATGAATTTACCAAATCATATCCCCCAAGAGTGTCAATACCAAGAGTTCATCAAGGACCGTTGTCAAGTAACTGGATAACCCGGGTCATGCCCAAAACTCCTTGTTGGTGTTTTCACTCCTAGGTACATATGTGACAGATCCACATCTACCTATTTGTATCTATACAAGGACATATTTTCTTGACAAACCACATAATCTATACTTAACAAAATGTAAGGGTGTTTTATCATACTTCGGCTCATACTTAAGCTTCTTACTAATGTGATCAATTCATAATCTCCAAAAAAAACTAGACCATCCTATTATTCCATCTATAGATACACTATCCTTTTACATATAACATTACATGATTTTATGCATAATTATACATTAGTGAACAAGACAAGGATCTTGATGTCTAGTGTCTTGGAAGACTAGGCCCATAAAACTGAAAACATGGAAGTGAATAAAACATTTCTTTATTCATTCTTCATAAAGATCCCCTAACTTCCATTATTCTCATACATCTTCATGGTATAACCTAGGGATAAAATGAATAAAGGGATAAGCTAAAATCCTAGTAAGGGAATGAGAATAAATATATAACTCATGGGTTATGAACATGAAATAAGGAAATAAAAAGGAACGTAACATAAGGGATCATAACATATAAACACTGATTCATATAAACATGGAATCATATAATGTTGAAGCAACATAAAACATGAATTTAGTATAGGTCAAGGCTAACCTTTGTGATAGTTTTCCATTGTACCACAAGCCAAGGTTAACCGCCAAGACTGTCGCACATAACATCTCATGAGACTTAACATTACTCAATGAATTGGAGAGCTATTTGGGCACAGCCATATTAACATGTTAATTAATATGCTTTCCACAAAAATAATCATAAATAATCAAGCATAAATAAATGTAAGGGAGCCAATGGAGATAAATTGGCGTCACATTCATAGTATAAACCGTAATGAATGGGAGTATCATAAAAGTGTTCACGAGAGAAAGGAATTAAAAGATACATGAAAATTAATAAGGTAAAATTGGAATATAGCATGGTATGTTATGTAAAATTGAAGTGAAAACATGTATGAATAGTATTTAGGAAATTCTTAGCAATAAAACATTTTAGTGTGGTTTTATAAAAAACACTAATGATCTTTCAAAATAGAAAAGGAAAAAATATTTTATATAAAACCAGATGTGAAGCTAGAAGGTTTTCCTAAAAAAAATAAAAAATTTATAAAGACAATGGTTTCTTAAAAAAGTGGATAAAGTGCACTTTAACTTGGGTAAAAATTTGGGTTGTTCCCTTAAAATGAGTCTGCTTACTAGAAAGTATCGAGGAGGGAATGTCTTAAAAGAATGCATATTACAAAAAGAGAATGAGGGCTTAAAAAGAGAGAAAATGGTTTCTTATAACTTTTAAATCATGAGGGAAGTATTGGGGTGGTGATAAATCATACCCCATAATTAGGGATTACACATAAAATGGCATTCCATAGAGAATCTTTTTGAATAAAAGTAAAATGTAGAGGATCTGTTACCTTAAGTATATTGGTGTTCTCCACATGTTATTAATGAACAGAAAAAAAATTAGGGTTATTAATTAATAATTACATAAACTCGTATATATGTAAAATATTTAGTATAACCTTTTTAATTTTATTCACATCCTTTTTAATTGGTTATAAGGTTCAATTTCATTTTTCAGGTATGTTTTCTTCCTTTGTTGTAATGACTGGTTCATGTTCGGATAAACATGTATGATGAAGGTTTTTGAATAGAATTTAAGTTATATATTATTATTGAACATCTTGAAGGTTATATGGTTGAAAAAATAATTTGGTTACTTAATGTGATGTTGAATCATTATATAAAACTTCAGGGATATTCTTTTGGGTTTATTGGCAGTTTTTAACCACAAAGAACACATTTTGATTTATGAAACAAAACCATGTTTATGAAAAGATTCTAGAACCATAGATGAGTCATAATATATATATTATTTTCTGGTTCAACCATGAAAATGGTTTCATGACCAGAATTGAAAGCATAAATAGAAATTGATTACCTATCATCCTTGATTGTGCTAAATTAACACATCTCTAATGGTGTTTCCATTTATTTGAAAAAAAGACACAAAAACGAGAGAGGATAATGAATTATACCATTAACATAATATAATTCAAGTACATTTATATTACTGTATTTATCATACCTTTTTTTTAAAGGTAGGGGAGGAAATAAAAAAGAAAATAAAAGAACATAAAAGAAATAAAAGAATTGGAAAGATGAATTTACCTCTTGAGTTTAACTATATTGAGAGCTTCTTAAGAGGAGAGGCTTTGGTATTTTGAAGAAACTAGGTGACATGGGACATGGGGATGGAGCTGAGGAGGATATTTGGGTAGAATATTGGCAAGTAACAAGGCCTGAGAGGATTGGAGAGAAGAGGTAGTGAGGGGAGGATTTATAGTGGAGGAGATGAGGATTTTCATAATTTTTTAATCATTAGTTTATTAATTTATCTCAAGAGAAGAAATAGTGATACTTAAATGACCAAAAAAAGTAACATGTGCATGTGAGTTCAAACCAATTGGTCTTAGATCATCAGATCATCATTAATGACTCAATAAATGCATTTATTTAGAATTTATAGTAAATTATCATATTTTACTATTCATAAAAAATTCATGAATGACTGAAAACTACCATTTTTATTGGAATAAAAGACATAGTACAAAATACACACAAAAAACACATCAAGGTGGTCGAAAGTAATGAAAACCCATAGCATCATTGGCCAAAAATTTCATCCCCTCCTTAGGAAACACACCCATGCAAAGGAAATATAATATCCTTTGATCTGAGGAAGCCATGGATACCAGATAATCTGCCACCATATTCCCCTCCCGCTATGTGTGAGACACCATAATATTGCTACCCCTGAATATGTTTCATTTTCTAATGGTGTATGAGATATTCCAAGGAATATTATCCTTTCCAAGCATTGCATTACAAAGCAGCAAAGAGTCAGACTCCACTATTTGAACCTTAAGCTGTCTTTGACTACACATTTCCAGCCCCGTGGCCATGGCCAGAGCCTCCGCCTACAGCACATCACCTCTCCCAAAGAATGTCGCGAATACTGCAACAACAGAACCCCTATGATATCTTACAACCCCACCCCTGTGAATCTCCCCCCAATTATAGACCCATCCGTGTTGAGTTTCAAACCCTATCGAGGGGGAAACCAACATACCCAGGATCCCTATTCTGGACAGCCAGACCGAGGTGTGGTTGTAAGAAAAGGAACAAAAGAACTCGTAGAATAAGCATGATGACATTCCGGGAAGAGGTGTAGCAGATCGAGCAGGGTATTATTCATTTTGAAATGAATGATTACTTGAGATCCCAGTGCATCATTGTGTCGCGCCTCATTCCTGGCCTTCCAGATCATCCAGAAGCCTGCAATTAGAATAAAAGATCTGATCTTCCTCTCCGCGTCGTGGGAGCCTGCTCCTCTAAACCACGATAGCAAGAAATCCTCCTACTCCCCTCTAGGCGGAACCCATCCGAAGAAATCAAAAAAAACATCCAAATACCAATAGCCCATTCACTCATGTAAAAGAGATACTCCACTGTTTCTTGGTTTGGGAGCCTGCAGCACCAGCACCTGGAAGCCAGATTCACGCCCATCCGCTTCAAATTTTCATCAGTTGGCAGAGCCTTATTCCTTACTCTCCATAAGAGGAAACTATATTTAGATGTAGGATCCTTGCACCATAGCTGATTCCCCCACTGATATTCACATGAAATATCCCTCATGATGTGCATAAAATCTTTAATGGAGAAGATACATGACATAGAACCTGTGAAAATAAGTTTATCTGGGACATCGCTGGAGACAATGCTATTGAAGATATCAATTTGATCCTCATCAAGAATAGGCTGAATAAATCCAAGATGACCACTTGCCTCTCTGAAGGACATGTTTGGGGTGGGACATCCTGGGAAGTAAAGTCTCCCTGCCCCCCAATCTTGTTGCCAGAAATTGATATTCCCTTTACCCACTAACCACCTAGAGTGATGTTGCAGAATCTCCATGTATGGGTGAATCACCTTTCAGATCTAGGAGGGTCTCAATCTCTGGGCACAGATATCCCGCCCATACATATCCTGCATATTCTTTCCCTAAAGGGACCTACCTTCTATAGCCTTCCATGCTAGCTTGGAATGAAGTCCCCTCATGGTTGAGAAATCACTCCTCAGATTAATATCCCCTTCAGCAAGAGGCCTTGCAAGACGTTTCCCTAATGACCAATGATGCTTTCCTTCCATATGACCATCCCATAAAAAGGATATCAAAATATTATCCAAATTGGAGGATATAGTCTTGGTAACCTTCAGGGTGGAAAGAAAATTCATAATAATGGAAACCAGGACGCTGTTAACTAAAGTTATACGACCTCCAAAGGATAAAAATCTGTTTTTACAGTTGAGAATATGACCCAAAATTTTGTTGATGTGCTTATCAAAATGTTGTACCCTTAGGGAAGACAGACTAACCGGAGTCCTGAGATATTTCATGGGAAGTTAGCCTTGCTCCATATTCAGAATATTCCCCACATCCCTCACCCTCCTTTCCAACACATTCTGTGATATCTAAAAGGTAATTTTCTCTTTATTGACAACCTACCCACTCCACTTGCAGTATTCCCTTAAAATATCATTCAATTCATGCACTGACCAGCTACTACCATTAATAAAAATTATGGCGTCATCTGCGAACATCAAATGCGAAATCCCCCTGGTGGTCGACCTATTATTATAGTAGAAGATTGTCCCCGTGGTAAGACCTTGATTGATAAAGCTGCTGAGCACATTTTGGGAGATAATAAAAAGAGTAGGAGATAGGGGATCTCCTTTCCTAAGACCACTAAAAGCTTTGAAAAAGTCGAATTTCTTACCCATAAACGAGGAATAAATCCAAGCCGAGCTAAAGCACCAGAAGAGTAAGTCAGAAGTCCATGTTGAAAACCCCATGCAACTCAAGACTCTGAGCACAAAACCCCATTCCACTCTATCATAGCCCTTGCTTATATCTAACTTAACCACCACATTTCCCCCAAACAACTTGTTATTAATTCCGCTTACCATTTCTTGGGATACTCCAATAGCACCCTGTCTAGACCTCCCTTTAATAAAACCTTATTGTTCTGAGGCTATCCAGGAATCCAAATGAGGGGCTAGACGTTTGTTGAGAATTCTATACAGAGTCTTGTATGAGATGTTACACATGTTAATGGGCCGGTAATGGTTAATAGACTGAGGATTACACACCTTCGGAAAAGGAACCATCTTTGTGGAACATGCAATTTGTAGAAAGTTCCCCTAGAAGAAGTCTTGGATTTCTCTCACAAGATCCCCTTTTATACAATCCCACGACACCCTATAAAAAGAACCTGGAAAGAAATCTGGCCTAGGGGCACTTTCCGGGTTCAAGGACCAAAGCGCCTCCCGAATTTCATCCTCCTCTGGAGTCCTCCCCAAAGCCTCATAAACGCCTTCTGAAACACATCTAGGAATCCCTCTAAAAAGATCAGAATCTCCTCGCAGGTACACCCCTTCCATATTTGGATTGGGGTCAGCCAGTATGGATCTGATAGCCTCACTAATCAATCCCCCTAACTCATCACGATCCCTGGAGTAAGACCCGTATTCTCTCAGGAGGTTTGGCCGATGAACCCTGTGGCATTCTCTGATGCAATCATGAAAGTATCCAGAGTTCTGGTCCCCCTCACGAAGCCATCTGATTCTTGCTCCCTCCCTGGCCATCCTTTCTTGATGTAAGAGACTACCAGTAAGCTTTTTCTTTTTGATCCTAATATCATTAAATAGAACATCATCCCATTCTACTTCCATCCACTTCTCCATGGTTTCCACCTCTTTACTTATTTCAATCACAGCCTGATCGCGAGCAGGGATTTTCCTTATCCAGGGTCGAAGAAGAGATTTAAGCCATCTCAACTTGTTATGCAGAGTAACACATGGATTTACTCGGTGCTGAAAACCCCACACTTCCCTAACCACTCAATAAAGTCAGGTTCCTCCATCAACATTTTGGAAAATGAAATAGTCTCCACCCTTGTCATCCTTATTCCCAAAGAAACATGAAGTGGAGAGTGATCATAAAGGCAACGAACCAGATGAGTAACTTTGGAATCCGGGAACATTGTTATTGCAGCCTCATTCATCAGTAAACAATCAAGAAGACAGTATGTTATTCTATCTCCTTGCTGATTATTACACTAGGTGAAGCTACTGCCCCCATAACCCATATCCATCAAGTCGTTCCTGGCCATGAAATAACCAAAGGCTTGCATTCCTCGGGAAGGCACCCCCCTTTCTTATCTTCTGGGCAAGAAATGATATTAAAATCGCCCCCAAAAATAGAAGGGATATTCTCTGGATTAGTAACATCTAACTCGCTCCAAAGAGACTCTCTCTCCAGAGAATTGCATTTGGAATAAATGAAATAAAACAGAAACACATGACTCCCTACTGAGATTTTTGTAGTCAAGGACTGATCATATGTCATTTTTAGATCAACATACAAATAATCCTTCCAAAATAGCTAGATATGTGAGTTAGGAGGGTCCCCATGCATAAATCCAGTGAACCTGAGCCTCTAAGCATACTCACTGATCTTACTTGAATCCTATTTTGATTCCAAAATAACAACCATAGAAACTTGATTGCTCCTAAACTCATTGACGATGAAGTCAGTCTTTGCCCGGGCCCCAAGACTCCATGCGTTCTATATTAAGACTTTAGAAATTAAAACGGGCATGTCTGTCTTTGGCCCTAGACTCCTGGCTCTTTGCATGAGGAGATACAGATACACCTGCTTGCACACCATTCTTTGACTGAGATCGGGTTCTCATACCTGTTCTCACCTGCGAGGAACCTGCCCCTAGAGAAGCTACACAGTTCAAACATACCTTTCATGAAGCTTCTAGAGATTCAAAGGACCGCCTATCCAACATGCTGTGAGCCAAATCCAACACTGGAGTAGGAGAGCACAGAGGATAAGGAGGAGCAGGGGGATCCTGAGTTAGCAAAGATGGAGGGGAAGATACCACTGGGCATAAAGACAGAGCCTTGGAAGTGATCTCCCTGGATTCTTCAAGCGCAGACCTAGGATCCAGCAACGTGATCTCAAAGATGCTGATGGAATGTGGAATTTAGTCCGAAACAGACAAAGAATGCCTCCAAAGTCCCTTACTGAGAGACACCCCCAAGGAAGACAGACCAACCTCTGGAACGACCATTGAACCCCCGCCCAAGGCTCTATGAACTGGAACTATGACGTGAGAGGAAGCCACATCACTTACCATAGCTGCTTGCATTGAAGAAGAAGCCTCTGACAACTAGATGAAAGGATCCACGACAATCCATTTTCCCTGATCATCTCCCTCTGGGACTGGGGGGACCCGAGAGCTAGAATGCAAAAGAATGGACCTCTATACCTCCTTTGGATAAGAAGATTCCCTTCGAGCTTTGCGACATACCTAAAAAGATTTTCTAGAGATATGGAAGTGGTTACAATACCTGGGGTAGTCCGGGTAAACCAGAGGTTGATGACGGTTCGACAACCCTTCAATCCTGATCAAAAAATGATCCTGCAAAGGCCGGGAAACATCCAATTCAACACAAATCCTCACAACCGAAGCTTCCACCAACTGAGAGGTCCTATCATCAGTGCACAAAAAAAATCCCCAAAAAATCCCCAATAGCTTTAAGAAAGGACCCATTCATGAGAGGGAGGGGGAACCCTAGAAGCGAAATCCAGACCACCGCCGATGGGCATTCTTGACCGATATGGGCCTCCATCGACCATCTTGTGAGGGAGAAATGCCAACGCCCCACGGAACGCAGACTCCTACACCAGTCCTTCACAAAGTCTTCCCTAGAAGCCAAAATGATGCATAAAGCCTTGAGATCCAGGATTGAAACTGCCGCTGGAAGATCTAAACCCCAGCATCTAACACAATCCTCGAACAATGCAAGAGGAGGCTTAATCTTGTGTAATGTATTTTTATTACTCTTGGGGAGATCACATTCCATTAGTGTATCTACCATAAAAAAAATTTATGAGGCCTTGATACAAATGGATTTATTTGTGTAATTGTATGTGCATCCTTTGTGTTCTCTACATTGTTGTGTATAAATATTTGATACTTCACTAGTTGGATGATTCATGTCCATGAATCAACATAAAAGATTCAATTGATCATGAAATGGATGGAAATGGAACAAATTCATTTGATTTCTTATACATATCATCGTCGATGATCATTTTCATTTGTTTTGAGTGATCTTTTGTTAATGAATATCTCTCCCTGTTATGTAAATCATCATTTTCATAAGAAGGGACCTCTGTGTACCTCACCTCCATCGCTGAACCCCACCTCTATTGTGAATCCATCCTCCTCCTCCTTGAACCCACATATGTTGTCAACCCCAACTCCTCTCGAACCATAGCGGGGCCTCTCATATGTTTATTGCCTACCCTGACTCTACCGTCGTCGAAGTAACGAGAACAATAATATATGATAAAAATTTATAGTTTCTTCATTTCTACTATATGCATGTTACGAACCTCCCCATCCATGAAATGCGTCAGCCGGCCCAGACCACACACGCTGTCATTCACGGAACGGAGGTGGAGCCTGGCGCGACCGCAAAGCACCCCCCGAACCGATTTGGTTCGCAGGTGAGGTGCATTCAATGCCCCCCGCGAGTTGCGGATTGGCCAAGTCATCTATAAACCAGGTTTTCAGTTATGGGCCTCCTCAACACACTAGTCGTCGGCCCAGCAGTAGACAGAACAAGATCACTATGCTAGATAAATGAAACATGCATATTGTAGAAATGAATAAACTATAACCGGGTTTTCTCCTTTCTCACATCATCACTAAATTTTTATACTTAACTCTACTATATGCATGTTTCATTTATAGAATCATATTCATTGGATGTTCTTATCTATGGAAATGTGTATTGGTCCTTAAAATTTAAGATTATTATTAATGGGTATTAAAACTCACGCACTTAGATGTATTGATATTGTAACATTCAAATAAAATTATATTTAAAGAGAATACCATAAAATGATATGTAAATATATATGATTTTTATGAGAACATCCTTTTTATCGATATATTTTATGGTCTTTCTTTTTATAATGAAATTTTATAAAAATATATCTCAAGAAATAAATTAATTTTATTCTCATATAGTAATATATTGAGATTAATTTTTCTCATCTTATTCATCTGTTTATGAACTTTAGATACTGAGATATTGTTTTTAGGATAAAAATAACTTATTTATCTCTTTAGTTAAAAATAAATTTTCTTCCAAATCCATGTTTTTAGAAAGTTTTCAAATATTTTTTAATAATATCAATTAGTTTTTAAGGTAAATTTTAACCATGTTTTAATTTTTCCAAAATATTTTTAATAAAATCTTATTATCATTTTCATAACATGGTAATTTTTACTTTTTACAGAAAATATGATAGGAATATGTTTTTTACACATACAGAATAAATATGATTTTTTGACATCGTGACCACTCAATGCATTGACTCTTCCATTACAAGGTTTAATGTTTCTTCTATTGCAACATTATTTCTTAATGTTTATAAAAATTTTAGACTATTAATACGATATTTCATTGTGAAAATAGTTTTTTTCTTAGGAAATGATCCAATGATCTTTTTAATGGAGTTTTTTCATCAATGATATATACCTTGGTGATACTTATGATTTAATTGGGATATGATCCAATGATACCATAAAAATTATTTCTTTAGATAACTTACGATTATGAGTATTTAGGGATGATTCTATACAACCATTTTCATTAACATGGGTTAGTTTTGATATAATGAATGAATTATGAATCAATTTCTTACCATAGGTTAGGTTATGATGAAATATTAATTGTCATTTGTTACAAATATATATGATTTTCTTCATGTGATTGGTAGGATAGGAATTATATATCACTCTAATAGAATCGATAAATTTGGATATCTCATGAGATAATATGGACTTGAATAGGGAATGAAACCAATTCCATAAGGACCTATGTCCACTTTGATAGTACTGGGAGTGATTATTAACTAGTTATATGATGGAATGGGGAGAGAACCCAATCCATAATGATAGTCTTGGAAGTGAACCTTCACTGAGAAAATTATTTTATAGGTTTATGTGTATTTTAAAAACATATTTTTTACAGAGATTTTATACTCCCATGGAACATGTTATTTGATTATATTATGATTCACATATTCTAAACTGATAAGAATTCAACCTCAACTCATGAATATGATCATTAAAATAATGGATATGGTTTTAAAATGATAAATTCATTTTTCCAAACCATAATACTTACATTATGTTTACGTGATCATTGTTTCATCCCTTATATACCCTGATTGAGAATTTGATCACACCTTTTATTATGCTTCCTCTAACCATGTTATGAAGAAATTTTGTAAAATATTATATGTCTATGAAAGCTGCTAGTTAAAAATAAATTAGTGGGATAGGATGTAGAATTTTTAGTAACATGCGGTTTGTGTACCAATTATTCCAATGACGCTAGTTCAATATGATTCTAGTGTGGATCATATTTTTATGTATTAAATATTATTATAATAAGATGTTATAATTTTGAATGAATTGTATTGGTCACTGGAGTATGTTTAAGATATAATTTTAGAAACAATTGAAATCATGGATGATAAAGATTTTTCAAGTAACATTAGGATAAAATTATTTATTGGAGAATGTAATATGATATGGTAAATAATTGAGTGTGGACTTCATAGAAAAATATCCATGTATGGATAATATATGTGGAAATTGTATTTCAATATATGAAAATTGGGATAATAACCTAGAATAGTGTTGGTCATGAATTTTTATTCAAATATTCTGGTACATGGTGGGTGTACTCTAGCTAGTACCTTTATTGACACATGCATTATTTTAAGAGATGATGATCATGGTGGACCTAGAATATATCTAAACTATAATAATTTCAAAATAATGTGTTATTATTTTGGCATCCAATAAAATTATTATAGGATTATGGGATTTATCACTTTGATTAATGATGTTTGATTTTCAGGAAAACCATTTTGGTTTTTTTATAGTATTTAAGATATAGGGATAGAGTTGATTTATTAATTGGTATGACCAAATATTAAAGGAATCTATTTTAGGGTAGTTAAATATATTCATATATATCATGAAAATATTCATGGAATTTTAATTAATATCCATAATGAATATATATTCAATTAGTAGTGAGAACCCTCTAATAGTATGATGATCAAATCTCATGTATATGATTGTTCTTAGATTGAATTTTGTGGGAATGTGATTCCTAGAAATATCATTATTCACCTCATGTTCAATTTTAAGTAATCATAGGTATAGATTGGATTTATTTACAAATATCCCACATCAATTGTTGAGTAAGGAAATTCAAATTTGATATTATGAACCATCACTTTTTCATATATCATTGAGACAATAAATATGAAATTTTAATTTTACTAACACGCATTAGATTTTTATTGATTCCTATAAAAATTTGTATTTGTATTTGATTGTTGGGGATAAATTCAATGTCTAAAATATTATTAAATAATGGTATTTTATTGATTTATTCCGAAAATAGTTGTCAATATTCCACTGAATTTGGAACTAATGTTTTCAATAGATCTCATGCCTGATACAACACCAATTTCAAAAAATCAATATAGAATTTCCCTAATTGATAATACCATATTAAATAAGAAATTATAAGAGAATCTTGACTAGGGATTCATTTAGCTAAGAGTGTCACCTTTGGGGGAACCTTTTTATTTCATTAAGAAGATAGATGAATAAAAGTGGCTCATCATTGTTTTTAAGAAACTTAAGAGGATCACAATCAATAATAATTATCTTATAAAATTTATTGATGACTCTTTTGAACAAATGTGTGGAGATAAATAGTTTTCAATTATTGACATTCATGTTTTATATCATCACTTTAGGGTAAAAATGAATGTATACCCAATAAAACCTTCCTTACATGGTATTGACAATGCTAATTTATTATGATTGGATTTGGTCTAGCTAGTTCAATTTCTATCATTGTCAATTTAATTAATGGAGTCTTTAGATATTACCTTGATCAGTTTCAAGAAGTATTTATATATATTTTTATAATATATTCAATGATAAAAAAATATCATGAAGATCATATGAGGATTAAAAAAGGCCCCAAGGAAGGAGAAACTATATGAAATATTTACCAAGTGTGAAATTACATTAAAAATGATTCATTTTTCTATCACATACTCTCAGGAAAGTGTATATTTGTTGATCAACAAATGAAAAAATTTAATAAAAATTATCCTAGACTAACAATAGATACTAAGATATATATTTTTCTTGGTTTCATTGGATAATATTTTTGCATTGTGAAACATTTCTCATGGATTTATAATCCACTCATCAAATTTAATTATAAGGCATAGAAGTTTGTTTGAAAATATAAATGTTTGGAAATATTCAAGAAACTAGATTGAAGTTTGGTTAGTAAACATGTTTTTACACTAACATATAGTGGCTAAGGGTTTGTTATATATAGTTATGAATTTAATAATGGGTTGGGAGAGTTCTCAAGAAAAATGATATAGTGATAGACTATGCCTCCAAACAATTTAAGTTTCATAGGAATATTACCTAACAAATTAATTGGAGAAACATACTATTTTTTTATAAAAGATATTGAAATATTATCTTTTGTGATAGAGGTGTAAACTATATAATAATCATAAATTCATAAAGTAAATATTACATTATAAATAGAAAAATATGTGTTGAAGGATATGGTTGCAGGTGATTAAAGATTATGACTACTGGATAAAATACCACTAAGGGAAATAGAACATGGTGGATAATGATTTTATTTAGAAGGATCATGCTTTATTATTAATGATAAGGTTAAAAAAGGATACAATATTTGTATATTTTTAATGGATAGATCAATAATTCCTTATTAAAGTGGAAAATATTATCTTTATTAGATGAGTTTTTATCCATATATAATAGAAAATATTAAATAGGCACAAAAGGAATAAGTTGAAGTAAAAAAAAGGCGGAAAATATTCTTGACCTGAAAATTGATTGTGTAGGGGTGATATTATTCAATATTCATGTAATTGACCTATAAATAATATACATGAAGAAGTATTTATAAGATGAATCTCATAATTAATCATTCTATAGTAATAATTAAAGTAAGATGATGTGTAAATATCTAAAAGAGTTTTTTTGGATGAAGAAAATGAACAGATATATTGCAGAGTATGATTATCTATGCTAGGTACATCATTATGTTATAGTTTTGAGATATAAGTAAAAGAATATGTTATAATCATTACCATTAAAAAAATGGAAATGAGGAATCATCACAATGAATTTTATCATCAGACTCCAAAAATGGCTAAGGTTCATAATGTTATTTGGGTTGTAATTAATTTCCTTATATGTTCATCAAAACTAATTTCTATAAGATAATATTTCTATCATGATTATCATTCAAAAATATAAATTATATATGGTTTAATTTTTTGTGTAATACCATATTCTATTTTATGTGATCAGGGTTTAGTGTTTACCTTGGTGTTAAGGATAACCCTTTAGTAAGATCCCGATTTGGAGCTGTGTTTTAGCACATCATATCATCTTTATATAGATGGTCAGTTTGAGAGAACCATTCAAATCATTGATGATATTCTAAGGTCTTGGTATAAATATTTCAATGGTTATTGGGATCAATACAATTCTTTGGTCTTATTTTCATAAAAAATAGCATTTAATCGATCCTTCATATGGATCCTTATAAATCTCTCTATGGAAAGAAGTGTATAAATGTAATGCGCTCAGATGTATCTTGTTAATGGAAGATATTATAACCTATGATATTTAATGAAATGGTAGAGAATGGTAGATCCATTCAAAAACACATCATGGAAGATAAGTGTCAACGAAAATGTTTTTCTAAAAATATTTATAGAAATAAGGAATTTAAATATGATGATAAGGTGTTAATTAAAATTATTCCACGAAAAAAAATATTGAGATTCAGAGTAAATGGGATATTAATTCATTGCTATATTTCCCCCTTATACATTTTTGATCAAGAAATGAATTAATCTTATCCATTGTCACTCCACCAAACCTCTCTCAATTTTATGATGTGTTCTATGTACTCTCATGAGAAAGTGCATACATGATCCTTAAGATTTATTGAATTCAATGTTCATACCAATAAAGAATGAAATTTACTATAAAAAAACATACATAAATATACAATCAAAGAAATAAACTTCTATGTAATAAAACCACTAATCTCGTTAAATCTCCCTTGAGGAATGTGACATTTGAATAAGTAACATGGGATCTAGGTTATGTGATGAAATAAACACATTCTCATTTTTTTATATCTATACAATAGAATTTCTATACAGGAATTCATTTTGTGGAGTAATAATGTAACACCAAGAGATTATATTATATTATTTACTTCAAATAAATTAAAAATAATTAGTAGATTGTGATACATGAAACCTTAATTCTAAATGAACATTAATATATTATACCAATATAACCCAGCAGTTAAATTGATGTAATGAATAGTAATAAAAAACATTTTTGAAATTATGTATAATTATATAAGACAAAAGAATATATTTATATATATTAAATTTGTTTTTAGTAAAGACTTTGTATTATTCAAAATAAATTTTCCTCAAAATTTATTTAATTTTTTAAAAAAAATTAATAAAATTAATTTTTTTTCCTTTTAGAAAATTTATTTGAAAAATTTATCTTCATTTTTAAATAATCTTTTAAAAAGTATCTCTGACATATAATATGAAACTTTTCTATAATTATATATTTTTTTGATGATGGTGAAGAAATATCTATTGTTATCGAAAACAACCATTTTGGTTTAAAGAATTTAAAAATAAAAATTTTAAAAAAATGGTTTTAATAGTTTAATGAGTTCAAATATATTATTAATAATCCAATTTCGGTCATTGAAATCAATTTTATACTGAGGTTCGATAGAATAAAAATTTATACTTAAGAAGGTATTTTTTGAAAACTTATTTTCATCATTCTTTCAGATATATTTTCATATTAAATTCCACCAATTATGTGAATAGGATTTGATAAAAAGTATTAAATAATTGGAATCATATTAATTATCTTAATTGAATATAGTAAACATAATTTTAGTTTATAATGAATAGTAAAATCATTAAAAACAAATTTACAATGGTTAAAGATAAAATGGTTTTAATGGGGGCTAAACTAGAGATAATGGATTTTTTTAAAATCAATTGACGTGTCTGCACGCATCGTTCAGTACGTGTGGGATGTGGTCAAATTAGAATTGATTGTTTCCCAAACATCACTTGATTCTGATATGTAGTATATTCATGCTCTAGGTTTGATCCCACGATGTGTTGGGCTGGAAATAGTAACATTTTGCATGGAAACCTTTTGTGTAGAAGTAATCATGATTTGATTCAGTTAGAGAAAACTTATTACTATAGATTTGAGGGTTGAATTCAGGTATAGGAAAGGGATCATGAATAGTTTTAGGGTTTTATATAACATATGATATTAATTATAACTTGGTAGGATTCTATGGTATAGGATGTGAAGCAAGAAGAGGTTTCTAGTTAACTACGGTCAAATCAACTACTTATACCTTAGAGGTAACTACTCCTTAATTGGTAAATAGTAACAAACTAGGATAATTAGGCTTAGCTTATAAGGAAGAAAGTGTCTTTGGCTATTGGTCACAACCTAATACATTTCAACAAGGATAGGGTCTTTCTTTCAAATGTACCATGTTTAGGGATGTTTGAATGAATTGGATTATCAAAGATTATATATACTCATTACTAACCCTAACGATTATAATTTTGAGAATTAATGATTTATTGAGTTTAGACTCCCATACTTTATCCCTATACTTGGTTTTTTATCCACTCGTTGTATTATTATTCAAAAAGGGTAAATATATTGAAAAAATATTGAATTTATAAATAGAAATTGGGATTTCCAAATTTAATATACATGCACAGACATGGTTTTATCAGTTTATGAACATGAATTCATGAATTGACAATATCAGGATGAATTCTATCACAATTACAAAAAATTTACTTACATGAAATGAGGATTAGAACAAATAGATCAATTGTTCATCATATATTCCTAGTTGAAATGTAGAAGGAGAAAAATTATGTTAGGAACACAAAATAGAATGAACAATGGGCTTGGATTCAGTCCAAAATGATTTTATTAAAGTAAACAAATAGAGTGGAACTAAAATTTTCCTATTTGGGGTAGATAAAATGAGAGAGGAATGAATGAAAAAAATATTTCTACTCTAGAAAACCTTGAAATACACTTCCATACTACTGTATATATTGGTTGAATATTTCACGAATTGTAATGAATATTTATATCATGAAATTAAAATATGTGGTTTTCTCTTTTGATTTTGAATCTACACATATCTCACACCAATCTTATCTAAGATTTGAATATTTGACTCCTTTCACCATGTGTATATGAGAATCATGAATTGTATCTTCCTCCAATATTTATATTTGTAGTAGGAATTGTGTTCAAGGCCTTCACACAATGTATCAGATACTCACATTTTGTAATTGCATCTCTAGTTGTAGTCTTCATGATTTCTGTGATGACTTGCTTCCCGAATCGTAGCGTGCTGGGAAACATTACTAAACATCATGTAATGAGGTTTCAAGATGTGTAATTGGATTTTTTTTCCTTTTCTAAATTTTATTCTATTAATATTTGGATGAATATTTTCTAAAAAACATTATAAACAAAGTTAATTATTGAATAAATCATTGTAAATACATAATAAAATTGCAGAAAAATGTATATATAATTTCATCTTGTCAAATTCCACCACACATGAAAAATTTATTATCACCAGGAAAAATGATATCAACAAGTATTTCAAAGAGGTAATTAATTTTTAAATCAAGAAACATTCAATATATACTAAAAAACTAAAACTAAAAGTAAGAAAAAAATTTAGACTCTAGAATCCTCCCTCCATATAAAATCTTTCATGCCTCAAAACCCAGTTCTTTAGACATATTCATAATATTGTAATCAAAATATCTTAGTTTTTTCTTCAATTCTATACCCATTATCAATTTACCTTAAAATTAATTTTCTCTCATAACTCAAGGTAATATGAAACTAGTGTTTTTCTCATAACCTGAGTACATGATCTTATAAATAATCACTCATTGGTTCTATCATCTCCACATTGTAACTAAAAATGAAAAATCAATCACAAGGGCTTAATGAATTAGGTTCTAATGACTCTGAGGCCATGGGAAGGTAGGTAAATAAAGAAAAACAATATCAAAATGAGAGTAAAATCTGAAGTATAATTCATCAATTTCTCCAAAAGTTTAATAAATGGACTCCTCTATAGCTAATCATGTCCACACTCCCAGTATGTCTTGTTGGATCCATGTATATGTCAAGTAAGTGAATAAAGGGTATCAGGACCATTCATTTTTCTTTTTTATTTTAATTTTTCAACATTCATGTATAGGATAGATCTCATATCCATCCACTAACTACATATTATCCTTTCTTGGAATCATTAGTCTGGAAATAGTTATTTTTGACCTTCCTTATACAGAAATGATGTTGATTTTTTTCTTTTCCTTTTGTAATTTTCAAAGGAAATGATATAAGTGAATTGATACAAATTATACATGGATCATAATCACATGTTTTGTTGAGAAGTGTAGAACATAATTGTATTAGAATAATCTATTACTAACTGAAATCTTCCCCCACACATGTTCAAAGTAATGTCAGGAATTAAACAAAGTGAAGGGTAGGAAAAGATACTTGGATTTGAATACCTGCATCTTTTAGAAGGAGATAGAGTATGTAATGTCCATGGAAGTATTGTGGGAGTGTTTTGGGAGAATAAATCTAAGATAAATGGTATAGAAATTTAGAAATAAAGACTTTGGGAATTGAGAGATCCTTGTAGATGTGGAATTCCATGAGAGATCTTGCCTCTCTAGATTTTGAGTTTGTGATACCAGTAAAAAATGGTAAGCAATATAAATCATGCACTAAATAAGACATTAGTCCTTTGGTTTAAACAAATTCTACGAAAAATTCCAGGAAGGTGCACAATATGATGAGAAAGGGTTACCAATTTTAATTAAGTGTAGGAATATTTATTAAATAAAACTAAAAAGAGATTCATGAAAAAATACAATAAAACTAAAATCAGCATAAAGACTCATACGATAAAACCACTGATCTATGGGATTCCTCCCATAAAAAGAAAACAAAAATATCATCATCCAAGATAGATGGATCAAAGTATCATGCAATATGATCCATCAGATTAGTCTCACCTATTTTGTCTGTAGGTAATCATTGAAGTTTCTTCTTGCTCTCTTTTCCTTTTTGTAGGATTCATCACCTTAGGAACATACAACAATTTGAGTTGATGTGTATGAAAAGTTTTTTGTGTTCTTGGTGGTGGTTTTTGAGCATGAATCTGTAGAGAGAGCTTCTGAAGATGACGTTTGATCTCATCCACTCACAGTGTTACTCATTGAACAATAGTGGATAGTAGCACTGGTGCATCAAAAACCATATACAAAACAAATTATATAGAGATGAATACATAAAATAATGATAAATATCAAAATTTGATCCATGTTATATGGTAAAAAAATCAGTTCCCATATATAAATAAGTGTAGTAGTAAAAAAATGTTATGATTCACATAGCATAATGGAAGAATAGCCATCCTAACATAAAGGTATAAAACCAAAAAAGAACAAAATAAACAAATATGATAAGTTGGTTGAATCAAAAATCTCCTCAACATCTAGTCTTAATCAGGTGGTGGTGATAACTATCCAAACAGATCAGTGGTAGCATAGGCAATAGGTGTATGTGGATCAGCTATGGAGGGTGGTGTCATGTTGTTGGGATGATGGGATAGGGTAGGTGGTGGAGAGGTACCAATCCTAAGTGGGGTTGTGTGTCTGGAAGGTGGATCAATATGTGGCTCCTAGGTGGGGTTGGTAGTCGTTAACCCCTTTACCCACAGGTCCTTCTAGGAAAGGTACTCATGTTGGGCAGCAGTGTTATAGAGCATTGAGGGCAAGTTGGTGTGGGCTGTTGGTGGGGCAGGAGTGGTAGAAAAGGAGGGTCTGGCTTGTGTGGATGGAGGATGAGTGCTTCTAGGAGAATAGGGTGGTTGAGGTATACTAAAATGGGAAATCTCGATGAAGGGTACATGCATATGTGCAAATATCCATCACAGATAATCCAGGATCCACAACTACATGAACTAAAGATCTGTCGGGGTGAGATGGGATAGTGGAGTAGGAGTGGGTGTTGTAGTGGTAGAGTTAGGGACATGGGTGGGAGGTGTTGGTGGTGAAGTGTTGGGTCGACCAGGTGGTGGTTCTGATGATGGTGCTGCATAATGGACTCTTGGATCTTAGTGGTAAGTGTCATCATCCCTCACCAAAAGATGCATCTTTTATAGCATCAGAAAATCAAGGCCTTCATAGGTTCAAGGGTTGTGTGGGGAAGAGAATCATAAAACACTCCGATATGTTTGATGAGTTGGTTGATGAATGAATCACCCATCAATATACCTATGCTACATTGTGTCTGAGCCTGATAGTTATTGGTGAACTAGGCATCCAAGTTGATAGCTAGGCCACCCATGTATGCTACCAAAATGAGTACAGCTACCTAGCTCACAGGCCTACAAGACTCTTCCCTAGAAAACCATGTGTGGGTCAGGTATATATGGTGTATTAGTAGTGCTGGGCTATATAGATGAGTATATCTGTTGATCCATGGGTCATGTAAAATATGAGAATCTAATGAAATCATCTACCACAGTCGCCTCGAATCATTCTTTGTAGGTTCAGGATGATGTGTCAGAAAAATATAATACAAAGAGAACTCCTCTGTATAGATACCCTGACCAATGTCAAATTTTGAAAATGAGAGCTCATGTGGTCGACCACCCAGACAGAACTACATGTTATCTACTACTACCTCAAATGTGTAAAGGAACTCCAGAAAAATCTATATGTATGTTTCCTCACATATCTAAATAATTAAGGATAAATAAATTCTATCATAGAGCTCTAGGATGTCATTGCTTGGGTTGAAGAAAGTGAGAATGGACATGTCAAGGGTCTTGTTAGTCCTCATGGGATTTGTCTGTAGTCGGTTGAGGTTGAGGAGATCCTTCAGGTTTGAGAAGCATAGAATGGGGTGAAAATGTAGGTTTTAATACTTGGATGAGTCTTCAGATCTAGACTAGGATTCTTCTTGAGTAGCAGGTTTAGCATGACCTACTGTGGGAGGTGCTAAAGTTGTAGGAGGTGCGACGACTCCTGTCAATTTTTTTAGTTGTTGACCCTCATGATCTGACAATGATTTTGAAGGTGTAGAGCATAGTGTTTTGGTCTGCACCATAACTAAAGTTAATTTTAGTGTTTCAGATGAGGGGCGGGATGATGGGTGGTTTATTTGGTCTTGGAGGGAGTGTAATGGGGGAGTAGGTTGGCATGGGAGGAAGGTGGGGGTGTGGTTTGGTTTTATGTGGCCGAGAGAGGAGGGTTGCAGGTGTTTGTGGCTAGGAGGGAGGGAATATTAGGGGGTGTGCATCTGGTATGGAGAAAGGAAGGGGACAAAGTGTGGCTTTTTTTCACAATAGGATACAAATGGTTAGAGGATGAAGGATGGTAATTTGGTCATGAACCTATTGTTTAGATCATGTTTTTTTTAAAAAACTATCCTGAGGTATTACCAGAGGTGTAACTATGTTTCACATCATGTACTTTTGGGGTTGATGATTTTTTTTTGAAGAAAAGGTACACACCATTTAACATGATTACCTGATGCTTAATTGACAGTTTTATCTCAACTTTTGTTCAAACCATGCCATTTAGTTCCTTGAATATCCAAATCATTCTTAAGGGTATTCTAATCAAGGATAAGATCATCATCCCTGGGTTGAAACCAAAATAATTATTCCTTTAATGTCTATAGATTGACTCCTTTAATGTACAGATGAACCTCATGATGATGATACAACCTTTAAAAAATGTTTCCCAAAATATTTTCAACCTTTGATAATAAAAAATGAAATTTATTATTCCTTCATTCTGAATTTCAATGGTCCAATAAGGGAAACATAAATGAAATCAAAAGGTCCAAAACATCTATATTTCATCTTTCGAGGGAAAATTTTCAAATTGGTATTGAATAGAAGGACCTTATTTCCTAGAAAAAAATATGTCTCTTGTAATGCATTTATAATTACATTTCTTAGTTTTATCTTTTTTAATATTGTAATTATCATAA
The DNA here is from genome assembly GCA_963277665.1 of Viscum album. Lineage (NCBI taxonomy): Eukaryota > Viridiplantae > Streptophyta > Magnoliopsida > Santalales > Viscaceae > Viscum > Viscum album. The sequence goes on from OY728140.1 coordinate 6,618,844, forward strand.
GCATCATTCATTATTTCCTCCCATTCATCCAAATGAAACATTTGAGCTTCTTCATCTCTCTCATAATCCAAATTTAACTTTTTAATTTCCCATTATGAGTGATGCTCTAGTTCAACTAGAACATGACATGGTTTCTCATAAATCAATATGAACAATATGGTACAAATGGTTGTTTTTTTATACAGTGTTGTATTCCAATGGTGAATCATCCAATTTGATAATCCAGTCACATTGAAATTTGTTCATTGTATTTTCTGAGATTTTTTTATATCTGTATTTGAAAATTAATTTTTCCCCTTGTTTGGGGGTGGTAGGGAGTTCCTTTGTTATAGCAGATTATATATCTTTCTAGAAATCCTTTAATATTATGGTTGGTAAAATGTGTTTTGTGATTACTAATGAGAAATATCAGAAATCTAAATCATGTGAAGAAGTTATTTTTTTTAAAATCCATGACCACTTTTTCTATTCCATGTGATGTGGCTTCATCTTCTTCCCATTTAAGACATTGTCATCACTAACAATAATATAAGACTTTCCATGTGAATTTGTAAATGGTCCCACAAAATCAATGTCCCATACATCTAAAATTTAAACTTCCATGATTGACTGTTGTAGAATTTCATTCCTTTTCCAAATGGTCACTGTTCGTTTTCACCTATCACAGCTTTAGAAGAACTCTCGGGATTCTTGGTGTAGTGTGGGACAAAAAGACCACTTTATAGAATGAATTCTATAATTCACTTGGGTCCATGATTTCCTCTATTTTGTGATGTATGAAACATTTTTATCACATTTTGGATTTCATTTTTGAGAATGCAGCTTCACAACAAACCATCAGCGCAATGATTGAATAGGAGTGGTCACCCCAGATGTAATGTTTTTATTTAGCTAAAATTCATCTTCTTTGTTTATAAGGGAGGTGTTGGTGAAAAAATACAATGTAGAATCAATTATAAATATTATAAAACCACATTTGTACCTTCATGTGAAATATGGTTTCATCCAGAAGATCGACATAGATGTCAATATTGACGTTGTCCATGATGAGTGGTAGAGGAAATAAGGATAGATGATCAGTAATCACATCATACATTCCATTGGTATATATGATGATAATATCAAATTCTTGGAGTAGGAGGATCCACATTATCAGCCTTGGCTTGGAATCCTTCTTGTTCATCATATACCTATGATCAACATGATTGTTGTACATAATTACCCAAGACATGGAGAATATGAACAATTTTTTTTAAATCATACACAAATTATAAGAGTTTGTTATTTTGAGTTTTGTAGTTGAATTGAGATTCATTTAGTGTGTGCCTGGAATAGTAGATAGGATAGAATATGTGACCAACCCATTATCCTGAAACAAAACCAATAACAAAGTCACTAGTGTCACAAGTCAATTAAAATTCTTTATCTCAATTAGGTATATTGATTAGAGGGGCTACTATGAAGATTTTCATAAAAGTAAAAAATGCTTCATGAAATTATTAAATGAATTAAAATGGAACTTATTTTAAAAATATATGTTTCAATGGGTGGGAAACATTTACATAAACTTTTACAAATTGCTTGTAGAACCCAACATGACCTAGAATGCTTCTTATACCCTAAATTTTAAAGGATTAGGTAAATCATTGATGACTATTATATTATATGGATTGACTTATATACCCTATTTAGAAATTTATTGTCTGCGGAATATGACTCCAAGATCCATAAATGAGATTTTTTCTAATTCAAAATGATGAATTTTTCTTCATAGGGTCGCAGTAATAAATCAATATTAATTAGGAAGACTTCAAAAGATATTCCCTAATATGAGAATTTTTCCATGTATATTTTTAATAATTACTCCTCTATATCATGAAAAATAAGTGTCAGGAATCATTGAATTTTTTTAGAGATTTAATCATACCGAATAAAATGTTTATGTATGTGAAAGTGAAAAATGGAAATGTGAATGTTGTTTTGTGTAATTAGTTGGGTTGACTGCAATCTGATTGAATCATGAATATCCACCAAAGAAGTAATAAAATTCATATCCATCTTGTCTTTCAAATATTTTATTCATAAAATTAAAAGGAAAATTATCTTTCCCTATTTCTATAGTTAAGCATCATTAATATAATCAAACTCCCCATCCAGTTATGGTTTATGTTGAGATCAATTAATTTTCCATAGTTTTCTATACTGTGATCCCACTATTTGTGGGAACTAATTTTAGTGGGATCACCCACTCACTATGAGAGATTGAAAAGATTATTACACCATATATAAATTCCAATACTTCTTTTTTAACAACTACCTTGTTCAGTGGTCTGTGACACCTTTTAGGTTTATTTTTGGGTTTTATATCTTCCTCAACTAGAATTTTGTGGGTGCATACAGTATGACTAATTACTCTGATGTCATCCACCCCATAGGTAAATTCCTATTTGTGTTCTCTGAAGACATCAACCAATTTTTCATCTTATGGATGTGATAGTCTAGAGTTAATGATTACTAGTTGAGAGGTTGAAGATCTTATATAATAATAAATAAGAGTATTGGGTAGAGGCTTCAACTCTAGTATTATTGTTTGAAGGATTGATGGGGAGAAAGGTGATAATTTATCCCTTGTGAGAGGTTCATTGAAGCTAACCTCCTCAAAATCATAATTTTCTTCTTCATCAGGGAGTGATTCTTCACTAAATTCTTATATGTATATGTAACAATTTATTTCATGGGTAAGAGTGATATCATTGCAATCAAAGGAATCATCTGATTTTTTAGAATCCTTGATGAGGCTGAAGACAATATTTTCTTCTATGACTCAAAATATTAGACTTCTTTGGTTTACATCTATCATAGATTTTATTGTGGCCACGAACAATCTTTGGAGATTAATTAGGATTCCATCTTATTCTTCCAAGTGTAAATCTTGTAGGTCTGTGGGAATCGTGACCGTTACTAACTTGAATGGAACATTGAAAATAATTAATATAGGTTACGTTATGAATTTATATTCTAGGTCTATTTCTTCATGATTTGGTTTTACCTATTGCAGTCCCAAGTTGAAAAATAAACTCATAGGCATGAGGTTGATACTTACTCTAAGATCGCATAGAGATCTTCTATATTTAAACTCTCCAATAGATCATGATATTGAGAAAAATCTGGTTTCTCTTGTCTTTGGTGGAATTTATTATTAACAAATAGAAGATAATTCATAATTTAGTGAGAGGACACAAAGATAATCCATTATTATTTTATTGGAAAGATTATATTTTAGGATTTTTTATTAAACTGACATATAAGAAATAACCTTTTAAAAGGGTATGCTGATATACAATTTATTGAACATTTCCATGAACTTGTTGTACTGTTCCTCATATATTCATTATCATGGTCATTCTGGAAAAGGAATAGGTGGCTAGAACGGTGGTGGAGCAACATATACATTATCTTTTGATTGATTAGGTGTTTGGGTGTTTGTTAATGGTGATACATCGTGGGGTATAATGTGAGTTGTCCGGTCAACTTCTTCATATACTATTAGTGAATGCTTCATAGGTTCTTCAGTTTGGTATTCATCTCATCCACCAGGTTTTTGAAAATACAAAATTTTTCCACTTCTCATAACTACAGCCTTAGCTTCTTCCCTTGGGTATGTCTCTATATTACCAGGTAGAGTACCTAGTAATCTATCAGATATTTTTTATAATATCTAATCCATATGAACTTCAAGATTGTGTAAGTCATCTAATTGATTTTTCATCTATGTATCTTGAGTAGTAATTCACTTGGCTTCTTTTTGAACAAAAGTAGTCGGGTGGTTTTCTATGTTATTATGGAGAGGGGCAGTTTTCTTCTAAGGACTTGGATGAGCTTCTTGAAACTGCTACTCTTCTATTTGATGGAAATGGTTTTGTTGTTCTTGTTGTTGAGGTCTTAGCATAGGGTTCATTATTGTTTACCCTGGCGATCCTTGGTTTCAATAAATGTTACTTGACCACTTCTTTATAGTAATTTTACCTTATTGTTTTGAGGTGGATGCTACGCCGACCTATTCTGATAATATTGTTGTTGCTATTGGAATGGTGGGTTCTGATGATTGTAATTGATGTAAGAACAATCATAAGGTTTTTATTAAAATCCCTCCTTCTATTCTGGGATAGTCATGGGCCACCGAACATTCCATGTTATTATATCTTCATTACAAGAGTAGTTGTAGGTGGTGTAGTAGGCAGCTGGAATGATTTTATCTTCTTTGTGAGCGGTTCAACTTGTGCTACTAGTCAGGTGTTCTCATCCCCTTGATGAATACAATGACAAGGTGGTCCATGATCACTCTACCATAGGATGGCATTGTGAGATACATCATCTAAAACGGGTCTTCTAGATTCAAGTGTTTTTAACATCAGTCCGCCATGAGATGCAGTATTGACCACTTTGTATACGGATGGATGGAGACCTTGGTAGAATATATCAAGATAGAGCCACATATCTAGTCCTTGGTGTGGGGACTTCTCATCAGTTTCATGAATCTATCACAAGATTCCCATACGGACCCTCAATCAATCGGTGTGATGTTTTGAATATGTTTTTAGATTTTCCATTTCCTAATTGGTGGGAGGTATTTTTCTAGAAAAATTGTGGCTAGATCATCCCAAGATGTGATTGACTCCAGAGCTTTCCTTTTAATCCAATATTTCTCACTATATCGTGGGAATAAGGGAAATAACCAGAACCTAATTTCATCAGGTGATACTCCCTAGTTGTGAAAGGTATCATATACTTCCTAGAAGTTGGATATGTTCTTATATAGATCTTTACTTTGAATCCCACTAAACTAACCCATATTCTGGATCATGTGAATGTGTCCAAGTTTTATTTCAATTTTATGTTCCTAAATAGGAGGGGGATTGATTCTCGGTGTGGCACCATTGATTTATGGAAATACATAATATATGATGGTTTGTTCTTGTTGCACTGGGTTCTCTCCATGAATTATTTGTTTCATGTTTGGAGTATAGGAGGGTTGGCTTCTATTGGATTATTTTGGCCATCCATGATTGATGGGAAGCATTATAAGAGATACCGTTTGATTTCAGGATCAAAGGATAATTGTTCTTGTATTTCAAGGCACATTGAATGAGTCGATTGTTCATAAAGAATACACTATGCCTCAAGAGTAGGGACATAGTGTCATCTAGAAAGAAAATAAGAGAAAATGGGGTAAGGAAGAGGTAATCCTAGGCCTTTTCCCAAAAAGTTTTCTATATGAGGCATATCCTTGCTCCTTAGAAACAATTCAAAAAATATGAAGTGATAACACACATCCTTCAATTCACACAACCTATGGTCGTATTATAATTGACAATTTTCCAAACATCACTTACTATTGAGACACAATACAATGACAGTGCAGGGTTGATCCCATTGGGATATGTGTTAGAAATGATAACCTTTTGATTGGAACCCTTTTGTATAGAATTCCTCACCATTTGATTTAGTTTGGGAAACATATTACTATAGAGTTGATTGTTAAATTCAAGAATAAGTAATGGATCATGATCAATTTTAGGGTTTTGAAGAAAATATGATCTTAATTTTAACTTGTTAGGATCCAAAGGTTTATGCTGTGAAGTAAGCAGAGGTCACTAGATGACTATGGTTAAATATACTAAATGTACATAAGAAGTAACTACTCCTTGATCTGAAAATAGTAATAATGTTGGTTCATTAAGCTTAACTTTTAAGGAATAAATTTTCTCTGGATATTGGTCATAGCCTAGTTAACTTCAACTAGGCTATGGTATTTCATTCAAATGTCACGTGGAAAGGGATAATAGAATAAATTTGATTGAAAAAAAATATTTATCCTGATTATTAACCCTTACGATTATAATGTGAGGAATTTTAATATTTATTGTGTTTAGACTCCCTTAATTTGATCCATCCCTTTGGTGGTTTATCCACTCATTAAAGAATTAATCGAAAAATGTAAAGTTATAAAACACATATTTAATTTATAAATAGTAGTGGGGATTAACCAATTTAAAGAACATTCACAGAGTGGGATTTATTAGTTTATAGACATGCAATCATTAATTGAAAATAACAGGATAAATTCAATCATAATTATGACAAATTTATTTACATAAAATAAGGATGAGAAAAAACCCAACATTGTATCATTAGGGTTTTCTAGTTGAAATGAAGAATGGTAAAAATAATATTAGGAATGAAAAAAAGAAAAAACAATCCTTGAATTTGGCCAATAAATACATTCATTAATGTTAAAAAACTAAAAGGTAACTAAAAAATACTAAGTTTGGGTAGAGGAAATGAGAGAGGAATTAAATAAAAAAAGATATATTCTCTAGAGCCTCTTAAAATTTGTTGCCCTATTACTATATATATATCAGAAATATTACATGATGTTTAATGGTGATTCACGTCATGTACTTCTGATTTGTGGTTTTCTCTGTGGATTTTTAATCTACATAGATCTCAGGCATATCTCATCAATTATTTGAATATTTAAATCCTTGCATGATGTGTAACTGAGACTCATGACTTGTATATTCATCAAACCATTATCTTCATAGTATGAATTGTGTTCAAATATTTGACATTTTGTATCATAAACTCCTGTCATGCAATGGGTTATCCCGTTGTAGTTTTCACATCTTCCATCACCACTTCCGTTATGACCTGTATGATGCTGTGAAACCATTCTACAATTTATGTAATGCAGTTTCATGATGTGTAATAAGAAAATTTTACTCTTTTCTTTATTTTCTCCTTTTATACATTGGAAGCCTATTTTCTGTTAAAATCATTACAATCCATGTGTATTATGGAAAAATTAATTGAAAATAATTAATAAAATGAATGAAAATTGTATATATGATTTCATCATATGATTTAAAAAGACCTAGATTTTTCCATGTATTTTTTAATCATATGGATCAATTCCATGGTGGTGAAATCTGACGGCATTTGATTCAGATGTCCGGTGTGCCCGGGATGGAATTTTAAACTTTCATAAGGTATGTTTAGTAAACATGCGAGTGGGAAATCCAAACTTTTTAACTGGTTCCTGAAATTAAAATATGGAGGCACCATTTAACCCACATCACTAGGATTCACTTAAGGTAATCTTAACCCCGACCATAGTGGGTAGAGAGAGGAAGTTGGTTTTTGAGGTTTTTTTGGAGGATTAATAAAATAAATCTAATTTATTTTACACACACTCCCCCATTCTTTAGGTTTTGGTAGCAGGGACCACAATTGGTGGTCGAGCATTTAATGCATGACATTAAATGCTCGGTTACACAAAAATGTGTAACCATCCTACATGAAATTAAGGAGGTTCATTAATTGCACCAATTATTGAACCTCTTTGAATTTTGTTGTGAGGATAAATCCTCACCTATCTTTTTAATTTTGTTTTAATTGGAAAAGGGGGAGGTGTTCTTAGCATAGGAGGATTTGGAGGAGCCCTTGATGAAGAAGGGATCCATCAAGAAAGAACTAAAGAAAATCGTTGGAGCGACAACGTTGGAGGGTTGCTTCGGAATCAACGTACACCAACTCATCTTTAAACACAAGATTCTCTATAATGACTCTTGATGTAGGGATTTATCTTGTTAAAATTAAAAGATTGGTTGAATCATTATCCCCTCCCTTTTTAAGATTCTAACATGGAGGGAGAGGTCCAAAAAAATAAGGACCAATCTCTCTACCTCTTGATTATCATTGTGTTCTTCGCAGGCAAATTATTCGGGTTGGACGGAAACCAAATATGAGGGTCAATCAATGAAGGGAATGACCCGAGAAGACTGTAGGAGTGATCAGATGGAATAATGGACTAGCGGAGTTCACCAAGTAGCCTGCGGAAGACCGTCGAAATGTAACTGGCACGGCAGCACTGGCGACCAGTGTCGACGGGCGAATACAGTGGCCAACCGCGGTGGAGGTGGCGTGTCATTATGCACTATAGGAGAAGGCCACATTGGTCAGTAGAATGCCTGACATCGGCTGACTGCAGAGGTGGTGCAGTTCACTGTCGCACACTACTGGAGGGTGGAGGCCGCAACTTTTCATCTGTGGTGGTGGAGAATGGTGGCCGACACAAGTCATACGCTTAGGTGGAGTAGCACGCCATCGTGTGCCGCTGGAGAGGGTCATGGATCGAATATGTGGAAGAGGAGTAGGGACCCACCTTTTCGGGTCCCATGGTGATATGGCGGTGCCTTGTGGCACTGCTGCTCCAATTCCAAATGGCTTTGTCATTTGGAAACTAGGGAGGTGGTGCCTTCCCCCGTACCAGCTAGGGCGGGCCTCGTGCCCTTTCGTGGCATGAATTGTTGCCCCCCCAAACCCTAGTGGGCTAGGTTGCGCCCCCCAGTGGGCTGGGCTGAGCCCCCCCAGCAGGCCGGGCGACACCCTCTATGCTGGTCAGGCGTCGCCCCCCCCCCCGTGCGGGCGGGGCGACGCCCCCCGTGTCGGCCAAGCAACAGCCCCCTGCGGGTCGGGCCGCACCCCCCCCCCCAGCGGGCTAGGCCACACCTCTTGCAGGTTGGTCCGGACCATGACCCAATGGGCCGAGCCTGCTGTAGCCCATCCCAACAGGGCTGGCCCAGACTGGGTCGGGCCAGGTGGCCCACCGAGTCGAACGGGACCCAGAACCACCTAGGCCCAGTTTCACTTAAAATGGCATAACTTGAAATCAAGATGTATGTTTGAAAAACCATCTGCGGCACTAGGATCCTTGGAGTGAGATGGTTCTTTTGGTATACTGCACTCAAATTTTGGAGAAGGCTGGAGTATGGCCTGGTTAGATCGAACCCGAATCCAACCAGGCCCTCGATTCTAAAATGATTATTACTCACAGACCGGGCATCCGATTGATGTACTTTCTATCTCGTTGGAACCCTTACTACATGGTGGTCTTTTGGGTTACTACTTTTTAGATCTTAGTGATGGTTTATGTATGACTGATATCTCAAGGAGGAGATTGTACGGAACTCAAGCGCACCGAGAGTGGGAAACCTTGTTGCTGGCTATCTTTGAAGTAGTGAACTTGAGTGGATCAGAATCATAGATACTCGATTAGAACTAGTTTTAGAGAAGTATATCAAGGATCATCTTTTAGAGACCTTGTGTGTATCAGCAACTAGTGACCCTGTGTGGATCAGCATTCAGCGACCGTGTGTGGATGAAAATTCCAGCGACCCTCTGTGGATCAACATTCCAACGACCCTAAAGCGACCCTGTGTGGATCAACTATAGTGTTACCCGTAGGGGACCCTCCTAATAGTTTCCCATCCTGGAACAACAACTTATTCCCAATAGTGTACTGATAATAGACCAACTTCTTGTGGATCAGTTATGGAACTTCTAATGGAATAAGATGATATAGCTTAAGGTTGATCGTCTATATTCCTAAACTCTAAGTTGTATACATAGAGTGAGATAACTGTTGATTCATTCTTTTTTATTGAGGTTTTTCTTTGTGGTTTTTACTTTGTGGAACACTGGGATACCTCTGGGGGTCTTAGAGTCCCTACTGAGTATTGTTATACTCACCCATGCATGGGCTTTTCCAGCATCTTATTGTGTCTTGTGCAAACGACATAAATATTTGAACGAGGTTTAGGATCCAAGGATGGACGGTTCTTGGAGGTGGACCTTTAGACGTGACGATCTATAGTGAAGACCAACTGTGAGTTGTACCTACCCTTCAGGTAGGAACCTTGGCTAATGATTCTGGTTGCTGTTTTTCTGTTGTTGTTGTACTTTTCAGTAGTGCTTGTATTCTGCACCCTTTTTTTATAGTACTCTTTACTTTCAATACACATCTTTTTACCATAGCATTTTTACCACATTGGTTGCACTCATTGTATTCCTGGACAGTGTGTTTGCTGTTTTGAAGGAAATGCCTTCCCGTTTTTCATGGATATTACTTTCGGTGCTAGTCTCTAACCCCTGTCCTATGGAACATATTCTTAGCGTAGTCACGTCACGGGCCTTGGGGGACGAGACTTGAAAAATTGGTATTAGAGGAGTTGGTTATACCAAAGAACTAAAATGTCAATATTTCTAAATAGATTAATAGTGTTAAGTGTTTTGAGTGTGGTTTTAATTTTGGGGAGTCTAGTGTTTGTAACGATCCAAAGTTTCACTAATGGAAATCCCTCTTGATTTAGTTAAATGTCTCTTTATGTAAAATGTTTATATAAAATGTTAACTTCTTTGGTTTTATGTTAATAATTGTGATCGTTTCTTTTATAGTTGTTAAATAGTGATCAGATGATTAGTATAAATATAGGGATTTAACAAATCCAATTTACTCAGAAAAAGGAAGTGATGGCCTCATCGAGTAGAATTTCTCCATACAAAGCCCATTTGTTGGAGCTTGGAAAAGAGGTGGTATCTTTGGGCTTCGCTCTTGACCAAGCCCAAGCTGAGCTTCATCATGTCAAGCTCGAACGTGACCGTCTATGGGAAAAGTGGATGTTGATAGAAATTACCACTCGACCGATGTTATCCGAGCCACCCCAAGAGTCTGTCACCATCGCACACCTTACCCTTAGGGGTTATGTAACAAATCGCTAGTACTATGTTCATGTACATTATTTTTTTGTATATAATAATGAATATACTTTCTTGTCATTATTGATACAATGTAAATAGTTTTTAAAGTGCAAATAGTGTTTTTTAGTTATTATTTAATTAAGAATTCTATTTTATTAAATTAAGGGATTTTTTAATAAAATAATATGTTGATAAAATATTATTATTAATATTTTTAAATTAATTTTATTATATATAAATGATCATATAATTTTATTAATGCAATTGTAATTTTTGTTAAGGTTTGAAATCCATTTTTGTCAAAACCCGTGAATTTTCGATAAATGTCTGTTTTTATTTTAAAAGTGAAAATTAACATATTTAGAAAATTATATAGATAAAATAAATGTTATTTCTGGAATCAGGATGTCAAAATTATCCAACAGTGAATTTTTCATATTTTTCTGAGAGAGTCAATTGTTTGGGTAAAAATTAAATACTGTTTAAATATATAATGTGTTTTATGACATCATAATGACCCAATAGTAATGTAATAAAATACTATAAGCTTTATGTTCGGCCAATATATGTTTTACCATTAAAATAATGTGATTTTGGGTTTTTTTGACTTACTTTTCATAGAATTAATGGACCCTTCAAGACTTATTAAACACATTGTCTTTTCAAATTGTTTTCCATGGGAGTGTGACTCACCTACACATAAGCAACCCTATTACTTTAAGAATTGAGGACTTTGGCCTTATTAAATATTTTTTCCTCTTCCCTTTGCCAAAAACCATGGGAAAAACCATGGGATGGTTTGTGGTTTGGATTAATTTAATATAAGGGGTCTCAAACCTAAATAATAAAGAATTCCCTCACCTTTCCTTTATAAACCCACACAAGCTCCCACTTCCTCCTCACTCAAAGCCTTTGGAGTTCATCCAAACTCTAACCTACTCTCTCTAGAATCCTCTCAAGGTGCCCTAATCTCCCAATAAGCCTCTATGAAGCCTCTCTCAAGCCTTTGGAAGCACACTTCCATGTAAGGGTTTTTCTTCCTTTCTCATTTTTGTCCAATTTTCTTTAAGTTGTTTTGCCCTTTTAATTTAAATTATAAATGTTGGGGTATTGTTTCACACCTCCCTCATACTGCCCTCTTTATTTTTGAATGATGGGAGACCCTTTCTCTCTCATTAAATACCTCCCATTTACACCCATTACTATGCCAAAATTCTGAAAGGAACTTCCCTCTCCTCATTTACATTCAAGAAATACTTTTGTATCATGAATCTAAATTCCATTACAATTGTTGGGACATGTATCTATATGACCTCCTTACTATCCATTACATTTAAATATGATGAGGAAACCCTTTCTCTCTCATCACCCATTTTTATGAATTCTTATGTCACGATGTTACGTTGCCGAAATCGCACCGATTTTCTAAGCCAATGCCATTGTGTAGTGAATACCATGACCATTTCTTCATCAAGGGTATTCACCTTTATGCACATTTACTTATTGATTATAAAGTTTCATGTATGAATTCCACATTCCTTTATTGTGGAATAAATTATTATGTTTTATGAATCCATGTTTTATGATCCATGTGGAACACTTATGCATGAAATGAAATGTTTAAGAAGGATGCGCCCTTATAGCGCTCCAATGCATTGGGTAAAGTATAGTATCATGATATATCATGTGCAATGAGTGTTGACTCATGCTAATTCAAGTTCAATGAGGGTTTACTCGTGCTCTATGTGCAATGATTATTTACTCATGCTCTTTGTGCAATGAGCCTTGGCTCATGCTAATTCCATGTTAAGTGTTGTTGCCACATTTCCATGTTATGATTATCATGCTTTATCATGCCTTTATGTTCATGTTTCCCTTGTGCTCTATTGATATGCCTATTTTCTAGCATTTATTGTACTCTTCATGTATTCCATGTTTATTCCCTTACTGGTATTTATAGCTCACCCCTTTTCTTATGCATGTCCTTAGGTTATCCCATGCAATGCTAAGTACAAAGGAATGTAGTGGTCATGTAAAGGAAGTTTTCAATAAAGATTTCGTACTTCATGTTTTATGTTGTTATGTAATGATCCTAAGCCCCAAAGACACTAGACCTCCTGATCATCCATGTTGTATCAAGTGAATGGTTTATGTAATAAATCATGTTTAAGTCTGTAATAAAAGCAGGGTTGTCATAGTTGGTATCAGAGGATAGATTTAGATATTTTTAGGATTAGGATTAGAAAACCCTAGTAAAGCCTTAGAGAAAAGACTATGTATAATAAAAACATCCCCAAGTTTTGGTAAGTACTGAGTAAGTGGTTTATCAAGCAAATACATCCCTGTCTGGATACGAGCAGGTAGAGGCAGCTTTGGCATAGATGTATCCTAGGGGTAAAACCTGAAAACACCACTTTGAGCTAGACTTGAACAGGAACTGGTGCACGACAACGGACCTTGCTGCACTCTTGGTAACGAAACTCCCGAGGGATATGTTTTGATAAATTCACAAGCTTAGTATGAACCCTTATTAAGGGAATTAAAAAAATGCCCCTAAGAATATATGTTAGAAAGTAGATCATGAAAATCCTAGATTGAAGCCTATAGACTCATGAGTTAAGGAAATAAAAGTTTATTTATAAGTAATAAACTTTTGTCTTTGGATTACCCTTTATGTGTTACCCCCTAACTTTCCTTTTATTCTATCCAATGGCCGGTAATAGGAGGACTCAGGCTAACAACCGATATAAAGATCTGTGTGATGACTATACTAATGAGATGCCCAATCCAATGGGAGCGGGAATTGCTAACTTTGTCATGATTCTCTCTCAGCTAACTCAAGATTTGAATAGAAACATAGGTCAAGAGGAATGTTCAACCCCCCCCCCCAAGAAAGAACAAGTCACTATCGAGAGCTTCATGAGACAAAGACCTCCTACTTTTAGTGGATCATCTGATCCCACGATCGCTGAATAATAGATCAACTCCATTGAAAAGATCTTCTCCATCCTTCAATGTTTTGAACAAGAGAAGGTTCTCATGGCGGCTTATCGTATGGAGGGTGAAGTTGATCAATGGTGGACGTTGATCAAAAATACGAAGCCTGAGGAGGAGATCGAGGCGTTGGAATGGAAGGATTTCCAGAAGATATTTTTGGATAAATATTTTCTGCGCACCCTCCAGCTTAAAATGGAAAGGGACTTCCTTTCCCTCAAACAAAAAAGAAGAATAATCTGTTGGAGCGTACGAGGAAAACTTTGCAAGGCTTGCACGATACGCTTCTGACTTTTTCATTACCCTCGAATGCAAGGTTGACCGCTTCTTTGGTGGGCTGAAGCCTAGCCTGCGAAAAGCATTAGCGATCTGTGACATCGACAGATTTGAGGAAATTTTCCAATGTGCCCTCAAGGTCGAAATGGAGTTCGGGGAATCACAGGGGTATCATGGGAACAAGAAGCATAAGGTGGACTTCAATGCTGGTGATCCGATGGATAAATCCAATAGTGCTAAGAAGATCCAGCACCCCACTTTCCAAGCACCCTAGAAATTGCCTCAAGGGGACGAGGAAATGCTTTAGGTGTCGAAGAGAAGGGAAGCTAGCTGTTAACTATCGGCAAGAAAGACCCACGGCTGTGACAGAAGAGAGGAACTCTCCGTTCTAACCTCAACATGTTGTTCATTGCTACAACTGCAAAGAACCGAGGCACTTTTTAAATCATTTCCCCAAACCAATGGTTTTAGGAGGCAACCAACAACCTCAAAGGCAGCAAGGAAGAGATTTTTCCATCACTTCTGCTGAAGCGAACCTCGAAAATGAAGTGGTGACAGGTACACTAGTTATTCATTCAAGAATAGTGAACGTAGTCATTGATTCAGGTTCTACGCATTCTTTTATATCTCAAAAGTTTAGTAGAACAATCACAGCACCACCACAAATCATGGAAGTGAAGATGTCGGTGAGTACGGAAAATGGGTAAATCATTGCATCCCATGAATATAAGTCCTCCCATATTATAATCTGTGGATTGAATTTCCCAGAGAACCTCGTCATACTCCCTCTGGTGGAATTTGATGCAATTCTTGGCATGGATTGACTTTCCTTATATAGATCCAACATAAATTTTTGGGAGAGGGAAATCAAACTCCATATGGAGAATCGACCCCCAATTATTTACAAGTGTAAGGAGGAAGATGAATCTCCTTTAGCTCCATCATATCAAGCATGGATATTACTACCCTATGAGCATGCATATCTGGCTCAGATGATTGATTCCAAGGAAGAAACCATCCTTGAAGAAATTCCTATTGTGAGGGAATTCGCTAAAGTGTTTCCCGAGGAACTGTCTGGTCTTCCTTCTTGAAGAGATGTTTAAATCTCAATTGAACTTAAACCAGGGGCACTACCAATATCCAAGACTCCATATAAAATGGATGTCGTGGAGCTTAAAGAGATGAAGAAACAACTATAGGAGAATCTGGATAAAGGGTTTATATGCCTAAGTGCTTCACCATGGGGTGCACCAGTCCTCTTCATCAAGAAGAAGGATGGGTCAATGCGGCTTTACATAAATTATTGTGAACTTAACAAAATCACAATAAAGAAAAATTATCCTCTACCATGGATCGATGACTTGTTCGATCAACTGTATGGAGCATAATACTTATCCAAGGTAGATTTGCAGTCGAGATATTATCAAGTAAGGGTGAAGAAGGAAGATGTCCCCAAGACTACTTTTTGTACAAGATACAGGCACTATGAATTCATAGTAATGCCTTTAGGACTCACCAATGCTCCAGCAATCTTCATGGACTTGATGAATAGAGTCTTTAGAGATAACCTAGACAAATTTTTGGTAGTCCTTATAGATGATATTCTAATATACTCTAAAACCAAGGAGGATCATGAGGAGCATTTAAGAACTGTACTGGAGACTTTACGCAAGGAGAATCTCTATGCAAAGTACAACAAGTGTGAGTTATAGTTGAATGAAGTCTCATTTTTGGGCCATATCATCACAAGCAATGGGATATCTGTCTGTGGATCCCTCCAAAATAGATGCAATTGAGGGATGGACAAGGCTAACATCGGTAATGGATATCTGTAGCTTCTTGGGGTTAGCTGGATATTATCGATGATTTGTGAGAAATTTATCACGATTGTCCAACCCTCTTACTAAGCTAACTCGAAAAGGAGTAAAGTTTTCTTGGAGTAATGAATGCGAATAAAGCTTCAAGGAGTTGAAAAGGAGTCTTATCACTGCACTCATGCTCATTTTACCCACATGTGTGGAAATATTTGTGGTATTTTGTGATGCTTTGAAGAAGGGATTAGGTTGTGTGCTGATGCCGAATGATAAAGTGATATCCTATGCCTCAAGGCAGTTGAAAATCCATGAGAGAAACTATCCAACACATGATCAAGATTTGGCAGCGGTGATCTTTTCCTTGAAAATATGGCGGCATTATCTCCATGGGGAGAAATGTGAGATATATACTGACCACAAGAGTCTTAAATATATATTCACACAGAAAGACCTTAATATGCGCTATAGAAGATAGATAGAGCTCATCAAGGATTATGAATGTTCAATACATTACCACCCTGGGAAAGAAAACAAGGTGGCAGATCCCCTAAGTAGAAAGGACCCAACAATTCTATCAATGATGAGAATTGAGAAGGATCCAATCTTCTTAGACTTGATGAAGATGGACATGGGAATCATAAAGAAGAGAACATCATCAATCTTTTCCCAAATGATTTCTCAACCGTCCCTTTTGGAAAGGTTAAAGAATGCTCAAAAGGATGATGTGGGAATTCAGGAAAAAGTGGAAGCTATCAAAAAAGGTAAATCCTCAGAGTTTAATGTTAATGAAGATAGAATTGTGCTGTTTGGGAAAAGACTATGTGTTCCATCAAGTCCAGAGATGAAGATGGAACTTTTGGATGATGCACATAGTTCAAATTTCTCTATTCACCCAGGGAGCACAAAGATGTATCGAGATCTCCGAGAAAACTTTTTGTTGTATAATATGAAGAAGGAGATCGCTGAATATACATCAAAGTGTCTGGTGTGTAAGCAAGTGAAGGCAAAGAGGCAGAAGTCTAAGGGGATGATGCAACTATTGCCCATACCATAATGGAAATGGGAGAACATCAGCATGGACTTTGTCTCCAGACTTCCAAAGACATCCAAAGGCAACAATGCAATCTGGGTTGTTGTGGATCGTCTTACAAAGACTGCATATTTCATTTCTATTCGGGAGGATTTCTTATGGATCAACTGGCAGGAATATATATCAGGTAAGTGGTAAGGCTGCATGGAGTGCCACTATCTATTGTGTCTCACCGAGATCCAAGATTCACCTCTATGTTTTTGAAGAGTCTTCAAAATGATCTAAATACTGAACTGAACTTTAGTATGTCCAATCATCCTCAAACTGATGGCCAATCCGAGCGGACTATCCAAACACTTGAGGACACGTTGATAACACGCTCAATGGACTTTAAAGGAGGATGGGATCAACATATCCCTCTGGTTGAGTTCTCTTATAATAATAGTTTCCACTAGAGTATCCAAATGGCACCATATGAATCCCTTTATGAGAAAAGGTACAGAACACCGGCGTGTTGGGATGATGTCGGTGAACATAAGCTTCTTGGACTAGAAATGGTGGAGGAAATGGTGGAGAAGGTGAAAACCATTCAGCAGCATATCAAGGCAGCCCAGAGTCGACAGAAGAGTTATGCAGATAATCATCAATGAGACCTTGAGTTTAAAGTTGGAGACATGGTTTTTCTATGCATATCTCCGTTGAAGAATGTCATGAGGTTTGGAAAGAAAGGGAAGTTAATTCCAAGGTAAATTGGCCCCTTCGAGATTTTTGATCGTGTCGGGGTTGTGGCCTATCGACTAGCACTTCCACCTACCATGGCCAAAGTACATGATGTCTTCTATGTATCCCTCTTAAGGAAGTACATACCAGACCCTTCACATGTACTCTCTTCTGAGGTGGTACAGTTGGAGGATGATCTTTCTTATGCGGAGCAACAAGTGAAGATATTATATTGTTGAGAAAAAGTTCTATGAAATAAGACAATGCCCCTTGTCAAGGTGTTGTGGAAAAACCACAAGTTTGAAGAAGCGAATTGGGAATCGGAGGAAATGATGAAGCTGAGTTACCCACATCTATTTTAGTGTGGGAAAAAAGAAATTTCTAGGGTGAAATTTATTAAGGTGGAATATTGTAACGACCAAAAGTTTCACTAATGGAAATCCCTCTTGATTTAGTTAAATGTCTCTTTATGTAAAATGTTTATATTAAATGACAACTTCTTTGGTTGTATGTTATGAATTGTGATCGTTTCTTTTATAACTGTTGAACAGTGATCAGATGATTAGTATAAATATAGGGCTTTAACAAATCCAATTTACTCAGACAAAGGAAGCGATGGCCTCATCCAGTAGAATTGCTCCATATGAAGCCCATTTGTCGGAGCTCAGAAAATAGGTGGAGTCTTTGGGCTTCTCTCTTGACCAATCCCAAGCTGAGCTTCATCATTTAAAGCTCAAATGTGACCGTCTACAGGAAAAGTGGAATTTTATAGAAATTACCACTCGAGCGATGTTATCTGAGCCACCCCAAGAGTCTGTCACCATCGCACACCTTACCCTTAGGTCTTACGCGGCTATTTTAAGGGGTTATGTAACAAATTGCTAGTACTTTATTCATGCACATTATTTTTTGTATATAATAATGAATATACTTTCTTTTCATTGTTGATACATTGTAAATAGTTTTTAAAGTGGAAATAGTGTTTTTTAGTTATTATTTAATTAAAAATTCCATTTTATTAAATTAAGGGATTTTTGAATTAAATAATATTTTAATAAAATATTATTATTAATATTATTAAATTAATTTTATAATATATAAATGATCATATAATTTTATGAATGCAATTGTAATTTTTATTAAGGTTTGAAAGCCATTTTTGTCAAAACCCGTGAATTTTTTATAAATGTCAGTTTTTATTTTAAAAGTGAAAATTAACATATTTAGAAAATTATTTTGATAAAATAAATGTTATTTATAGAATCAATATGTCAAAATTTTCCAATGGTGAATTTTTCCTAATTTTCTGAGACAGTCAATTTTTTGGGTAAAAATTAAATACTGTTTAAATATATAATGTGTTTTATAACATCATAATGACCCAACAGTGATGTAATAAAATACTATAAGTTTTATGTTTGGCCAATATATGTTTTAACATTAAAATAATGTGATTTTGGGTTTTTTTGACTTACTTTTCAAAGAATTAATGGACCCTTCAAGACTTATTAAACACTTTGTCTGTTTAAATTGTTTTCCATGGGAGTGTGACTCACCTCCACATAAGCAACCCTATTATTTTAAGAAGTTCAGACTTTTTCATTATAAAATATTTTTTTCCTCTTCCCTTTTCTGAAAACCATGGGCAAAAACCATGGTATGGTTTGTGGTTTGGATTAATTTAATATAAGTGGTCCCAAACCTATATAATAAAGAATTCCCTCGCCTTTCCTATATAAACCCACACAAGCTCCCACTTCTTCATCACTCAAAGCCTTTGGAGTTAGTCCAACCTCTGACCTATACTCTCTAGAATCTTCTCAAGGTGCCCCAAGCTCTCAAGAATCCTCTCTCAAGCCTCTCTCAAGCCTTTGGAAGCACACTTCCAAGTAAGGGTTTTTCTTCCTTTCTCATTTTTGTCCAATTTTCTTTAAGTTGTTTTTCCCTTTTAATTTCAATTATGAATGTTGGGGTATGGTTTCACACCTCCCTCATACTTCCCTCTTTATTTTTGAATGATGGGAGACCCTTTCTCTCTCATTAAATGCCTCCCATTTACACCCGTTACTATGCTGAAATTCCGAAAGGAACTTCTCTCTCCTCATTTACATTCAAGCAATACTTTTGTATCATGAATCTAAATTCCATTACAATTATTGGGACATGTATCTATATGACCTACTTACTATCCATTACATTTAAATATGATGAGGAACCCCTTTCTCTCTCATCACCCATTTTTATGAATTCTTATGTCACGCTGTTACATTGTTGAAATCGTACCGATTTTCTAAGCCAATGTCATTGTGTAGTGAATACCATGACCATTTCTCCATCAAGGGTATTCACCTTTATGCACATTTACTTATTGATTATAAAGTTTTATTTAAGAATCCCACATTCCTTTATCATGGAATAAATGATTATGTTTTATGAATCCATGTTTTATGATCCATGTGGCACACTTATGCATGAAATGAAATGTTTAAGAAGGGTGTTCCCTTATAGCGCTCCAATGCATTGGGTAAAGTATAGTATCATGATACATCATATGCAATGAGTGTTGACTCATGCTAATTCAAGTGCAACGAGGGTTTACTCGTGCTTCATGTGCAATGAGGATTTACTCATGCTCTATGTGCAATGAGCCTTGGTTCATACTAATTCCATGTTAAGTGTTGTTGCCACATTTCCATGTTATGATTATCATGATTTATCATGCATTTATGTTCATGTTTCTCTTGTGATCTATTGATATGCCTATTGTCTAACATGTATTTTAATCCTCATGTATTCCATGTTTATTCCCTTACTGGGCTTTATATCTCACCCCTTTTCTTATGCATGTCCTCAGGTTATCCCATGCAATGTTAAGTACGAGGGAATATAGTGGTAATGTAAAGGAAGTTTTTCTATATAGATATTGTACTTCATGTTTTAAGTTGTTATGTAATGATCCTAAGCCCCAAATACACTAGAACTCTCAATCATCCATGTTGTATCAAGTGAATGTTTTATGTAATAAATCATGTTTAAGTTTGTAATAAAAGCAGGGTTGTCATAGTGTTGGTGTGGTGGTCGACGTATCCATACACCAGAACCCTGAATTCTGATTTCTGACTCGGTTCACAAAAACACTGATTGTATGTGTTTTTGAAATGATTTTACTTGATCCCTTTTGACTTATCTCACCGAGTATAAATTAATGATCGTTGCACACCAATTTCTTTTCAGGATTCCACTACATAGACAACCAGCTAGGATTCCTGAGAGAGTACATGATGACGGCCCATCGAGTGACGAGGCTTCGGTGCAAGGCCCTCTTAAGGCGATAGTACCATCGGGTGGTGTACCAGCAGCACTAGTACCTATTTGGTAGCCATGCCCACTAGCTCCACCAACAGATGGTTCACATCGACTGAGCATGTTGCACGTGTTTCAACAATAGAGGCCTTCGAGGTTTTAAGGAGAGACGGATTCACAGGTGGCTGAGGACTGGCTGGAGGCTGTGGCATGATATTTTTACCTGGTTGGGAGACTAGGCAACCAGATAGTGATTATAGCTGCCAGTATTTTCCAAGGAGTAGTAGGGAGATGGTTGAGCCTGAAGCTCTAGATACACGATGAGGAAATCCTCACCTAGAAAGATTTCGAGGGCTTATTTTGGGCAGAGTTTGTTCTAGTGACTCTCTGCTCTATACATATATAGAAGATCCTACACTTACAACAGGGAAACCTGACCGTGGCCCAGTACACACCGAGGTTCACTAACCTCTCACACTATTCTGCCAACATGGTGTGTGACTCTTTCTTCAGGGCCCGAACCTTTGAGCAGGGACTCTGAAGGGAGATCTGAGCTTCAATGGTATCTCTCAGCATCCCGATGCATGCTAGAGTGATGGATAGAGCACTCTTGGTGGAGAGCTTCCTTACCACGAAGGCACCGACAATGAGCCCACCCCCAGGTGACACATAGTAGAGTCATTTGTGGCTTGCAGTAGGCATATGACACATAAGTCCAAGTGGAGCAGACCTTCTGGTGGACGACCCCAGGATGAAGGGTTAGAGTTGTAAAGCTCATGAGGTAGAGCAGGATAGCAGAGGATCATACTATGCTTCATGTGCGGTAGGTAGGGTCATATGGCTCGTGACTACCCGACCAGGTGCATTGATGACAAACAAACGGTCAAGGGACTACCAAGGCAGAGGTAGAGATTCAATCGAGGATGTCTGCATGGTGGAAAACATGGCAGATGAGCGGGTTGTGAAGTAGGTGGTGGACGAAGGTTCAAGGTTATACCGCCACCACCTCTAGGTGGTCCAACCCGCCCATCGGGAGCAGGTAGATAGGGATGAGCTCAACTCCAGGCAGCTGATGCATACGACCACGACACCCCAGAGATGATTAGAGGTATGATATGTGTCTAATCCAACTTAGAAGCAGTACTAATATACATAGGTTTCAATCACTCTTTCTTTTCTACGACACTCATTTAGAGAAAGGAGATTCTGACGGAGCTGTTGGCTCAATCCTTGCGATAAGCGACTTCTACAGGAAAAGATTTGACTATTACACCATAGTGAGGGAAGTGTGAGCTCACTATAGGTGCTGAATGATTCATCTGGGATCTCCTAGTAGCAGCGTCGAGGTGTTACGACATCATCTTGGGTATGTATTGGCTATCCACATTCCATGCTCATATTGACTGTTTTAGGCGCATTTTTTGGTGTTTCTGAGAGGATGGGGTCAGGTTTTCCTTTCCCAGTGAGAAGGGAACCTTTTTAGAAAAGGATGGAGTTAACCGAAGGAGGGTGAATCCGATCACTAATTAGTTGGAAAGCCTTACCTACAGAGAAGTTGATGTTGAGAGACTGATCTATCCTATAGTGGTGGACCAGTTTGTTGATGTCTTCGCTGATGATGTTTTGGGACTACCTTCTCACAGATAGGTGGAATTCTACATCAGTATGTACCCCGAGATGACACTGATATCTACACCATCATATCAGATGGCTTCTATAGAGCTTCGTGAGTTACTGGTATAACTTGAGGATTTGCAGAGGAAGGGGTTCATAAGGCCCATTGCTTCTCCATGGGCATCCCTAATTTTGTTCTCCAAGAAGGCACATGGGAGTTTGAGGCTCTACATGGATTACCAGTGCCTGAACTAGGTGACCATGAAGAACATGTATCAATGTCCAAGGATTGATGATATCTTCAATCAGTTGAAGGGAGCTCGTTAGTTTTGGAAGATAGACCTCATATCATGCTATCATCATCTCAGGCTATGAGATGAGGATGTCCTGAAGACAACCTTCAGATGTCGGTATGCCCACTATGAGTTCTTTGTTATTCCATTAGACGTGACCAATTCCCCTGTAGTGTTCATGGGACTCATGAATATGATCATTAAACCGTACCTCGATTGCTTTGTGTTGGTCTTCATCGACAAAATCTGGATATACTCGGTGTCGGATGAAGAGCATCCCTATCATCTATATATAGTACTGGATAACTCTGAGAGAACCAAAATTATGATAAGTTCTCAAAGTGCTAGTTCTGGATATCATAGGTCCACTTTATGGGACATGTTATCTCGTAGGATGGAGTTGTAGTGGATCTAGAAAAGATAGAGGTTGTGCTTTATTGGGAGCCACCCAGGAGTGTGACTAAGGTGAAGAGTTTCCTGGGGTTGGATGGGTATTACTGGAGATTCGTGCCTGAATTTTCCAAAGTTGTGGAAACCTTATTCGCATTGACGAAGAAGGGACAACCCTTCGTGTGGATGGAGAGATAACATCAGAGTTTTTCGAAGCTGAGGCAGAGACTGATGAGTGCCCCCATCATGAGGCTACCAAGAAAGTGCATTGGGTATGTAGTTTACTACAACTCATTAGGGATTAGACTTGGATATTTCCTAATGCAAGAACGAGCAGTTTTTGCTTATGGTTTACGAAAAATGAGACAACATGTGTAGAATTATGCTAAGAATGACCTGGTGTTAGTAGAAATGGTATTCTCCTTGAAGATTTGGCGACACTACTTGATGGGAAAACATTTTATAATATATTCCAATAACAATAGTCTCAGGTATATCTTATCACAGAAGGAACTGAACCTGATACAACGAAATTGGATAGAGATTTTACAGGACTATTAATTTGATATATTCTACACTCCTAGGAAGGGGAATTTATTATCAGATGCACTCAAAAGGAGGTATGGTCTACAGTTGGTGAGTGAGGTGACGGAGAAGCTAGCTGCATTATAGATACCCTTTGTAGACAGAGATGGAGCAGCTTACCTCTTGTCTATGACTGTCAATCCCCCACTCCGTCAGTGAGTTCAGGAGGAACAACTTGGGGACTTTGAATGCGAGGCTCGACATGCTCATATATACTCAAGATATGCACCTGATGGATTTTATGAAGGTAGGGAGCACATCATCCTCTTAAGAGGATGCACCATGGTACTGGTGGTTCTACGAGAGGAGGTGTTGATGTAATTCCATACGTCCCCTCTGGCGGTAAATCCTAGTATAGCTAACATGTACTAAGACCTCCGACATCAGCACTGGTGGCTAGGGATAAAGAAATTAGTTGTAGAGTTTGTTTCATGATTCCTCACTTGTCAGCAAGTGAAGGCCGAGCATCAGGTTTCAGTAGGCTTAGCACATCCACTAGATGTGCCAGAGTGGAAGTGGGATGACATTTCCATGGATTTCCTGACATGGATACCATGTATGTCCAGGGGCCATGATTCCATCTAGGTGATCATTAACCGAATCACCAAGTCATCCCACTTCATACCCATCTAATAGAAGGGATCAATAGAGGTCTTGGGACGCATCTATATACCTGATATTGTAAGGATTCATGGGGTACCATTGATAATCGTCTTTGATTGTGACACAAATTTTATATCTTAGTTGTGGAAGGGATTAAATGAGGTGTTTGGTACTCAGCTACATTTGAACACCGCCTTTCATCCTTAGATAGATGGTCAGATGGAGTAGATGATTCAAACACTGGAGGACATGCTTCGTTCTTGCATCCTAGATTTTGGTTGCAGTTGGGAGGATCACTTTCCCTTGGTGGAGTTCACATACAACAATAGCTATCACTCCACCATCTATATGAAACTATTTGAAGCCTTGTACGGTTGAACTTGCAGATCACCTCTATGATGGAGAGACCCAGGGGTGATAGAACTTATTGGTGTAGAGTTGGCACAGGATACCACTGAGAAGGAGCAGATCATCCAGGAGCGGATGAAGACTACATAGAGTAGGAAAAATTATTTTGCTGATAGGAGACAAAGACCTTTGGAGTTTGAGGAGGGAGACCAATTCTTCCTATGGGTCTCACCTCAACGTGGTTTGTGATGATTTGGTCGGGGTGGCAAGCTATCTCCAAGGTTCATCGGACCCTTTCAAGTTCTCAGCATAGTTGGCGAGGTGGTGTATTGTCTATCTCTTCCCCCACAGATGCATCGGGTTCATGACGTTTTCCACACGTCATAGTTGAGGAGGTACGTGCATGATCCATCACATGTTATCAACTGAGGAGAGGTGTACATTGATGATGGGGAGACATTTACCAAGGTTATAGTGGAGATTGAAGACCGACAAGAGCAGGTCCTTCATGGACGATCGATACCTCTGGTGCGTGTTTTCGGGTAGCATGGGAACCTCCAAAATATCACATGGGAGTAGTAGCCTCAAATTCAAGATCAGTACCCCCAATTTTTTCCCTTGTCTATGTTGTAGCTTTCAGGGATGAAAAATCCCTAAGGTGAGGAGAATGTAAAGACCCGGATTTTTTCATGTAATTTTTTTTAATTATATAGAACTATTCCAAGGCTGTAAAATAAGATGTTGTTTGATTCCAATGTCTGGTGTGCATGGGTTGTAATTTTAAACTTTTGTAGGGTATGTTAAAAAAACATGCGAGCGGGAAATCCTAACTTTTGAATTAGTGCCCATAATTGAAATCTGAGGAAACTGTTGAACCTGTAGCGCCGAGATTCGCTTAAGTGGGCATTAACCCTGACCGTAGTGGGTTGAGAAAGGAAGTTGGTTTTTGCAGTTTTTGTAGAGGATTAATAAAATAAATCTAATTTATTTTAAACAACCTCCACATTTCTTTAGGTTTTTTTGGTGGGGACTATAAGGTTTGGTCAGGCATTTAATGCAAGACATTAAATGCCCGATTACACAAAAATATGTATCCATCATACATGAAATTAAGGAGTTCATTAATTGATCCAATTAATGATCCTCTATTAATTGTGTTGTGAGGATAACTCCTCACCTTTATTTTTAATTTTTCATTCATTGGAAAAGGGAGAGGTGTTTTTGGGTGAGGAGGATTTGGAGGATCCCTTGATGAAGAAGGGATCCATCATTAATGAACCGAATAATGTCGTTGGAGCTGCAACGTTGGAGGGTTTCTTTGGGATCGATGAACTCCAACCCATCTTCAAACGCATGACACTCTCCAAAGACTCTAGAGGTAGGGATTTATCTTGTTAAAATTACAAGATTTGTTGAATCATTATCCACACCCTTATTAAGATTCTAATGCGGAGGGCACAGGCCAAATGAATAAGGCTCGGTCCCTTCACCTCTTTTTTATCATCGTGTTCTTCACAGGTAAATTATTCATGTTGGACAAAACCCAAATACGAGGGTGATGTAGTGAAGGGAATGACCCGAGAAGACCGTAGGAGCGATCAAATGGAATAATTGACCACAAGAGCTCACCCAGTGGCCCGCGGAAAACCGCCGAGGTGACACCTGTGTGGCGGAACCGGTGACCAGCGCCGGCAGGCAAAGGCGGCATCTGGCACCAGCTGACCATGTTGGAGGTGGCGGGCCATCACGTTCTGCAGGAGGAGGGCAGAGCACTAGGCCGTGAAGGTCGATTAGGGTGGCCGACATAGGCCAATAGCGGTGGTGGAGCGGCGCGCCATCACGCGCCACTGTAGATGGCCGCAGCTCGAAGCCGAGGCAGAGGAAGAGGGACCCACCCCTACGGGTCCCGCGGTGACCTGGCGGCGACCTGTGTCACCAACGCTCCAATTTCAAATGTTTTTTCCATTTGGAATAGGGTTATTTTGTATAGACACACACACAGAGATACATAGACAAAGGAATCAGTTGTGAATTTGGATGATATCTCATCAAGGTAAAAGTGAGATGAGAAACTGTTATCTTAATTCTTATCATCTATCATACAAGTTCAAACGAATATATAGTAAATATATGTTTTTATACATATATTAAAAAAATATACTCATATGTCATACTATATATGATATTGTAATGAGTCTTATTTTCCATGTATTGTTTTCTGATATTGTAAGGATTATTTTTTAGACTGGGCTCTAAGATTATGTGTGATTCCAAGTCATAGTGTTCAAGGAATACATGTTTGAAATATATTAAATATATTAAATAGGACACAAAATATGATTTTATAAAAATGGAAAAAATTGTAAATTTCAGTCCTTGATTTGAAATTTAAGGGCACCATTGAGCTTAGAATGCATGTTTTACCCTAAATGCAATATAACCTTGGATGTTGCAGGGTGTTTTAGAAAATTCATCACAACCATGAAAATGAATAAAATAATTAAATACATTATTTTATTTTTAATTTTTTGAAAAAAAAAATGTTGAGTCAACAAGTACACGCTTATGATGGGATTCAAGGGTTAGTTATATAACCCCATAGCCAATGGAGAACTATTTGAGATAGAATTGTAGGATCTATCTTAAAAGAACTTCCACTAGATCATGGATAAGTTATTGATGAGCATAAATGTTGAAGGATCTCACCAACAATAATGAATCTTATTTTTTATTCATTAGTGATCAATAGAAATTGAGGTAGTATGTATGTTTATTTGGTTTTATTTCCCAGTTCTTTATTTTCTTGATGAAAATAAATCAATCACAAATAGATTTATTCGCAGATCAGTCATCATTCGGGATGGGTTTAATTTAAGGATTTTTGAGATATTAGCTTCATGATTACTGAATCTCCACTTTTCATTCTATTGGAAATGAATTTTGGTTGACATGAACATTGAACGAGGCCTGTTCCTCATAGTTTTCCTAGTGTGTTTGCCCAATTATTCATTCATTATGAGCATTTTTTATTTTTCCCATGGTTTGAAACACATTGAGATATAAATAGTTTCAAATCCTTTCATGGTAAATGATTCTATGTTATAGATCCACACAAGAAAATACATGATGGTTGTGCGGAGATGGAAGCAACAATGTATCAAATAGTTTCTTTATACTTGATTTAATGTTCTTCAGCATACATGAAGAATAGATTTCAGTGGTGTTTTCTAAAAAGATTGGTGATTTTATTCTTATGTTTTCATGATGGAAGGGTTTGAATAAAGTATATCCTTATTTTCTGATGTCAGGTGTGTTCGTATTGGTTTCCAGTGTGTTAAAGGAAATAAGCAATTCTAGATATAGGATTCTAGAAAACAAAATAACACACAGTGTGTAATCCATGATTAAAAGGCATGTAGGGCCCTATTAGATATAGTGTTGAGTCAATAAGGTTTTCCTTATGACTTTTCCATTCCTTCTTGTTTTGAAAATCACAAACACCTTATCTTTAAGAAAATCACTTTTATAAGGAAAATTGCTTTTATAAGGAAAATCGCTTTTGTAAGAAAAATTATTCTTATCATATTTTCATCCATATTTTTCTTAAGTATAAAATTCGGATTCATTTCTATTTTCTAGGAATTGTTTGAAACTTTGATATGAAGTATTCTGTTTTAGGATCCGAATTCTGGACAAGAACTGTAATAAAGTTTCACTCCGAAATCCAGATGAGAACTGTGATAAAGTTTCATTCCGAACTCCGGATACGAACTCTGACTAAGTTCTACTCCAGATTCAGGATACGAATCCTTATGAAGTTTGGCAATGAATTCTCATTACAAATTCTAATGATGAATTCTCATTATGAATTCTGATGATGAATTCTCATTACGATATCTAATGACGAATTCTCATTACGAATTCTGATAAGGAATTCTCATTACGAATTCTGATGAGGAATTCTCATTCCAAATTCTTATTCTGAATTCACCTATTAAACAGAATCTGATCATCTTTGTTTTATACACTCCAAAAATTATTTTTGGTTAGACTCATAACTTTCATCTTGCTTATGTTGTTTTAATCTGTCTACTCTTTAATATTTTTTTCTCACTCCGAACATTCACTCCGAATCTTCACTCCGAACTTTTGAGTTAGATTTTAAACGGTGTCGTACATTCTGTTACACTTGTTTTGTTATAAAACGATGTCGTCTATCCTGTTATAAAACTAACCATTGGCTAAGTGACACGTGTACAGGTCCCTCCGATTTTTAAGGAAAATATGACCGTTGGGAAGGAGGCTGACCTTACCTATAAATAGTAGCTCATTTGAAAGAGCTCAATATAGACAATGAAGTTGATCAATCTAGAGACCACACACTACTAAGGTGATTTCTAGAGAGAGAAAGCTTTTCATTCCTTGTGCATACTGAACCGCTCGTTCAGTTTTTGCTTCGTGCAACTCCGAATGTTGGTGATTACATTCGAGGACTTCCGGGGATAGAAAGACAGAGGTGCCGACAACCTTGAAGTTCGAGGACTTCCTTGCTAAGGAAGACAGAGGTTGCCAACTACCTTGAAGTTGAGGGCTTGTGGGGATAGCAAGACAGAGACTCCGATCTTCGTATCGAGTACTTACCCTGGTGTGGGTAAGGCAGACTTTCTTGAAAGTATAAATCAAGGGACCTTTATCCAAGGTTGTTGGATACCCTTCTCTTTGGGTTAAAAGACTTATATCTTGTTACTTGTAATTTTTCTACTCGTTTATTTCCGCTGCATTTTTTATTATAGGGAAAGTATAACTTTCTTATACTTCCTTATTTTTACTCTGTTTCATTTAGATTCTATATGCTTTAAGGTAGAATCTCATTTTGTAATCTTTTGTTAAGTTTCAATTTCCGGAACCATATTTCCGGAACCTACTTTCGGAATCTCTTTTCAGTTTTAAGAAAGTTCATAGGATTTGAAGTTTATAACTTCATTCCTTATTCCAAGTTTTATTTGATGTTAGAGGTGTTGTGAATTTTCTTAGTTTAACTTTGTTAAACTTAGCTCTTTCCTTTGCTTAAGGAAAACATAGTTATTCGTAACTAACTTTAAAGGTTCCAAAGGAATTTTTAAAGTGTACAATTCACCCCCACCCCCTCTTGTATATTGAGCATCTACATCACTATTTCGATCCTAAAATTAGTATCAGAGGAGGTCTCTGAAATACTTATACTCACGAATAAGTTTTTCTTGCTCATTTTACCATTCTGAACTTTCCCATTCCTAACTTTATCATTCCGAACTTTGTGATTCCAAACTTTTGCTACGAACAAGTTTGTGTATCGAAGGTTATTTTAAGTATGGAAGGAGTCAATGTTGGTTCCATTGATAATATAAATCCTAAAAGACCACCGATCTTTGATGGTAATGACTATGAGTACTAGAGATATCGAATGAAGACTTTTGTTATCAATACTGGAGTGGAAAACTTTGTTATGCTTACTGGTGATTATAAAATTTATGATAAGGAAGTTAGAACTTTCACTAACCAGGAAAAGCAAGAGTATCAACTCAATTATAAGGTACGCAATACTTTACTTTGTTCAATGACTCGAAATATATATAGCCAAATTTCTTCTTGTGAAGCAGATAATTGTATCTGGAAGAAGTTAGAAGTTACACACTTTGGAACTTCTAAAGTTATTGAGACTAGGAGAGCTATGCTTAGAGCTGAATATCATGGATTCAATTTCCCTTATAGAGAACCAATATGTAAAGTTTAACAGATATTTATGACTATCGTCAATAGTTTACAGTCTATGGGAGAAAAAGGTTTAGATGATGAAGCTCTTGTGGATAAAATAATTGATATTATGCCCAATGAGTGGGAATCCAAAAGAACAGCTATAGATGAGAACAGGAAGGTCACTCAAATTTCTCTTGATGAGCTATTTGGAACTCTTCTACAACATGAAACCAGAATGAAGAGAGATTCTGACAACATCAAAAAGAAAAATGGAAATGGTACTATTGCTTTTATAACAACTTCAAATCAGATGAAAGCTAAGACTCCTAAGAGAGTAACCAGATCCAAGTATAAGAAAGTTATTTTCCAATCCGAATCTAGTGTGAGTGATGTCTCTGAAAATGAATTAGCAAATCTTGCTCGAAGGATGAACAAGATAGCTGGACAGAGAAATTTCCAATCCAAGTATAAGAAAAAGGAAAGGAAAGATAAGAAAGATGGAGAGGTCACTTGTTATGAATGAAAAAAAGTTGGACACATTAGACCAGATTGTCCTTTGCTCAAAAAGAAAGAAAGGAAAGAAAGTCATTCAGACAGGAACAGAAAGAAGTATTATAAAGCCAAATCTAAGAAAGTTTTGAAAGCTAATGATACCTGGAGTGTCAGTGGTGGTGACTTTTCAGATGAATCTTCTGATTATGAATCTTCAGGACAGAAGAATCTTGGACTTATAGCCAGATTACCTATTGATAATCATTGTTTTATGGCTAAGGTACAAAATGCTGAATCATTGACCAATGTTTCTTTAAATTCTAATGATAGTAAGTATTATAACTCTTTTGATGAAGAATCCTCTTCTGATGAAGAAAATACTTCACCTACTTATGAAGAAGTCTCTAGGTTTGCTGAACTTTTTGAAATTGAGAATTCCAAACTCAATAAGAAACTTGATAAGTCAAACTCTAGGAATTCTATTCTTACAAAAGAGATATCAGATCTTTCTAAATATCTTGAAAGGAAAAATGCTGATTTTGAAAGTATTTCAAAAAAATCTTGAGGAAGTGAGTTCTGAGAAGAACAAACTTTCTAAAGAATTAGAAAAAGTAATTTCTAAGAAAAATGTTTTTGAGCCTAACTCTAGTTATAAAACTAATGATTTTGAGGATAAAAACTTGGTTATAAAACTCAAGTCCGAAATTTTTTCCTTAAAGAAGTGTTTATCAAACTTTACGCATGGTAAAGAAAATTTTGATAAAATGTATTCTCAAATACGACCTTTAAGAAATAAATCCGGATTTGGTTATACCCATGCAAAACCAATTTTCAGTAACAATTATTTTGTTCCTCAAAGCGCCCCATTTTGTACCAAGTGTCAATGTGGTGGTCACTGGGCAAAGAATTGTTCCTTAAACAAAACCCAATCCTTAGGATTTCACAAAGCTTACTTTTATAAGAAAATGTGGGTTCCTAAAAATTTTTTATCAGGTAATCTCGGATCCAAACAAGTCTGGATTCCGAAAGTCTAATTATTTTCTTGATTTCAGGAAAATAAAGAGAGTACCAGCAACAATACATGGTACATGGATAGTGGATGTTCCTGGCACATGACTGGTAACAAAATATATTTTGAAAAGATTATCAAAACGAAAGGAGGAAAGGTAACTTTTGGATATAATGCTAAGGGAGAGATTGTTTGTATTGGTAATATTGTTCTTCTTGGTAAAACCTTGATTTCAAATGTTCTTTTTGTAAAGGGTCTTAAGCACAACCTCATTAGCATAAGTCAGTTATGTGATGAAGGTTACCTTGTGAATTTTAGGAATGATAAGTGCTTAGTTCACAATTCCAAGGAAGAATTTATTCTCTCAGCCAATAGGCAAGAGAATGTTTACACTTTGAACCTAGAAGACCTTAGAATCCAAGATTTACCTTGCCTAAGTGCAATGTAAGATCATTCCTGGTTATGGCATAGAAGACTAGGTCACTGTAATCTTAGAAACCTATGTAAACTCTCTAAGAAGAAACTATTTAAGGATCTACCGGAGCTTAGATTTGATTCTTCTAAATTTTGTGATCCTTGTCAATATGGAAAGCAACATAAATCTAGTTTTAAATCAATCGGTGAAGTCTCAACAACTGATGCATTACAGTTAGTGCACATGGATCTTTTTGGTCCAATACAAACTGGAAGTATTGGAGGCAAATACTATGTGTTTGTTCTAGTCGATGATTACACTAGATTTACTTGGGTCTATTTTCTAGCAAAGAAGTCTGAAGCTTTTTCCTATTTCAAAAGTTTTAGAGCTCAAGTTAAAAATGAGAAAAACCTTCCATTGAAAACTATTCATAGTGATCATGGAGGAGAATTTCAAAATTCTGATTTTGAAACTTTTTGTAGTAGAAAAGGTATTACTCACTATTTTTCAGCACCTAGAACTCCTCAACAAAATGGTGTAGTTGAGAGAAGAAATAGAATTCTTCAAGAGATAACTAGAACCATGTTGATAGAATATTCTATAGCTAGACATTTCTGGGCTGAAGCAGTAAGTACTGCTTGCTATACTATAAATCGAGTTTTGATTATACCTTTTCTTAATAAAACTCCTTATGAGTTATGGAATGGTAGAAAACCAAGACTATCCTACTTCAAGGTTTTTGGTTGCAAAGTATTTATTCTAAATACTAAAGATAATCTACATAAATTCGCACCAAAATCTGATGAAGGGATTTTCTTAGGCTATTCCACAACCTCTAAGGCTTATAGAATTTTTAATAAAAATACTTGTACTGTTGAAGAAACAGTACATGTAAAATTTGATGAGTCAGATCCTTTTGTTTTTAAACCACCTCAACCTACATCCTCGGATTTGTTTTCAAAAACGGATTGTCAACCTTTGATAGAAGAACCTTTTGATAAGGAAATTGTTCAAGAAGATACTTCTGAAACATTTACCCCAGAAGACTTTCTACCCTATGTTGATGAACAGGTTTTACAAAACCCAAATCAGGTGTTTCTTAAGAATCATCCCAGTGATAGTATCATTGGTGATGTAAATCAACCTGTAAGGACTAGAAGTTTCTTAAGAAATGAAGTAGAACATCTAGCATTTCTTTCCCAATTAGAACCTAAAAGCACTGATGAAGCTTTAGGTGATGATGATTGGATCAAAGCCATACAAGATGAACTAAATGAATTCGAAAGGAATAAAGTCTGGACCTTGGTTGAAAGACCTAAGGAAACTTCTGTTATTGGAGTAAAATGGGTTTTCATAAATAAATGTGATGAAAATAAAGTCATAGTAATAAATAAATCTAGACTTGTTGCTAAAGGCTATAATCAGCAAGAGGGAATAGACTATGAAGAAACCTATGCTCCAGTAGCTAGACTTGAATCTATCCGTATTCTACTTGCCTTTGCAGCATTCTTTAATTTTAAACTTTTTCAAATGGATGTGAAATGTGCTTTTCTTAACGGTTATGTTCAAGAGGAA
Organism: Viscum album; assembly: GCA_963277665.1. Taxonomy (NCBI): domain Eukaryota; kingdom Viridiplantae; phylum Streptophyta; class Magnoliopsida; order Santalales; family Viscaceae; genus Viscum; species Viscum album. The sequence continues at coordinate 6,652,640 of OY728140.1, forward strand.
GTTTTTGTTGAACAAACTCCTGGCTTTGAAGATACAAAATATTCTGATTATGTTTTTAGACTTACCAAAGCTCTGTATGGCCTTAAACAAGCCCCACGAGCATGGTATGATGACTCACTGGATTTTTGCTTCAAAATAACTATGTTAAGGGAAATGCAGATCCAACCCTTTTTATAAATAAAGATAATAAAAATGTTTTGATTGTTCAAATTTATGGTGATGGCATCATATTTGGTTCAACTCAGCAATCTTTGACCGACTATTTTGCAAGTCTAATGAAATATGAGTTTGAAATGAGTATGATGGGTGAGTTAACCTTTTTCCTTGGTTTTCAAATTTCTCAAAAACCAGAAGGAACCTACATATATCAACATAAGTATATTAAAGATCTTCTTAAAAAGTATGGTTATGACAACACTAAGAGTATAAGTACTCCCATTGGTACCTCAAACTCTTTAGATCTTGATGAAGCTGGGAAACCAGTAGATCAAACATCTTTTAGAGGTATGATAGGATGTTTAATTTACTTGACAGCTAGTCGACCAGACTTAATGTTCTCAGTATGCTTATGTGCAAGATATCAATCTAATCCAAAGGAATCTCACTTAAAGGCAGTAAAAAGAATTTTTCGCTACCTTAAGGGAACCATGGATCTAGGATTGTTTTATACTTCTGGAAATGATTTTGTTCTAAAAAGCTTTTCTGATGCTGACTTTGGTGGATGTAGAATGGATAGAAAGAGTACATCCGGAACTTGTCATTTCTTAGGAGATTCATTAGTTTCTTGTTCCTGCAAGAAGCAACATTCTATAGCACTCTCCACTACTGAAGCTGAATATGTAGTAGCTAGAAGTTGTTGTGCTCAAGTGTTGTGGATGCAACACACACTCACAGACTATGGCTTGAGTTTTACTAAAACTCAAATCTTGTGTGATAACACAAGTGCCATTGCCCTTAGTAAGAACCCTGCACATCACTCTCGTGCAAAACACATAGATTTTAGGCATCACTTTCTTAGGGATCACACACATAAAGGATATATTATTCTTCAGTTTATCAGAACGCAAGATCAACTTGCTGATATTTTCACAAAATCTTTGCCTTCTGATAGGTTTGAATACATTAAACAGAAGTTCGGAATGATAACCGTAAGGTAATCCTTCTTAATTAACTTTCTGTTAAAAAAAATCTCCTTACAGTAATAAACTCCTTTTCATAGGGGGAGTACATTTAATTGTTAGAATAACAAAGTTTTTCAAAATTTGTTTTCAAACTTTTCGGAACTAAACTTCCGGAATGGAATTTCCGGAACTAAAATTTTCCAGAATGGATATTTTCATATAGAAAACTTCTGAAATGGAAATTTTCATATTAAAAACTTCCGGAATGGAAAATTTTGTACTGGTATTTTCATAACGGAATTTTCATACCGAATCTTTCATAATGAGTTTTTTCGTTTTCAAATTTTGGAATGAAATTTTCGTACTGAGTTTTCCTTACTGAGTTTGTTTTTCATACTGGGTTTTTCGTACTGAGTTTTTTTTTTCGTAGTGAGTTATGCGAACTTTTTCTTTTCGTAGTAAATATTTTTTTTGTAGTTTTCTTAAGAATGTTACCAATTACGAATAATCTTCCTAAGCCAATCCGAAAGGTATGATTTCCTTACTTAAGTTTTCGTAGTCATAATTTTCATGCTGGAATTTTCTTTTTTTTTCAGATTATAGTTTTCTTAATTCTTTGTTTTAATAAAAACCTCAAAAGATCGGATTCAAGTTTTCTTAAGAATTGGTTTTCGACCGTCAGATCTGATCTCAGCTTATCACAACCGTTCGATCAACCATGGAAGATGAACCGTTTTTCTCGATCCCTATATAAAGGGGACCCCAAATAGTTTTCCCACATCGGTTTTCAAGCTCCAGCGTCCCGAAGCTCTGCCTATCCATTTTAAAGCCGTTCCGAACTTCAGTTTTCTCAGTTCCGAACTTCTCAGAGGTCTTCAGATCTGAATGTATGTGGAAGTAGCTTCTCAAGACATGTCTTCCTCTAAGCTGATTTCGAAGTGGTTAGTATATAGAGAGAGGCTGGGTCATCCGGATTTCTTCAACATGTACGATTCTCTTATTTCCAAAAATATTAATCTTAATAGTTGGGAAGATGTTGCGGTGTCAAAACCTGGGAATCAAGATGAAGTATATTCAGATTTTCTTATAGAGTTCTATGAAACAGTTTCCTTCTTTAAAGAAGATGGAAGGGAGAAGTTGTCTTTTAAGTCTTATGGTAATACTTATAAGCTTTCATATGCCAAGGTAGCCAGCTTGGTAGGGCTAAATAATAAAGGTGAAGACGAATTCATATCTCATGTGTTGTCGGATTCAAAGGGTAGCTTCGACAAGGAAAAAGCATTAGAAACTCTCAGACTGGCAGATGACAAGGCTCCAAAGATTTCTAGTTTATCTACAAATTTCCGGATTCTAGAGTTATGGGTACAATGTCTTATCGTACCGAGGAAGGGTGAAAAAGATAGTCTAAATAAGAGTGAGATCTACATCCTAGATTTTCTGATAAATTTGAGGAAGTTTAACCTGATGAAGCACATTCTCAATACTCTTGAGAATGTTAAGAAAGGGAATCTGAGAGCTCAGATTATAATGTATCCAGCAATCCTCTCAAAGTTGATAGTTCGGTGCCTTGAGTCTTTCAAGGAGGCGTGCAAGTCTAAGCCCAGAGTTTGCAAGATTATGCTGGTGAGTGATGGTACACTCAAAAGGATGGATGTAGCCTTTGACAAGAAGACTGGTCAGTTTATTGATCCACCTGCTTAAGAAGAAGCAGTTCCAAAAGTTTCTGATCCGGAATCCTCTAAGCCAGTAAGGAAGAGAAAGTTGAAAGAAGTTGAAGTTGAAGCACAGAATCCCAAGTCTAAGGAAGTTCATTCCGCACCTCCAAAACCTAAGAAGAAGAAATCTTACCCAGATGAGGTAGTTACTAAATGGAGGGAGATGAAAGAGAAGAGAGTGCAAGGGGAGCCTCAGTTTGGCTTGGATCCTGCGGAGGCTAAGGCCTTAAAGGAAAGAACTGCGGATGAGCTAGAAAAACAAGCAAAAGAAAAGAAGCTCAGGAAGAAGATGTCTGAGGCTGAGGTAGCTCAAGCTTTGTTGAAGTTCAATGAGATGGTTTTAGAAAATATACCTGTTCCGAGATCTTTTTCTTTAGAATCTCTACCTGAGACTCCAGGAAGAGACTTTGTTGCTCTAGAAGAGGCAGTAGCTAAGCCTATTGAGGAAATATAGCAGATTGAGCAAGTGGAAGAAGAAGAATATGTTGCTGAAGGAAGTGGTGAAACCAGAGATGTGTTGAAGCAAGTAGATGATTATAAGGGGACACCTTCGGAACACTTATCACTCCGAACTTCAGAAGCTGAATCTTCGAAACTAGTCACTCCAGCATTGGATGAGGAGAAAGGAGAATAAGAAGTAGTTTATCATGCAGAGGAATAACAACTTCTACATGATATTGCTCAAATGGAGAATGTAGAGGTTGGTGATCATAAAGTTGCTGATGAGGAAGACAATGTTGTCCAAGTTTCTGATAGTGAGAAGAGAACTCCGGAATAGGACTCCATTCTGAAAAAGGACAAGGGAAAGCAGATTATTGCTGATACTCTGAGCTCAGTAGTGGTGAAGAGAAAGGAAGTTGGTAGTTCTTCAAATAGAAAGCTTGAACAAGTTGAAGAAGAAACTTCTCCAAATAGAGTCTCAGATTCGGAGTCATCTTCGTTGGGGCATGACTTTGTTGTTCAGTCTTCAAAAAAGTTGGTAGGTACTATTCCCACTTTCTCAAGTATTGATTCAAGATGCCAAATGCTCCAACATTCTTTGAATCAGAAAACAGATTCCGTATCTATGGTTATGGACAAGTGTGTTGAAATAGAGGCTCGGTTCAAAACTTTTTTTTGTTGGTTATGAAGCCCATAAAAGATCTTGCAAGAGGATGACAAATTGGTCGAGGAAAACTGTAGAAGAGATAAGACTCTTTGATGAATTCCAAGACAATGTGAAGGATGCCTTTGAGACAGAGGACAGGAAGATAAATGAGCTTACTTCATCCTTTGAAGAAAAGTTGACAGATGAAAAGAACTTCCAGATTCAAGAAGTCAGAGATCTGAATGGGAATCTGAATTCTGTTTCTCAAAACTGGAAGTTTGAAAGGGATCATCGGATTGAGTTTGAAGAGAAATTGAAGTCTCAGGAAGAAAAGATTAAAGCTCAGGAAGAAAAGCTTCAAGCCCAGGAAGAAAATATTGAAGCCCAAAATGCAAGAATTATTGTGTTAGAGAAGCAAGCTGAAGAAGATCATAAAGACTTAAAGAAGATAAAGACTATTCTTAAGGGTCTCATGGCGAAGGAAAAAGATCCAAAATAAACAGATCTGATCTTTTATTGTATCTAGATTTCTTTGTTGTTGAGCATTTCAAACTTAATGAAAATTTGTGCTTGCTCGTTTCTTCTGTTGTTACTACTAGTTTTTCAGGTACTTTGTTATTTTTTCCATTCCCTTGAATTCTTTTTGAAAATCACAAATGGGGAGAAGGAAAAGATCCTTAAGGAAAAATAACTCTAATAAGAGCTTATCTAAGGGGGAGTTTTTCATTAAAGAAGACTTTCTTATTCGTAATGAAATGTCACTCCGGAAATCTAGAATACAATCCTTAGAGTTTCAAAGCCTAAGGGGGAGTTAGTCGTATTCATCAATATCCTTAAAGCAAAGAGAGATAAGCCTTAATGTTTTTCTTTCTTCTTATAATTTCTTTTTCGTAAGGATGTTTGTGCTTTCCAAAAAGGGGGAGATTGTTGAGTCAATAAGGTTTTCCTTATGACTTTTCCATTCCTTCTTGTTTTGAAAATCACAAACACCTTATCTTTAAGAAAATCACTTTTATAAGGAAAATTGCTTTTATAAGGAAAATCACTTTTGTAAGAAAAATTATCCTTATCATATTTTCATCCATATTTTCTTAAGTATAAAATTAGGATTCATTTCTATTTTCTCAGAATTGTTTGAAACTTTGATATGAAGTATTCTGTTTTAGGATCTGAATTCTGGACAAGAACTATAATAAAGTTTCACTCCGAAATCCAGATGAGAACTGTGATAAAGTTTCATTCCGAACTCCGGATATGAACTCTGACTAAGTTCTACTCCAGATTCAGGATACAAATCCTTATGAAGTTCGAAAATGAATTCTCATTACAAATTCTAATGATGAATTCTCATTAAGAATTATGATGATGAATTCTCATTATGATATCTGATGACGAATTCTCATTATGAATTCTGATCAGGAATTCTCATTACGAATTCTGATGAGGAATTCTCATTCCGAATTCTCATTCCGAATTCTCATTCCAAATTCTCATTTCGAATTCACCTATTAAACAGAATCTAATCATATTTGTTTTATACACTCTGAAAATTATTTTTGGTTAGACTCCTAACTTTCATCTTGCTTACATTGTTTTAATTTGTCTACTCTTTAATATTTTTTTCTCACTCTGAACATTCACTCCGAATCTTCACTCCGAACTTTTGAGTTAGATTTTAAATGGTTTCGTACATTCTATTACACTTGTTTTGTTATAAAACGATGTCGTCTATCCTGTTATAAAACTAACCATTGGCTAAGTGACACGTGTACAGGTCCCTCTGATTTTTAAGGAAAATATGACCGTTGGGAAGGAGGCTGACCTTACCTATAAATAGGAGCTCATTTGAAAGAGCTCAATATAGACAATGAAGTTGATCAATCTAGAGACCACACACTGCTAAGGTGATTTCTAGAGAGAGAAAGATTTTCATGCCTTGTACATACTGAACCGCTCATTCAGTTTTTGCTTCGTGCGACTCCGAATGTTGGTGATTACATTCGAGGACTTCCAGGGATAGGAAGACAGAGGTTCTGACTACCTTAAAGTTTGAGGGATTTCTTTCTAAGGAAGACAGAGGTTGCCAACTACCTTGAAGTTTAGGGCTTGCGGGGATAGCAAGATAGAGACTCCGATCTTCGTATCGAGGGCTTACCCTAGTGTGGGTAAGGCAGACTTGCTTGAAAGTACAAATCAAGGGACTTTTATCCAAGGTTGTTGGATACCCTTCTCTTTGGGTTAAAAGACTTATATCTTATTACTTGTAGTTTTTCTACTCATTTATTTCCGCTGCATTTTGTATTATAGGTAAAGTATAACTTTCTTATACTTCCTTATTTGTACTCTGTTTTATTTAGATTCTATATGCTTTAAGGTAGAATCTCATTTTGTAATCTTTTGTTAAGTTTCAATTTCCGGAACCATATTTCCGGAACCTACTTTCGGAATCTCTTTTCAGTTTTAAGAAAGTTCATAGGATATCAAGTTTATAACTTCATTCCTTATTCCAAGTTTTATTTGGTGTTAGAGGTGTTGTGAATTTGCTTAGTTTAACTTTGTTAAACTTAGCTCTTTCCTTTGCTTAAGGAAAACATAGTTATTCGTAACTAACTTTAAAGGTTCCAAAGGAATTTTTAAAATGTACAATTCACCCCCCCCCCCCCCCCTCTTGTATATTGAGCATCTACATCACTATTTCGATCCTGCATATAGCTAGGGTTACCCGAGGGAGATGAGTATCACAAGGAATGTGGTCATATAACATGGCATGTTCTCCCCTTGGTGAGCTCGGCATGTACCAAAAAGGGTTCACAAACATGAGTGGGAGTACATGTGATGAATCATGATGTGTACTCCCCCATGGGAATGGATTATTTTTGTTTACATGGGTATTCCCATATACTGGTACATGGGTAGATTATACAGACATCTAACATTTCATATACATTTACACATACATGGGACATAAGGCACATGGAATTTACACGATCATGACCCATGCAAAGAGCGATACATCCTGTAACCCTACTACATGACGCGTAGTCATAAGAAGATGACTTTGATCCCATATTATATGTATCATGGAAAACAATCCAAAAGGTAAATTCTTCATATCTGTTCTCTGAGGGTTAGTATGTAATGTAATTATACTCCAAGGACAGTGATCCCTTTAGAAGGTCATCGTCTATATGGTCAACTTAATCCCTCCATGAGGCCCATAGGGGGATCCTGTGTTTATATTCCGGCCCTAGGTGGACTTCCTTGTATTGGAATGACTAACACTATGTGGGAACCAATCCTCTACATAACAGGTTAATCTAAATTAATTCATTTATTAGACCCCATGGCCATGGTTTTGATCATCATCTATGTATCATATATCCTTATACTTTTAGTGGGTACATACAATGGTGAGACCTAATGAGAGTGACCTCTATAATGGATGTCATTAGTGTCATCAGACTCTGGAGTTTTTTCTCCCGAATGAGTTCTATGTGGAATCCTTGAGCATGAAACCTATTCTAGAATTACGGATGTGACATACATTTAGAATTCATGTCTTTGTTTTGTATGTATGAATATTCTTGTTATATGTGTTGTATAAATATTTCTATGTAGTACTGTCTGTAATTATTTTTTGGTATTCATTTTTCTTTTGTGATGTCCTTCTGGGTGTTGTTATACTCACCCCTACACCTAATTTTCCAACATGTGTCATGTCTTTTGTAGATGATCGACCTTTTGATGGAGTCCAAGATGAACCAAGACCAGATGGTACTTGGTGAGACTGGACATACTGAGGTGTTTTCCTTTGGTATCATGATAGTAGTTCTAGTTTTACATTCATGTTGAATTGTTAACAAAATATTTTTGTGGGATTATATTAGGAGTTTTTACTTTCTTTTACTTTATGTGGTGCACTAGTTATGGGATTTATATGTATGAATCCATGGTTGTTCAGTTTTTTTTACATTTTAGAATTGTATATGCTTAGAGATGTTTTTATGGGTATAGGTACTTAGGCTATTTCCTCCCATGTTCATGATATGCCTACTAGACTCTAATCACCATCCCCTAGCATATTGAAGGTTAGCTTGGGGAGTCACGAAATGGACCCAATTTGGATGGTTCATGACAAGATGGTATCATTGAAGTCAGATATACTTTTAGACTGGAGTATATGAAATTGGTTTGGGGAAATATTTTTAGCTATTTTGAGATCTGCTCTCAGTCCAGCAATTCCAGTACTAGTGTGGTAGCCAACATATTGATACACTAGGACTCTGATCACCCAACTTTCAACTTGGTACATTATAACACTAGTTATAGGTAAAAAATGGTACATGCATCATATAAGAATATGTTTTACTATCTATTTACTTTCTGAGTTAGCTCCCTTGATATACTTATCTTTGATAGTATATTTTATTTTCACTCTGGAAGCATCTATGAGATATTCCTACCAGAATTCATCGTGAACATAATGAGGATAATCAAATCAGTGATGATGCATCAATATAGAGACCAAATACTGATACGTTACCTTAGGGTGGTGCACTAAATATACCACCACATGTAAATGAGAACATGGTACCCGAGTTACTGACAGAAGAGATGTGCATGATGTGAGAAATTCAGATATTTTAGAGACATAAACCCCTCATAATATGAGGTGATATAGACCAATATGTGGAAGAGGACTAGATTGAGGTAGTGACCAACATTTTCCATCTGGTCAGGACACCAACAAACCAGATAATGGTCATAGTGGTGAGACATCTTTATGTCTCACCAGGAAGATAGTGAGGGTTAGTGACATAGTCGACCCATTAGGTGAATCTAGCATGGCCAGAGCTTGAACACCATTTCATATGGGATTTACAACCACCTATAATAAGAGAGGTATGTATATAGGATTTTAATTAGCTCCATCAAGGTAGCACAATAGTAGATAAGTATTCATTGGTGTTTAAAATCCTCTCTATGTAATTGATGGATATGGTTCATGATTAGTTATTCGGGGATCAAACCATTGATTGAGAACTTTTTAGAGACATTTCATCTATTTTTATACCTCTATGAATTTATACTTATTCTAGGGATCTACCATGAGACTTTTTGGTTGATAGTTTCTTGGATGACCAGATACAACCATTAGATTTCAGTAGTGGCAATTAAGGAGCAGAGATCTCAGTAGCAGGGAGACAACATCTATCTCAATGACCTGTACAAGTGAGATATTTCAGGAGAAGGTCCCAAGCAGGAGGATATATGGTTTAGGGCTAATAGGGTGGGTCCAGTTATCCCATAAATAGTCATTGTAATTTATATCACTATTGAGTACATCTTTTATAATATTTTCAAACCCTATATATGAATGAAAGGTAAATCATAGATGTGATGTTGATGTAGAAGAAGTTGATGGAGAATAAAGGATTAAAAGTTAGAGGATGTGGATGTGGATCTAGAATAAAATTTTGAAGTGGTAGATGCATTGGCTTATTACCATAACCACCCCAAGTGGTTTTCACTAGGCTTAGAGAACTAGAGGATCAGGGCGAGGAATTATGTAGGCAGTCGAACCATATGACCTAGAGTCTCTTGAATGATATGAGGTATGATCTGTGTCTTTTATACCTTAGATGTAGTTTTAATAGACATAGGTTCTAGTCATTAATTTATTTTCACATATATTTTTTGATAAATAGAGATTCTGGTAGATCCCTTGCCTATGCCATTACACTTGGAGACTCCCAATTGGTATGACTCAATGATCATAGACTTGTGATGACAGTGTGACCTAACTCATGGTTGTGATAGTTTATATTGGGATTCCTTTTAGCTTCTATAAGTCCTTACAATGAAATAATATGTATATAATGTTCATCAATATTTCATTACCATACTGATAGTTTCATGTCGAGTATGTCGTGTTTCTATAGTAAAGGATCAATGTTCTTATTTTTCATTAAAAAATACCTGGCAGTGCATGATTGACTCATGAATGGGCAGTTTCAGAAAATTACTTATCTATAAGATCTCCTGACTCATCGTATCATGGATGTTTTTTACATTTAAGTTCCTTTTAGTGGTGGCAGAGTATGAGGACATCTTCAATGAGAATTTTCATATATTACCACCCCAATGAGATATTGATTTCTACATTGATCTACACCTTGGGATAGTACTAATATCTTCACTATCATATCTGATGGATCCTGTAGAGATTCATCATATGATGGTTATTTTGGAATACTTTCATAGGAAGAACTATGTTATACAAGTGTTTCACCCTATGTAGCCACAGCTTTATTTTCCAAGAAAGTAGATGTAAACTTGAGTGTTTGTGTGGACTACTGAAGCTTAAACTAGGTGACTATGAAGAACAAGTATCCTCTATTAAGGATTGATGACCTATATGATCAGTTGTTATGGGTGTGATGGTTCTTGATGGTCGAACATAGATTAGGCTATAACAAGTTTTGAGTACAGGATGAGTATATACTAAAGACAATATTCAGATGTCTCTATGATGACTATAAATACATGGTGATTCCATTTTTTATGAATAATTAACTAGAAATGTTCCTTGGAAACATGGAATACATAAGTCATCCTTTCATAGACCATTTCATGACAGTCTTCATCGATGATATCATAATGTAGTTATTATCTGAGGAGTAGAATGCAAGACAATTGAGGATGGTTATAGACATACTCAATGAGCACTTTCTTTATGAGAATCTCTTGAAGTGATTTCAAGATTCAGGTTGTCCAATTTTTTGGATATGTTCACTTTTCATATGAAGTGTATATAGACCCAGCTAAGGATGAGGAATTATTATCTTAGGATCAACCCAAGTGTATGATAGAGGTATAGAGATTCCATGGGTTGACATGATTTTACTAGATATTCATAATTGATATCTCTAGGATATCAACATCCATGAAATAATTAACATGAAAGTGGATACTGTTTGTGTGGATAAAGAGGTTCCAGCAGGATTTTTAGTAGATAAGGATGATATTGACGAGCACTCCCATTTTTATTTTTCCATATGAGGGTGTCATGTACATAGGGTTCTTTAATGCATCAGGAACATGGATTGATTTTTTTGATGAAAAGAAATGTGTTAATTACCTATGGTTTATATAATATGATAATACATGAGTATAACTACATGACCTATGATCTTGAGTTAGAAACGGTACTCTTCACACTAACTATTTTGCAACACTACCTTATAAAAAAGTGTTTTATCATATATTATGTTCACATGATTCTCAAGTATATCTTCTCTTAGAAAGATCAAAATATGTGAAAGAGGAAATTGAAACAATTCCACTAGAATTATTACATTGAGATCATCTATACTCAGGGGAAGATAAAGGTGGTAGTAGATTCTCTCAGTAGGAGATCTTATTATCAGTTGTGGATTGATGCATTAGTGATTTTTTCCTCATTATAGTTCTCCCATGTGGATGGATATGGGGAATATTACCTACATTAAATCTTTTTCACCTCTCCCCTCATGTAGTGAGTCTGGGAGCCACATCTTGGGGATGCCAACTGTGAGATCTGATATACTCAAATTTTCACTGAACATTCTCCTGGTGAATTTTCAAATGGTGTAGAGAATGTAATTATTTTTAGAGGATGTGTTATGGTTCCAATGACATTGTGGGAGGATTTTCTAAGAGACATTAATGAATCTCCTTTAATGGTATATCCATTTTTGTAATAGATTTACTTAGTCCATTGATGTCAGTTTTGATTTCCAGTGATAGAGAAGGGTGTTGTATTGTTTGTCTTCTGATACCATGCCTGTCAGCATGTGAAGGATGAGCACCATGTTCTAGTGGGTTTAACTCAAGCCACGGAGGTGCTATAGTGGTAGTGTTAAGGGATATCAAGGGACTTATGGATGGGCTTACAACATATATCCATGGGACATGATTCCATATGTTTGATTGTAGACCATTTCACTTAGTCAGCCACTTCTTAGATATTTGGGAATAGAGTTCAGTAGAGTGATAGAGACACCTCTACATACATGAGATAATTTGAATCCATAGAGTTCTATTTAATATCATTTTAGAATTTGATTCTCACTATAAATAAAGTTTGTGTTAGATATTACAGGAGTTGTTTCTCACTCAGTTACACTTGAACACATCATTTCACCCCCCAAACTGATACCCATCTAGAGAAGACCAGTCGTGCCATAGAGGACATGATACGATCTTGAATGATAGACTTTTCCCATAGTTGGTAGGATCACCTACCAATGATGGAGTATGCATACAATAATAGAAACCATTCCACCAATGGTATGGTACTATTCTAGGATTTTTATCGGTGACCCTAATGGTCAAAACATTAATATAATGACCTAAAAGAGTCGGCTATCATGGTCCCACAATTTATTTGATAAAATACTAAGAAGGTGAAATCATCCAAGGGTAGATAATGACAGAAAAGAGCCATCATACTTATTATGTGGACAAATGATGGAATCCTTTAGAGTATGGAGAGGGGGTCCATGTGTTCTTATGGGTTTCATGTGGATGTGGATGAAAGATATTTGTCCATGGATGCATGGTATCTCTAAGATTCATTGGCCCTTTGGAGATATTATGCAGAAGTGGCAAAGTGGAATGCATTTTAGCTCTACCCATACTATTATATTAGGTACACAATGTATTCCACATGTCTCAGCTAAGGAGGTATGTTCATGACCCATCACATGTTATTAACTAATGCGTGATGGATATCGAGGAAGGATCTAACTTTTTTGATAACCTAGAAGATATTGAGGATTAGTATGAAATGGCCCTTCATTTTTGATAAACTCTTTAGTGTGGGTTCTTTGGAAGGAATGGAATATCCATGAGAAAACATGGGAGTGAGAGGCTTAGATATGTGCTAAATACCTACATCTCTTTGTGTATCCCATCTTTTAGATTTTATAGGATATAATTCCTCATGGTGGGGAGAATGCTTTGATTTGGATTTCCTAAGTATTAATTTTGAAATTTTATGGATTATTTTCAAGACCAAGTGCTGTTAAAATGTATGATTCTGAGGCACAATGTTCATAGAAAAAATGATTGAAATATATTAAACATATTAAATATATTAAAAATAACAAGAATTTAGATTTTTAGAAAAAGAAGAATATGATATGAAAGGTGGAACATATCAGTAATCTGAGGGCACCATTATGTTTAGAAAATTGGGTTTCTCACATAATTAAATAACATTGTTCTCTACATGGAGTTTTTCAAAAGGTCATCACGAACATGAAAATGGGTAAATTAATTAAATAAATTATATTATTTTTAATTAATCAACACAATGAATAAAGAGTATTTAATTTAAATATGATAAAGGAATTATAGGTTTATTTGTATAAATGTGGGCCCGTTAGAGAACTCTATGAGTGATAATTGGAGGATCTCTCTTAAAGGAACTTCTTCCAGATTGTGGATCAGTGATTGACGTGAAACTAAATCAAGTGATTTTTCCAACAATATTGATGGTTCTTCATACATCAACATAAACAAATCCAAATCAAGTAGGACATTTTTTTAATTTGTTTCATTTCCTATTCTTTATTTCAATGATAATAATGAATCAATCAACCAATGTATTGATTCGTAGACCGTCCATCTTATTGGATGAACTTATTATAGTGATTTTTTTTTATATTATCTTCAAGATTATTGATTTTACACATATCATTATAACATAAATTAATCATGGTCATCATGAAAATAATTCTAGGTCCATTTTCCAGGTTTCATCTTGTTCTTTTCTCCCCTGATTCTTCTTTCACCACGCACATTCTTTGTTTCACCCATGATTTGATGTAACCAAAAAAATCGATCATTTCACACCTATTTTGTGGTGAAATTATTCGATATTATAGATCTAGGATTGTAATGAAATGATGGTGGTTTAAAGATGAAATCACAACAAAATCAAATGGTTTTTGACAAATGATTTCATTATCATCAGTGAGCATGAATAATGACGTTCTATGGTGTTTTCAAAATAGATCAATGGATAGATTTTGAGGTTTCTATAAAGGAATTCTTCAACAAACATTTCTCCTTAATGTTTTGTGTGAGTTTCATCTAGATTGGTCATTAGTGTATCGAAGGACACACATGCTTCCAGTAATGGAATTCTGTAGAATCCTGTAAGACCTAGCATAAATTATAGGATTACATTACCTATGTTATCCTTTGATTGATGTATTGGGTTATGGAAGGGAGCTAATTATTACATGAGGTGTGACCATATTACACTACAATTAGTCCCCCTTAATCATATTGATGCTTACATTTGAGGGTACATGAGAATGTGCAAGATTACATGGGATGGATCATGTAGTGTACTCCCACTCTAGAATGGCTTGGCCATGTTTACATAGGAAAACCAGTGTACTAGTGTAGGGGTAGAGTACACATGCTCTGGAAATGTCAGGTACTATTACATTTACATGTGACATGGGACAAATGTCGTTTAAATGGGCTAGAACTAGGGTCACAGTGATAGTGCGTGTAACCCTTATACATGTAGTGTACTAATAATATGTTATGAATTTCCTTTCCTATATATCATATAAAAGTTTTGTTATGATTCATTCCCTATATATATTCAATGAGGTTTGGTATGTAATCACCTATTACTCCTATGAATGTGATCCCTTCATTAGGAATTCTTTGATATAGTTTGTGGAATCCCTTCCTAAGGAATGGAGTGGGATCCTTTATTCATATTTGTTCTTTAGGATGTGTTCTTATCATCATCATGGCCAAAACTATCTGGGTGCATATCATCTACTCAAAAGGATAATCTAGATTTATTTTTGTTATAACACATGGCCTTAGTTATGATCCTCATTTGTGTATTGTATCTGCTCATACTTTCAGCATGTACTTCTTATGGTGAGACTCGAAAAGCATTACCTTTCAGATAGATGTCATTACTGTTATTATAGTTTGAATTGTTTTCTACTGGAAAAGTTATATGTGGAATATTTGAGATGTAATCCTTGGATTGAATTATGGTTATGTATTACCTATCTATTTTTGTCTTTTTTGAGTATATCTATAAATTATTGTTATATTTTCTATTGACATATTTCTAGGTAAAACTGACTGTACTTATTTGGTTGTATGTTTTCTGGTTCTGGGGTGTCCTGCTAGGTATTGATATACTCACCCTTATACTGTTGTTTCCCACATGTGTCTAGAGTTGTGTAGACAATTGACCTTTTAACAGAGTCCTAGATGAACCATAACCAAATAGTTCTTAGTGATATTGAACATACTGAGTTATGTTCATGCATTATCTTGAGAGATATCCAACTTTTACTTTAAGGTTAGACTTGGTTTCAGAATCTTCATGGTGGGATTGTATTTAAAATAGATTTATTTACTTTAAATCAATTATTACTCTATTTCATGGATTGAAATTTATTCATTCATCTTTGTTCATTTGTTTTTTTACATTTCAAAATTGTATAATTATGGAGATTTATGTGTGTTGATAGGTACTTAGGCTAAGGGCTCTCTGGTCAGTGATATTCCTACTTAGTGCCAGTATCCATCCCATTGTCCATTAGATACAGGAATGGGGAATCATGGAAATAGAAACAATTGTATGGGTTGTGACAAATTTATATATGGAATTTTATTAACTATTTATTAAAAATTACTTTTTAAAGTTGTGTTTTGGGTAATATTTTCTTTGTTTTTGTTTATGCTTTGATTTTGAATTTATGTTCCTAAAATATTGATCATGGATATATTATCTAAAGAATAATACCCCTGATATAAATATCATATATATAAATTATATTTTTATTTAGAGTAATTAGTAGAATTTATAGATAGAAAATGCAATTCATAGTTAATAAAGACGATATATTGTACATACGGATGCACGATTTACCTATTATGTCATAAAATGACATAAAAGGAAATTAAATAATATATTACCATTAAAAATATATATTTTATGTAATATATATCATATATAATCATTAAATTTAAACTAAATATCTTACATGTAAATCATTTGTGAAAAATGAATCACATCGATTCGTGAGGCGATAGTCTCTCGTACATAAAAATTCCATTATCATATCCCCAATGGAATGAAAAGTAAAATAAATTTATATGTTATATAATAATTCCATAATGAAAATTATATTACATATATCTTTTATATTCATTTAACCTATCCTTGTTAAAAACCAAGTAAATCATAAATATAAAATGTGTCTCATCTTTTGGCAGGGCAGTATTACATTGTACACACGAGTTGCGTTATTGTTTTACAATAGGTTTTGAGGAAAAAATGTATATGTGGTATTATAATTATAAAGTCAAAAAATATCATAATGAAGATACCTTACCTAAAATAGCATGGATCTAGTGTTTTATATCAATTACATTTCCATGATTATAAGGAATCAAATCGTGAAGGACCAAGAGTTTAATATTCTATATAAACCAAATACATAAATTATTATTGTATTGAAAATGAAAACACTAATTACAATGTAATTTTTTATTGTTTATAAATAAAATTGGGTATAATAACATTACATATAGTATATCCTTGCAAATCATTCATACTTCTTGGATTCCTGAGTAAAGGAAACGTAATAAGGTGGTTCTCAAATGATCAGTAAGGGAAAAATATAGTGGAAAAATAATAGATCAATGATAGTAATAATTATGTCATTTTAAATAACTAAACATGCCTACCACATAATAAAATAACTGATAAGTATGTTTATAAACAATAAGGCAATGTAATAACTGGAAACAAAGGTGAATAAAATAACTAGATAAGTACAAATAAATATCTAAATGTAAGAAACTGATACACATTCCATTTAAATAATTAACTAAAATGAAATTTATTCATATATATGTTGACACAAAATTTCATGGATGAATAATAAATACAAATAAATTAGGGAAATTCATAATTATTAGACTTCATGTCAAAGGCACATGAAAACCTCTACTGATATGATCTATCCTCTAGATTGTTTTAAACTATGTTTCTAAACTAATATATACTTCTTGGAAACCAAATCAAGTTATTTTCTCTAACAACATTCAAATCATGAGAAAAATGATACCTTGAGGGGATTTCATTAACAGGTCCCAACCCACATTTCATACCTTAAAGAGTCCCCAACCCATATATTACAAGTCCAAAACAAATAAATAAATAAAGTGCCTTATCAAATATCAATATTGATTAAAGGGTAAAGATTTATCAATATTTCATCATTGAATAAAATAACCTCTTAAGTAAACACAGTATGAAAAATGGAATATAGTTTAGACAATAATCATATCCATGAAAAAAGCTACAGATACTTTTGGGAAATTCATTATCAAATGATCTTAGGAAATTGAATATTTCAATGGGTCGAATTGGAATCATGGATGTGAATGTGAATATTATACTTGGCCAAAACAATCATAAACCATATATTATAATATTAATGACGGTATCAATATTATATATACCCATTGGAGTAATAATAATTTTCTTGTCATTGATGAATTAGTAGAATAACTTAAAATCCATTTTTAGGGAAAATGACCTTTTGTTTTGAAAAAACTATTAGAAAAAATTTTCATTGAAAATAACTTTTAAAATCATAATTTTTTTTTAAAAGGGTGAATTTGAATTTTATAAATCATTTTTGAATGTTTATTAACTATTTATTAATTATTTTCAATATTCATTAAAAAAATAATCTTTATAGAAAAAAACTAAATTTTTAAAACATAATTTTAATGTTCATATTTCAAATATGAAGTTTTTTTTTTACATATTAAATTTAAAAAGGGCCAAAAATCTGATTTTAAAAAACATTTTTTTTTAAAGGATGTAAAAGTGGATTAATAAAAATATAGGTTTTTATGTGTGATATAGAGTTTATTCTTATCTTATTTCCATCAAATCTATTGGATGATTATCAAAGTAAATTTATTTAATATATATATATATATATATTAATATCACTCTCTAGTAGTAATTAATTTAATTTATTAGGGTAAAATAGCTTTGTGGGTTTAAAAATTATTTTTTAAAATATTCCTTTTATATTAAATTTTTTGTTATATTAATTTATAATTAATTTTTAATTAATGAATTAATTTTTTAAACCATATATTTTCCTAAGTAATTTAATACAATTCATAATGGATAGTTTATTATATGTTATTATATTAAATAATAATATATTACTTTTTGGAAAAACTATGTATTGTGTGTAAAGAAGACATTAAAGAAACTAGTTGTTTCATTGAATGCATGATAATAAAATTTTCAGGAAATTAAATATATATAATATATTGAATCAATTTTAAATATTAAATATATTATAATTTCTTATAATATTATATTTCTTTATGTTCTAGGTGTCGTGTGTTATACATGCTATTGAATATAATGTTCCTACTTTAGATTTTAGGGGAATTATGATAAATAAAATATATAATAATTCATTATATCCAAACGTGATAGGTTCTTATGGAAAATGAATAACATCGCTTCATAACATAGTAGTCTTCCATACCCAACAATGATGATTTAATATATCATTACATTTAAGTGGGTATGAATTTTTATTTTTATTTTATCCTAATAAAAACTCATTATTTTCTTGATATTGGTGTCATAAATTTATAATTTATGGAAAATATTTGAAATATTTTAAAATTTATATAAGACAACAACACATTGAAAAAAACATTGCCTCTTTTTCCGATACCCACTTTTGGATTAACATAATTTCTTCTTATATATAATTTATGATCTCACTAATTACTTTAGGGTGTGGTGTGGGAAGTAAGGAATAATTTAGCTCTATTAATAGTAAAAATTTCTTTGTAATTGTGAATATGATATGATAGGGGTGACATTTTATATGTGAGGTTAGTGGAACACTTATAAAATTAGAAAAGGAATGGTGTACAAGAATTTACACATGAACAAAGGATCCAAAATTGATCATTATAGAAATCTATATATTATATGATATAAATATTTCCAATAAATGTACCTTAAACAATTTTATAGTTAATTTAAACCCTTATCATATTTTTATCCCCTGATAAACCCATTTTCACCTTAATAGTTGTAACTAACTTTAAATGTTTATACCATAATTTATAGTAAAAATAATGATTAATATATTATAAAATATAAATTAAGAAAATATATAGTATATAATACATTTATCAAATTAAATTTTTATAAGAGTAAAATTTTAATTTAAAATTAATACCGTTTACACTATGAAAAGTTGTTTTTCTAAGAGAAATGTTTCAAATGGTTAAAAAGTTGTTATATAAAAATGCAATATGAAATTTATTCTAATTAAGTAAATTAGAATACACAATATATAATTTAAATTTTAAAACTTTTAAAACCATCTTAAAATAATTGTGATGTTTTTAAATTCTTTAAAATAAATGAAAATTATTAATAAAAACAATTATTTGTCACTATTCATTGAAAAAATTTAAAATTTCAAAACATTCTAAAAAGTTTACACCAATATAATTTTAAAATGAGTATTTTTAAAATGTTGATTATTTTTTAAAATAAAATTTCCAAATGAGGAAGAAATAATTTTAAAATAAGTCCGTAAAAGGTGAAAAATCGATTTATTTTAAAACATTTAGATAATTAATTTAAAAATTTTACCTAAAGTAATTTATGTGCATTGAAATATATCAAATAAATTGAATTTATTTAAAATGAAATATATAATTATGTCTCAGGGTATTACAAATACTTTATGCTTATCAAATGTATATCCATATAAAATAATTGGATATAAAACATAATATAGTAAACATTCAGCACACATATAATATTATAATTGAAAAAGAAATAAAGAGGTAATATTACCCAATGAAAATAAATAGAGTTTGAAATTCATTACCACTTGGTATCTTTTCAATAAGACCCCATTAATTGAGGTAATTAAAATAAAATATAAAATACAATATTTTTTTAATGAATCATGATATTTCATTTAAATGGGGAAGTATGCATAAAATATAACTAAAATTATGTGCAAAACATTACAATATTTCTAAATGAATGGAAAATTTAGATAAAGCCCTTTATAAGATGCTTACTTTTAGTTAAACAGGCTTTATCCTCATGTATTATGATTTGAGGATTTTTTTATTTTATACTAGTTCCATATTCATATTTTTTATATTAAATGTGATAATATTATAATTTTTTACCACTTTTTTTTAAATATCATTTCATTATTATCTCTGTTTTAGTTGTTTATTTCCATATTTCATCAATCTTGTTTTGACATGAAAGTTTTAATTTTTATATAGATCAATCATCTCCATAATGATAATAATTTTACCTATATTATATTTACTTACTAGATACCTTTTTATAACCATTATTGAAAATTGGATATAGAAAATGAATCTCATCACTTCATAGAGATGGTAAGTTGTATATACAAAGGTGAAATGATGTCATTTCTCGATGGGTGAAAGTGAAATAAATTGGGTGATATAATTATTTTCCACAATAACTATGATTTCATATATATCATATATATTCATTAAATATATCTTGATTAGCTTCCATTTAATGCATGGGTGAATAAAAAATCACATCGCTTCCTGATCTGATAGTCTTTCATACACCAAAGTGATGTTAACCTATTCTAAATGACATGTTATGTAAAAAGGTATATTAAAAATCACAATTAAATAAGTAAAATAATATTATATTATATATATATATATTTATTTATTTATTTATTTATATATTACATCAATAATTATATATAATAATGAGATGTGTTAATGGAAATAGAGTTACAGTGGTTCGTGAGATGCTAGTTTGTCGAACACATGATCAAAGATTTCATTTCCCATTTGATGGATGGGAAGTTGTATAAATATTATGGAATAAATAAAATAAATTATAATTATACATGATAAATTGGTGTAATAATATTGTAATTTTAGTATATAACTTATGGTGGAAAAATAATAAATAAAACGAAAGAGCTTTATTTTAAAAAATACCATATCTTAGAGAATACTACTTTGGATATCCTTATAAGGACCTTAGGGATGGTCTTTTTGGGAGATTAGAATATCTATAATGTGGTTATTGATTTACTAGAGGTATTGTGGTATATATTTTTTTAATAAAAATAGTTTTAGATGTGTTATGTAGTTAAGATAGGCATTAGACTTTTTTAAGTGGGGCAGAGCACACAGATGAATGCTTTTAAAAGAATAAAGTGAACCATTTTTTTCAAACTACAAAGGGCTTAGAAGATGGGTTATTAAAAAAACTTATAGTTGATAAAGTCAAACAATGGTCAAAAATGATTTTTATATAGTCTATTTTTTATTTTAAACCCTTATAATCATAGTTTAACCCCTGAGTAAAATATTTTTTAACATAACCAAAGAAACTAATTTTTACTAATTTTAAAATTTATAATTTTCAGAAACAAATTTGAATTTATTATATATTATGATTTATTTTGATTCCAAATATTTAATCCTTTTTTACAAATTCAAACCACATATGTGAATAATTCATTTGAAAATTATACTCTTAGATGTGATGAAAAAATTATTTTCCCAAGAAAAAAATTCAAAAGTATAATATGTTTTAATTGAAAAATATTGTATGGAATTGGTTCTCATAACCTAGTAAAGATTAATAAATTTTAATTTAAATGATTATACATATTAAACTATATTAAAATAATATTTTTTATAAAAATTATTTTATTGAAATGGTTTTAAAAAAACACTATTTATTACTATTCATTAAAAATTGAAATCTTTTATTAAAATCCCAAAAAAATAATCTTATGATATTTTTTATATTTCTCTTTCATCAATAATATTAAGTTTTTAAAATAATTTCTCTACAATTTATAAAAATTAATTTTAGCATAACTTCTAAAAATGTGATAAAACTATTTTATTGAAAAATAGATTTTTCATAAGGTTATTTTTTTATTAAAATAAATATTATTTTATTGAAATTCTATGGGGATCTATTTAATTTTTTATGAATGTGTAAAAAAATATTAATGGTTTTTTATCTTTATTCAAAAACCTCTATCATAACGGCTATTTTATAACAATCACGTTTAATTAATAATCTTTTAATTGAGTATTGTGTTTCATTTAATCCTAGTGTTATGTATATAGAAAGATATTAAAGAGATCAAATTTATTTAAAAAAATATCATAAATTCTAGAGTATTTAAAATTTTATTTTAAATTAGTTTCACCTATCATATATGCTATCTAAAATAATATTCTTCCTTCAAAATATCAGTTTGTTATATTATTTCCTCTTTCTGTAAATTGTGTACTCACAAATTAATATTGATATCAATAATAAAATGTTTGACATTTGAAAATACATTTTTTAACCCATGTCATGATTTTTTTATAAAAAATCCTTTTAATAAGAGATAATTGTATGTACAAATGTCATCTAGAATAACACACACTAGGTTTCCAAATAATAGAACATCAATTGTAAGTGATGATATAGACATTGAAGAAAGGATTAAATAATTACAAAGAGTATTAGTTATCATCTACCAAAATAAGTATCGTGATTATTCCATAAATAACGTTTTCTCAAAAACATTAACTAAACAAATTTGTCATATTTCCATAAATATCTCCAAAAATAACCTTAATCATGGATGTCTCTTATAACATAATACCTAAAGGGTGGTGGTTAGGACATTGAACTTATGATTAATGTTAATCACATAAACAAATAATAAAA
Source organism: Viscum album (assembly GCA_963277665.1). Classification (NCBI taxonomy): domain Eukaryota; kingdom Viridiplantae; phylum Streptophyta; class Magnoliopsida; order Santalales; family Viscaceae; genus Viscum; species Viscum album. The sequence goes on from OY728140.1 coordinate 6,675,434, forward strand.
TACAAAACCCTTATGTTATTTAAGATATATATAATTCTAAATTTTAACAAAATCTTTATAGGTTTCATGATTCGTATAACCAAAATTCAATTTGTAAAAATACATTTTAGAAATAATTATATAATACCAATATATAAATACTTATAATTTTCATTTCAAAATTATGCCTCCCATGGTTTAGTGGATAACCTTTAGAAGAGTGCATTGAAATAGATAATTCCAAGGTTCCCCAAATTTATTATAATGAAATATAAATGGATCCATAGGATAAAATATATTTTCTTCCATCATAATCATTATTTTTCTTGAGTAATAAATGTCATTATGACCATTTTTTCCAAATATAAAACATTTTATCATTCATATGAATCACATTATTTAAGTTAAAAATCATATTTTATGGAAATATGGAAATCAATCCTTCATTCCTTAATGTAATCCACCAATCGATCTCTTTGTTAGCTCAATCCATATATTTTTTGGATAGTTTAAGACTCACTTATATTTTAGGTTATTAATCATATTTTGGGATAGCTGATTTGGAATAATAATGATATCATCATCTCCATTAATCATCTAATTTTGTTTTTAATATTCACCATATTGTCTTTTTGTATTATCTTATCATAAATTTTTTTGGTTATTTACATTGACTAAAACCAAAAATCATAGTGTGAGAAACAAAAATCATAGTGTGACACCACATAATCACAAAGAATCACATATCTAATTTATAAATAATTACACCATTTTATCATTATAAAAAACCATAGGTTTAACATAGGTAATTCATTTTCATCAACTATTTTAATCGATCTTAAGAAATTGTAATGAAAATCGGAATTATCCAAAGCATACAATCTAGGAGCTTTAAACGAAGTGAACCGTAAGGCTCATTTTCATGTACAGGGTAAATCTCAAGTATTCTCAATGATAGTTTTTTCTTAGATATTCCCCTTATGTTTATATTTTCTTGAACTACTTCCAATTTTTGTATCTATATAGGGATTTATTTTTAGAAAAAAATATAATATCTACCCTTAAAAAACAATAGCACACTCTTTTATACATATCCTTATATAAATTTTATACTTATGTTCTCTAATATACATTTCCATAAATCTAGTTAATATGATTTCTACTAAAGATCCTCTAATACGAACTATAAATACACTAACCCTAAAAATCGAGAAATAATGTTTAATTTCTCAAATTGGAACTAGATACAAATGACCTCATCTCAAAAGTTAGAATATTTTAGTTGTCATGGTAAACTATATACTTATAGAATTACCATATTATATTTGAAATCAAAATAAAAATTTAATTATTTTGAGTATATCATTATTCATGAGAGCATATCCTTCTATATATTTCCAAATATACATCCTAGATTCCAAGTAGAGGAAAACAAATAATGGTGAGCTTTAATCCTCAGTGTGGATAATTTATAGAAGAATATATCATTCAAAAACAAAGTATAATCAATATGGAATAATAAAAGTGGAATAGAAAATATCTGAACCCATGTTCCATTTAATAAATAATGTGATTATCATAATTAGATAAGGGATAATTAATATAGAATGTTAAATAACATAAATCTCATTCCATTTAAACAATAAACAAATAATGAAATACTTATAGAGATAATATCATTATTAAAATATCATGGATAACAATAAATGAATTATTATTTACGTAAATTATTAATTATTGGATAACTTGATCTCAAGAATCATGATACCTTTACAATCAATACCTTTTGTAAGACATCTTGATACTATGAATAGGTATACAAAAATAACCATTTTAATATGGTTTAAAAACTTATTATTTTTATAAGAATACCAATTCATAAAGGGGGCATCCATAATCAGGCCTCACCAATCACTTCATATCCAACTAATTATTTATATATCAAATAATTTATTTAATAAATTATTAATTTACCATGTCATAAAATATATATACTTAGTAAGTAATACTGATTAATCAATATTTCCCTTCAATATCATGTAACTATCATAGTAAAATATCGTATGTAGAAATTCTAAATTTTTTATATTATAATTATATCCCTGATAATCAATATCTATATTTATGGGAAATATAATGTCCAAAGGTAATAATAAAGAAAATTGTTCAAGGTAATGTTAATGATTACAAAACTTAATCAAGAAAGAGAATGTCAATAATTCCCTTTGTAAAACTAATCTTAAAAAATCCAAAATATGTATCATGTATATTTTCAATACAACATAACCCAAGTGGATCATAATTTAAATAAGTGGCTGATTTAGTTGATGAATAGAAATATGAAAATATTTTAATTAAAAAATCATAGGGAAAATATCATTTGTTTGTTGAAAATTTTATTAAAACTAAAAGGTCACAGAATAATTTCTAATTAAATATATTTTAAAATAGCCATTGAATATTATAATGGAATAATTAAAACATGTGTTTTTATGATTACTGGAAATTCCATACATGTCGTACACTGTAAAATAAATATTCTATTCACATTTTCGATAAATTCAAATAAAGCCTTATTTTGAAAACGATATTGAGATTTCATTAAAAAAATTAAAAAATTAAAAACTGAGTAAAAATGTATTTAGTTAATTATTTGGAAAATTTTATGTAAATTTTTGAAAAAAATTGAAAAACAATGGTTTGGAAGAATATGTATTGTTGACTGAAGAGAGAAATAAATTTGTATTCTCATTAAAACATTTCAACAGACTTTTTAAGTACTAAAAAAGAAAAAATTGTAGTATTACATTAAAAGTTCAATGATAACAAAAGGATAAAATATATTAGGTTTATAATATAAATTGAATATAATTCTCTCAATATATAATTAAACATTAACAATCTCAAATAATGATGACATTTTGAAACATGGCCTTATCACTTTAATAACATTTGAATCATAATACTCAAGAAATAAATAAAATCAAATGAAAAATTAAATACAAGGAGTATAAATATATTCATGATATAACATATCAAAAGAGGTAATATATAAAACACACAAATGAATAAGGGGTGAATATAGAATATGTGTCATAGAAGTAAAAGTGATATGAGAAACTACTACAAAGATCATAAATTTCATGTGATAGTTAAATAATGAATAGATTATGTGTATAATAAGTAACTATATATAATAAAAATCAGATATACAACATAATATAATCAAAATTCATTACATACATAATATTAGAATATCATAACAAATGAAAAAGTAATATAATCTAAGTAAAAGAAACTAAGTTATGAAATTTTTTAACACTTTGTAAATTTCCAATAAAATACCCGAAGATTAAATATTTCAAAATGAATCCTAATATATCATAAATTATTAATAAATTATTACATAACATTTAAATTGGATTTATGAAAACCATATAAATGAAATTATATTCACAACATTACAATATTCCCCAATGACAGCAAAATTGAGACGAAGTCCCTTACCCCACACTTCCTTTTGGAGTAACATGTTTTAGAATCTTGTATAATTCTATTTATCTTGTTATTAATTTATATTATGACCATAATAAAATTTATAATATCATTTATGATTTACTTATAACATTTTACCACTCATTTGTTAATATTATTTCATTATAGCCATTATTTCGAGTGTATATTTAATTTTTTCTAATGTTTGTTTTGTCATGAAAGTTACAGTAATTTGTAATTGGATATATATCTATAATATCATGAGTTATAATAATGTATAAATATTATATTTAATCATTAGATATATTTTTAAAACCATTCTTAAAAAATTTGACATATAGAATGATTCACATTGCATCATGGAGATGGTATGTCGTATGTACACACAAGCAATGATACCATTTATTAATGGGTGAAATAAAAATAAAGTGGGTGATATATTAATTTTACATAGTCAATATTATTTCATATATGTAAAATATATAATAAAATTTTATCATTATTTCCTTATATATAAATAATAATTTATAATTTAATAACATCTCTTCGTGAGGTGCTTCTCCGCCATAAACACAAGTTACATTATTGTGTTTTATACATAATTGAATGTGTGAATGTATATGTTATATTATAATTAAATTAAAATAATAATATAAATAATATTATATATATATATGTACATTAAATCCATAATTATATAAAATCTAGACATGTATTGCTGGAAAATGAGTTACATCGGTTCGCGATACTATAGTATGTCTTACACATGATCGCCAATTTAATTTAATATTTTATAGAGGTTGATATGGATAAATACATTTACATAAATATAATAACATATTATTATACTGAATATACTTTTATAATTATATTGGAACTATTATGACATAATTTATTGAGTAAAAAGTCGAATGAAAATGAAATAGATTCATTAATACAATTACCTCCTCTTAGAGAAACCTCATTTGGATATCAACTTGAGGACCATTAAATTGTAATTTTAGGAATAAATCAGCTTGAAAATGTTTCAAATGATTTTTTGTATGATTTTTTAAGGTTCTGGTCGGTCAAAGTTATATTGTGTGTTTGGTGAATTTGTAAGAGAAAGTGTCCTTTTATAAGTGGGGGATAAGACACACATTGAATTTTTAAATAAAATAAAATGTAACATAATTTTTAACATGGATTAAGGACAAAAAACTATCCATTCGTGGAATTTATATGGTATAAGGTCTAAATATGTCCAACCAATGGGTTTTTTACAATATTTTGTCTATTATTAACCCTCATCTTCTTCATTTGACCCTAAAAAACTCATTATTACCTTAACTTTGGTAATAAATATTTAGTGTTACAACTATTTATTATAGTCAAAAAATATTTTGAAATTATTAAATAATATGAATTTTTAGAATTCAAAATATATAAAAAAATTAAAAAAATTAAAATCAGAATATTAACAGAATTGATTTTAAAATAAAACTTCAAGAAGTGATGAAAAACCAATTCAATAATGTAAAAATATTCAAAATTTTAAAAAAATTTATATAAAAATTCAATATTATAAATGAAACAATTACCTTATTATGATTTATAAATATAAAAATTGAAATAAATTTATTTTAAAACCTTATTTCAAAAAACGGGTCCTGTAAATTCTTTAAAAGAAAAAGTTATTTTTTAAATAAAACACTATTTTTAACAATTCATCAAGAAATGAAAATTTTTATAAAGATCCAAAAATTGACAATAACATAATTTTGATATTATGATCAAAAAAATAACTTTATCTTGTAAAGTAATATCTCTAAAATTGGTAAAAATTAATTGTAACATATGTTCCCAAAACATGACAAAACCACTTCCTTGGAAAATTACTTTTTTATGAAAAAAAATTCATTTAAATCATTATAATTATAATTTTGATGAACATAAATCCATTGAATTTGATTATACTTGTTTAAATAAATACATTTGATAATTTATTTAGTTAAAATTTAACCCCATAACATAATGTCAATTTTATAATGTTCATGTTTAATTAATAATATTTTAATAGAGTATTGTGTTTTATCTAAACCAGATTTCGTGTGCATCATAAGATGTTGAAGAGATTAAATTTATTAAATAAGAAATATATCATAAATTATTAGGGTGATACATTGTCTTTAAATATAAGTGTCATATATCATATATTCTACCAACCAAATTTTATTTATTTAATGTCATAATGTGTTTTGAAACACCATATGAGGAAATGGATTTCCTCCTTCTATATTAATCATTCTCTGAAACTGAATTGGATATGTAAATAAAAATACTATATGGATCTATATTTTTCGAATTCTCAAATTTATGTGTGGAAATATTCTCCACTCATCATTTCTTCATCTACAATAAAATCCTATATATTTTCCATTGCCAACTTTTTTAGAATTGTTGTAAGAATATTTATAATCCCTCCTTCATCCAAGACTTAATCTAAGTATTGGTATTGATTATTATTACCATACTCCATTCAAATCATTATACATGCACCCCACAACATAATATAATTGTTAACTTCCAATTAGACTATCATTATATCAAGAATCTCACAAAATATCATAAAATTTAATTCCATATTTAATCTATGTTTTATTATGAAAGAATCCCCTTTATGATATGATTTAATAGTCCATAGAATGGTCTTCATAACTCCGAAGTTTTTATAGTTTGCCACAGTTAATCATAGTATTACGTTACATCAATATCTTGATCTAAAATACTTTGAATGATATATTGTAACAACCCAGGTACTTATAACTTTTTTATAATTCTGGAATTAAATAGTTAAATTCATTATAAATTTATAATGAAATAATATCACTGTATAAAAATTAAGTAGTTTACACTGATGGAATTGTAACCTGGCCATTAAGAATAGTATTTTGGAACATTGAATAGTATCCTCACCTATGATATTATAAATGAATTTTTGGCATCTTATAAGTATAACCATGATATATTTTTATCATCTGAGAAGTTAATAAATGTTTTGGGAATGATAAATTATGTGTTTATATTTTGGTAATTCATATATATTTAATTAAAATTTTAATATTAATTTCAAAAAATATATGAAAATTTATTTTCATAAAATTTATACAAAATTATAATTTTGTTGTCTTATGGTTATACAAAAATTTTATAACACCTTTATTAATTTATCAAGGTGGTATAAAATTAGTTATAGCTTTTAAATTATTATTTGTCAAATAAATTGTGATTTTATTTAAAAATTAACTTTCTTATTTTTAGAAAATTATTTTAAAAAAATGGAGTTCATTTATGAATTCTAAACATAAAAAAAATGGTTGTGGTGAATTTTTGAACTTTTCCCTAAATACTTCATTTTTAGGTGAATATTGAAATCTGGTAATTTATAGTATATATACATTATAAGTTAAATACACAATTAATAACATCATGAATGAAGTAAGAACCATAATCTCGAATATTACATAATTATTTTAATATATTTTGAGATAAGTATCAAACTATTCATAGTCTTGAGCCAAACTATAAATCTAATTAATAAAATAATCAAAAAACCCTCCTCTCCTCCACTATAAATACCACCCATCATCCCCTCTTATCCACACACATCTCAAGGATTGATAATTTTACATATTCCTCCCAATCCTCTTCCACACATTAAAGACCTTCAGGTCTAACCAAATGGTGAAAACCAAGGGCCTTTTAGAGGATCTGAAGGATAAGAGATCAAGTGGTAAAAATCCACTTTCATTTTCATTTCATTTTATTTTTAATTATTTTAATTTTCTTTTACTATATTCACCTCCCAATATCTAAGATTAATAAAAACTATAATATCTTATATATATTCGAATGTTATCATGTTTATGGAAAAAAATCATCATCATACTTCTTCTCTTCACACTTTTATTATAAAAATAAAAACATTGTCTGTTAAGTTTTGACTTACCCCCATCATGGACACTACACTTACAATTTTCCATTACATCTTTCATGAATGCTCATAAAACTAGTTTAAAGGTTGAAACAGATTGTAATGGGGACGATATATCCTCTATTATGTTCTAGAATTAACATATTGAATAAACATTTTCGTACACACTCCCAAAAATATTTATAGCTAAATGCATGGGCTGACCTTAGTCTGTCTCATTAGGAGTTTTGTAGTCAATCAATCACTACATATAATTTAAATTCTTTAATTTATAAAATAAATCAAAAACAAATTTATATTTTGTTAAAAAAAATATGAAATACAATGAAAAGTAAATATTCAATGCATAACACAGACAAAATGAATGTAGACAGAATGATACTATATATAAAATAGATCATCCTAAGATATTGTACAAAATTAACTTTCATAATATATTTTTTAGCTTCAAAATTTTAATTATCTTGCTCTATTGTATACATAATAATCATATGTTACCTATAGTTGTGGATATATGATGCACTTAAAGATCACTAAGAGACTACACATCCACCTCCTTGATCAGGGGAGAATATTGTAGAAGAAAAAGATAATCCTCGAGTGGCAATTAGAGTCACAAAAATGCACCATTCCCACTAAGACCCCCTCTGCCTAAATCTAAGAAAATAAGAAATATAAAACATGAATGCGCGATGAATTGGGTATAACACCATATTGATACCCCATGAACTTCCTTCGGTTAGTTACTCACCATTGTTATTATAAGAGATCATAGTGGGGAAGAATTGGGTGGACAAAAAGATAAAAAAATATTAAAATGAGATAAATATGGAGAGTAAAATATATTAAAAATGAATAATAGTATTACTGTGGAAATGAAAATACAAAAAAATATAAAATGGCCACATAGAAGTTCCAATTCATGGAGAAGGGGTAAAGATACATACTTACAGAGAGAGGGGGTAAAATAATTATCTTAAAGGGTCTCCTAAAAACTTTTTATTATGGATTTCCAATTAAATTTCCAAATTTGAAATATGTTTTTTATGAAAGTTGTTCAGTTATATTTCCTCCATTCACCCTGAAAATTTCAACAACATTGACCACTACATATATGTGTTATGCCTGTTTTATTCCAAGACATCTAATTTATCCATTTGACTTAGATAATTATTATTCTTCAACATCCCATGCCATTATAAACTTTCCACATTGGATGTATCTACACCGATTTATGATTATATTACAGAGGTGGGGTCCACACTATCCCCTCGAAATGTTTTCCAACTTCAGGCAATTTTGGGCCTCTAGATGTTAAAATCATCTTTCTTTATTATGAAAAATGTTTTAGAATATAATTAAATTAATATTAAAAAAAATAATCACTCATATTAGAATAATAAATTACATGTTATTCCTAAAATACCCCTATGATAAAAATCTTCCAAATTTCTAGAATTAACTATTTTTTGCATTTGAACACAAAATACCACTAAAACCTAAAATCATGGCAATTACGCATAAAATAACAATATGGTGGGAGAATAAACATTTAATTATGGAATAAAATATATGAAAATGTGAGCTTTATCACTCCCCCATACTTAACCATTGCACTCTCGGGCAATCATCTTACATCCAAATCAAAATCCTCATTAAAATCAAAAATGAGAAAATATAAATGATCTTATCCAAAATATAAATTCATCATGTATATACTATGAAAAAAAATTCCCCTTAATTTTCATTCCCCACATTTGAATTTATTCATCCTAAAAAATCCATCCATGTCTCAATCAAAACCTACCTCACATTGAACTTTATATCACTCTTAACTCAAGAGAAATTAAATATGGAGTCATTCTCATACATGGAAATCACATGTATCACCATAGTATTGTGAAAATTATCATTTATCCATAGTGTCAAACATGAAAATAAATTTGATCATGAGTAAATTTTCAAGATATATTTTTTGGCTTAGGGTTGGTGGGAAAATGATTGAAAAACATTTAAAGATGAAATGGAGAGGTTGGACTCTTAAGTAAAATGCATGAATAATCAAGTGAAAACCCAAGATGAACCTAACTAAAATCCCCTTGAAATTTTGTACCACCACACTAAATTTTTTATGACAAAATACATGATCCATGAAGTGATTTCAAAGAATGAAAACATCTATGTTCTCCCTCATTTGATTTTATAAAGCTCCACAAATCCATTGATTTATTTTATTTTTTATTTATTTTTTATCATAGAGGATGAACTTGTAATTGAATAAAATGAATTAATGTAAATTCATATCATTAATTTTAGTGAGGGTCTGGAGTCATAAAAGAAAGTACAATGATAAATTCAATCTCATCTCTATTTTTTTTTCAACAAGAACCAGATGAAATAAATAATGTATATTGAAATGATGACTCAAGACCAATTTTCTAAATAACAGCAGCCCAAAATGATGAATCATACCTAACAACACCCAAAAATGAAAAAATTCTAATGAAAGCACATAAAAGGCCCCTTTCCCACACTCAAACTAGAAATATCCATGAAAAACGAGACTACAGGGATGTAAGAAAAAATCACCTTGTAATGTGGCATAAACCTATAAGGAAATGCATGGATTCTAAGGGATAATGAAGGATATATTTAAGGGTAGGGATCTAGTTAATATGTGGATTGCTTAAGAGATTCCACAATCATATAAAATAAATCCTTTAAATCTAAAGCATCAAAAGAGAAAAGTCAAATATGTTGGTTCTCACACAAAATCTAAGTTTACCTTAAGAAAGTGTGGATATCAGAAAGAATATATTAAAGTGGTTCAGAATAACTCATTGTACTGGAAAAATATTGTGAGTTAGTGTTTCACAGGCTTGGATTTAATAAATTTTCCAAAGACATAAAAATTATTGAAAATATAATTCATGGATAATGATTCTCACATCAAAAATCATTTAAAATCCATTTCGTAAAAAATAATTTTAAACCTCTCAAAATCAATTTATGTGTGAAAAGTTATAATAATATTCATTAATGATAAAAAAATCTAAAAAATACAAAGAAAAAAAATAAAAAGCAGACAATAGGAACTATGTAGGTTGATACTCCCCCCCCCCCCACACACACACACTTAAATTTTACTACCCACTATTTCAGCTAAACAAAAAACATATATAATGGAAGAAAAGAAAAGGAAAGGAAAGATATGACCTAACATTATTTATATAGTGGATTCATTGATTTAATCTCTTAGATTCTTCCACATTAAAACTAATAGAAAAAAAATAAAATACATAAGAAAAAAGATATAAATAAAAAGCTAAATGGAATATAAAATTGATAATACTAGGTTTTGACCACCAAGAGTGTACTTGGATTTTACTACCCTTAGTTAGGAATCTATATTACATTATCCCCAATCAGAAGGTGGGTGTGGTTTCTTTGAGACGCACCACTACTTGTGACTTTTCTTGATTTCCCTGATTAAACTATGAATGTGTAAAACCCTAAACAAGATAAGAAAGTTTACATCCCTCAATAAATAATAAAGATGGAATTTGAGGTTTGAAGTGGGAGGGAATATATGATAAGGGTTCTCCCTTTTTACTTCGATGGTGTCCTTTTCCATATGGTATGGACATTATTGTTGAGGAAGTAGTCGCACCACAAAATTTTTGTCCAACACTTCTTCTTCAATCACAACCACTTGAGTGGTCTCTTCTTTAATATCAATGGTCTGACCCATTTGTTTTATATCAAAAATTTCAGAGAAAGAGAAGTCAAAAAATAATTCAGCATGAATAAGATGAAAACATGAAAAACTAATAAATTAATATTCCCTTTTATGTAATTCAACTTGGTAATTGATCTCTTTAGGAATGACCATTGGAAAATAATTATTAGCATGTGAATATTCATCACCATATACCAATGAAAGAGAGAGTTAGAATGGTGTTGATGATTTATTATCAGGAATGGGAATATCATGTTTCAGATTATCTTCCAAAAACTATTCCTTAATTATTCTAGAAATTATGGAACTCCTATAAGCATATCATCTTTCATGTGTACTTTTTGGACCTCCTCAAGAAATGGTTGACTACAGGATAATATGATTAAATCATTTATTATCTCCTTCTCACCCTCCTTATGTTCATTGAAATAAAATATTGCTGGTGAAATCTATTCCACCCCTCATTCTAATTCTGGTTCTAGCTCAAGTTTAGATTACTTTTGGTATTTGGGAATATATTTAGCAATCCATTCAATTTGTCTCTCCATTGTTTTTCACTTTATCACTAATACTTCTAAACTGAGCATCATTATCATTGTAAACATTTTCTTGCACTTAATATTGGTCAGTCTATGTGAAATTATTTTAATTTAAATACATCATGAAAAAAGTTAATTTTTAGGTTTTTTTTGAAATTCTTGATTTTTTGTATTTTTTAAATGAAAGATTTTTTATGAAATGTGATTAAAAAACAGTGAATTAAAACCACATAGATCCATAGTAATAATTCATATTTGATTAAGTCCTATCATGCATGCCCTCAAAAATATTTATAAATAAATGTAGCATATTGGCTAACCTAGTTCATTCTCTTGAGATGCCTTTGGGGCCAATAAATCACTACTTATAATTCAATTTTTATATATTTTTTTTATTTCTAAAATAAATCTAAATAAAATTGATGTCTAAGAAATGATGATATAAGATAATGAATAGTATGTGATACATAATATAAACAGAATGAATACAGACAAAATTATACCAGATAGAAAGGAGATCCTCCTAGGCGATTATTTAGAATGAACTATCATCATCTCTTTGTTAGCTTCAAATGTATTTAATGATCATGCTCCATATTTTGCATAATCATCCTCTTCTACCTATGGTTGGGGATATAAAATTTCCTTAATGATTTCCAAGAGTCCCCACATCCACCTCTTTAATTGAGGGAGAATATTTTAGATGGAAAAAATAAGCCTCGGGTTGAAAGTGTGGACAAAAGGAACTTTCCCCACTAAGATCCCCTCAGCCTAAAAGTATGAAAACAAGAAATATAAAACATGAATTTGAAATGACATGGGTTAAAAAACTATTAACCCCTAGAACATTTTCAGGTTACTTACACATGAAAATGAGTATAAGCGATCATAGTGGATAAGAATAAGGTGGAAAACAAAAGATAAAAAATTATGAAAATGAGATGATTATTATGAGTAAAATATATTAAAAATGAATAATATTATTACAGTAGAAAAAACTAAAATATAATAGAAATTGGACACATATAAGTTGAAATGTTTTGAGGACAGAGGTTGCATATTTATAGGGAGAGGGGGTGAAATAATTCACTCAAAAAGTATCCTCAACAACTTTTTGTGTGGTTGTCCCATTATATAGCCCAATATGTAACAAGTGTTTTCATGAAATTTTATTTATTATGTCTCCTCCATTCACCCAAAAAAATTTAGCATCATTGTTCAAAGTATGTAGGTGTTCTGTCTATTTTAGTCCAAGACATTTAATATATTAATTTGACTCATCAAATTACAATTCTCCAGCATCCCATTACATTATTACCTTTCTTCATTTGAGTTGTCTGCACTAATTTATTCTTCCATTACAAAGTTGGGGTCCACACTGTCTGCCCTAATCTTTTTCAACTTCATGCTTTTTTTGGTTCTCTAGATGTTCACATCATCTTCCCTTCCCGAAGAAAAATTTTTATTATATATATCAATTAATATTTCAAAAAACTAATCACTCAAATCAGAATAATAATTTAAAATTTATTCCCAAAATACTCCTATGGTAAAGATCTTTCAAAATTCCGGATTTAAACCTTTTTCATTTGAACATAAAATAAAACTAAAACTTAAAAATATGAGAATTACCCATAGAAAAAAATATGGTGGGATTATAAACATTTAATTAAAGAATAAAATCTATGAGACTATGAGCTTCATCACATATATATAGAGTTTTAAATCAGATAACAAAACTAGTTTGCGATTATTGAAGAACCACCAATATGATCTAGAAAAATATTATTAATGTTTTATATAATGATTCATCGTCCTATCTAAAAAATGATTTATGGTATCATTTAATATTCTGGAAACATATTAATACCATTTTATTCCACTTTTGGAGTTTCTCTTCAATTCAAAAAGAAAATCCAATACAAACCCACCATGGAGTCCTTGTAATGAACGCAACCGAAATGATGGAAATTAAAAAATATTATTGAATGTTGTTATGAGAATATAATACAAGTAATTATAAATATTATTATATTTCTTTATTATATAAATAACACTCTTTAAACCATTATAAAGTCGTTTTTAACATGATTAATGTATGAAAAATCCAAGGTAAGGTAATTCTTAACCCAATTTCCATTATTTGGGTTATCCTTGTACTTAAGTGGTTATATGGATTAAGATAATTTGTGGAATGAAAATTTATAATATTATTTTGTATTATGTGTATTTTTTGTGTATACACATATTCCTTTCATTCAATTAAGTCTCACTTCAATTATATGATATTTGTAAGGGTCTTTTCTTTAAAATACTCTTTTAAAATTATAGTTTACAAAAATCAAAAGTTATGTTTTTATGAAATTATTCATGGTTTATGATTATGATCTAGTTCTTGTGAATTTTTTATGATGAAGGGTGTGACTGATATCCCCATAAAATGTATTTGGTATGTTTATGCAGAAGTTCAGTTGTATGGTTACTCCATGTGTAACTATGATGGTTAAATCATAAGGTAGACATGATGGATACATTTTAAGGTTTTTGTGAGGGTTATAAATAATAAGGTAGTCATGAAGGTTACAATATTAAGTAAGTAATTTCCCAAGATAAATTTATGGTTTTATGTATGATATCTAAGTTTTATGGAAATCTCATGTTCCATAATGTATATATATATGGGTGAAAATTATGTCATTATAAAAATTATTTCACATGTTTATAAGTATTCATGGAATAATGGTTTCCATACTTCTTTTTATATCCCTTAATGATCTTTTAGTGGTCACACAATGTCTTAAAATGTTTTTCATAGGGTGTATGTAAGGGTAAGAGAAAAGGAGAATACATGAGGTATGTTGTGAAGAATTTTAGATTTTATTTAAAACTGTTGTATTATGAATGAAATGGATACTATTTTAGAAGATAAAATATTGTTTTATTATGTTTATATATGTATGAATTATGTCCATAATTTTATAAACTTGAAACCGGAAAGATCATTGGGAATGTAAAAAAGTAAATTCTAAAGGTATTTACTAGATTTTTTAATATTTAAATTCTGGTCCTATTTGATGGTATCATATCATAGTTTAAATAAAATTTTGGTTTATTATGATGTTAATAAAATAACATAAATGATATTTACAATATTTTTTATGTTGGAATGATATACCATTTTAATATTCCCATGTTTCATCATCAATGATATGTATATTCACAATGGTTTAACGTAGATGATATAGGTAATCTGAAGTAAGAAGGACATGATAGGATGATATCTTTCTAAATATGCAACATAGAATATTGGGAATTGGAAAAAAATTGATTTTGATAGTAATGAATCATTTGAGTGAAGATATAAACAATTGGAATTTGTGATAGAGAACAACCAGAGCTACCACAAAGGAACATGATTATATTATAAAATTTTATGACGCAACACCCATCTTCTATCAGTAGATCTTTTGACCTAGTTGCTGATGAAAGATATATTAAACCCATGGGAAAGATATTATATGTTATGTGATGTTTAGATAAAAAAGGATTATCATTACATTTATTATTTTGAATCTAATGTTGATCAGTGGTGGTCAATGGTTTAGTATATCAGGGATAGTGATGAGATTGATTCCTTGGAATGGGATGAATTTACATATATTTTACATGAAAAATATCTTCCTAATGTGGTTCTATATAGGATGAGAAAAATTCATTAAATTGAATCAAAAGTAGAAAGATTAAAGAGCCATGAATATAGAAATATTCACCTGACAGTCAAGGTATGTTTCAAATCTTATTTGGGATCTGGATAGAAAAATCAATTGTTTTTAATCAAGATTAAACCCATGATATTGAATGGAATTGTCCTCCTGTGAATTTTAAAGTTATGAGAAACATTTATGATGTTCTGAGAGTGTTGAAATGGATTTTTCTGTTGATTAAGTGTACTATGAAAACAACAATAAACATAGGTCTAGATAGAAAGTGAACTATACATATCAATCAATGAAATATGAAGGTAAGAAAGTCTAGTTTATAGTTTGTGAAAGTGGAGGTGAAAATTACCAGGGGGGGTGACTTAACAAAACTAGGAAGTTTTTTAATATGGTATGTTTGGACATATTTCCCAAGATTGTAATGATGATTATCTTGAGATAAATTTTGATAAGAAAACTATAAAGTGTTTTAAATTCATTGATATGGATCATTATGAAAATAACTTCCCAATGAAAAATATGAATGATTCAAAGCAACCATATTATAAGACAAAAGGTGTAGTGAGATCCTTTGTGACAATGTCAATAGATGCGAGGACATCCAATAAAGTTGTATGAGGTAATTATTTTTCCTCATATTTTACTAAAGTCTTGCTTGATCTGGGTATACACAATACTTTATTTCCGAGGAATATTCGAGTAAATTATAAATTTCACCTCAATAAATGAGGCTAAAACTTATGGTCAAAATACTTGGGAAAATATTATAGTAAAACAGAATTATAAGAATCTTACTATAGTTATATATGGAAAGAAAATACCTACCAAATTTAAATTTTCCCCTTGATTTAGTTTTATGTTATTTTTGGTATGGATTGGATTTCTATTTATCATACTAAGATTGATTTTGGAGTTAAATAAGTTATTTTATAGAATGATTATCTATTTTCATACATGAGTGAACCCATAAAATTAATAACATATTAGAAAGCTGGTAAACTATTAAAATAAGAAAATGAATGTCATCTAGCATATATTATTGAAAACAAGGAACTTTTCAGTTTAATGTTGTTCTAGTGGTAAATGAATACCTAGATGTTTTTCATGATGATTTGTATGGTGTTATACCTGATCAGGGAGTTGAATTTACTATTGAATTTGTTCTTGATGCCAATACAATATCAAAACCCCCTTATCGAATGTCTTAAGTGTAACTTCTTAAAATGAAAAATTATTTTCATTAGTTTATTGATAAAGGCTTCATTAATCCTATCACTTCACCATGGGATGATCCTATTTTATTCATTAAAAAAATATGGTTCCTAGATAATTTTCATTTATTATAGATCTTTGAATAATATAAGTGTTATGAATAAGTATTCATTTGCTCATAACGATTAAAGTTTTGATCATCTCCAAGGAGCTCAGTATTTTTTCATGATTTACTTAAGATCGTAGTATCATCACCTAATGCTAAGGATGACATCATGAAAATAGATATCCATACTAGATATAGGAATTATGAGTTTGTTTATATGTACTTCGGTTTAAAAAATACCCCTATTGTATTCATGGTTATTAGGCATTTAATATTCTGTGAATATTTGGATAAGTTTGATATTTTTTTATTCATGAAATTTTTTTCTTTTCAAAAAATTATGTTGGTTTTGAAAAACATTTAAGGATTTCCTTAAAAACTATCAAAGAAAATAAGTTATATGGAAAATATATCAATTGTGATTTCTGATTGCAACAAATTTATTTTCTTGGGAACATTGTCAGCAAGGATGGAATAATAGTTGATCCTACCAAAAAATATTGGTTGATGAATATCCAAGACCAAAAAATGTTATCGAGATTCATAGTTTTCTTGTAATAGTAGGTTATTACCGACAGTTTGTTAAAAACATTTCACGGTTATCTATCCCACTAACTATGTCAACATGAATAAGGGTTAAATTTATTTGGAAAAAATATTGTGATGTTTATTTTAGGAACAAAAAAAGATATTGGTGAATAATATTGATGTGGACATGCCTTCTAGAAATGGTGAATTTTTTATCTAAAGAGATTCTTCATTGAAGGGACTTGGACGTGTTCTGATGCAAAATTTTAAAGAAATTACTTATTCTTCAAGATAACTAAAACCTCATGAGTTGAATTGTCCCATTAATTATTTGGAATTAAAATCTTCTTTTTTTTCTTTGAATATTTGGACGCATCAGTTATGTAGAGAAAAATTTGAAATATATATTGACCATAAAATCCCAAAGTATATATTCCCTCAGACATAATTCAACATAATTCATAGAAGATGACTTGAATTAATAAAGGATTATGATTACACAATCAAACAATCCTAGAGGAGCAAACAAAGTTTTATATTCCCTGAGTTGAAAACATCATGCATAATTAACCATGTTACATTTGAAAAAATAAAACTTGATTAATGATTTTAAGAATCTTGGATTAGAAGTTGTTTGTAACATACTGACTCAGGTCACCTCTAAGATGGTGTTCAGACTGGTGTGCCACATGACCTCAAGCGCATCTCCATGAATGCTACAGGCTGCCAACTAGAAGTAATGGCCCAATTGTGTCCTTGGGGATAATATTCCCCCATATATTAGAGTATGCGCAACAATTAATAATACATTAGATATAAGAATCATAATAAGAAAATAAAACACCAGAAATAGTAATAAATAATTGATAAGTATTAGAAGAAAAAAATCCATAATTTAATAAAAGTGGCCAATTCCATATTATAAAATAGTTGAATGCATGTCACAGTGAAGATACTTAACTGAAAGAAGTAAACAATATTGTATGATTTACAACACAATAAAATAATAAAGAAAAGGCACCAAATCCCCAAGGGTTATATCCATGTGAATTCTGAGCTAAAGCTCAATCCTTTACTCCTAACATCTAGGTACAAACAAAACAACATATGAAATCAATCATGGTCCATAGTCCTTCCAACAAGAAGGGTCTTCATAGGTACCCTAGTGCAATGGAAGCACAAGTAAGGTGTGAGTTATAAATCCCACTAGGTCAGAACAACCAGTGTCAATCCCAATCCATAAAATTAATTATAAATTATGGTGTGTCAAAATATAATACAAATGGTGAGTGATAACAAGACAGTAATAGAAAATTGGCTTGGGTTCCCAAACGGACACCCTTCCTATACATCTGCTTCTTCCTAAGACAGAATTTAGAAGAATATACTTGTGAAATAATAATATGTGTATCAGTGTCAAAAGTAACAAGACAACTCAAATAGATACTCCCCCAAGCTTTTTCTTAGTCTTGGGTTCTAATTACCATTTCATCACATAAGTATGCTAACCACTAAGAGAGAAAAGTCACAAGTTCATGCTCTAATATAAATATAAGTAATAATTATAGTACAAGAAATTCTACCAAAGAAGTCATTCAATATAATTCAATAAAATATAGAGTTAGAGTCTGATCCCTCCCTAAAGGTATTTCTAAGGTAGATCTATCAATTTATCAAGTACCACTAAACCCATCAATGGAAATATTCTGAAATACCATGTATCACTCAAGGCATGGTGACTCTGAGTTTGTCCCAAGAATCTCCCTAGAGGGCCAAGTATCACCCAAGGAATATCATTTCTATATTTTCAATACGTCCATCCTCATTTTCTCCAATAGTGAACAAGTATCACATAGGATTATATTAAATCTCTCAGGAATCCCTTACACAACAAGCAAAACCATTTCCCCCAGTGTGTCATTTTATTACCACCCAAGCACATGAGTTCATCCATGTGTCCTTAATATGGATCCGATGTTCTCACCCAGACCACATCAAGTGAACCATAATAGCAAAAACACATTGCATGGAAAACCTCAATACATATATCACATGTTAAGAATACACATAAATCATTCTAACCAAATAAGTACCATGAGACCCAAGATATTCAGACCATCATGTAAAAAAACCTAAGACATCAATGTGGAATAAGGAATTTAGCACAAAAGTAATCACATAACAATTACATGACAATGTTATCATTTTAATATCTCAAGAGAACATGAATAGAATCCATATCAAGACACTAAAACATGGCATAAAAATTTGGGACTTGCATGAGCAATAGAATATAAACACATGGACAGGGCATCAACATGCCTCGAACAATAGGTTATCAATAATATTAAATGATACAAGCTAACAAGCTGGTTCAATCATGGAATTAATTTCAAATCATCACATATAATGCCTAAGGGAAATAGACATTTAGGCTGGGCACACCAAAAGGGTTCTCTAAGAGGGAAATAGAACACCCAGAATGGGTATCACCATAAGAGAAGGCCACAACATGAATTATATAAAAAACCAAAAAATTTAATTAGTGATAGAATGGAATCATCATAAAATTGAGGTGAGAGGCACAAAGGCATGACATGTCATAATCATTGAATTAAGGGAAAGAGGGTAGACCCCCTACACTTGGAATTATAATTAAATGTTTATCCATTCACTTAGGAGCTTTCTTGGATCATCTATCATTTTTCAAGGAAGAAACATCATTTAGAAATAACCAAGAAGGGTAATGTACAAGAATTCCATTTAACAATTATAATATCAATCCAAAAAGAAACACCATTTCATTTAAGAAGGAAATCATAAAAGTCTATCACTAAAATTATAGATTCAATGAAGTCCACCTTAATAGAGGGGTTTTATTATAAAACAATGAATTTTCTTATCATACAATATATTATTACATTTAGCATTCAAATCAGAAAACATACAAAATTTCAATTTAAGGGGAATTAAATCAAAAAACATCACTGCATCTATTTAAATATAAAAAAGATGTAATAAAAAATTAATTAATACATTTATAAAATTGGAGGACTTGGAAAGGGACCCTACCATAGGGTGGAACTACTTTAATACCCATCAGTTTGGCATAAAAGGAAGAAACCAAACACTATTGGTCCATAGTAAATTAGTATTATATATATATATACACACATTCACACCCTTTATCATTGATTAAAATTTACTATGACAATAAACATGTATGCACAACTAGTTCAAAAATAATCAAAACACATATAATAATTTAACGGGGACTCACATATCACAAAACCCCCAAATTGGATTATGTGAATCAAAATAGTGGGTGTATAACCTTACCCGAAACAATGGTAGTAGTGTGAAATTATTCCACCAACCTATCCCTTTTTGGTGGATATCGGAACATGGACCATCAGGTCTCAAGAAATATTTCACATACCCTGTTGAAGGAATAACACAACAATCAGATATTATCCCAAACTTAGGGTTTTGGCCTAATCCATACCAGATGTTGAAAGTGAAAAAAATAGACAAATCACTGAAGGATAATGTGGGAGAAAGTCTTACCATGTAGATTCGAAAATTAATTGTGAAGGATTTGGGAGAAAATCAATGTAGATGTGGGGACCAAGAGTGGGGGTCACGCGTCTTATGGTTTCCACCCAAGGGTCATGTGCCTATTGGGAAACATGACCAAGAGAGGAGACCAAACCATGGGAAGGGATCCAAATCCATCATGTGAAGGAGAAAGATCATGCTACAATGGAGTGGGAGAGGCCCTCACACTACAGGTGTGCGCCACACACTGAGGAATGGGAATCAAGGGTCGCACCCCATGGGTAGAAGGAGTAAGGAAAAATATTCATTTAGGTTTCCTAAAAACCTAATAAAAAAGAATAACTAAATAATTATAATAATATTATTAATAGTAATAATATTAATAATATTAATCATAATAATAAACATAATAATAACAATAACAATAACAATAGCATTATTATTATTATTATTATTATTATAAAAACATTTCATTATTTTCTTCATTTCCCAATCTTATTTAATTCACTTTATTTTAATTTGAAACTAATCATTTATATTTAATTAAAAATAAGTCATCTCTTTTAATTGTTCCAACTTCTGAAAAAAAAATTTCCTGCTATGTTTTAATATCATCCCACGAAATAAATGATTTTTTTAAATCCCCTCAAAATTTTCATCAGGTTTAAAATGCAGGTTGTTACAACCATCCTACCATTGAACATCTTGTCCCCTAGAATCCTTCGGGAGAATCCTAACCCTAATCCTATATATAAGGGTTATGAATTCATTAGAATGGTCTTGTTGTGTTTCAAAATAGCCAACACACCTTCATGCCTATGTTAGGCACGTGATGCATATTCCATTATAATCGTAGCCAACACTCATTTTCCAACTAAAAAATCAAGATGTTACTTATATAAACCTGTTTAGATAGAGACATGACCATGTCTTCATATCATTAAAAACCTACCCCAAGTTACTTCCTATATTAGGCTTTGACATTATAAAGGGAAAATGCTGAGTCACGACACCTTCCACTATCAGAATTTCCTCCGAGACACACCCTGATATGTTATAGTGATGCTTCCTAGGTGGTTTATAAAATGGTTAATGTGATCGATTCCTCATTGACTTAGAGTCCCAAGTTGATCCATCTTTTTATGAAAAGCATTGGATGACACAAACCACTCCCTTCTACACATGAAGACATTCTCAATGATAGCCCTTCACTAATACTTACATCAAAAAAAAAGAAAGGTAGTCAAGCCACCATGGATGAATATTATAGAAGACACTCATCTTAAACTATTTGAATTTTAAAAACATAATGGGATGTCTTCTTCAAAGTTATCTTAAATTTACCGTGAACATGTCCACTGAATTTCATACCTGACTTCTGGTGAAATTCTTTGACTTAATCAACACAAACCTCGACAATAATTCCAGGTAACATTGGATTTTCAGAACATGAGTATTAGGTAATAAATTAAGGTTGTCCATACTCCATGTTTATGAGTGAGATATTGGTATAAGTCCAAGAAATCCATATCAAAGCATTTAATGATCCCAAAGTGGCATCATCCTAGTGGTGAATTCAGAAGAAATGGCATCTGTATAAGAGTTCATCCTAGACATTCCTACACAAGAATACAAGGGTCACTCAAGACTAACAAACCCACAATAAGAACAATTAGTTAGCATGAAACACAGATAAAACCACCCTATAAAATCCCAAGAGCTATTAAAGTTTTTAGTGGGGAACAAGACAGTCAATCTCTTAGTATACCTAGATGATTTCATGATAGGGAACATGCTCGTCGCTAAGCAGAATACAATAAGAGGATTTATACAGCATGCAGTCAAACATACCCATGTACTGGAGGGAATAACATTCAAACCATAATTTGTCGACTCACATTTAAAGAATCTCGGCTCACCTACTAATCCACCATCATTAACCAATCACCAATCCTTTACCACCTGAGGAATCCTGTGATAATTCAATCTTAACCACTATAGTCCATATACAAAAAATGGAATTACTCAATGGTTACATAAACTTACAATAACACCATCATCATGTTTCCAAGAAATCACCAACACAATTAGAACAAACACGATTTCTTTACACCCAGGTCACTCTACTCCAGCGATGACTAGAGACTGCACTCAAAATCACTAATTTTTCTATCACTGAGGAAGAAAAACATGAGAAATCATCTGAATAAGGGTGTAATTTTAATCAAGGGGGTTTGACTAGGGACAATGACACCTAAATGGCACTAAATATAAAAAACTCATGGAATAAGCAAGGATTTTAAATTTTAATGGTGATACCTACCATGGTCTAGAACCGCACAAGGAATAAGTGTTAAAACTAACACCGAGACATGCTATAAGAAGCCACTAGGCTCAAAATCCGATCATCTATGTCACCGTAAAAAAAAAGTGCCTATAGAAAATGATTGTGCTTCAATTATAAGGAAACTCAATGAAGCATTATCTACCCTTAAAGAAGGCTCTTAAATAGAGAAAACCACTACATGTTCTGTTTCCAATACTATTAAATTTAAATCCATTTCATAAAACAAAATTCACATTTTCAATAGTCTAATCATATTTGAGGCCATCTACCAATCCAAAACGCGTACATAAACTTTACAAGTGGAATTTGGATCTAGTGAAATTTCAACTAATAATTTTTTTAAAAATAAACCAATTAAATATCAAATAAGATATCATTTCACTATATGAAACTAATAGAGAGAATCTTGTTGTAATCATAGAATCACTAAATTTTAATCCTAGAGACATGATATTAAGAACTGAATAAAGAAATAGGGAAAACATGCTAGTGAACAGGAATCATGACAATATGATATCATGCTAAATAAATCTCTAAAAAGTTGTACCTAACAATCATGATAAATAAATAAAAGACATGTCATGGAACTATGCATGGAATATGAATTTCTATGTGCCTAATATGATGCATGTTGTATTTTATCCCCACCGAACCCTACCATGGGTAAATTTCTATAAATTACATAAATCATATGGAACATAAATTATACCAATCACTCAAGGTGATAACATATCACCTGTAATGTCGAAAATCCTGAATATCAATTCCCAACCTTGTATACATGGTCATTTCCCATATGTGGGGTGATCAGTCCCATGCACAACTATTAACCAAGCATTGACACATTCCCAGTCTCCTGTATACAAACCCAAAAAAAAGTAATACAAAGGAAAATAAACACCTATGATTCAACTTTGTAATGTCTTGACCCTACTCATCTCTAAGAAAGTGTCCAGACTGCTGGGTCACATGACATCAAGTGCATATCCCCAAATTCTAAAAGTTGTTGACAAGGAGTGAGGGACTAAAGTGTGTTTGTGGGGTGACTATGCCCCATATATTAGATTATGTACAAAAATTAACAATATATTAGGTAACATAATCATATAAGTATAGAAAACATTAGAAATAATAATAAATAATTATCAAAGAAGAATAATAAAAAATAAAAAATTTAATAAAATTGGACAATGCGAGATTATATAAAAGATGAATGCATGTAACAGTGTTGATACAGATCTAAAAGAAGTAAATAATACAACATTATTTAAAACATAGTACAATTATGAATATATGACACCAAATCCTCAAGGGTGATCTCCAAGATAATCCTGAGATCCAGCTCAATCCTTTGCACCTAACATCCCAGTACAAACAACACATCATACACAATCAATCATGGTCTTCAATCCTGTGAATGAGAAGGGTCTACTTAGGTACCATAGTAGAACAGCAGCGTGAGTAGGGTGTGAGATATAAACCTCATTAGGCCAACACTATCGGTGTATATCCCAATCCAGATAATACAATATAAATTAAGGAGTGTTCCAAATAAAAAAATAGTGAGTGAC
Source organism: Viscum album (assembly GCA_963277665.1). NCBI lineage: Eukaryota > Viridiplantae > Streptophyta > Magnoliopsida > Santalales > Viscaceae > Viscum > Viscum album. The sequence goes on from OY728140.1 coordinate 6,700,200, forward strand.
AACAAGTGAGTAATTTCAACTTGGTCCAGATTCCTGAATGGACACCCTTCCCATACACCTACTTTGGCCAAAGTAGGAATTTATAAAAACATACTTATAAAAGAATAATATGTGTTCCAATGTCAAAAGTAACAAGGCAACTAAAAGAAGTTCACCCCGAAGCTTGTGATTAGTCTTGGGGTCTAAATATCATGACATCACATACGTATGCTAACATGCATGAGAGGAAATTCACGAGTTCATGATCTAATATAAATAGAAGCAACACGTATAGAACAAGATATTTAACCAAAGTTGTCATTAAATGCAATTAAATCAAATCTAGAGTTGGAGTTTGAGCCCATTCTGAATGTATCACTACGGAACATCCTTTAATTTCTCTAATACAACCAAGACCATCCATTGATATATTCCAAAATACCACATATCACATGAGGCATAGTGACATTGAGTCCATCCCAGGTATCTCAATGGTGGAATGAGTATCACCCAAGGCATGGAGTATCCATCATGCCAATGGGTCCATCGATAGTTTCTCTCGTAGGGAACCAATATCACTTAAGAGTATATTAAATCACCTGAGAATCCCTCACCCGACAGGCCAAAGCATTACCCTAGGAAATTCATGGTATAACCACCCGAGCACGAGTTTTCATCCATGAGTCCTCAATACAGAGCTCATGTTCTTACCCAACCCACATCAAGTGAACCATAATAGCCATAACACATTTCAAGGAAAACCTCAATACATATATCTCATGGCAAGAATATTCATAAATCATTCTAGTAAAACAATTACAATAATCCACAAGACATTCAATCCATTAAGTAAAACAATCCAAGCCATCAATATAGAATAATTCATTTAAAAAAAAGTAAGAATGTAGCAATTATATTATATTGATAACATTTTAATATCTAAAGACAACAAGAATATAATGCAGACCAAGACACTAAAACAAGGCCTAAAAATTAACCACATGCATGATCAATATAATATAAACAAATGCACATGTCATAAACATGCATCTAATGATAGGTTATCAATGAAATTCAATCAAACAGGACAACAAGCTTGTTCATTCATGGAATTCAATTCAAACAATCACTCATAATTGATAAGGAAAAAAAATTAGGCTAGGCACTTCCAAAGGAGTGGCCAAGAGGTAAGGAAACACCCTAAACAGGTTTATCCATAAGCTAAGGCCACAACGGTCATGATAGAATAAACCAAAATTTTTAATAAGTGATATCAAGGCATCAACATAAGGTTGATATGTGAAGAACTAAGGCACAACATGACATAAGCGATGAAGTAAGGGAAATAGGGTAGAATCTCTAAACTGTGGATTCTAGTTAAATGTTCAGGAAGACACTTTGGAGGTGTCTTGGCTAATCTATGAATTTTCAAGGAAGTAATGTAATTATGAAATAACCAAGAAGGGTCAAGTACAAGAATTCCATTAAACAAATACAATATGAAGAATAAAGAAAAAACAATGCATTAAGGAAAGAAATCATAAAATTCTATCACTAAATTTTCATATTAAAGGTAGTTCACCTCAATAAAGGGGTTTTATTATAAAACCATGACTTTTATAATCAAGAAATTCCTTATTAAATTTAGTATTAAAACTATGAAATAGTCTAAATTATCATTTAAGGGGAATTAAATCCAACAACATCACAACATCAATTTATATCTAACAAAAATGTAATAAGAAATTAATTAATTCATTTATAAAATTAAAGGACTAAGAAAGGGACCCCACTTTGGGGTGGAACCAGTCCAATACCGAGTAGTTTGACATGAAAGGTGGAAACCAAACACATCTGGTCTGCAGTCACACAAACACACATGTAAATATATATGTGTGTGTGTGTGTGTGTGTTTGTGTGCATATGTGTGTGTGTCCTTTATCATTGATCAACATTCATTATAAAAATTAACAGGTATCCACAATTAGTTTGGAAATGATCAATAAACCTATAATAATTTAACAGGGTCTCACATGTCACAAACCCTCAAAATTGGATGATGCAAAACAAATTAGTGTGTGTATAACCTTACCCAAAACAATGGAATTAGAGAAAAACAAGCCCATACACCTCACCCTTGGTGGAACATGTCATAATATGGACCAACAAGTCCCGATGCATCAATCACATACAATATTTGAGGAAGAAAACAACAATTATGTATTAGCCAACCTTAAGGATTCGGCCTAATCTATACTGGATTCCAAAAGAGAAAAAATCACCAATGTAATGGAGGTGAATGGGGGAGAATGACTTACCTTTTAGATTCGAATAAGAATCATGAACTATTCGGGAGGAAATCCATATGGAAGGAGGGTCCATGAGAGGGGGTCACATGTCCTATGGTTTCTGCCCAGGGGTCACGCGCCTACTGGGAAATGTGACAAAAAGATGATATATGTCCATGGGAAGGGAACCTGATCCATTACTTAAAGGATGTAGCTCATGCTGCTAGGGAGATGGAGAGCCCGTTGCACTATAGGGGTGCGTCACGCACCGAGGAATGGGAACTAGGGGTTGCACGTCGTGGGTAGTGGGAGGAGGGAAAATCATTCATTTAGGTTTTCATAAAATCCTAATAAAAAAAATAAAAACAAAATAATTATAATATTAATATTAATAGTAATAATAATAATAATAATAATAACAAATAATAATAATAATAACAATTTTATTATTATTATTATAAAAACATTTTTTTTAATTTTCTTCATTCTCCATTCTCATTTAATTCAATTTTATTTTAATTGGAAATTAATCAGTTAAATTTTTTAAAAAACAATTCATCACTTGGAATTGTTCTAGATTCTGAAATTTTGTTCTAACATCAGGTTATAAAAATGGCTCGTGTAATAAATGAAAAATTTTAAAATCCCCTGAACTTTTTTGTCCGGTTCAAAATGCGGGATGTTATAATGTTAGTTCTATAAATTCCTTAGTTTTTAGGTGTCAGTGTTGTCATATCTATCATAAATAAATATGAAAGTGTATGAGGAAGAACACGAATTAAATAAAATGGAATTATTGGTTTAAATGGGTATGTTTCCAAAACCTAACATTGATTAGTATTGGGTTTAATATTTGGTAAGAGATTACATGTGCGTTATGATTCCCAATTGAAGAAATAATTGTTGTGTGAAACTCATTGTTTTCCATTTTTAGTTCATCCTAGAAGTAATAATATGTATAGATAAATTTATGGGTATTACCATTTGTATGAAATTAATAGATATATTATAGATTTTTTGGTGAAATTTTTGACATGTCAACAGGTTAAAGTAGAGAGATAACTTCCAAAGGGGATGATTTAGCCTTTTCCAGTCTGAAAGTCGAAGTGGGAAAATATATCCATGGACATCATGGTGGGGATACCAATGAGATCTCGAGGTAATAATGTCATTTGGGTTGTTTTTTTCAGCTGACTAAATCTACACATTTCCTTCAAATTCAAGGTACTATGTATTTTTATCAGCTTTCTCATTTGTACCTCAATGAGATTTTCATGTTACATGGAGTTCCTCTTTCCATTGTATTATATTGTGATCCAAGGATCACTTTTAACTTTTTAAAGGACTTTAGATGTTGTTGGTAACAAAATTAAATTTTCCCGTTGTTTTTTATCCTCAATCTGATGGAAAAATTGAGAGAAAAATTCAGAAATTAGAGGATATTCTTTGATATTGTTCAATGGACTACCAGGGATATTGGAATTATCATATTTCTTCAGTTGAGTTTTCTTATAATAACAGTTTTAATTATAGTATACAGATGGACCCTTTTGAGTCATCTTATCAGAAGTGGTGTCTAAAACTAGATTTTTGAGATAAATTTCCGGAAAGGAAGTTTATGGGACCAAAATTAATAGAGGAAGTGTCTATGAAATTAAAGATGATCCAGCAACACATGAGGATAGCTTAGATTAGGCATAATAGTTATACATATAATAGGAGGAAATTTTTTTCTTTCGATGTAGGTGATCCTGTTTTTCATAGAATCTCACCATAAAAAAGTTTTATCTGTTTTCGTTAGAAAGGAATGATATTTTTAATGAATCTTTGGACCATGTGAAATCCATAAGGAAGATAGACCAGTCTCCTACTGAGTAGCTTTTCCTCAAAAAATTTATCAGGTAAACAGTGTTTTTCGTGTTTCAATATCGAGAAAGTATGTGGTAAATTATTATCTTAGTTTGAGACCAAAATTAGTTTAACTAGAAGAGAACCTTTCATCTTTAGGGAAACCTATTTTTATTCTTCATCATAGAATTAACGTAATATGGAATAAGGTAATCCACCAGTTTCAGTTTTTGTAGAGAAACAACATTGTAGAAGAAGCAACATGGGAATCTGAAAATGCTATGATAGAAAGGTACTCTCACTTGTTTGATAAGTAAATAAAAATTGTGAGGATGCAATTTCCAAAAGGTGAGGAGAAAGTAACAACCTAGGTAATTATAAAATAATTTGTTTTCATTTTTAAAATATATACATAAATTAATTATAAATTTATAATGAAATAAGCTATATTTATAGAAATGGATGAATTTATATTGATGGAATAGTAAATTGACAATTAGGAATAGTAATTTGGATAATTGAATAGTAACCTCACCTATGAGAGAATAAATAAGTTTTTTACGTGTAATCATGATATATTTATATCATGGAGTTATAGAAAAAACATTTTGTAAATGATAAATTAGGTGTTAGTATTTTTGTAATCCATAAATATTTAATTCCAATTTTATGATTAATTTAAATGGTTAAATGATAATTTAATTTCATAATGGGATTCATAAATAAATATTTTTTGTCTCATTCTTGAAAGATAATTTTATGACATCTTGATTAATTTTTCAAAGTGTTACAAAATCAGTTATAGTTTTAAAATTTTTATTTTCTGAATTTTTTTTTGATTTTATTTAAAATTAACAGTTCTCATATTTGAAAAATTATTTTCAAATAATTTAGTTCATTACTGAATTCAACACACCAAAAAAATGGTTGGGGTGAATTGTTTTTGATTTTTATGAATTACTTGAATTTTTGGTGAATAATAAAATATTGTAATTTATGATATATATAAATTATAAGTTCAATACACTATTCCTAACATCATAAATTATGTAAGCACCTTAATATATAAATTACATTGATTATTTTAATATATATAGTGATAATTCTAAAAATATTCATGGTCTTGAGCCAAAATAATAAACTACTGAATAAAATAATAAAAAAACCCATCCTCTTTTCCACTATAAATACCTTCCCTAGACCCTATTTTCCACAAAACTCTCAAGCATTGATCATTGACCAATTTTTGACCAATTATATTATCAAGCCTCTTCCCAATGTCCAGGACTATATGGTCTCACCAAAAGTAAAAAATCAAGGGCCCTTTGGAGGATCTAAAGGGGAATAGATCAAGTGGTAAAAATCCCCATCCATTTTCCTTTTCATTTTCTTTTCAATTATTTTTATTTTATTTTTTATCTTTACCTCCCCCTATCCAATAAGAAATGAAACTATAGTATCATATATATAATATATTTTTAAAATGTTGTTGTAAGAATTAGTCATCAAACTTCTTATCCTCTCCATCTTATTTTAAAATAATAACATTGTCTCTGATGCATCGATTTACCTCCATCATGGACACTACACTTTAATTTTTCAATTACATCCTTCATTTGTGGACATAAATCCACTTTGAAGGTTGAAAAAGATTTTAAAATGTATGATATAATCTCTTTTATGTTATGAAATTAACATATATACACAATATTAAATTATATGATGAAACTAGTTTGTGATTATCGAAGAACCGCCAAAATGATATAAACGAATATCATTAATGTTTTATCTAATGATTCATAATTATATCTAAAAACAAAATTATTTATGGTATAATTTAAAATTATAGAATCCTATTAATACCAATTTAGTCCACTTTTATAGTTTCTATTCCATTAAAAAAGAAAATCCATTATGAAACGACCCTGGAAACTATGTAAAGAACACACCTGAAACGATGGAAACAGCAACATATTATTGAAAGATGTTATGATTATGTCATATAAGCAATGATAAATTTGAATATGGTTATTTAGTATATTAATAACACTTTATAAACCATTATTCAAAAAAAATTACTTTTTTTATGTAAGCCAAACCCAAGGTAAGGGAATTCTTAACCCAATTTGAATTCATTGGTTTAACCTTATTTTTAATTTATTATGTGGTACTATTACTATTTCAGTAATGATTTTTTTATATTCTGTAATATTATGTAGATCTATAGTGTATACACATATTCATTTTGTTCTATTAATTCTCACTTCAATTATATGATATTTGTATGGGAGTTTTATTTGAAAATCTTTGTTCAAAATTTAGTTTACAATATTCAAAAGACATATTTTTATGAAATTATTTATGTTTTATGATTATGTTCTAGTTATGGGTAATTTATGATGAATAGTGGGAAATATATCTCCCTCCATTTCATTGTTTATGTTTATGTTGGAGGTCGACTATATGGTTACTCCAAATGTAACTGTGATGGTTACACAATAAGGTAATCGTGAGGGTTATATTGTAAGGTAGTCATGACAGTTACAAATAATAAAGTATATGTGAGGATTAAAATAAATATAACATCCTAGGTATTTATAGAATAATACATTTTCAAATCTAATAATATTTATGAATACGTTATTAATTTTATGTTAAAGAAGTCCACCTTTTCCGATAGCATACCCGACACACAACAACAAGTTTCTCCGAAATCTTACGATGCAAAAGACATTGATTTGTATCAAAAAATAATATAAGAATGTTATTATTTTAAATGGTATTTTATACCTAGACATTTTATTTTTCAGAATGAATAGAACAAACTAAAATTTTATTATACATGTTTTTTAACTATTTTTACTTTTATCCAATACAATTCGGAGGCTAAAAATGATAATTAATCTAATTTTAAGCATAAAATAATCTAATGTTTTTAAAATCATTTTTTACAAAAATTTTATGGAGAATGTAACAACCTATGATTTCATAGTATGTTATCTCTTTAAAGTAATTCAATAGCTTTCTTTACACGCAACACCGAGTTTGAGCACACCACAACTTACCAAACTAGCCATTTAGAAAAGTAGTTTCAAATAGTATTAACTGCATTTTTAATTTTATATACTCCATATAATTTTAGAATCCATTTATTGGATTCATAGACATAATATAAGAACAAATTCATTTTTTCAGATCAAAAAAGTATTTTTTAGAAAATGAAATTTTACCGCCTTTTAATGGAAAAACCTTTTTAAATCTAATATTTGGAACTTTTATATATTAAATTTGACCAAATAAATGTTTTCTTTAGAAGAAGTAAAATTTCAACCAGAATAAACCATTGGACAAAAATAAGATCAATAAGATCCTTTGGATCCATTTGGGTCATATTAGAACATTTATTATTATTTAAAGAAGAGTTAAAAGTGTTAAATTCAAATTTTCATAACTTAAACATTTTTAATATAGGGTTATAAATAAGATAAATTCAACTATAAAAATTCATTAGAAAGATAAAAATATTTCCTATATTATGTTATTTTATTTATAATTTTTAGACATTAAATAATTACAATTTTTTTTGACATAATGATGATGTTGTAATTACCTTATTAATGAATGATTAAAATAATTGATTTTATAAATATCCAAATAAATGTAAATATAAATTTTCGATGCATTCTACTAATTTTATAGGTTAATATGACATGTTAGGATTTATTTTAATTTTTTTTCTAATTAATCATGTTTTTTTGACTTTCACAAAAACCAAATATTAAATAGTGTCAAAATTGAAAAAAATGAGTTTAAAAAAATATATTATTAATTGATATAATTTTCCTAAAATGCTATGGTTATACTAAAGAAATTATATAAGGTAATATATGTTAATAATTAACTACTTGGGGTTCTCTTATATTTTTATAGCATGTTTATTAACCATTTATTATAATAATACCAGAATAAATGGTAAAAGTTAAATTATTTAACTTCGACTTAAATCTAATACATAAGGTAAATATGGTGACCTAAACCTGTCTAAAACCTATTGTTTGAGAGGTTTCTGACACATACCAACATTATAATAGAAATTATTCCTTTTGGATTCATTATAAACCGAATATGATTGTATAATAAATTAATATTTCAATCTTTTCTTAAAGTGACCCTCACCTCTCTTATAAAAGGGTACTTCCAATTCTCTCAAAATCACACCTCCAAAGCCATTTGGCTCAGCCAAACCCTACTCCAATATCCTCCCAAATAACCTCACTTAACCCTAGAGTCCTTAAATTGATGATAAAACCAAAATAAGGATTCCTTTTATTTAAATGAAAATGAAGGACCTGAAGAAGAGGTAATTATTTCATCACCTCATTCAAAGTTCTTTTCTTCTTCCAATTCCTATTTATTTTATATTTTCCATACTAAAATAATAACTACAGTACCTTATATATAATGATATGTTATTATTTATATGGTACATCTATATTTATTACTCTATCCATCCTATGAATGACAAAGTCACCATACATGCGTACGTATGGCATACCGTCTCCAAGTCGTGGTGTAGTTTGTTATTCAACACTTCAATATTTGGATTGGTATAATAATGAGTATAACAGATTTAAATAATTAATATAACATATTAATGATTATATATATATAATACACTATCCATTTACATACTATTTAATCTTCAATAGAATTATATCGTCGCTCATGCAAAGGTACGGCTTACCGTCTCCATGACGTGATGAGATTCATTTCCGTGTTCACTATTCAATGATGATTAAAAAAATATATTTTTAATAAGAATGTAATATATAATATAATAAATCTAATGGATATATATATATATATATTTAAATATATCTCATTCACTTACTTTCATTCAATATGATATGAAAAGAGAAATAACGTTTAGGCGTATGTATGGCCTACCATCTCCATAAATTGTGTTTTCCATTTCATATATCTATCTATTATACATATTTATATTCTAAAAATTTATGATACCTAAATAATTTTTTATATTTTGGAAGAAATTAAATCATGATATAAGTGATACGATCAGTAATAAAAAGTTTAAACACGTATGATAGAGAAATAGATTATTACCTCAAATATTGTTTTAACATAGAAATTATTATTAAATGGGTAGTAGAAACACATAAATGAATAAAGTATGATATCATAAATATGAATATGGTTCTGGTATAATTTACTAACATAATATGGTCATTATACAGAAGGTTAAATGTATCCTCGACCAAAGGAAAGTATAAGGTAAGGGTTATATCCTCAGTCTCATTATTATCTGAGATTGTTTATTTGTAAGTATCTAGTGGGACATATTTATCATTTATGTCCATGTTTCATTAAAAAAATTATAAAGTAATATTTTATGTTTTACAGAAGGGGCTCTTTAACTAGATAATCATTTTAAATGTTTTTAATGATTTATTTTTTAAAATGTTTTAATTAATGTCCATGTTTTCAAAATTATTTTAAGGATTTATTTACGTAGACATGATTGTAAGTGTTAATTTCTTTAAAAAATTTCAAAGTGTTATGGGAAACTTTGATTCAAAAATCTCTTTTAAATGACTTCTTTTATAAATTGTGAGACTTTTAAATGATTTTTTGAAAAGGGGTATTTCTTTTAAATAGTTTTATTGATTATTTTCAACTATGTCAACATATTTTATTGGATTTTATTATTGATTGAGGTTGATTTACTATAATACAATCTTATATATTTTATTGAATGAGTTATGATATGTTTGACTGTGGATGTGCCATTTTTATAAAATTTAGGGTTTATAGTTAAAGTATAAACGTTTCGTATACTAGTTTTAACATGAATGTTTATGTTATGTTTCATCCTTTTCATATGAGTAATGCATTGGACTTAGTAATTGACGGGTTGAGCCCGCTATAGCTCATTGATGCATTGGTAGGTCTAATGAGACAAACTCGGGTCTTGGGACATGGCCTTGAAAAAATATTTATTTTTAGTCTTGGAATGAGGCCTTGACTATGTGATTATGATGTCTAGAATTATGCATTCTATCCTTATGAAATTAGATATTGATATTACATGTGATTATTCGACTAGTAGAATATTCATTTGAATATGTAAATGAAATTATTTTATTTATCTTTTCCATATTATGCTGAATTTTAAGTTTAAAAGGCATTTTTTTAGTCTTATACATTGCCTTAAATTTTTATTTTTTTTATGATAGTTTCCTCTAGATTGATATCCTTACTGAGCATCTGAGCTCACTCCTTTATTATGTTTTATTTTTCCCAAGATGTGAATAAGTGTGTTATGATTGATATGCGGGGTTAAGCGAGGGGCATAATTCCATTCTCAAATGATTATTTGTTTTTTCTTTTATTTTAGAAATTATAATGTGACATTTATATATGTAATCTATTTTCCAAGACTTTTAAACTGATCAGTCCTTTGGGACAAGATTTCATGTAATCATGTCAATGTATTAAAATAATTCACTGACTCTGGGTAACTGGGATCGAGGCATTATAGTTGGTATCAGAGGAAGTTTAATACAAACCTTGGAAACAAGATTTAGAAAAAACTATGATTAGAGAACATTACCCTAATATAAACTTTGGGGATTGGTAATGAATAATTACTAATAATTTTTGTAATGTAGGGATTTTGTGAATTTTCCAATAAATACATCCATATCTGGATACGAGAAGATAGAGTCGGCACTGGGATAGATGCATAAAAGGGTAAAACCCAAAAACACTGCTTTGAGCAAGACTCAAATGAGAACTAGTTCATGACAACATGTTGTGTTGCACTCTTGCTTACAACACTCCTGGGGGATATTCTTAGGATAATTCAAATTTTCTTTACAAGCCATTATAAAATATTTATGAGTAAATACTTCTCAAATAAAACATTATTATTATTATAGATTATATGCATACACTTTTCAACTTATGTTATATATTTTACAAGTTTGTAATTTTTCATTGTGATTCATAAACTAACCTAGTGTATGTCGTTGTTTAGAAATGGTTCCTAGTACAAGGAATGGTAACTCCAACAATACGCATGATCCCAAGATTAAGAAGGATTATATCTTTCATGGTCTTAATCCAACATTTAGATGGGAAATAATATCCCACATATTCTTATCATAATGATAAATAAAATCATGTGTTAATAATATAAGTAAATAATTCTCTGAGTCCTATGGATTTGAAGGGAAGCGAGAGAAAAAAAGGATGGTAGAGAGAAATATGGATAAAGGGAAGAAGGAAAAGAAGGATTTTCACATATGTTATAATTGTGGAAAGAATAACCCTAGGAAGTGTATGAAAGGAATGAGAGTTTTTTATATGTGTGGAGGAAAAGGCCACCGAACTCGTGATTTAAATGGGAAGAAAAAGGTTTCAAATATAGAATGCTTCATCTGTAAGGAGTTGGGACACTACAAGAATCAATGTCCTAATCATCAAAGAATACCTCAAATGATGTTGTTAGATAATAATCATGTTATGATACAACCATATATGAAGAGGAATTACTAGTTTTCTTATGTTGATATTAAATAATTATGTCATTTGAGTGTTGTATCAACGATGTATTGGTTATAAGGATTATGGAGTATATAAGCGTTGTACTACAGTACTATTTCATTAAGGATTTGAGATTGTGTGGTACCAAAAAAATTGACTCAATATCAAGTTATTCTTTTTTGGAAAATATATGGTTGATGGAAAGATAAACTTTAATATGTTTTTAATGCTGAGATATGGATTTTGGAATAATAGATAATTGATTTGGATAAATTATAATGGATATTATTGACTACCTTGGAACTAATTAATGGTTTGTTTATTCCATCATTGTTGGAGATTATAAAAATTTTTTATTAAAGGATTATATCAAGTATTCTATGTTTTACAGAAGTAATAAGGATGTATATACCTATTCAAATATGGTTTTTTGGTAATTCATTTTATTACCAAATTTTAATAGAATAAATGATGAAGGTATTCACATTATATTATGTGACCTTCTTTATAAATATTGGACTATGAGTTCGGATAGAAGTATTATGGATAAGTCTAAATGCTGGAATGGTTTAAGTTTGACATTGGATACTATTTTTAAGGTTAAATAATTTATTAAGATTATTTTTGGATTGTTATAAAAAGAACAAACATGAGGTCGGCTGACAACCCGTCGTGTCCGGCAAGGTTGCGAGACTTGAACCCGCAACCGAAGGACGACAAGGGTGCATCACCTACCACTGGCCGACATGATTTCTAGGATTGTATAATGTATTTTTTTTAAAAGGTATGATAGATGAATTATAAATTCATTTTTTTAAACCCTATATGATTAGGATAAATAGAATATTTTTTATTTTTATTATCTTTTGGGAGTGAAAGATAAGTTTGTGGTAGAAATTAATTAAAGGATAGAACTCTACTTGTCAAGATTTTTTTTCTTATTCTATGATGAAATTAATATTTAAAATTTAAGGAAAGGATATTAAAACCAAAAATGTGTTATCCTAATACCTTATGTTTTGATGAACCAATAATATTTTTAAGTCATCATAGATTTATGGCTTTGAGCCCCTCAATTTTCTTTTTATTGTTTACTTGTTTGTTATTGATGACCTCAATCACTCCATATAAATATTAATATTTTTACTCCAATTATGTGTCTTAAATTTCCCCCAATGTTCTCATATTCGAAATCCTAATTTGGTGGTGACTTTTTCATTTCTATTTCCCTCTTATTAAGAATAAATTTTATTAACCCTATTTCTAATGTGGGTTTTCCACAAAGGTATTTTCTATTTTTAACATTTTTTTCGAAGAAAAACTTCAAATTTTGGGGAAAAATTTTATTGAAGGAGGGGAGAATGTAACACCCCATGATTTAATAGTACATTATCTCCTTATAGTAATTAAATAACTTACGCTCCACACAACAATGAGTTTGAGCACACCACGACTTAACAAACTTGCCGTTCAAAAAATAAGTTATGAATAGTATTAACTGTATTTTGAATTTTATATACTCCATATAACTTTTGAATCCAAATTATGTGTTTCTTAGACATAATATAAGAACAAATTCACTTGTTAAATTATACATTTGAAGGGTTTTGAAATATAATTAGATTAAATTTTTATCATTTAATCCAATTTTTGTCGTTGGAAGTAATTTTACATTTAAATTGGATATAAACACATGTTAATCTTTTGATAATTTTTACTTCTCAAAAACTTATTTTTTTGTTTGACAGTGGAAATTAATTTTAAAATAATTTAAGAAAGTTATATGTTTTGAATTTGGTAAAATAGAAAACATTTTTGAATTCATAATATCAAAATTATCTTATGATGAATTTTTGTTCTTTTTCTGGAAACTTTCAATTATTGATAAATAGTGAAAAATACTGCATAGTAAATAAAAACAGACTTTTTCCTTTAAATAATTATTTTTAATTAAATATTTGTCTTAAAATAGATACATAATACATATATTAGTACAATTTTATCCATTGGAGTCATTTTATAATAAGATTAGATATATAAAATTTTATTGAACCATTTTTTATGTCGTTTTACCCACCATCCAAGCACATTTACCCACCTTTTTGGCACATTTTGAAATATGTATAAAATGTAATTTTACCTCTTTTGTTAATTGAATTTCAATAATCTAAGAGACACAGTTGAAATCAGTAAGTAAAATGTGTATAAATAGGATGAAAATAATTTTTACTGAATAGAAACTTTTGAATTTTATTTACCACAATTAAAAGTAAATAATGTAATTAAAGGTAAAAATAATATTAAAATTACCCCAAACCATGTCCTAATTCCATTGAATATGTATATTTCTACCAAAATAAACCTTATGGAAAAAATAAGATCCTTTTGATCCATTTGGGTTAGATTAGTATATTTTTTATTATTTAAGGAAGACTTAAAAGTTTTAAATTCAATATTTTCATAACTAAACATTTTTAATATAGGGTAATAAATAAGATAAATTAGAATATAAAAATTCATTAGAAAGCTAAAACGATTTACTATATAATTTTATTTTTTTATAATTTTTAGACATTAAATAATTAAATGTTTTTATGACACAATTGGGATGCAGTAATTACCTTATTAATGAACGATTACAATAATTGATATTATAAATATCCAAATAAATGTACATTGAGATATTTGATTCATTCCAATAATTTTATAGGATAATATGACATGTTAGAATATATTTAATTTATTTTTCTCAAAGTAATCATGTTTCATTGACTTTCACATAAACCAAATACTAAATAGTGTCAAAATTTAAAAAAATGAGTTTTTAAAACAAATACTATATTATTAATTGATATAATATTCCTAAAAATATAATGTTTATCAAAATAACTTAGATAAGATCCAATATTTCAATAATGAACCACTTGGGGTTCTCTTGGATTTTTATAGTAAGTTTAGAAACCATTTATTATAATAATACAATAATACATGGTAAAAGTTAAATTATTTAACAAAGAGTTAAATCTAAACGATAAGGTTAATATATTGACATAAAACAATCTAAAACCTATTGGTTGAGAGTTTTTCATCCCAGAACCACCTTATCCTAGAAATAATTCATTTTGGAGCAATTATAAACTGAATATTATTGTATAATAAATTAATATTTCAAGTTTTTCCTATAGTGACCATCACCTCCCTTATAAAAGTGTACTTCCCCTTCTCTCAAAATCACACATCCATGTCCATTTGGCTTGGCCAAACCCTACTTCAATATCCTTCATAATACCATCAATTTAACCTAGAGGCTTTACTTTGATGAGAAAGACAACCTAAGCATCCCTTTTGTTCAAGTAAAAAGGAAGAACCCGAAGAAGAGGTAATTACACTACGACAAAACTCGGTTTCCGCAGTACCACCCTTTATCAGCGCTTTTTTTAGTAGCGCTGATAAAGGAGGGAATTATCAGTGCTTTTTCCTAGCACTGATAAAGTCAATATTAAAAAAAATAATTCATAAAAAATAATTTTTTGTTATATAATTATGTTTATATTGATATAAATATAATATATATATTTTAAATATGTTTTAGATAAGTATAAAAAGACTATTACATTTTATATATAAGAAATTTAGTGAAAATTGCTTTAAAATATATTGAAAAATATTATTAATTAATAATTTTATAATTATCATTGATTAATAATCATTTAATAATAATTTGAAGACATAAAAAATCAAACAAAATAATAATAAAAGATCTAAAATAAGTTGAAAATTATGTCAAACTTCAAACAGCCATAACTTTTGATCTGGGTGTCCATTTGTGCTTCACAACATATCAAATCGAATCTTGCGACAAGCTCTATGCGATAACGGCACAAGGGAGCCTTCTGTTACATATTTTGGGGCCCAAAAAGCCACATAAGGCCTCCAAAACTGAGTTTTTAGTCGGGATACCATGATTTTTTAACATTCAAACAGGTATAACTCCTGATCCGGATGTCCTCCTGGCTTGTATCACATATCATATTGAATATTGATTCATTTTCATTGATTTTATTAGTTGTGGTGTTGAAACGGATGTCTTGATTAGAGGTTATGGCCATTTTAACTTTCTATGGCTTTTCAAATACACAAATATATATGTATTTATTCGTAAATATATGTGTGTGTGTGTGTGTGTGTGTGTGTGTGTGTGTGTCTGTGTGTGTGTGTGTGTGTTTGTGTTTGTATTGTATATATGTATGTATGTATGCATGTATGTATTTATAAACACACATAAAAAATATTTTATAAAAGTATTTAAAACAAATCTTATAAATATATATTAATATACAAATAAATATACCGAAAAAAAATTATAACTAAAAATTTATATATAAAGAAATATAAATATAAATTAATATACAAATAAATATATATATATGCTAATATATGAATAAATATATATGTATTAATATAACTAAATATATTTATATTAATATGAATCTATATTAATATACGAATAAATATAATTATATATAAATATATATATATATATATATTAATATATGAATAAATATATATATATATATATATATATATTAATATATGAATAAATATATATGTATTAAAATAACTAAATATATTTATATTAATATGAATATATATTAATATATGAATAAATATAACTATATATATAAATAAATATTAATATATATTAATATACAAATTAATATATATATATATATGAATAAATATGTACGTATTAATATAACTAAATATATTTATATTAATATGAATCTATATTAATATATGAATAAATATAACTATATATATAAATTAATAGATATATCATTAAAAAGAGGAAAAAAACTAAATAGGTTAGTGGTAAAGTTGCAGGTGTGCAAGGGGGGAGGTCTCGAGTTCAAGTTTAGGTTTGATGTAGGGAGGAGTGCGCGAGGATGTGAGGGATGCGCGGGCAAGGTTAGTACGCAGGAGAGTGGTAGGGGGTCCACCTAGCGCTGATAAGGGGGGGAGTAAAGCTCTGTTTAAAGCTCCTCCCGACATTATATATTCTTTTTAATTTTTTTAAATTTTCTTGACTTTAATCAGTGCTTTTTTAGCGTTGATAAAAGGGGACTTTATCATCACTTTTCTGAGTACTGATAAAAGGGACCCCCTTAATCTTCACCTCAATTAAAAATTATTTTTTAGTGCTGTTAATGCACTTTTCTAGCATTGATAAAAGTCATATTTGTAGTAGTGTTATTTCATCACATCAATCAAAGTTCTTTTCTTCTTCCACATCCTATTTCTTTGACTTTTTCCATACTAAATTAATAAATCAAATAAATTTTATATAATGAGATGTTATTATAAATATGGTACAACCATATTCATTATTCTATCCATTCTATCAATGAAGAAGTCACCATACGTGTGTACGTATGACTTACCGTCTCCACATCATGGTGTAGTTTTTTATTCAACACTACATTATGTGGACGGGTATAATAATGAGTATAATTGATGTAAATTATAAATATAACATGTAAATTATTCTTTTAAATATAATTTACTATCCAATTACATACTATTTTACCATCAATAGAATGATATCATCGCTCATGCGCATGTACGTCCTACCGTCTCCACGACGCGATGAGATTCATTTCCACGTTCACCATTCAGCGATGATTATAAAAATATATATTATTAATAAATATGTAAAATATGACATAATAGTGCTACTAGAAATATATATATATATATTTATATTTATATGTATATTTATTCACATATGTTTCATTCACTTAATTTCGTTCAATACGATATGAAAATAGAAACAACGTTTATGCGTACATACGACCTACCGTCTCCATAAATGGTGTTTTCCATTTCAAATATCTATCTATTATTCATATTTATATTCTGAATATATATAATACATAAATAATGTTTTTTATTATGGAAGTAATTAAACCAAGATATAAGTGATATGATCAAGAATAATAAGTAAAAACATATATGATAGAGAAGGCGATCGTTACCCAAAATATTAATTAAACATATAAATTATTATTAAATGGGTAGTATAAAGTCATAAATGAATAAAGTATGATATCATAAATATTAATATGGTTCTGTTATAATTTAATAAATACTATGGTCATTATACATATGGTTAAACGTACCCTCTACCAAAGGAATGTACAAGGTAAGGGTTATTTCCTCAATCTCATTAATATCCGAGATTGTTTATTTTTAAGTATCTAGTGGGAAATATTTATTATCTATGTCCATGTTTCATTAAAATGTTTTAAAAAGGACTATTTTATGTTTTTATTGAAGGTAATATTTAACTGTATCATCATTTTAAATGTTTTTAAAGATTTATTTTTCTAAATATTTTAATTTATGTCCATGTTTTCTAAATGATTTTAAGGATGTATTTACGTAGACATGATTGTTTTAAAGTGTTAATTTATTTCAAAATTTTCAATGTGGTACGGGACACTTTGATTCAAAAATCTATTTTAAATGACTTCCTTTATAAATTTTGTGACTTTTAAATGATTTCTTGAAAATTTATTACTATCTCAAGGAGTTTTATTGATTATTTTCAACTATGTCAAAACCATTTATTGGATATTATTCTTGATTGAGGTTGATTTACTATAAAAAAATCTTCCATATTGTATTGAATGAGTTATGATTTGTTTGACTACGGATGTTCAATTTTTATACCATTCATGGTTTATGGTTAAATTATTAATATTTTTTTCTAGTTTTAATATGAATGTTTATGTTATGTTTCAACCTTTTCATACGAGGAAGACATTGGACGTAGTAAGGGACAGGTGGAGCCTGCTATAGCATCTCGATGTATTGGTAGGTCTCATGAGACAAACTAATGTCTTGGAACAAGGCCTTGACCAAAACTTTATCTATAGTGTTGGCACGAGGCCTAGACTATGGGGTTATGATGTCCATCATTATGCATTCCATCATTAGGAAATTAGCTATTGATATTACATGCGATTATTTGACTAGTAGAATATCCATGTGAATAATTAAATGGAAATATTTGATTTATATTTGACATATTATACTGAATTTTAGGTTTAAAATGCTTTTTTTAGTCTTATACATTTCCTTAAATTTTTTATGCTTATTTATGATAGTTTTCTCTATATTGTTATCCTTACTGAGTATATGAGCTCGCCCCTTTCTTGTGTTTTATTTTTTCTAGGATGTGAAGAAGTATGTTATGATTGATATGCATGATTAAACTAGGGGAATAATGGAGTTCTAAAATGATTATTTATGTTGTGTTTTATTTTATAAATTGTAATTTAATTTTCATATATGTAATCTATTTTCCATGACTGCTAAACTTATCGGTCCTTCGGGACATGATTTCTTGTAATCATGCCAATGTATTAAAATAATGCACCAACTCTGGGTAACTGGGGTCTGGCTATTACAGATAACTCCTTTTAAATATATTTTTTCCACTTTTATATGATCTATTTGAAAAAAAATTATTCTTTAGAATTAGAACATAAAAATTTACTTTGGATGAATTTTTGATATTTTTCTGATAACTATCATGTTTTGATGAGTAGTAAAAATACTCTGAATTTTAATTGAAAACAACATTTTTCATTGAGATAATTTAGATCATTAAATCATATTATTTAAGGGTTTGAATGTATTAATGGAATATTTTTTTATCATTTAATCCAATTTTGGTCATTGGATGTTTTTTAACATTTTAATTGGACATAAACACATCTAAATCTTCTTATAGTTTTTATTTCTTAAAAATATGCTTTCTTTTTTTGACAAAGAGAATTAATTTTAAATTAATTACTAAATTTATATGTTTTGAATTTTGGAAAATAGATTCCAAATTTGGAATGAAAATATTCAAATTTTTTAAATAGTTGTTTTTAATTTTTGGACATTATGAACAATAACTCTAGTAATTATTTTTATTTACCATAGTTAAAGGGAAAATCGGGTATGTAAGGGTAAAAAATGATATTATAATAACATAAAACTACCCTCACACATGTCATAATCCTATTGATTGACATATTTTTGGCCATGATCATATTTAGGATGAACCATTGGTATTTGGGAGCTAATTGGGTGTGAAAATGAAATTTTATAATTTTTAATTTAAAGAAAAAGGAAATATAACATAAAAATGTATCTTTTAATAAATAAATTTTAATGTAGGGTTATAAAATTGAAATATATGACTATAAATAGTCATTAAAAATCTAAAAATAGTTCCTATATAATGGTATTTTAATTATAAATTTTAGACATAATATAAAAAATTTATTTCTGACACAATGATGATGCAGTGATTACCTTATTAATGAAAGATTCAAATAAATGATATTTTAAATATTAAGATAATTGTAATTTTATAATTTTGAATACATAGTTGAATTTAATTCAGGATTATTACATATTATATTTTATTTAATGATTTTAGTTTTAATGAATCAAGTTATTACGACTTTAAAAAAATCAATTACTAAATAGTGTCAAAATTGACATAAATGAGTTCTTAAAACAAATACTATTTTATTAAATGATACAATAGTCCTAAAAATATAAGATTCTTCCAAAATACTTATATAATGTTATAAATAACATTAATGATCTACTTATTCTTCTATTGACATTTTATATTATCTATAGTAACTATATATTGTGAAAATACAAGAAGACATGGTAAGAGTTAATGTTTTTAACTAAGGGTTAAAGATTAAAGATAAGGTTAATTTTGTAACATAAACATCCCTTAAACCAATTGGTTGAGATAATTTCAACCAATTATCATCTTATCCTAGAAATATATCACTTTATAACTATAATAATTCTAAAATCATTTTATATTAAAATAATATTTCAAGACTTTTTAAAGTGCCCCTCCTCCCACTTATAAAGGGCCATAACCTCTACCTACTTACTCACACCTTTCATGCCACTTGGATCATCCCAAATCTACTAAAATATTCTCCCAACATCCCTCCCTCACTCCTATAAGCCTTAACATGGGTATAAGGAAATTCAACAAATCCCTTTTGCTCCAATCAAAATAAGTTACTCGATTTAGAGGAAACATATTCTCTAAAGTTCCTTTATTTTATTTTCCTTCTTCACTACCTATGCCCTTATTATTATATTAATACATAAAAACCAATATATTAAATATACTTGGATTTTTTTATGAGAATTATTCAAACTACACTTATACACACCACCATATAATGGATACGAACATACTGTTTCAGTGTACGGTGAACTACTACCTTACGAAATGATGATTGTTCAATTTTATCCTACCACCTATCATGGTGGCCATTATGATGACATTATATATATATGATATATATATTATATTTATATTGTATCTCTACATCTTTAATTTTTATTCACAACATATGTTTATGATTTCCAAGATATGTAAATATGATAATTTCATTTGTGGAAGAGTGGACAACCGCCCCCTCAAAGTGATATGACTCGTTCATGCTATACAAGGAACATAAAAAAGGACAGTTTTATTAAAACTATGAGAATAAAATGAAATAAATATAACAAAGGCATTATAATATAATTTTATATCATTTGATTATTATTCTTATAATATGATAATTAAATAAAAGTTGTGTTCATGTATACGTTCGACCTACCATCTCCAAGAACAGTGCATTTCATTTCTTATCACCAAATCATATAGACTATTATAAAATACATATATAATGGATATATGTGAAAATTAAAACATTAATATATTTATTGATATGATGTAATTCTGACCACATGGACAATTTCCATCGAATAAGTTCATTTTTGACTCAAATACCGAATATCGACAAACCAACCGATATGAACTTAAATAATTATATAATTTTTAAAACATGATGATAAGTAGTATAAAATGAATAATAAAGTTGAAAACGGTTTTAAGTAATGTATTAATTAACTTATGTTTATTATTCAGGAATATAAATAATGAAGGTGACACGTCAGACTCAATGTAAGGGACTTTATCTCAATCTCCATTCATTGAGGCATATTTTGGTATATAAACAACCTTCTTTTATATGGTGTATAATCAACCCATTTTAATCCTAATTTCATAAAAATGTATTCAAAATGAATATTTTTTTATTATGTGTTTTACTAAACTACAAATGGAATGTTTTTTTAACGTACATGATGACAACAACCTTTCTGACATCACTAGCATTATTTGATATTTGTATTCCTTAACAAGTCATAATGTTTTTAAAAAGAAAATAATTACCATATACCATTTATTTGTATTTTGGTATTGAAAATGGTTTTGAGAAAGCATTTAATATGTCAATATCTTGAAATAATATATTGTGATTGCAATGTGGAAATGTTGTCTTTATTTTATGATAGTTTTATGTGTTATGCTTATGTTATGGTTTTTGGGAATTATTTACATATACAGGTGGTTCCATGATAAATCAAGGGAGGGTAAGCCCGATATATCTCTCTAGTGAAATGGGTAACATTATAGAAGTAAACTTTAAGGTTTATCTTAAGAGATTTATGGGAATATATTGTGATTGGTATTCCAAACATAACTGTGAAGGTTACTCCCTATGTAGATTAGGAAGGTACAATGTAAGTATGATATGGATGCCATAATATACATTTTGTGTTATTATTTCTATGATTTTTTGGAAGTAATCTTAATATTATATGATGTAAGCTATGTATTTTAAGTTTTATGGGTAAAAAATATGATTTTCTGAAAATGTTTTCATGGGTTTTAAATATTCATTGACTAATAGTTATATTCCTTTTTTCTATTCCTTACTAAGAGTTTTATGCTTATCCCAAGTTTTTGAAATGTTTTTCACATGGTAGAATGATGATAAGGGAAAATAATAATTTGAGAATATTTTATTCAATAAAATAATTCTTATTTTATTTAAGGAGTTTTATTATTGTGAAAAAATTTGGATAAAGTAGAAGTGTCTACATTGTAATTTTTGAGATGTAATGTAATAGTTATGTACTAATTATATTAAACACTAAACCTGAAAATATCCTTAATGTGAATTAAATTTAAATTATTTATTGATCTCAATATTAAGTTATGTTTAAGACTAGGGCCTTATAGTTATTATCAGAGGAAAGTATTAGACCACTTTAGGGATTATGAGTTTTGGTTAAACATATAGTAATATTCTAGGGCTAATATTTTTATTAAATCCTTATTATGTAACTTTTTCATATCAAGGAATTTTGGTTACAAATAGAAGGAAAGGGATGTTAAACAAAATTCCTATCTCTTCTAAATTAATTGCGTGCAATAATTATTTCAAAGTCATGTCCAGATAATTTTAAAACTTTTCATAACATACAATTGACTTGCAAGAAAATGTTTGAGATATCAAACACCTCCACTATACCTCAATACCATCTTGCATCATGGGTTGTATTTAATCAAATCCTATTTTATCAATATTATATTATTTTCAATAAAGGTAAATATTCTCAATACCTTTCAACTGTCTTACCTTATAACAAGATTTTGAAGAATATTATGATATTGAAAAAGGTGTTGAAGAAGGAGACCCTTTCACAACCTATTTATATTTGATTTTAATATATAATCTCTAATAACATAATTATGGTATTTTTAAATAAACGTTTGTTAAATGTTTAAACTCAAAATTCGTCTGACTATTTTATAAAAATCATTTTTTATCGGATGTTTTTCAAATTATATGTCATCGATGATTATTTTCCAAAAATAGTTTTTTGTAAACACCCATATGACCCAAGTTATACAATGTATATTTGGAAAAAGAAAGAAATTAACTATGAAGGATCTCTAAATAATTTTTGCAATACATGGAGTTTCTATCTACATGAACAAGATGATGATGAAACCAGGTGGACACCATGATCAAGGTACAATTTTCATTCTATGGTAATAGTTTTATTTTATAGTATGGAGGTGAAATAAAAAGCATTTCAATATATATTAGATTTCATGAATTAATAGGTTGAGGTCATTGGGATTTGTGATGAAAAAAAGGTATAAGGAAACTATTAAGGTTAAAACATTTTAGGATAATTTTTG
This sequence comes from Viscum album, assembly GCA_963277665.1. Taxonomy (NCBI): domain Eukaryota; kingdom Viridiplantae; phylum Streptophyta; class Magnoliopsida; order Santalales; family Viscaceae; genus Viscum; species Viscum album. The sequence continues at coordinate 6,724,023 of OY728140.1, forward strand.
AGTTTTATAGATGGTACAACCCATAATATGGGTGACAACTCATCATGTTCAGCAAGGCCACAAGAATTGATGTACGAATTATTATTTTAAGTTAAATGATTTATGGGTCAAGAATTAGTTTATTTTAGGAACTTATGTTTTATCAAATGTATATCTTTATTATAAGAAAATATGTTTGTGATTATGTGATAATTGTTCTTTTGGAAGACATTCACACATTTGGGAAATGTTGAGTTTTTTGTAGATATTTATAAAAGGATGAAACTCTACATGAAAAGTAAGTGTGTTTCCTTATGTTATTAGTCATGCTCATAAATAAATTCCTAAAATTTGTGAAAAAGTCCTTAAAATAATTTTTTTCATTTATTTTTCCTATGGGAAATTAAAAGACTATTTAACACATCACATGTTTATGGTTTTCTAGTTGTTAACATTCTACTGATCATGTTTTCTATCACTCTTCGTCAGAACATGATTGTTAGATTTTTCTTCCATATCCATGTTTTTCTACATGGTAACCTAGTTTGTTTTATCTTAGGTGACCTTTTACTTCTTTTTATTTCTTTTATAGAGGTAATTTTATTGAATTTTTTTCGATGTGGGATTTTCAAGGATGTTTCGGGGCCCAATTTTAAAATTTCTATTACACAATTTCCAAAAGGGGGAATGATGTAATGTCCCATGTATTTATAAAATAATACATTTTAATATCAATTAATATTTATAAATAAGATATTAATTTTATGTTAAAGAGGACACCTTTTCTAATATCATACCTAACACACTATAACAGGTTCCTCCAACATCTTATGATGTACACAATATTGAGTTACACCAAAAAATAATATATTATTATTATTATTTTAAATGGTTGTTAATACATCACCATTCTGTTGGAGGGAATGAATATATGAAGCTAAAATATTATTATACATGTTCTTTAACTATTATTACACTTATCCAATAAATTTTAAAGCCTTAAAATGATAATGAATCTAATTTTAAGCATAAAATACTCTATATTTTTAAAATCTCATTATACAGCCTTTTAATGGAGACCCCTTATAAATATAGTTTTTGTCACATTCATATGTTCTATTTGAAATAATAATCTTTTTATTTAGAAGAAGGACATAAAAATTTAATTTTGATGAACTTTTATATTTTTATGATAACTATCATGTATTAATGAATATAAAATACGCTAAATTTTAATTAAAAACAACTTTTCCCATCAAGATAATTTATATCATTAAATCATATTATTTAATGGTTTTAAAGTATAAATGGAATAAATTTTAATAATTTAATCCATTTTTGGTAATTATAATTAAGTTCACATTTTAATTATACATAAACACATGTCAATATTTTGGTAATTTTTACTTCTTAAAAAAACGCTTTTTGGTTTTGACAGTGGGAATTAATTTTAAATTAATAACAACAATTTCTGGGTTTTGAATTTGGAAGAATTGATTCCATATTTGGAATCATAAGGGTCCAATTTTTTAAATATGTACCTTTTATTTTTGGACATTATTAATATAAACTTCAGCAATTATTTTTATTTACAATGGTTAAAGGGTAAATCAGGTAAATATGGGTAAAAAATAATATTATAATAATATAAAACTACCCAAACATGTGTCATAATACTATTGGATGACATATGTCTTACCATGATAATCCATAGACAATGCCTTTTGCATTTGGGGGCCACTTGGGTTTGAAAATGACATTTTATAATTGTTAATTTAAAGAAAAGGGATATATGACAGAAACATGTATCTTTTAATAAAACAATATTAATATAGGGTTATATAACTAATATCTATGATAATAAATATTATTTATAAATATAATAATATTTTCTACATCATATTATTTTATTAATAATTTTAAGAAATTAAATAAATAAACTTAATTATGACACAATGGTGATGCAGTTATTAACTTAATAATGAAATATTCAAATAAATGATTTTATAAACATTTAAATAAATTTAATTTAATCATTATGAATCCATAAAATATTTCTATGGATTATTATAACATATTATACTTGTGTTAAGGATTTTTTTTTGAATGAATAAATATTTATGACTTTAACAAAAATCAATTACTAAATTGTGTCAAAATTGACCAAAACGAGTTTAAAAAAATATTATTTAATTAAATGATATAATAGTCTTAAGAATCTATGATTAGGAAAAATGACATATATAATTTTACAAATTTCATTAATGACCCACTTATGCTTCTATTGGTATCTTATTGTAACTAGAGTGACCATATATTGTTAAAATAAAAGAAGAAATGGTAAGAGTTAATGCTTTTAACTAAGGGTTAAAGATAAAAGATAAAGTTAATTTTCAGACTTAATATTTTCTAAAAGCTATTGGTTGAGAGTATTTCAATACATTATCATATTATCCTCGAAATATATCACATGGGAACAATTATAATTCGAAAATCATTTTATAATAAAATAATATTTAAAGACTTTCCTACAGTGCCCCTCCTCCCTCTTCTAAATGGCCACCATGTCTACCAACTTACTCATCACTCTCAATCGGCTTGGATTATCAAAAACCTACTCAAATAATCTCCCAACATCCCTACCTTACTTCAATAAGACTTAACTTCTACATATGACAATTTATGAAATCCTTTTGGATCAAATCAAAAGAAGTTTCCCGATTTAGAGCTAACATCTTCTATCAAGATCATTTTTTTTATTTTCCTTCTAAACTCCCTATGATCTTCTTATTATATTATTAAGAAAAATCACCAGTATCCTCAAAATACTAGAATTTTTTTATGAAAATTATTCAAACTACTATTACACACACCACTATCTAATGGTTACGAACATACTATTTTGTGTATGGTGATCTACTACCTCATGAAATGATGATTGTTTAATTTTAACCTACCACCTCTGATGGTGGCCATTATGATGGAACTATATTTATATATGATATATATTATATTTATATTGTCTATATGCCTATGTAATATTATTTACAAAATACCTTTATGATTTCCATGATGTGTAAACACAATTATTTCATTTAAGGAAGTGTGGACTACCACCCGCTCAAAGTGATATGACTCATTCATGATATATGTGGAACATATAGAGGATGATTTTTTTAAACCTATGATAAATACATGAAATAATTATAATATACATTTATATAATTTTATTATTATTCTTTTAATATGACAACGAAATGAAAGTAGTATTCATGCATACGTACGACCCACCATCTCCATGAATGGTGCATTTCATTTCTTATCTCCAAATGTTATGTACTGTTATAAAATACATATATAATGGATATATGTGATATTTAAATCATTAATATCATTATGGAGATGATGGAATGTTTACGACATTAACAATTTACATCAAACACGTACATTTTTGACTCAAGTATCGAATATCGACAAACTGATTGATATGAACTTAAATAATTATATAATTTTTATAACATGATGATAAGTAATATAAGATAAATAATAAACTTTGAAAATTATCTTAAGAATTTATAAATTAACCTATGTTTATTATTCATGAATATAAATAAAGAACGAGACAAGTCGAACTCAAGATAAGGTACTTCGTCTCAATCTCATTTCATTTAGGCATATTTTGGTTTATACATGACCTTCTTTTATACAGTGTATAACCAACCCATTTGAATTTTAATTTCAATCAATGGTTTTCAAATGTAGTCTTTTGTTTTAAGAATAATTTTAATAAATGGAAAATGGAATGTTTCTTTTTAACTTACATGGAGATAATTCCCTTTCCGCTGCCAGTAGCTTTATTTGATATTTAGATTCCACAACAATTAGCAATGTTTTTAAAAAGAAAATGAATACCATATACTCTTTTTACATATTTTGGTATTGAATTTTTTTAGAAAACATTTATTATGTCAATATCTTGAAATGGTATTTTTTTTTTTTTTTTGAAATGTGGAAATGTTATCTTTATTTTGTGCTTGTTTTATGTGTACTGATTTTGTTAGGGTTCTTGGTAATTGTTTACGTATACGAGTGGTCCTGTGATAAACCTAGGGTGGTTGATCCCAATATAGATCTCCAACATATTGGGTAATGTGACAGAGGAAAACATTAAGCCTTTTACTATGAGATTTGGGGCATATACTGTCATGGGTATTCCAAATATACCCATAAATGTTACTCCCTATGTAGTTGTGAAAGATACATTGTAAGTATGATATAGATGCCACAAGTTACCTTTATGTTTTATGATTTTTGTGATGTTTTGTAGTAATCTTCAGATTACATGATATAAGTTTTGTAGTTTATGTTTTATGGTTGAAAATATGATTTTGTAAAAATGTTTTCATGGGTTCTAAATATTCATGGACTAATGGTTTTATTACTTATTTTTATTCCATAATGAGATTTTTATTTTCATACCAAATTTTTTGAAATTTTTTTCATAGGGTATAAGGATGGATAAGAGAAAGGGATAATTCAAGAATATTTTTATCAAGAAAAAAAATCTTCTTTTATTTAAAGAGTTTTATTATTGTGATAAAATTTGGATAGAGTAGAAGTGTTTACTTTGTAATTTTTAAGATTTAATGTAATAGTTATAGCCTAATTCTCTAAAAATATAAACCTTAAAAGATCCTCATAGTGTATTGAAGTTAAATTATTTACTTCTCTCATGATTAAGTAATGTTTACGGATAGGGACTTATAATACTATGTATGTAATTCCCTAAGATACCTTTTATGGATTTGTTTATGTTTTAGGTAAATATCACATTTTACAAAGTAAGTTTATATGGCTGAGAAGTATGTATTTGTGAAAATGAATTCACATGTTTATATGTATTCATAGACTAACAGTTTTTATCCATATTTTTATATGACTTATTGTGATTTATATTAGCATACCATTATTTAATATTTTTTACTGGGTGTTAGTATAGGTAAGAGAAAAGTATAATCCAAGATGAATGTTGTGAAGACTATTTGTTTTTATTTAAAACTTTTTTTATAAATGAAATTAATATGGTTTTAGTAGTACCCAATTTTTATGGTTGTGGGTTGATCTGTATGAATTATATGATAACATCTAATAACTCTAACCAAAAAAGATCTTTGGGAATATAATGAAGTGAATTCTAAATTAATTTACTAGACTAAGAAATTTTTGAGGCCATATACTTATATATATTCATCTTTAATTTAGTGAATACAAAAACACAATCATAAATTTCTTTATACCTTCAAATATAATGTGGTTTTGTCTACCACAACTTAACACAATGAACAATAATCTCATTAAGAATGTTATTATTACATTTAGTAAAAATTATATCCTTTTTTGGACTGCCAATAGGTTATATAGAACATTTTTTATTACTCATGAATTTATTTATTATAAAAATTATTTTTGGGTTTGAGGCCCTCAAATAAAAAACCGTTGAATCTATTAAGATCATCATTTTACTAAAATATCTATATAATAGTGAGATCATTAGAAAATTTATTTTCTATTATTACCCATTACGGTATGACATGACTTTAATTACATGGGTATCACATGGTATAATATAACATACCAAGTAAGTAATGAATAATATATATTTTTATCTATGTCTATTTATGAATTAGATAGTTTTTTATAGGCTTAAAATGAGAATAAATCCAATCTTAAGCATGGAATACACTAATATTTTTAAAAGATTGTTTTACTGCCTTTTGATGGCAAACCATTTTTAAATAAAACTTTTGAAACTTTTATAAGCTCTATATGTCAAACTAAACATATTATTTATGATTGGGACATTGAAATTTACCTTGGTTTAATTTTTTGTATTTTTATGACAATGTTCATTTTTTAAGGAATAGTGAAAAAATACTGCATTTTACATTAAAACTGCTTTTTAATCAAATTTAATTATATGGTTAGATTATATTTTTAATTGGTTTTAAAGTATAATTAGAATATATTTTTACCATTTAATCCAATAGTGGTCATTATAATTAATTTCACTTTGTAATTGGGCATAAACTAATGCCAAACCTTTCATAAATATTGTTTCAAAAAAACCCGCTATTTGTTTTGACAATGGGCATTATTTTAAAATTAATTATTGCAATTTCTGTTTTTGTAATTTGGTAAAATGGAATACATATTTGGAATCATAAGGTACAAATTATGTAATCAATACTCTTTTGTTTTTGGACTTTATGAATAGTAATGATGGTAATTATTGTTAATTATCTTGATTAATTAGTAATCGGGTAGTTAAGGATAATAAAATAATATCATAATAATAAAAAATGACACCAAAATGTGTCCTAATACTACTGGTTGTGTCATGGGCGACCATGGGATGCCTTGTGCCAAACTTGGGGACCCCATGGAATCACTTTTGTGTGATAATGACTTTTTATCTTTTTATTTTTTTAAAGAAAGTAAATATAACAAAGAATGTATCACCTGAGTAAAACATTTTTAATTTTGTCTACATAAATTATCTATTGTACTATAAATATTAATTGGAAAGATAAAAAGATTTCCTACATCATAGTATTTTTTTTATAATTTTTAGACATTAAATAAATAAATTATTTATGAAATCATGGTGATGCAGTGATTACCTCATTAATGGACGATTTAAATAAAATGAAAAGATAATGTAAAATCTAAGACTTACACTTGTCAAAGACCTATTGGATGAGTATATTTCGAACCCTTATCACCTTATACTCCAAATACATCAATGTGGGACCTTTAAAATCCGAAACTCATTTGAAAATAAAGTAACATTTTATACCTTTCCAAGAGTGCCCCTCCTCTCCTCTTATAAAAGGCCCCCACCTATACCTCCTTACCCACACCTCTCAATCCTTTGGCTTGGCCAATGTCTGCTCATGTTGCCTTTCCACATCCCTATCCTCATCCTAGAAGCCTTACCTTAGGCAGGAAGCTCTTCAAGAAACCCTTTTGGTTCAAACCAAAGGGAGTTATCCGATTTAAAGGTAATGTCTTCACTTGTGTTCTTTTGTTTTATTTTTCTTCTCCAACCCCCTAAACTCTTTTTATTCATTTCTTTTGTAAAAAAATCAGTATCTTCAATATACTAGGATTTTTTTTATAATAAGTATTCTAGCTACAATTAGACACACCTACATCTAATGGTTAAAGAACATACTGTTTCTGTGGATGGTGAATTTCTGCCTCACGAAACGATTATTGTTCAATATTCTTTTAACACCATAAAAGGTGGCCATTAAGATGTCACTATATTTATATATTATATATAATATGTTTATGTTTTACTTAAGCTTCTGTATTTTTCATTTTTGGCATACCTTTATGGTTTCCATTATGGGTAAACGCGATATCTTCATTTTTGGAAGTGCGGACTACCGCCCCCTCAAAGTGATTTGATTCGTTAATGACATATGTGGAATGTATAAAGGATGGAGTTAATGATATTATATATTATATTATACTTGAATTATAATATACCTTTATATCATTATTATTACATTCCATTAAATATGAAATATAAATGAAAGTAGCGTTCATGCGTACGTACGGCTTACTGTCTCCATGAACGGTGCATTTCATTTCTTACCTCTAAATGTTATGTAATATTATAAATACATGAATATAATGGATATATATGATATATATTATATATACATCATGAATATAATTCTGGATATAATGGATATTTTACCACATGAACAACTTGTAATTATAAAGAGTTTATTTTTTACTCAAGTACCAATGATCAAAAAAACAACCATTATTAAATTAAATAATTAAATAGTGTTCATGACATGGTAATAAGTGATATAAAAGGAATAATGAACTTGAAAAAGGTTCTCAATAAAGTATAAATTAACTCAAGTTTATTATTCAGGAGGTTAAAGAACGATCGAGTCAAGTCGGACCCGAGGCATGGGACTTCGTCTCAATCTCCTTTCATTGAGGCATACTATGTTTTATACACAACTTTCTTTTATACGGTGTATAAACCCCTTTGACTTTTATGTTTATCCAAAAGGAATATTTTTTATACAAAGCGTTTACTAAACGACAAAAGGGAATGTTTTTTTTTGTCGTACGTATGCGGCGACAACGACTTCTCCGCCGCCGTGACCATTATTTGAGTTTCAGCTTCCTCTACAAGCCATAACATTTTTTAAAATGAAAAATAAATACCATGTTTTAATTTTCATTTATTTTGGTATTGAAAATTGTTTTCATAATGTTTTTATTATATCGATGTGTTGTATTGATATCTTGTGATTGAAATTTGGAAATGTTATGTTTCCTTTATGCATGTTTTATGTGATACGATTATGATATGGTACTTGGGCATTGTTATGAATACAGGTGGTTCTGTGATAAACTAAGGGCGGGTGAGCCCGATATAGCTATTCAATACATTGGGTAACGTGAAGGGGTTAAACTTTAAGGTTTCTCCGAAGAGATTTAGGTTATATACTGTGATGGGTATTCCAAACGTAACCCTGAGGGTTACTCCCTACTTAAGAATGTTATGAATGCCTCAAGTTACCTATATGTCTTATGATTTCTATGATTTATTCATGATTTGATGAGGTATGTTAAAATTCTTATGTTTTATGAGTAAAGTATGATTTCATGCACGGACTAATGTTTTCATTTAGTACTTTTATATCCCTTACTGATCTTTTTATGCTCATCACAAGTTTTTGAAATGTTTTTCACTGGTCAAGGGAAGGGTACATGATGTGATGATAGTGTCAAGAAAGTGTCAAGAAAGAATCCATGTTTTATTTTAAATATGTTTCTATTGATGGGAAAAATGAGTACTATCTTTTATGTAACCACTTTGTTTAAATGTGGAATGTAATACATGTTTTATGATCTAATTCTCTAAAACTCTAAACCTGAAAAGATCCTCAACGTGTATTCTTGAAGTAACTCAAGATTAAGTAATGTTTAAGGCTGGGGCCTTATATTTGGTATCAGAGGTCAGTTTAGATAACTTTAGGAGTTAGATTTATATTAAATGATTATCCAAAAATATTTTTTTTATGGTCAAATTGAAATAATATAGAACTTAAAGATTACCATGTTGCTTCATCTAAGACATGTTTGTTCAGAATGGTTTTCTACAGAGGAAATAGGGAAGTAGTGCTAGGAAGGCATACAGAAGGAAATGACCTTCCAAATCAGCATCATGAGATGGTCGGAATTGGAACTGAACAGTTTGTTGCAGTGATGGTGCAGTTGACTCAAGCGATAAATGGTGGTGGTATCCATGCACGAGATCAACCAGATCAACCGCAGAGGAAGATGTCAGTGGTGGAACATTTAATGAGGCAACATCCCCCATCATTTAGAGAATCATCTGACCCTGTGCTAGCTGAAGGGTTGATTAAAGAACTGGAGAAGATTTTTGATGTCATGGGGTGTTCAGACAATCAAAAGGTTAGTCTTGCTATTTACCATTTGGAGGGTGAAGCAGATCAGTGGTGGTCGATGGTTAAAAATATCAGGGATGCTGATGAGATTGATGCTCTCGACTGGGATGAATTCAAAGTTATGATTCTTGAGAAATATTTTCCTAAGGCTGTTCGACTTAGTATGGAAAAACAATTCTTGGAATTGAGGCAAGAGGACGACTCAGTGGCAGCTTATGAAGAAATGTTCACTCGTTTGGCAAGGTATCCTCCAAATTTTATCAGTGACCTTGATAGTGAAATCAATGGTTTTTACTCAGGATTAAAGCCAAAATATCAAAGGGCATTGTCTTCTCGTGAGTTCAAAAGTTATGAAAATCTTGTTCGATGTGCTAAGAAGGTGGAAATGGAGTTTTTCGATGATCAAGTGTTCTATAACAACCAGCAGAAGAAGAGACTGAGGTGGTAGGATAAAGGGAAGAATTCTTCAAAAAGGTCTGATGGTAAGAAAACTAAGTTTCTAGTTTGTGATAGATGTGGTAAAAGGCATGCTGTGGAATGTCTTCTGAATTCTATAAAGTGTTACCGATGTGGTAAGATGGGACATAAGGCTCGTGATTGCACTGAAAAACATCATGGTGATGGTAAGAACCAATTTGATTTACAGTTAGTGAAATGTTTTAAGTGCAATGAGATGGGTCACTATGCAAACGAGTGTCCAACAAAGAGCTCGAGTGATGGGAAGCAGTTATACTACAAGCAGAAAGGGGTGGTGAAATCCTTTGCAACTACTTCAGCAGATGTTGGGCCGTCAAATGAAGTGGTATCAGATACTTTGTTTGTTTTTTCAGATTATGCTAGTGTGTTGTTTGATTAAGGGTCTACACATTATTTCATCTCTGAAAACTTTTCTATGAAAATGGGAATACCATCTCAAGAAATGACTCCTGAACATGTGGTAAAAACACTTGGGGGAAATGTTGAGGCAAAAAGAATTTTTAAGAATCTTCATATCCTTATCCGTGGAAAGAACCTACTTGAAAACCTTATTGTTTTACCTCTAGTAGAGTTTGATGTTATCCTGGGTATGGATTGGCTCTCTATTTACCATTCTAAGATTGACTGTAGAGCTAAATAAGTTTCTTTTCAGAAATACTTTCAGTTTGTGTACAAGAATGAACCCTTACTCTTGATAACATATCAAGAGGCCGAGAAACTTGTAAAAGATGGAAATGAATGTTACCTTGCACATATTGTTGAAAACAAGGGAACTGTTTAGATTAATGATGTGCCAGTGGTAAATGAGTATCCTGATGTTTTTTCTAATGAGTTTCCTGGAATAATACCTGTAACACCCCAAGCTTCCATGGTACGCTTCTCTTTGAATAATTGAGCAGCGTGTGTTGTACGCAACCTCGAGTTCTAACACACGGCGACCAATAAAAGTAGCCGTTATGAATATTAATACCCACTTTTTGAAATTATATAAACTTTATATTTCAAAATGGACTTCATTTTTTGTATTCTAAATATCGAAATTATCCTAAGTAGAATTTTTTGTAATTTTCTGAGAACTTCCAATTTTCTATGAATAGATAAAATACTTAAAAACAACTTTTTTAATAAAAAAATTTATAGTGATAAATTAAACTATTGAGTGGTTTTAAAGTATAATTAGAATATATTTTTACCATTTTATCCAATGGTGGTCATTAGAATTAATTTCACTTTGAAATTGGACATAAACAATTGTCAATCTTTTGATATATATTGTTTCTTAAAAACACGCTATTTGTTGTGACAGTGGGAATTAATTATAAAATTAATTAATGAAACTTTTATGTTTTTAATTTTTTAAAATAGACATCATTTTTGAATTTGTAATATCAATTATATCTTAGGGTGAATTTTTGGCATTGTTCTGAAAAACTTCAATTTTTGATGAATAGTGAAACCACTAAGTGGTAGTTAAAAAACTGATTTTTCGTTTAAATGAAACATTACCACTTCTATGATTTTATTTTCAAAAATCCAACATACATGGTTGTCATTAGGAAGTAAAATTTGGTTCAATGGGATTAAAATAATTTTTTTGGTGAATAGTAACTTTTAAGTTTAATTAATCGCGATTAAAGGTAATTAGTGAAATTTAAGGTAAAAATGATATTATAAAAATATTAAAGTACCCTTACACTTGTCCTATCCTTATTGGATGAGTCATATAAGACCAAGACAATCCATGGGTCAACTTGGGGACTCCATGGAGCCACTTGGGTAAGAAAATGACATTAATAACTTTTTATTTAAAGTAAAAATAAAATTATCACAAACATGTGTTGTTTTACTAAAACAATTATTACATGGGGTTATATAAGTTAACATTTTGACCATAAATATTCATTGGAAAGTTAAAAAGATTTCCTAAATCATGGTAATTGTTTTATAATTTTTATACATTAAATAAATTAAATTTTTAATGACACCATGATGATGCAGTGATTACCTCATTAATTAACAATTTAAATAAAATGAAAAGATAATGTAAAATCTAAGGATTACACTTGTCAAAAACCTATTGGTTGAGCATATTTCGAAACCTTATCACCTTATCCTAGGAATATATAAGTGTGGGACCTTTAAAATCCTAAACTCATAATATAATAAAGTAACATTTCATGACTTTCCAAGAGTGCCCCTCCTCTCCTCTTATAAAAGGCCCCCACCACTACCACCTTATTCACACCTTTCAAGCCATTTGGATCAGCCAACCTCTGCCCAAATACTCTATCAACTTCCCTCTATTACTCCTAGAAGCCTCACTTTGGGCAGAATTCTTCCCAAGGAAGCCTTTGGCTCAAATCAAAAAGAGTTACCCGATTTTAAGGTAATGTTTTCTCTTATGTTATTTTGTTTTATTTTGATTCTCCAACTCCTTAAACTCTTTGTATTCATTTATTTTGTAAAAACACCAGTATATTACATATACTAGGATGTTTTTATGGGAAGGATTTTATTTACACTTACACACACCTTCGTCTAATGGTTAAAGAACATACTGTTTCTGTGGGTGGCGAATTACTGCCTCACGAAACGACGATTGTTCAATCTTCTTTTAACACCTCTCATGGTGGCCAATATGATGAAACTATTTTTATATATGATATATATATTTTTTTTCTTATGATTCTGTATTTTTCATTTATGGCATACCTTTATGATTTCCATTATGGGTAAACGCGATAATTTCATTTTAGGAAGTGCGGACTACCGCCCCCTCAAAGTGATTTGAATCGTTAATGCCATATGTGGGATGTATAAAGGATGGAGTAAATAATATTATATATGATATTATACTTTAATTATAATATACCTTTATATCATTATGATTTCATTCCATTAAATACAAAATAGAAATGAAAGTATCGTTCATGCGTACGTACGGCTTACCGTCTCCATGAACGGTGCATTTCATTTCTTACCTCTAAATGTTACCTAATATTATGAATGAATGTATATAATGGATATATACGATATATATGATATCTAAATAATGAATATAATTCAGGAGATAATGCATATTCTACCACATGAACAACTTGTAATTATAAGAAGTTTATTTTTGACTCAAGTACCAAAGATCGACAAAACGACCGTTATTAACATAAATAATTGCATAATGTTCATAACATGGTAATAAGTGATATAAAAGGAATAATGAATTAAAAAAGGTTCTTAAGAAAGTATAAATTAACTCTTATTTATTATTCAGGAGGTTAAAGAACGATTGAGTCAAGTCGGACACGAGGTAAGGGAACTTCTTAACCCAATTTCTGTTCTTTGGGTTAATCTCCTACTTTCAAATTATGTCATGATATTATTATGTCTTATCTTGTATTTGTACTTTCTTTATGTGTACTTATAGTGAATACACATTATAGATCTATTTTATTTAAAAAATTATCTTTGTAAGGGAACTTCTTAACCCAATTTTTGTTCTTTGGGTTAATATCCTACTTTCAAATTATGTCATGATATTATTATGTCTTATCCTGTATTTGTAATTTCTTTATGTGTACTTATAGTGAATACACATAATAGATCTATTTTATTTAAAAAATTATCTTTGTAAGGGACTTCGTATCAATCTCCATTCATTGAGGCATATTTTTTTTTATACACAAATTTCTTTTATACGGTGTATAAACCCCTTTGACTTTTACGTTTATTCAAAGGAATATTTTTTATATGAAGCATTTTACTAAACGAAAAAAGGGAATGTTTTTTTTGTCGTACGTATGCGGCGACAATGACTTCTCCACCGCCGTGACCATTATTTGAGTTTCGGCTTCCTATACAAGCTATAAATTTTTTAAAATGAAAAATAATTACAAAGTTTTAATTTTCTTTTTTGGTATTGAAAATGGTTTTGAAAGTGTTTTTTTTATATCATTGTGTTGTATTGATATCTTGTGATTGAAATGTGGAAATGTTATGTTTCCTTTATGCATGTTTTATGTGATACGATTATGTTATGGATTATGATATGTTTAAACCTGTTCATATGAGGAATGAATTGGACTTAATAAGTGACGGGTGGAGCCCGCTATAGCTCCTCGATGCATCGGCAGGTCTCATGAGACAAACTAGTATCTTGGCACGAGGCCTTGACAAAATATTTTTTGTAGTCTTGGCATGAGGCCTTGGCTACGTGGTTATGATAGTCTGGCATTATGCATTCCATCATTATGAAAGTGGTTATTGATATTGCATGTGATTATTCGACCAGTATAATATCCATGTGAATAAGTAAATGGCATTATATCATTTTACTTTTTACATATTATGTTGAAGTTCATGTTTAAAAGGATTTTTTTTTAGTTATACATTGCCTTAAATGTTTATGTTTATTTATGAAAGCTTCCGCTATATTGTTATCCTTACTGAGCATCTGAGCTCACCCCTTTCAATGTTTTATTTTTCCCAGGATGTGAAGAAATATTTTATGACTGGCCTACAGGGATAGTCTGAAGGGGATAGAAGTGTGGACTATGGAGACTATGTTATTGTAATTTTTCACTTTATGATGTAATGTAACATTTATGAATGTATCTAGTGTTTCCAAGTCTACTAAACTAATCGGTCTTTCGAGACTTGATCTTTGTGATCATGCCAATGTTACACAATAATGTACCGACTCTTGGTAACTGGGGTCGGGGCATTAAAGTTGGTATTAGAGACAGTTTAGTACTAACCTTGGAAGCTAGATTTAGATAAAATCTGATTAGAGCACATAGCCCTAAGATAGACTTTGAGGATTAGTATAGAAGAACTTCCTAGAATTTTGGTATTATAGAGATTTTGTGAGTTTTCTGAGCAATAAATCCCTATTTGGATACGAGCAGGTAGAGGCGGCTCTGGAACAGATGTACCTAGGGGTAAAACCTGAAAACACCACTTTGAGCTAGACTCGAACGGGAACTGGTGCACGACAATGGGCCTTGCTGCACTCTTGGTTACGACACTCCCGGGGAATATGCTTAGGATAATCCTCATTTTCTTTACAAATCATTATGAAGGGTTTATGAGTATATACTACCTCAAAGAAAACATTTCTTTTTATTAATATGGATTATATCCATAAATTGCTCAATTTATGTTAAGTGTTTTACAAGTACGGAATTATGTATTTTTATTCATAAACTGATCTAGTTTATGCCATTGTTTAGAAATGGCGCCTAGTGGAAGGAATGGAAACCGTATCAATGCATGAACTCCATGTAGGTATTTCCCTCTTACTCAAGATAATTATAATGGAGCTGGTGATACAACTGGTGCTGATCATCTTATCACCATACTGGGATAACTCACTCAGGCTATGAATAATAATCTTACTCGTATAGAGCTCCCTGATCCGCAACGTGGAGTATCAATGTTAGACTGCTTCATGAGGCAACAACCACCAACATTCAATGGGAGTAAAAATCCCTTAGTAGCTAAGCAATCGATATATTCCTTAGAGAAAATATTTCATTCCTTGGGGAGTAGTGAAAGGGAAAAAGTTATCATGGCAGTTTACCGCCTCACTGGAGATGTTGATCAATGGTGGTCATTGATTAAAAATACAAAGTAAGATGAAGAAGTATCAAGTATGGAATGGAGAGAGTTCAAAGAGCTTTTCTTAGAAAAATATTTTCCTCATGACCATCGAGCAGATATGGAAAGACAATTTCTGAGTCAGAGACAAAAGGAGGATGAGAATGTCGCAAAGTATGAGGCTAACTTTACAAGGTTGGCGAGGCATGCAGCAGATTATATACGTAACCCAAGAAGTAAGATTGATCGTTTCTTTGATGGGTTAAAACCATTTCTCCATTGAGCCTTAGTCTCACAATCTTTCTCGTCGTATGAAGATATTGTCTCATGTGCTATCAAGACAGAAAAAAAATTCTCTAAATCTTATGATAATAAAGTAAAGTAAGAGAAGAAGATAATGGTGGAACAAGAGACAGATAAAGGGAAAAAAGGGGAAGAAGGATTTCCCATTATGCAATAATTGTGGGAAGAATCACCCCGGTACTTGCCTAAAAGGAATGGGAGTTTGTTACAAATGTGGAGAAAAAGGTCACCAGACTCGTGATTGCAAGGGAAAGAAAGAGGCTATCAATGTTGAATGCTACAATTGTAGGGAAATGGGGCATTATTCAAATGAATGTCCTAAGCGTCAGGGAAACTTACCTCAGAAAAGGCCAAGGGATCAAGGCCAATCTTATGCTGTTACTACAGTTGAAGCAGAATAATTAATGTATTGGTGCTTTTGGACTGAAGTATTATATTCTGGTTATAAGAATAATATAATTGTACTACAGTACTTGTTTTTCTCATTAAGGTTTTAATATGATGAAGGTAATCATATTTTTATTATGTGACAATAAGATAAACTTTACTTTGTTTGGAGAATCTGAGGTTATAATTGATTTTGGAATTTAGAGACCTTTTAGAGAAATTTTGGATAGAGGTATTTTGGATAACTATAAAGGTTGGAATGAATTAATTTGAACTTTGTATAGTATTGTTTAAGGTTAAAACATTTCTGAAGATTATTTTTGGAATATTATAATACTATACTTTTAGGAAAAGGACAACCTGCAGGTCGGGTCATAACCCGTCGCGTCGGACAAAGCTACAGGAATTGAACCCACAACCATAGTGCGACAGGCCTTTATTACCTACCACTAGCCTACAGGAAGTCCCACGTTATTACAAAATAGTTTTCCTAATCTAAATGGTATGTGGTAATATTTGGAACCTTATACAATTAGGATAAATAGAATATTTTTGAGTTCTATTACCATTTGGAGTGAAAGATGGGTTTGTGGTAAAAATTTATTAAAGAATGAAAGTCTACATGACAAGTAAGTATATTTCCTTACTCTCTTATTAAATCTCTTAAATAAATTCCTAAACTTTATGAAAGGTAACTTAAAACAAAAACGTTGTCGGTTAACTTTTCCAACTGGGGATTCAATGACCATTTAACCAATCACAAGTTTGTGATTTTCTTATGGTTAACTTTCTCCTAATCCTGTTTTCTACAACTCTCCATAAAACCTTTATGGTTTTTTTTCCCTCCATATCCATATTTTTAGAGAATCCTAGTATGGGCTATCTCGGGTGACCTTTGTACTTCTCTTTCTTTCTTTTAATGTTATATTTTTATTAACCTTATTTCTGATGTGGGTTTTCCAAAAAGCTATTTTCTATTTTCAACCTTTTATTTTCAAAGAAAATTTTCAAATTGCGAGGACGCAATTTATTGAAGGAGGGGAGAATGTAACACCCCAAGCTTCCATGGTACGCTTCTCTTTGAATAATAGAGCAGTGTGTGTTGTACGCAACCTCGAGTTCTAACACACCGCGACCAATAAAAGTAGCTGTTATGAATAGTAATACCCACTTTTTGAAATTATATAAATTTTATATTTCAAAATGGACTTCATTTTTTGTATTCATAATGTCAAAATTATCCTAAGTTGATTTTTTTTTTAATTTTCTGAGAACTTCCAATTTTCTATGAATAGAGAAAATACTTAAAAACAACTTTTTTAATCAAAATAATTTATAGTGATAAATTATACTATTGAGTGGTTTTAAAGTATAATTAGAATATATTTTTACCATTTTATCCAATGGTGGTCATTAGAATTAATTTCACTTTGAAATTGGACATAAACAATTGTCAATCTTTTGATATATATTTTTCTTAAAAACACGCTATTTGTTGTGACAGCAGGAATTAATTATAAAATTAATTAATGAAACTTATATGTTTGTAATTTTGTAAAATAGACATAATTTTTGAATTCGGAATATCAATTATATCTTAGGGTAAAATTTTGGCATTGTTCTGAAAAACTTCAATTTTTGATGAATAGTGAAACCACTAAGTGGTAGTTAAAAAACTGATTTTTCATTTAAATGAAACATTACCAGTTCTGTGATTTGATTTTCAAAAATCTGACATACATGGTTGTCATTAGGAAGTAAAATTTGGTTCAATGGGATTAAAATAATTTTTTGGTGAATTGTAAATTTTAAGTTTAATTAATCACGATTAAAGGTAATTAGTGAAATTTAAGGTAAAAATGATATTATAAAAATATGAAAGTACCTTTACACTTGTCCTACCCTTATTGTATGAGTCATGGCCGACCAATACAATCCATGGGTCAACTTGGGGACCCCATGGAGCCAATTGGGTAAGAAAATGACATTAATAACTTTTTATTTAAAGTAAAAATAAAATTGTCACAAACATGTGTTGTTTTACTAAAACAATTATTACATGGGGTTATATAAGTTAACATTTCGACCATAAATATTCATTGGAAATATAAAACGATTTCCTACATCATGATAATTTTTTTATAATTTTTAGATATTAAATAAATTAAATATTTAATGACACCATGATGATGCAGTGATTACTTCATTAATTAACGATTTAAATAAAATGAAAAGATAATGTAAAATATAAGGCTTAAACTTGTCAAAATCCTATTGTTTGAGCATATTTCAAAAACTTATCACCTTATCCTCGAAATATATAAGTGTGGGACCTTTAAAATCCGAAACTCATTATATAATAAAGTAACATTTCATGACTTTCCAAGAGTGCCCCTCCTCTCCTCTTATAAAAGGCCCCCACCACTACCACCTTATTCACACCTTTCAAGCCATTTGGCTCAGCCAACCTCTGCCCAAATACTCTATCAACTTCCCTCTATTACTCCTATAAGCCTCACTTTGGGCAGAATTCTTCCCAAGGAAGCCTTTGGCTCAAATCAAAAAGAGTTACCCGATTTTAAGGTAATGTATTCTCTTATGTTATTTTGTTTTATTTTGATTATCCAACTCCTTAAACTCTTTGTATTCCTTTATTTTGTAAAAACACCAGTATCTTCCATATACTAGGATGTTTTTATGGGAAGTATTTTATTTACACTTACACACACCTTCGTCTAATGGTTAAAGAACATACTGTTTCTGTGGGTGGCGAATTACTGCCGCACGAAACGATGATTGTTCAATCTTCTTTTAACACCTCTCATGGTGTCCATTATGATGACACTATTTTTATATATGATATATATTATGTTTTTTTCCTTATGATTCTGTATTTTTCATTTATGGCATACCTTTATGATTTCCATTATGGGTAAACGCGATAATTTCATTTTAGGAAGTGCGGACTACCGCCCCCTCAAAGTGATTTGAATCGTTAATGCCATATGTGGGATGTATAAAGGATGGAGTAAATGATATTATATATGATATTATACTGTAATTATAATATACCTTTATATCATTATGATTTCATTCCATTAAATATGAAATAGAAATGAAAGTAGCATTCATGCGTACGTACGGCTTATCGTCTCCATGAACGGTGCATTTCATTTCTTACCTCTAAATGTTACGTAATATTAGGAATGAATGTATATACTGGATATATACGATATATATGATATCTAAATCATGAATATAATTCAGTATATAATGGATATTCTACCACATTAACAACCTGTAATTATAAGAAGTTTATTTTTTACTCAAGTACCAAAGATCGACAAAACGACCGTTATTAACATAAATAATTACATAATGTTAATAACATGGTAATAAGTGATATAAAGGGAATAATGAACTTGAAAAAGTTTCTTAAGAAAGTATAAATTAACTCTTATTTATTATTCAGGAGGTTAAAGAACAATCGAGTCAAGTCGGACACGAGGTAAGGGAACTTCTTAACCCAATTTCTGTTCTTTGGGTTAATCTCCTACTTTCAAATTATGTCATGATATTATTATGTCTTATCCTATATTTGTAATTTATTTATGTGTACTTATAGTTAATACACATAATAGATCTATTTTATTTAAAAATTTATCTTTGTAAGGGAACTTCTTAACCCAATTTCTGTTCTTCGGGTTAATCTCCTACTTTCAAATTATGTCATGATATTATTATGTCCTATCCTGTATTTGTACTTTCTTTATGTGTACTTATAGTGAATACACATAATAGATCTATTTTATTTAAAAAATTATCTTTTTAAGGGACTTCGTCTCAATCTCCATTCATTGAGGCATATTTTTTTATACACAAATTTCTTTTATACGGTGTATAAACCCCTTTGACTTTTACGTTTATTCAAAAGGAATATTTTTTATATGAAGCATTTTACTAAACGAAAAAAGGGAATGTTTTTTTTGTCGTATGTATGTGGCGAAAATGACTTCTCCACCGTCGTGACCATTATTTTAGTTTCAGCTTCCTATACAAGCTATAACTTTTTTAAAATGAAAAATAATTACAAAGTTTTAATTTTCTTTTTTGGTATTGAAAATGGTTTTGAAAGTGTTTTTTTTTATATCAATGTGTTGTATTGATATCTTGTGATTGAAATGTGGAAATGTTATGTTTCCTTTATGCATGTTTTATGTGATACGATTATGTTATGTATTATGATATGTTTAAACCTGTTCATATGAGGAATGCATTAGGCTTAATAAGTGACGGGTGGAGCCCGCTATAGCTCCTCGATGCATCGATAGGTCTCATGAGACAAACTAGTGTCTTGGCACGAGGCCTTGACAAAATATTACTTGTAGTCTTGGCACGAGGCCTTGGCTACGTGGTTATGATAGTCTGGCATTATGCATTCCATCATTATGAAAGTGGTTATTGATATTGCATGTAATTATTCGACTAGTATAATATCTATGTGAATAAGTAAATGGAATTATCTCATTTTACTTTTTCCATATTATGTTGAAGTTCATGTTTTAAAGGCTTTTGTTTTAGTTATACATTGCCTTAAATGTTTATGTTTATTTATGAAAGCTTCTGCTATATTATTATCCTTACTGAGCATCTGAGCTCACCCCTTTCAATGTTTTATTTTTCCCAGGATGGGAAGAAATATTTTATGACTGACCTACAGGGATAGTCTAAACGGGATAGAAGTGTGGACTATGGAGACTATGTTATTGTGATTTATCACTTTATGATGTAATGTAACATTTATGAATGTATCTAGTGTTTCCAAGGCTACTAAACTAATCGGTCTTTCGAGACTTGATCTTTGTGATCATGCCAATGTTACGCAATAATGGACCGACTCTTGGTAACTGGGGTCGGGGCGTTACAATACCAGATCGGGAAGTTGAGTTTACTGTTGACTTAGTTCCTGATGTTTTGCCAATTTCAAAACCCCCTTATCGAATGGCTCAAATTAAACTTTTAGAGTTTACGGAGCAATTGTAAGATTTATTAGAGAAAGGTTTCATTCGACCTAGTACATCACCATGGGGTGCTCCTGTTTTATTTGTTAAAAAGAAAGATGGTTCTATGAGACTTTGCATTGATTATAGAGCCTTGAATAACATCACTGTTAAGAACAAATATCCTTTTCCTCATATCGATGATTTGTTTGATCAGCTCCAGGGAGCTTAGTATTTTTCAAAGATTGACCTGAGATCGGGGTACCATCAGTTGAAGGTAAAGGAAGAAGATGTTCCGAAGACCACGTTTCGTACAAGATATGGCCATTATGAATTTGTAGTAATGCCTTTTGGGCTAACCAATGAACATTCTGTATTCATGGACCTTATGAATAGAATTTTCCATGAGTTCTTGGATAATTTTTTGGTTGTTTTCATTAATAATATTTTGGTGTTTTCTAAAAGTAAAGAGGAGCATGAAAGACATTTAAGGGTTATTTTTCAAACCTTAAAAGAAAATAAATTGTATGGTAAATTCAGAAAGTGTGAGTTTTGGTTGCAACAAATTTCTTTCCTTGGTCATATTGTTTCTAAAGATGGAATAACTGTGGATCCTGCAAAAATAAAGGTTGATGAAGAATGGCCAAGACCCACAAATGTAACCAAGAATCATAGTTTTCTTGGTTTGGCAGGCTATTACAGAAGGTTTGTTAGAAATTTTTCACAGTTATCTAGTCCAATGACTAAGCTAACTCGGAAGGGTGTTAAGTTTATCTGGACAAAAGAATGTGATGATTGTTTTCAGGAATTGAAAAGAAGATTGGTGAATGCTCTAGTTTTGGCACTACCTTCCAGGAATGGGGAGTTTGTTATCTAAAGTGATGCTTCATTGAAAGGACTTGGTTGCGTCATAATGCAGAATGATCAAGTAATTGATTATGCTTCATTTCAGTTGAAAAATCATGAGATAAATTACCCTACACATGATTTGGAATTAGCTGTTGTTGTTTTCTCTTTACAAAATTTGAGGCATCATTTGTATGGAGTAAAGTATGAAATATATACCGATCACAAAAGTTTAAAGTATATATTCACTAAGAAAGAATTGAACATGATACAGAGGATATGGATATAATTAATCAAGGATTATGATTGTACAATTCATTACCATCCGGGAAAAGCAAATAAAGTGGTTGATGCTTTGAGTCGAAAAAGTAATGCTTCATTAACAATGTTGCATTTGGAACGTGATCCTTTGGTTAAGGATTTGATGAACGTTGGCATAGAAGTTGTTGGTGCAGGATGTACTTCTTTTTTGTTTCAGGTATCAGTGAAATCTTCTCTATCAGACAGAATTAAGCAAGCACAAAAGCAAGACAATGAGTTGCAGAAAAAGGTAGAGCTGGTTCAGAAGGGTAAGTTGCCTAAATTCAACATTGATAATGATTGTGTTTTGAGATTTTGGAAGAGATTGTGTGTGCCTTGTGATTCAAAAATGAAGAGAGAGTTGTTATGTGAAGCTCATAGTTCTCTGTTTTCTGTTCATCCAGGCAGTACTAAGATGTATAGAGATCTTCAGGAGTATTACTGGTGGGACGGAATGAAAAGGGATATTGCTGATTTTACTATGAAGTGTTTGAATTGTAAACAGGTAAAAGCAGAGGGGAAGTTACCGAAAGGGATGCTTTAGCCTTTACCAGTACTAGAGTGGAAATGGGAGAATATATCCATGGACTTCGTTGTGGGATTGTCGAAGACACCTCGAGGTAATAATGCAATCTGGGTTATTGTTGATCGCTTGACTAAATCTGCTCATTTCCTTGATATACGAGATACTTTTTCCCTAGATCAACTTTCCCATTTGTATCTTAAAGAGATAGTCAGGTTACATGGAGTTCCTCTCTCCATTGTATCTGATCGTGATCTCAGATTTACTTCTAACTTTTGGAAAGGACTTCAAAAGTCATTGGGTACTAAATTAAATTTTAGTACAGCATTTCATCCTCAATCAGATGGGCAGTCAGAATGAACACTTCAGACTTTGGAGGATATGTTACGTGCTTGTTGATGGATTATCAGGGAAGTTGGGACTAGCATCTTTCTTTGGATGAGTTTTCTTATAATAACAGTTTTCATTCTAGGATACAGATGGCACCATTTGAGGCATTATATGGGAAGCGGTGTCGAACTCCAGCTTTCTGGGATGAATTGGGTGAAAGGAAGTTGATGGGACCGGAATTGGTAGAATAGTTGGCAGAAAAAGTTCAGCTAATACAGAAACACATGAGAACAGCTCAGAGTAGGCAGAAGAGTTATGCGGATAACAGGAGGAAGGATCTCTCTTTTGAGGTAGGAGATCATGTTTTTCTCAAAGTTTCACCATGGAAAAGTGTGATGCGATTTGGTAAGAAATGAAAGCTGAGTCCAAGGTTCATTGGACCATTTGAAATTCTGGAGAGAGTTGGATCAGTTGCATACCGAGTGGATTCACCTCCGATTTTATCTCAGGTACACAATGTTTTTCATGTTTCAATGTTAAGGAAGTACATGCCAGATCCATCTCATGTTTTGAGTCTAGAGGTAGTTCAACTGGAAGAGAATTTATCTTATGAGGAATAACCGGTCCAGATTCTTGACCACAGGGAGAAAGTGTTGCGGAATAAGTTGATTCATTAGGTAATGGTTTTGTGGAAAAACCACATGATTTAAGAGGCAACATGGGAATCTGAAAATGCAATGAGGGATAAATACCCCCACTTATTCGATAAGTAAATAAATTGCGGGGACACAATTTTCTAAAGGGGGAAGGATGTAACATCCCATTTAAGTAATGAATAATAGATATTTTTATCTATTTCTATTTATGAATTAGATAGTGTTTTATAGGCTTAAAATGAGAATAAATCCAATCTTAAGCACGGAATACACTAATATTTTTAAAAGATTGTTTTGGTGCCTTTTGATGGCAAACCATTTTTAAATCAAACTTTTGACAATTTTATAAGCTCTATTTGCCAAAATAAACATATTATTTATGATTGGGACATTTAAATTTACCTTGTATTAATTTTTGGTATTTTTCTGACAATGTTCATTTTAAAAGGAATAGTGAAAAAATACTGCATTTTACATCAAAACTGTTTTTCATCTAATTTAATTATATGGTTAGATTATCTTTTTAATTGGTTTTAAATTTTAATTAGAATATATGTTTACCATTTAATCCAATATTGGTCATTATAATTAATTTCACTTTGGAATTGGGCATAAACTAATGCCAGACTTTTCATAGATATTGTTTCAAAAAAACCCGCTATTTGTTTTGACAACGGGAATTATTTTTAAATTAATTATTGCAATTTCTGTGTTTGTAATTTGGTAAAATGGATTAAATATTTGGAATCATAAGGTCCAAATTATTTAATCAAGACTCTTTTGTTTTTGGACTTTGTGAATAGTAACGACGGTAATTATCGTTAATTATCTTGATTAATTAGTAATTGGGTAGTTAAGGCTAATAAAATAATATCATAATAATAAAAAATGACACAAAAATGTGTCCTAATACTACTGGTTGTGTCATGTCCGACCATGGAATTCCTTGTGCCAAACTTGGGGACCCCATGGAATCACTTTTGTGTGATAATGACTTTTTATCTTTTTATTTTTTGAAAGAAAGTAAATATAACAAAGAATGTATCACCTGAGTAAAACATTTTTAATTTTGTCTACATAAATTTTCCCTTGGACTATAAATAGTCATTGTAAAGCTAAAATTATTTCATACATCATAGTATTTTTTATAATTTTTATACATTAAATAAATTAAATTATTTATGACATCATGGTGATGCAGTGATTACCTCATTAATGAACAATTTAAATAAAATGAAACGATAATGTAAAATATAAGACTTACACTTGTCTAAGACCTATTGGATGAGTATATGTTGAACCCTTATCACCTTATCCTCGAAATACATCAATGTGGGACCTTTAAAATCTGAAACTCATTTGAAAATAAAGTAACATTTTATACCTTTCCAAGAGTTCCCCTCCTCTCCTCTTATAAAAGGCCCCCACCTCTACCTCCTTAAACACACATCTCAAGCATTTGGCTTGGCCAATCTCTTCTCATTTTGTCTCTCCAAATCCCTCTCCTCATCCTAGAATCCTTACCTTAGGCAGGAAGCTCTTCAATAAACCCTTTTGGTTCAAACCAAAGGGAGTTACCCGATTTAAAGGTAATGTCTTCACTTGTGTTATTTTATTTTATTTTGCTTCTCCAACCCCCTAAACTCTTTTTATTGATTTATTTTGTAACAAAACCAGTATCTTCAATATACTGGGATGTTTTTATAATAAGGATTTGAGCTACACTTACACACACCTAAATCTAATGGTTAAAGAACATACTGTTTCTGTGGATGGTGAATTTCTGCCTCACGAAACGATGATTGTTCAATATTATTTTAACACCTTCAAAGGTGGCCATTAAGATGTCACTATATTTATATATGATATATAATATGTTTATTTTTTACTTAAGCTTCTGTATTTATCATTTTTGGCATACCTTTATGGTTTCCATTATGGGTAAACGCGATATCTTCATTTTTGGAAGTGCGGACTACCGCCCCCTCAAAGTGATTTGATTCGTTAATACCATATGTGGAACGTATAAAGGATGGAGTTAATGATATTATATATGATATTATACTGGAATTATAATATACCTTTATATCATTATGATTACATTCCATTAAATACGAAATAGAAATGAAATTAGCGTTCATGCATATGTACGGCTTACCGTCTCCATGAATGGTGCATTTCATTTCTTAACTCTAAATGTTATGTAATATTATAAATTCATACATATACTGGATATATATTATATATATTATATCTACATCATGAATATAATTCTGGATATAATGGATATTTTACCACATGAACAACTTGTAATTATAAAGAGTTTATTTTTGACTCTCAAGTACCAATGATCAACAAAACGACCATTATTAACTTAAATAATTACATGGTGTTCATGACATGGTAATAAGTGATATAAAAGGAATAATGAACTTGAAAAAGGTTCTCAAGCAAGTATAAATTAACTCAAGTTTATTATTCAGGAGTTTAAAGAATGATCGAGTCAAGTCGGACCCGAGGTATGAGACTTCGTCTTAATCTCCTTTATTGAGGCATATTATGTTTTATACACAACTTTCTTTTATACGGTGTATAAACCCCTTTGACTTTTACGTTTATTCAAAATGAATCTTTTTTATACAAAGCGTTTACTAAACGAAAAAAGGGAATGTTTTTTTTTTGTCGTACGTATGCGGCAACAACGACTTCTCCGCCGCCGTGACCATTATTTGAGTTTCGGCTTCCTCTACAAGCCACAACTTTTTTTAAAATGAAAAATAAATACCGTGTCTTACTTTTCATTTATATTGGTATTGAAAATGTTTTTCATAATGTTTTTATTATATCGATGTGTTGTATTGATATCTTGTGATTGAAATTTGGAAATGTTATGTTTCCTTTATGCATGTTTTATGTGATATGATTATGTTATGGTACTTGGGAATTGTTATGAAGAAGGGTGGTTCTGTGATAAACTAAGGGTGGGTGAGCCTGATATAGCTCTTCGATGCATTGGGTAACGCGGAGGGGTTACACGTTAAGGTTTATCCAAAGAGATTTAGGGAATATACTGTGATGGGTATTCTAAACGTAACCATGAGGGTTACTCCCTACGTAAGAATGTTATGAATGCCTCAAGTTACCTTTATGTCTTATGATTTCTATGATTAATTCATTATTTGATGAGGTATGTTAAAATGCTTATGTTTATGAGTAAAGTATGATTTCATGCAAGGACTAATGTTTTCATTTCGTACTTTTATATCCCTTACTGAGCTTTTTATGCTCATCCCAAGTTTTTGAAATGTTTTTCACAGGTCAAGGGAAGGGTACATGATGTGATGATAGTGTCAAGGAAGTGTCAAGAAAGAATCCATGTTTTATTTTAAATATTTTTCTATTGATGGGAAAAATGAGTACTATATTTTATGTAACCACTTTGTTTAAATGTGGAATGTAATACATGTTTTATGATCTAATTTTCTAAAACTCTAAACCTGAAAAGATCCTCAACATGTATTCTTGAAGTAACTCAAGATTAAGTAATGTTTAAGGATGGGGCCTTATAGTTGGTATCAGAGGTTTATTTAGATAACTCTAGGAGTTAGAATTTTATTAAATGATTATCCAAAAATATTTTTTTATGGTCAAATTGAAATGATATAGCACTTAAATATTACCATGTTGCTTCATCTAAGACATGTTTGTTCAGAATGGTTTTCCGCAGAGGAAACAGGTAAGCAGTGATAGGAACACATACAGAAGGAAATGACCTTCTGAATCAGCATCCTGAGATGGTCGGAATTGGAACTGAACAGTTTTTTGCAGTCATGGGGCAGTTGACTCAAGCGATAAATGGTGGTGGTATCCATGCACGAGATTAGCCAGATCAACCGCAGAGGAACATGTCAGTTGTGGAACATTTCATGAGGCAACATCCCCCATAATTCAGAGGATCATCTGACCCTGTGCTAGCTGAAGTGTGGATTAAATAACTATAGAATATTTTCGATGTCATGGGGTGTTCATACAATCAAAAGGTTAGTCTTTCTATTTACCGTTTTGAGGGTGAAGCAGATTAGTGGTGGTCGATGGTTAAAAATATCAGGGACGCTGATGAGATTGATGCTCTCGACTGGGATGAATTCAAAGGTATGTTTCTTGAGAAGTATTTTCCTAAGGATCTTCGACTTAGTTTGGAAAAAAAATCTTGGAATTGAGGCAAGAGGATGACTCAGTGGCTGCTTATGAAGAAAGGTTCACTCGTTTGGCAAGGTATGCTCCAAATTTTATCTGAGACCTTGATAGTAATATCAATCATTTTTACTCAGGATTAAAGCCAAAATATCGAAGGGCATTGGCTTCTCATGAGTTCAAAAGTTATTAAAATCTTGTTCAATGTGATGAGAAGGTGGAAATGGAGTTTGTCAATGATCAAGTGTTCTATAAAAATCAGAAGAATAAGAGACCGAGGTGGTAGGAGAAAGGAAAGAATTCTTCAAAAAGTTCTGATGGTAAGAAAACTTAGTTTACAGTTTGTGATAGATGTGGTAAAAGGCATGCTGGGGAATGTCTTCGGAATTCTGTAAAGTGCTACCAATGTGGTAAGATGGGACATAAGGCTCGTGATTGCACTGAAAAAGATCAGGGTGATGGTAAGACCAAATTTGATTTACAGTTAGTGAAATGATTTAAGTGCAATGAGATGGGTCACTATGCAAAGGAGTGTCCGACAAAGAGCTTGAGTGATGGGAAGAAGTTAGACTACAAGCAGAAAGGGGTGGTGAAATCCTTTGCAACTACTTCAGCAGATGTTGGGCCATCAAATGAAGTGGTATCAGGTACTTTGTTTGTTTTTTCAGATTATGCCAGTGTGTTGTTTGATTCAGGGTCTACACATTCTTTCATCTCTGAAAAATTTTCTAGTAAAATGGGAATACCATCCTAAGAAATGACTCCTGAACTTTTGGTAAAAACACCTGGGGGAAATGTTGAGGAAAAAAGAATTTTTAAGAATCTTTCTATCCTTATCCGTGGAAAGAACCTACTTGCAAACCTTATTGTTTTACCTCTAGTAGAGTTTGATGTTATCCTGGGTATGAATTGGCTCTCTATTTACCATGCTAAGATTGACTGTAGAGCTAAAGAATTTTCTTTTTAGAAAGACTTTTAGTTTTTATACAAGAATGAACCCTTACTGTTGATAACATATCAAGAGGCCGAGAAACTTGTAAAAGATAGAAATGAATGTTACCTTGCACATATTGTTGAAAACAAGGGAACTGTTTAGATTAATGATGTGTCAGTGGTAAATGAGTATCCTGATGTTTTTCCTGATGAGTTTCCTGGAATAATACCAGATCGGGAAGTTGAGTTTACTGTTGACTTAGTTCCTGATTCTAAGCCAATTTCAAAACCCCCTTATCTAATGGCTCAAATTGAACTTTTAGAGTTGAAGGAGCAATTGCAAGATTTATTAGAGAAAGGTTTCATTCGACCTAGTACATCACCATGGGGTGCTCCTGTTTTATTTGTTAAAAAGAAATATGGTTCTATGAGACTTTGCATTGATTATAGAGCCTTGAATAACATCACTGTTAAGAAAAAATATCCTTTGCCTCATATCGATGATTTGTTTGATCAGCTGCAGGGAGCTCAGTATTTTTCAAAGATTCACCTGAGATCGGGGTACCATCAGTTGAAGGTAAAGGAAGCATATGTTCCAAAGACCGCGTTTCGTACAAGATATGGCCATTATGAATTTTTAGTAATGCCTTTTGGGCTAACAATTTCACCTGGTGTATTCATAGACCTTATGAATAGAATTTTCCATGAGTTCTTGGATAAGTTTGTGGTTGTTTTCATTGATGATATTTTGGTGTTTTATAAAAGTAAAGAGGAGCATGAAAGACATTTAAGGGTTATTTTGAAAACCTTAAAAGAAAATAAATTGTATGGTAAATTCAGCAAGTGTGAGTTTTGGTTTCAACAAATTTCTTTCCTTGGTCATATTGTTTCTAAAGATGGAATAACTATGGATCCTACAAAAAAAAGGTTGTTGAAGAATGGCCAAGACCCAAAAATGTAACCGAGATTTGTAGTTTTCTTGGTTTGGAAGGCTATTACCAAAGGTTTGTTAGAAATTTTTCATGGTTATCTAGTCCAATAACTAAGCTAACTTGGAAGGGTGTTAAGTTTATCTGGACAAAAGAATGTGATGATTGTTTTCAGGAATTGAAAAGAAGATTGATGAATGCTCCAGTTTTGGCACTACCTTTCAGGAATGGGGAGTTTGTTATCTACATTGATGCTTCATTGAAAGGACTTGGTTGCATCCTAATGCAGAATGATCAGGTAATTGCTTATGCTTCACGTCAGTTGAAAACTCATGAGGTAAATTACCCTACACATGATTTGGAATTAGCTGTTGTTGTTTTCTCTTTAAAAATTTGGAGGCATCATTTGTATGGAGTAATGTGTAAAATATATACTGATCACAAAAGTTTAAATTACATATTCACTCAGAAAGAATTGAACATGAGACAGAGGAGATGGATAGAATTAATTAAGGATTACGATTTTACAATTCATTACCATGAGAAAATCAAATAAAGTGGTTGATGCTTTGAGTCGAAAAAGTAATGCTTCATTAACAATGTTGCATTTGGAACGTGATCCTTTGGTTAAGGATTTGATGAAATTTGGCATAGAAGTTGTTGGTGCAGGATTTCCTTCTGTTTTGTTTCAGGTATTAATGAAATCTTCTCTATCAGATAGAATTAAGCAAGCACAGAAGCAAGACAGCGAGTTACAGAAAAAGGTAGAGCTGGTTTAGAAGGGTAAGTTGCCTGAATTCAACATTGATAATGATTCTGTTTTGAGATTTAGGAAGATATTGTGTGTGCCTTGTGATTCACAGTTGAAGAGAGAGTTGTTATGTTAAGCTTATAGTTCTCTGTTTTCCGTTCATCCAGGTAGTACTAAGATGTATAGAGATCTTCGGGAGTATTACTGGTGGGACGGAATGAAAAGGGATATTGCTGGTTTTACTGTGAAGTGTTTGACTTGTCAAAAGGTAAAAGCAGAGTGGCAGTTACCTAAAGGGATGCTTCAGCCTTTACCAGTACCAGAGTGGAAATGGGAGAATATATCCATGGACTTCGTTGTGGGATTGCCGAAGACACCTCGAGGTAATAATGAAATCTGGGTTATTATTGATCGCTTGACTAAATCTGCTCATTTCCTTGCTATACGAGATACTTTTTCCCAAGATCAACTTTCCCGTTTGTATCTTAAAGAGGTAGTCAGGTTACATGGGGTTCCTCTCTCCTCTGTATCTGATCATGATCCTAGGTTTACTTCTAACTTTTAGAAAGGCCTTCAGAAGTCATTGGGTACTGAATTAAATTTTAGTACAGCTTTTCATCCTTAATCAGATGGGCAGTCAGAATGAAAAATTCAGACTTTGGAGGATATGTTACATGCTTGTTCGATGGATTATTAGGGAAGTTGGGACCATCATCTTTCTTTGGTTGAGTTTTCTTATAATAACAGTTTTCATTCTAGTATACATATGGCACCATTTGAGGCATTATATGGGAATCGGTGTCGAACTCCAGATTTCTGGGATGAAGTGGGTGAAAGGAAGTTGATGGGATCGGAATTGGTAGAAGATTTGGCAGAAAAATTTCAGCTGATACAGAAAGACATGAGAACAGCTCAGAGTAGGCAGAAGAGTTATGCAGACAACAGGAGGAAGGATCTCTCTTTTGAGGTAGGTGATCATGTTTTTCTCAAAGTTTCACTATGGAAAAGTGTGATGTGATTTGGTAAGAAAGAAAAGCTGAGTCTAAGGTTCATTGGACCATATGAAATTCTAGAGAGAGTTGGGTCAGTTTCATACCGAGTGACTTTACCTCTGAGTTTATCTCAGGTACACAATGTTTTCCATGTTTCAATGTTAAGGAAGTACATGCCAGATCCATCTCATGTTTTGAGTCCAGAGGTAGTTCAGCTGGTAGAGAATTTATCTTATGAGGAACAAACGGTCCAGATTCTTGACTATAGGGAGCAATTGTTGCGGAATAAGGTGATTCATTAGGTAAAGGTTTTGTGTAAAAACCACACGATTGAAGAGAAAACATGGGAATCTGAAAATGCAATGAGGGATAAATACCCCCACTTATTCAATAAGTAAATAAATTACGGGGACGCAATTTTCTAAAGGGGGAAGGATGTAACATCTCAAGTAAGTAATGAATAATAGATATTTTTATCTATGTCTATTTATGAATTAGATAGAGTTTTAGAGGCTTAAAATGAGAATAAATCCAATCTTAAGCATGAAATACACTAATATTTTAAAAAGATTGTTTTACTGCCTTTTGATGGAAAACCATTTTTAAATCAAACTTTTGACAATTTTATAATCTATATTTGTCAAAATAAACATATTATTTATGATTGTTACATTGAAATTTACCTTGGGTAAATTTTTGGTATTTTTTTGAGAATGTTCATTTTTTAAGGAATAGTGAAAGAATACTGCATTTTACATCAAAACTGCTTTTTCATCTAATTTAATTATATGGTTAGATTATCTTTTTAATTGGTTTTAAAGTGTAATTAGAATATATTTTTACCATTTAATCCAATAGTGGTAATTATAATTAATTCCACATTGGAATTTGGCATAAACTAATTCCAAACTTTTCATATATATTGTTTCAAAAAAACTCGTTATTTGTTTTGACAACGGGAATTATTTTTAAATTAATTATTACAATTTCGGTGTTTGGAATTTGGTAAAATGGATTATATATTTGGAATAAGAAGGCCCAAATTATTTAATCAAGACTCTTTTGTTTTTGTACTTTGTTTATAGTAACGACGGTAATTATCGTTAATTATCTTGATTAATTAGTAATCGGGTAGTTAAGGATAATAAAATAATATCATAATAATAAAAAATGACACCAACATGTGTCCTAATACTATTTTTTGTGTCATGTCCGACCATGGGATGCCTTGTTCTAAACTTGGGGACCCCATGGAATCACTTTTGGGTGATAATGACTTTTTATCTTTTTATTTTTTTAAAGAAAGTAAATATAACAAAGATTGTATCACCTGAGTAAAAAAATTTAATTTTGTCTAAATAAATTATATCTTGGACTATAAATAGTAATTTGAAATCTAAAAATATTTCCTACATCATAGTATTTTTTTTATAATTTTTAGACATTAAATAAATTAAATTATTTATGACATCATGGTGATGCAGCGATTACCTCATTAATGAACAATTTAAATAAAATGAAAATATAATATAAAATCTAAGACTTAAACTTGTCAAATAACTATTGGATGATTATATTTCTAACCCTTATCACCTTATCCTCTAAATACATCAATTTGGGACCATTAAAATTTGAAACTCATTTGAAAATAAAGTAACATTTTATACCTTTCCAAGAGTGCCCCTCCTCTCCTCTTATAAAAGGCCCCCACCTCTACCTCCTTACCCACACCTCTCAAGCCTTTGTCTCGGCCAAGATCTGCTCATTTTGTCTCTCAACATACCTCTACTAATCCTATAAGCCTTACCTTAGGCAGGAAGCTCTTCAAGAAACCCTTTTGGTTCAAACCAAAGGGAGTTACCCGATTTAAACGTTATGTCTTCACTTGTGTTCTTTTGTTTTATTTTGCTTCTCCAACCCACTAAACACTTTTTATTCATTTCTTTTTTAACAAAACCAGTATCTTCAATATACTAGTATGTTTTTATAAGAATTATTCGAGCTACACTTACACACACCTACATGTAATGGTTAATGAACATATTTTTTCTGTGGATGGTGAATTTCTGCCTCACGAAACGATGATTGTTCAATATTCTTTTAACACCTTAAAATTTGGACATTAATATGTCACTATATTTATATATGATATATAATATGTTTATGTTTTACTTAAGATTCTGTAATTTTAATTTTTTTCATACCTTTATGGTTTCCATTATGGGTAAACGCGATATCTTCATTTTTGGAAGTGCGGACTATCGCCCCATCAAAGTGATTTGATTCGTTAATGCTATATTTGGAACGTATAAAGGATGGAGTTAATGATATTATATATGATATTATACTGGAATTATAATATACCTTTATATCACTATGATTACATTCCATTAAATATGAAATATAAATGAAAGTAGCGTTCATGCGTACGTACGGCTTACCGTCTCCATGAACGGTGCATTTCATTTCTTACCTCTAAATGTTATGTAATATTATAAATGCATGCATATACTGGATATATATGATATATATGATATATACATCATGAATATAATTCTGGATATAATGGATATTTTACCACATGAACAACTTGTAATTATAAAGAGTTTATTTTTGACTCAAGTACCAATGATCAACAAAACGACCATTATTAACTTAAATAATTATATAGTGTTCATGACATGGTAATAAGTAATATAAAAGGAATAATGAACTTGAAAAATGTTCTCAAGCAAGTAGAAATTAACTCAAGTTTATTATTCAGGAGTTTATAGAACGATCGAGTCAAGTCGGACCTGAGGTATGGGACTTCGTCTCAATCTCCTTTCACTGAGGCATATTATGTTTTATACACAACTTTATTTTATATGGTGTATAAACCCCTTTGACTTTTATGTTTATTCAAAAGGAATATTTTTTATATGAAGCGTTTACTAAACAAAAAAAGGGAATGTTTTTTTGTCGTACGTATTCGGCGACAACGACTTCTCCGCCGCCGTGACCATTATTTGAGTTTCAGCTTCCTCTACAAGCCATAACTTTTTTTAAAATGAAAAATAAATACCATGTTTTACTTTTCATTTATTTTGGTATTGAAAATGGTTTTCATAATGTTTTTATTATATCGATGTGTTGTATTGATATCTTGTGATTGAAATTTGGAAATGTTATGTTTCCTTTATGCATGTTTTATGTGATACGATTATGTTATGGTACTTGGGAATTGTTATGAAGACGGGTGGTTCCGTGATAAAATAAGGGTGGGTGAGCCCGATATAGCTCTCCAATGAATTGGGTAACGCAAAGGGGTTAAATGTTAAGGTTTCTCCGAAGAGATTTAGGGAATATACTGTGATGGGTATTCCAAACGTAACCATGAGGGTTACTCCCTACGTAAGAATGTTATAAATGCCTCAAGTTACCTTTATGTCTTATGATTTATATGATTTATTCATGATTTGATGAGGTATGTTAAAATGCATATGTTTTATGAGTAATGTATGATTTCATGCATGGACTAATGTTTTCATTTCGTACTTTTATATCCCTTACTGAGCTTTTTATGTTCATACCAAATTTTTGAAATGTTTTTCACGGGTCAAGGGAAGGGTAAATGATGTGATGATAGTGTCAAGGAAGTGTAAAGAAATAATCCATGTTTTATTTTAAATATGTTTATGTTGATGGGAAAAATGAGTACTATATTTTATGTAACCACTTTGTTTAAATGTGGAATGTAATACATGTTTTATGATCTAATTCTCTAAAACTCTAAACCTGAAAAGATCCTCAATGTGTATTCTTGAAGTAACTCAAGATTAAGTAATGTTTAGGGCTGGGGCATTATATATAAATAGCCATAAATATCTATATAACTATATTCAAAATGATTATCATCTCTTCAACAGTGAAAAAAGAAACACAATAATTCCTGATACCTGAATAACAAATTTATATGATTTTCAAAACTCCATGTTTTCAATACATTCTTCTACACATAGAAGTGTTTGAAAACATGTCTATGGTGGAGTGACTAATTTCATTATTGATTGAGTAAATCCTTTTTTCTATCTATTTACACTGATGAATAAAATGAAGGGTATCCACTACATAGACACCCCTCTCATGATGTGTAAGGAGTTATATAAATATTATCACTATAAGATTCATTTTATTTAATTTAAAGGAATATTATATTTCAACCATGATGAACCATATGAATGGTAGGTAAGAATTATAAATCCAACATTTTTAAATATTTTACTTCTAAACCTCCACACATTCCATAGAAAATATCTTAAGTACATGGTATTTTGTATCTACTTATTAAAAAAAATTATCAATATATATTCTTCTTATTTAAAATACAACCATATTAAATTAAAATCACATTAATTATAATTATATTAGCTTTATATATATTGATTTAAATGTGGGTATTCTAATTTCTACACTAGTTCTTCCTTCTCCAGATCGTCTCCTAATATTTCATGAAAATATTTCTCATTATAAAAGTAACCTTGTCTTTATCATTAAATTATAAAAAATATTGTGATTAAAAATATATCAATAACTAAAAATCATATTTTAAATATATTCTTTTAAATTATTTTGTATTTTTCATAATTTTACTCAATATTTTTCAGTTTGGTTTAATATTTTTAGTTTTATATGATTTTTCTCTATTTGGTTCATCTCCCTCTAATTGTTTTTGGAATGCTTTAGTTAAATTTAGTATAATTTGGATATATTAATTTTGGATTTACTTTATTTTAATCAATTTTATTTTAGTATAATGATTTTAATTTATATCACATTAGTTTGATATGATTTTAGTTATTAATTTCAGTTACATTGTATAAAGTTTTATTAATTTAAATTAGTTCAAATTATCTCAATTTGATTCTCTTTAATTTTTTTGATTTGATTTGTTTGGGTAATTTTTTTGTACATTTTGATTTATATCATATAAATATATGTTAATTATATTTACATAATTACATTAGTTATATTTAGTCATATTATATTATCCGAGGTTTATTTTGATCATATCGGTTTGGTTTAATTAGATTCTATTTGGTTTTGTATATAATAAATCATTTTGAGTTTGTTTGGTTTCAATAATTTATGTTTGTTTGTATTTATTATGGTAATAATTATTTTATTTTATTTATTGTTTTTAAATTTTTTATTTAATTAACATTGTAATAGTTTGGTTCTATTCAGTTAAATTTATTTTGAATATCTTTTTAATTTTGTCTGGAGGATTTTTTTTTCAATTTGAAAAGGTTAGGTTGTATCCAAAACTATTTTCCTCATATATTTTCATATCAATTTTGTTTATTTCAATTTTCTTAATATATATTTTCTTTTATTTATTTCAGTTTTTATTTA
Organism: Viscum album; assembly: GCA_963277665.1. NCBI lineage: Eukaryota > Viridiplantae > Streptophyta > Magnoliopsida > Santalales > Viscaceae > Viscum > Viscum album. Next base: position 6,761,118 of record OY728140.1, read on the forward strand.
ATTAATTGACTTTTATTTGTTTTCATTTATCTTTGTTACATTTGATTTATTTATGTTTCATTTATTTTTCTATCCTAATATTATCTCAATTAATTTTGATCATTTTTTTCTTGATCCAATTCATTTAACTTTCATTCAGTTTTGATTGGACAAATTCAATTTAATATATTTTTGTTATATATGGATTTCTATTTTCTTTAATATTTTATTTTAATTTAGTTTACATCAGTTTTGTTTTGATTATGATTGTTCAGATATCCTTGTGCTTTTTATATTTTAGGTAAATTTGTTTTATCTGTTATTTTGGGACCATGTTTTCTATTTGGTTCTTTCCATATGATTTTTTTTATTACATTACTTATATACTATTCGGATTAAATTAGTTCATTATGGATGTGGTTATTTTTTATTCGTTTTCGATGGTTTTATGTTTGTTCTGATTAGATAAGTTATGATTTATTTTTTAGAGAATGTTCTTTTTGTATAAGATCATATTTTTACACAAATTTCGATTTATTTTAATTGGGAAAGTCTCAATTTAAATAATCTATCACCCTGATAATGTTTGGTTTTATTTTTTGAGATCCAGGTTACGTTTATCCCTCTATAAGAATTCAATTAAATTTATCCTCAGTTGTTTTAGTTCAGTTAGATTCATATTATTTTAGTTAGGTTCTATTATACATCTATAATTTCAATTCTAATACATTATATTTCATTTTAATATTTTCACATATTTTATTTTTCATAGTTCAATCAATTTTAATTGTATTGGTTCACTTTAGTTAAAGTTATTTGAATACAGATTGGTTAAAATTGGTTTGACTAAAATAAGATAAATTTATATCAGTTTGATTTAGTAATATTTTATTAAAAATATGTGTATGATTAGATTCTATTTGAAAGAGTTTGGTTTGGATCAAAATATTTTATCAAAATTATGTTAAATATAGACTAGTTAAATTCATGATATTTCACATTTATATGATTTTTTTAATGTAGTTTGGTTAATTTTGGTTTTATTATATTTAATTTTCCTTGATTATGTTTGGTTCTTTTCACTAAATTGTGGGTTTCTTTAGTCATGTATGATTCATTTAATCAAAATTTTGTTTGATTCTCTTTCATATCGGTTTTCAGTTTAATTAATTATAATTTTTAGTCTACATTAATTTAATTTTGATGAGTTTCAATTAATTAATTATATTTATTTTTAGTTATTAATTTTATTTCAATTTCATGAAATTTACTTCAACTTTCATTGATTTTTTGTTCTCTTCTGGTTAGATATATTTGGTTTAGATTTGTTTAGTTTGGTTTTGTTGAAATTATTTTTACAGTATTATATTGGTTTTATTTTAATCTAATTAATTTAATTATGTTATGTTTATTTTGGTGCTAATATGGTGGTTTTATTCCCATTAATTTCATTATGATTTTATTGGATTTTATTTATTTTTTTCAAATCTTTGTTGTTTTTTAACAGTGATTTAAGGTTGGAAAATTTTATTTAGTTAAATTTAGTTGGGTTTATTTTTTCTACTCAATTTAAACCTATTTTGAATTATTTATCTTGATTTTGTTTCCATTTAGTTTTTTTAGGTTTGGTCCACATGGTTTGGTTTAGATATTTCCAAATTTAATCAATTTTTCTCAGTTCAATTTTGTCAAATTAAATAATACACAATAGGACATAGATCAATTATAGTAATTTGATTTCAATATATATTCCTTAAATTTTATTATACTCTCTATTATTTGATTGAAATTTGTTCTGATCATTATGGAATTTCTCAATTTCATTCAACATTGATTAATTTAGTTTCATTCATTGTGGTTATGTTTTTGTTTGTCTGATTCATCTAAACATGGGATAGTATGGATTATATCATTTAATTTTTATGATTTCTATTGTAAAAAATTTGGTTTATGTCATTATACAATCATTTAAATTGGATTTCTTCCATTTAACAATGTATTCTTATTATTAATTGAATAATATATTTTTTTGTTTATGTTATTCATTTTGTATTGTTCCAGTCTAGTTTGATTTAGTAGTTTTTTTTTGTCTTTTCGAGCTTTATATGGTTTAATTTGGCTTAGATGGTCTAAATTTAGATTAAATCATTTTAGTTCATCATATTTGGAATTTATTCAATTAAAAATTTATTAAATTTATTTTGTTAAATATGGTTTTGTATTCATTAATTATATTTTGTTCATTTTCATACAGTCCATATTTATTTAGTATTTTTTCATCCTATTTGAATCAAATTTCTTATTTTTGGTTTAGTATATTTATTTTTGGTCATTTTTTATTTTTTCGAGCATTTATTTTTTATTTAAATTATATTTATGTCTGATATTGTTTATTTTTTTGTTCAATTATGTTAAATTTTATTATATTCAAATCGAATCCATTATTATCCAATTATTTTTGTTATGATTATTTTGACAATGTCATGTAATTATCAATTTTTCATTATAATGATTTTTATGGTTTTCCATAATTGAATTTTGTTTAGTTATATTGAATCATATTAATTAGGATTAGTTTGATAAGTTTTAGTTTATTTTGGTGTGTCATTTTTTATTTATTATCATTGTTTTTACTAGAACAATATAGTTCCATATTTTTTTGGTTTATTTGATATAATTGAATTTATATTGATTCATTTCAGTTAACTTTTGTTCACCTTGATTTAAATTTTTTTAGTTCTATTTTATTTAATTTTTTAATATTGTTTATATATATATATATTTGATTTATTTCCATTAATATTTAATTTATCTTAACCTGATTCAGCTAAATTTAGTTCAATTTGGGCATTAGTTCGATTTTATTTAGATTAGTTTCATTCTCTTCCATGTGTATTGGTCATGATTGGTATAATTCAATTTGGGTAAATTTTTCCCATTATAGCTCTATTTTACTTTCTTCAATATGTTTTTGATATGTTTATTTCATTTTTTTCTCAATTCTTTCAACTTTACCAAAAATATTTTTTTCATATTTTAGTTCATTTTAATATGTTTCAATTTGATTGTGTTTTTTTCAATTTTTTTCCTTATTTTGATTCATTTTGGATATATTATGTTTGGTCTGAGTAAAATTATATTGGTTATTATATGTTAAATCCCATAATGTTTGTTTTAGTTCATGTTTTGTTTGTTTATTACACTTTTATTTATTTCAATTTGGTTTGGCTCGATGAGATTTGATTTTGATACATTTTATGTAGTATAATTTAGTAATAATTTTTTTGGTAGTAAACTAGTTTTAACTTGAGAATGAATTTTCATGCTTTCATAATTTGGAACATGTTTAATTTCCTCTAGATATTGTATTTCTTGAATATAGTATGTATTTATTTGATATGATTTCATTAAGTTAAATTAGTGTTTCTAGTGAAAATAAAAATGTATTAAATTTTACATGAATTTATATAAAATCATATATTTCACAAAATAAGTGATCTTGGAAAAATTGTGTGTTGTTATATTGTTGTTTTAAAATACTTTTCTTTAAGGGTAGAATATTATTTTGAATCAATGGTCTTCTAATTTTCATTATTTTAATTAATTAATTAAATAATCATATTATTTTCATTTTTTATTTTTTAGATAAAATAATTAATATCTTGTAAACCATGTGCCATAATTATAAAGAGTTATAATATCATTTATCTAGGCATAATGGTTCATTTGAAAAATGTATTATTTTTCGAGTTTCTGGAACAGTCACTATTAGAAATTTTATCTTTTCCAATAGTTTAAAACCATTGGTAAAGGCTGGACAACCGTTGGTATAAACTATACCAACTGTTGTCCAAACCATTGGGTCTTGAGTCATAGGGATAGACATATCCTAACGGTTCTATTAGAACTATTGGGATATGTCTGAAAAAATTAGTATATACCAACAGTTTTAGTAAACCGTTGGTATATATGTTTTCCAATGATTTTAAACCATGAGTAATAGCATGAAGTATCTTTATACCAATGGTTCTGTAAACCGTTGGTATATAATTTTACCAACGGTTTTCCAAAAACTATTGGAAAATCACAAGTAAAATGATCTATGCCAATGGTTTACAAACCATTGGTATATACTTATACCAACAGTTTACATAAAACTGTTGGAATAAGTTATGGTTTTACTCATATACCAATGGTTATGAACCATTGGCATAATGTTTTTAAACCTTCAGCAGCAACCCGTCTTACTGGCCTCCCCCGGTGTAGCTGTATCAATTCCACCAGCAAGCCCCCTATAGAGATGAATCAATTACACCAGTAGGCCTACAAAATACATTGACAATAGAATATCTGCATAATACATACACGTAGAACAAGTAACACAATACACCATTAAATAGTATACCTACATAATACATACAAAACTCTATATGAATTAATACAGATTTCTCTATGAATTCATACAGAATTAATCTAACACATAATTCAAACATAAATCTGAATGCCTCCAATTCGTTATTTAATTACCCTCTACACACATACCGAATTAACACATAATTCATAAGGTAATTACAACAAGTATATACATAAAAAATTATATCCATAAACCATTAACACATAATTCTTAAGTTAATTAAATACATAAAGAATTTAATTCAAAATTCAGTGGGGGTTGTTCAGAGGTTTGGGGTGGTTTTCCAAGGGGGTAGGGGTGTCCAGAGGGGTGGGGTGTCTGGGGGGATGGGGGTGTCTGGGGGTGGGGTGGGGTTTGGGCTGTCTAGGGTGGTGGGGGGTGTCCGGGGGGTGGGGGGCTGTTCATGGGGGTGTCCAGGGGGTGGGGTGGTTTCCAGGTGGTTGTGGTGCTTTATAAGGGGTGGGGGATCCAGGGGTTAGGGGGCTATCCAAGGAGGTGGGGGCAGTCACGGTGGTGGGGGCTATCCAGGAGGGTGGAAGGGTGGTTTATGGGGGTGGTGGGGCTGTCCAGGGGGTCAAGGGTGTCCAGGGGGTGGGTGAGGCTGTCCACGGGGGGGGGGGGGGGGGGGCTGTCTGTGGGGGTGGGGTGTCCAAAGGGGTGGGTGTGGTTGTCTATGGTGGTACGAGGTGTCCAAGGGGATGGGTGGGTTTTCCATAAGGGTAAGGGTGTCCAGGGGGGTGGGTAGGGCTGTCCAGGGGGTGAGAGGGGCTGTCCACGGGGGTGGGGGCTGTCCACGGGGTGGGCGGGGTTGTCCACGGGGGTGGGCGGGGCTTTCTAGGGGGTATGGGGTGTCCAGGGGTGGGAGGGGCTCTCATGGGGGTATGGGGTGTCCAGGGGGTGGGAAGGATGTCCAGAGGATTAGGGGTTGTCCAGGGGGTGGGCGGGCTGTTCACGGGGGTGGCGGGGCAATCTAGGAGGTACGAGGTGTCTAGGGGGGATGTGGGAGGGGGTGTCCATAGTGGTGGGGGGGAAGGGGCTATCTATGGGGGTGACCAGGGGGTGGGGTGTCCAGGGTGGTGGGGGCTGTCAAGGGTGGTGGGGGGGCTATCCATGGGGGTGTCTGGGGGGGTCCGGGGGGGGTGGTGTTGTTCGGGGGGAGTCCAGGCGGTGGGGTGGTGTCCGGGGTGGGTGGTGTCCAGGGGGTTGGGCGGTGTCTAGGGGGTGGGGTGGTGTCCAAGGTGTTTGAAGGGATTTTTAGGGGTGGGGGTTTCCAGGGGGTGGGGGTGTCCAGGGGGTGGGGTGTCCAGGGGTGTGGGCAGGCTGTCCATAAGAGTGAAGAATTTTTACAGAGTTATCAAAAGTGAAAGTTAAAAAAATAAGAGTAAAATGTTTTGAATAAATTCGTGAAAGTTTCTTAACATGTTACACAAATATGTATAGAACCATTTTTCTATAATAATCACATGCATAGTTGTATTTATCATAGAGATACATATCTGTAAGTGTATATCAAACTTTATTTTTCCACACTAAAGGATATTTTTCTTGTGGATTGCATGTTATTGGATTATTCCCAAACCATAACATGGATGTAACCATTCTTATTGAGTATTGAACCATTTAAATAATTTAGTTCATGTGGAAGTGTAATTTTTTTTTGTTTTTAGAAAAGTACTAATCCTTTAACATGTGGAAAAGCTTATTTTAATAGAAAGGATAGTTAAAAGAAAAACATATCATTGATTTTACCCATCCCCCTATCAGTTTGAAAGATCTTGACATTATAATGGGTTGTCCAAGGGGTTGGGCGGGCAGTCCATGGGGGTGGGAGGGTTGTCTAGTGGGTAGGGGGTGTCCAAGGGGGGCGGACAGGTTGTCCAGGGGGGTGGGCGGGCTGGCCTTGGGCGGTAGGGGGTGTCCAGGGGGTGGGCGGGCTATCCATGGGGATGAAGGAGCTGTTCACGGTGGGAGGGGTGTCCAGGGGGTGGGTGGGCTATCCACGGGGGTGGGCGGGGCTATCCAGGGTGGTATGGGGTGTCTAGGGGGTGGGGCGATCAATAGAGGGAGAGGATGTCTAGGGGTGGGCGGGCTGTCCAGGGGGTGGACGAGCTGTCCAGGGGGTGGGCGGGCTCTCTGTGGGGGTGGACAGAGCTATCCAAGGGTACGAGGTGTCCAGGGGGTGGGGGGATATCCATAGGGGAGGGGATGTCCACAGGGGTGGGTAGGCTGTCCACGGGGGTGGTGTGGTTGTCCAGGTAGGTACGGGGTGTCCAGGGGTGGGGGCTCTCTAGGGGATGGGTGAATCAGTCACAAAAAAATCATCAAGTCAAGTTTTATTATTTATAGATAAAATATAAAGATAATGTGACCTATATAATCACACATATATTCAGGCACAACTAATCAATAAACATCAAAGGTCAGTAATATTTGTTAAAAATGTAACGGATCAATCTGTCCCTCATCACCACCAATGTCATCACCATCATCATCACCCTCAACCTCATCCTCATCATCATCCCCATCATCATTCCCTCCCTCCTCCTCACCCTTGTACTCAGCCTCGGCCTCCTCATCGCCCTCCTCCTCCACCTCGACCTCCTCCTCTCCCTCCTCCTCTGCCTCAGCCTCCTCCTCGCCCTCCTCCTCCTCCACCTCGGCCTCATCCTCGCCATCATCTCAACCACCACTATAACTTCCACATAGTGCACCATATATAGAACGTATCGATGACATATATTCATCACAATCATTGTTGGCCTCTGGTGGAAGTGTTGGATGTAAAACTTCAATCAGTTTCATAAATGTAGTGTTTTCCCTAGTAGACTATTCTGCTATCTCTGTGGCCATTTTTTCATCCTATTTTGCCTATGCCTTAACCTTCTGCAAATCGGTAGCACAACATGTCATACCTATGGAGGGCCAATACCTCGTCAGAACTATAATCTTCCAAGGTCGACAGTGTACTCTACCAGGGTGCTCATCTCCCAACACCTGATGTAAGTGATCATTTGGAACAAAATTTTCAGGTCCCTAGCCATCAAGGGCCTCTAAAGCAGCCTGTTACAAATATAAATAGATCATTAAGTTACAAAATAGAGATTAAAATTTTAAATCTACATTGTAAAGCTTACAATCTGCTGTTGAGTCGGTTCATTAACTACACTTCCATCTTTCTGCTTTATAATCGAGCAAAACAGTTTTGCTCTAGGCACACGTCCTTCTATATTCAATTTATGCCTCTACAATGACATTGAATGTAGGAAACCATAATTAAAAATAGGATACCCAAATAAACATTAATTGCATAACTAAAATTATATAACAATTTTAGCAATCAAATAAATTATTGAGGAAGAAATAGAAAGTGCAAGTCATAAAGAAAAGATTATAAATTGTCATACCTACTGCCTCTCATGATCTAGCATCGTAGTATGCCCCAATGTGTGGACGAATTTATTAGTATCAATGTTTTTTTATTTCTTATAGATGAATCATAAATAAAATTCAATAATTAATATTAACAACAAACATGAAAATTTTCATTTAAATACCTATAATTTGATTAATATTGTAAACTGGCTAGTCGTCCAATAAGTAATCATCTAATGGATAATAATCCATGATAGGGACCGCCTCTAACTATGTTCCCACTCTAGCATGCCAACTAATGTACAACTCATGCTTATAAGCTCTCCAAAGCCCGCCTAAATCCTTTAGACGTGCTGACCATGCACCCACACCATTAGAGAAATTAAAACATAGCAGGCATTAAAATATTAATTCATATAAATACCAAAATTAATATATTACATTAAATACTACAGATTTTTTACCCATATCTCTTCCCAGTGATTATCCCTAACTTCATTTGGTAGCTGTCTCCGTGAGAACGGGCTAATAGGAATGATGTCAGAGTATTTGGAAAGTGTTTCCAAAAAACACCGACATTACTGCCCTGGTTTTTTAATCATATGACTATCTTCATTGTTCTCCACCATAAAATGTGTGGGGTGGTTCCACACCACATGCATCTGTGTATGCCCCCAAACTCACCTCCTATCAGTAGATGTATCTATTATGAAATAAAAAAAATATTTTATCAATACATGTTCTAATGAAAATAAATAATGGTGTAAAACTTTGTTAGGGTTGTACAAGTATCCCTACAGAAGTTTGAAAAATGGGTGCCATTGGATCCAAAAAAACTGAAGGAACAACCTGTACAGATATAGTGGGTCCCAATGTATGCTCCACAAGGGCAGACTCTGGTGGAGCAGAAGTCGAAGAAGATGGAATATAAAATCTTGAAGAGAAGGATGCATAAGTAAAAGAAGATGACAGGTATGGAAGGCCAAATGCTTAATGGGAAGTGGGAATCATCATCAGATATGGTAAAGATGGGTGAGGAGGCTTAGATGTAAACAGTAGTGAAAAAATGGTAGGCCTAAATATCTCGTGTTTCCCTAAAGACACACCAGGATAAGAATGTGGGATGGATGGTATGTCAGTGGGAGGGGGAGGGTCTAATCAGTTATGCCAACTAGATCATCTAGCTCTCGTACCACCCCCCCCCCCCTCATACGAACACCCTGAGTACTGGGACAACTACTAGGTTTCTCATCAAATAATTATCGCCTAATAGATGGATTTGGAAAAAAAATTTAAAAAATTTAATCATATGACTTATATATTATTTAAATATATATATTTGAAATAAAATACTCACTGTAGGAACTAGTGGTGGAATGCCTCACTCAATCAAGTGACGATTATTGTCCATAATCTATTTTCGTTGCCTCTATTTAATTAGTTTCATTTCCTACATTTTAAAACAAATATGGAATTAAATAGAAAATTATAACTAATGTTTAACCCAAAAAACAAAATTAATGATAGGGAATAGGGGGATTCATAGATAATTTAACTAACCATTGTTTTATGTGAGCTTGAAAAAATATATAATGAAGTCAATAAATTGTACAAGATGTAATAAAGAAATTTAATTTTTAGTAGGATGGTAATTTACTAAGTGAAATCAGTCTATTAAAATCAAGTAACATTGATTCTAATAGATTCAAAAGTGGTAAAGTAGTTGTCAAAATTAAGGAAAATTTTAATTTCTTTTGCTCAGGTAGATGATGAAGGTTTCAATACATGTTTTTCAGAAGAATACAAACCATCATGTTCATTACCTGGTAAAATATCAAAGAGAGGTCTTAGAGTCATAAAAATTTTATACAAATCATAGTTGAAGCATTGAAATGTTCACCAAGTTAGAAATGTCAGTTTCGTAAGTTTGAATACTGTTCAATTCCAAATTATAAAATGCAATTCAAATAAAATTGCAACCAATAAACATTGAAAATTCACAAAACGGTCAAGTCAGATACAACATATTTTTAATCAATATTAAATCAACTTGAATAGTACCAACCTTAATAGCCCAAGTCGAGGTAAACTAAAAGAATTGAAAACATGAATGGATGATTTTATATATTTCTCACCACAACTTCAGGTTCATAGTAAACTCTGACAATTGAGATACTGGATTCATCCAATGTAATAAATGGATCATTTCCAATGGAAGTAGATATAGTGTCAATTCCATCATCACCATAATAAAAAAATATGTCTTGGAATTAATTTAATAATGACACCAAATTCCGGTGGAAGATGGTCTTTGACATAAAATATTTGTTTCATCATTTATTCCAATACATATGGCTTATTGGTTGCAAGAGGGTGAGTCATGTCAATTACACCAAATCCACAATCATCAATAAATGTGCCATGCCTCTTCATTGAATCAAACCACTTATATTTCATCAGCGTGACTCATCCATGAGAATAATAATCCAATATTTTTATTTTTTCAATGACTCCGTAATAACCTACATTTTCAAATCGCGGTCTACTATCTGATGCACTAGCATAACAGACTATTGTGGTAGTAACCATAACACCATCATGTTGTGTTCTCATGTTTTTTGATTATTTAATGATAATAAATCTGTACCCATTTATAATAATTGATTTACAACCATGAACCACGATATTAGGACCAAAAGCCAAATCTCTTATTTTCTAAGAGATAGAGTCAGCAGGAAAACTCAATAACAGAAATATAAATCAATATTAAACATAATTAATTATTTTAAGTAGTAATATTATTACCTTTAATTTCAACCAAGAAGAAAACTCTTTGCTATGAAAAGTACCCCTCCTTCTCAAAGATAAATAAGGATGCTTTCTATTTATCATCGCTTTATGTTCCTTGTAGATAAAAATAAAAATATTTTAACATATATATATATAAGATATAAATATACAATTTACTTACAAGATGTAGTCATTGAACAGGTCATAGTTGAACAAAACTGTGCGATGTGCCATCTCCCGCTCTTCAAGGCTTAATGTCGTCAATGTATATAATCCAAGAATTCCTCCTGTTTGAGGAAGTGATGGAAAACTGGGTTCAATTTGATCATACTATTCTTCTTCATTTTTCATTGGAGTGTTCTTTCTTGTTGTAAGATCAGACAAATACATAGAGAAGAAATCCATACATTCTTAAGCCAAGTAATTATTCATGATAGAACCTTCAGGATATTTCCTACTATAGACATAAGACTTTAATGTGTATATATTTATTTTAGTTGGATACATCCAAAAAAAGAAATAGATCCTTCGAGAAGTATTTCAGTTGGAATATGGACATTCAGATGCAGAATGATTGTGAAAAATGATAGAGGAAATATTTTCTCTAACTCACACAAAATTACGGTGGAATCTACCAAAAAAAAATTCAAGAAAAATTGGACAACTTATTAGCACAAATCTCTATAAAAATGGAACAACTGAATAATATCCACCCTTACATTATTGGAAAAAATATAACAAATTTTTATTGGAATCAACTCATGCAGAAGGATGTGATAATCATGAATCTTACAAGATTAGAGATTCAACTCTCTTCTGATGACCCGTTTGGATATGTTGTTTGAATAGCCATGTGGAACTTTAATAGTCTCTGGTACTTCTAGAAACTGCTTTTTTCTGTAGGTTTCATCACATAAGAAGCACATGGAAGTTAACATTTATTTTCACTGATATACACAGGATTCAATTCTGGTCTAATGCCCGAATCCCCTAAGTCACACCGAGACCATAAATCATCTCTTGTCTTTCCCTTAACATTTAGAAGAATCGAAAGCGAAATTTCACATATATTTTTTTTCATGTGCATTACATCTAAGCAATGATGTAACAAATTGGTTGACCAATAAATCAAATCAAAGAAGATACTTCTATTCTTCAAATTGTAATAGGTTTCAGTGGAAACATTATTTCTCTTTACAGATATCAATTGACCCTTCCCATATGAAAAACTGAAATCTTTCAATTCATTAAGCACATCAGTTCCAGACATACGCTGAGGTGGATCATCGGTCTCTATGGTATTGTGAAATCTTCGACGATTATTTCTATACAGATGGTCCTTTGGAAAGAATCACTGATGTCCCATGAAACTGAAACTACAATTATGTTTTAGTCTTCTGGATCATGTATTCCTCATACAAATAGTACATGATAGTTTTCCCTTCGTTCTCCATCTAGACATCATTGCATAATTAGTAAAATCATTGATCGTCCGCATAAGCGCAACACACATCTGAAATGTGTCTTTCGGACATGAATCTTATGTGCGCACACCCACATCCCAAAGAAGTTTCAACTCTTTTATTAAAGTTTACATGTATACGCCTATATCACTACTGGGATTAGAAGGTCCAGATATGAGTATACTCATGAAAGTGAATGGTTTTTTTCATATAAAATAATGGGGGAATATTACAAATGTGTATAAAAAACGATTGTGTGTTGTGAAACGTAAGCATCTACCCAAACAGATTAAAAGCACCACATGAAAAACCCAACCTCACATTATGCACGTCAGCTGCAAAATCAGGATATTGAGCATCAAATCTCTACCATGAAAATCCATCTGTAGGGTGAACCAATTCATCATTATTCTTCTCTCTCTTGGTATCATTCCATTGCCTTTTTATTGATATTTCATCAGACATAAAAATATTCTAGAGTCTGAGGATCAATAGAAAGTGCCACATTACTTCTTTCAGAACACGGGATGGTGTTCCATCAGCTTTTGGCTTCTGGCAGGATGTGCCGCATTTTATACAATCATTCCATTCATAATTTTCCTCCTAGAATAAACAATAATCTTTTAGGAAAGCATGAATTTTGTTTCTTGAAAATCCAAGTTCCTCAACTAACTTCCATTCCATATAGTGGTTTGAGGGAATATCTGCATCATTTAGAAGTAATTCCATCATGACGGTAAGAATGTAATCGATGGTAGTATTAGATAACCCATTCATAGTTTTCCCATGAAACAATAGGATTAAAAATTCTAGCTTTTTTTTTGCTGCATTGTCGATATACTAGAGTCGTGGCAGTATCGTTCAATTTTTTCACCCTAAAAAAATCATCATTTTCATTAGACGCATCATGTTTTCTCATATAAAAATCTTCTTGGGTTAGAATCCTTTCTTTTTCATGATGATGAATAAATGGAAACTGGTCATATAACAAATTATCTAATCCAGTCCTCTCATTTCAATCATCAGTAATTTGAGATGTTATTTTCTCCCCATTTTGATACCACACAGAGTAGTTTGCATGAAAACCATATTTGGTTATGTGGTAATTGACTTCTTTACGGCTCAACCAAGGTCTTCCAACACACTGGTAACAGGGTTAGTGTATGATCACTATATGAATCATTATGAAATGAAAAATCTAAAAATATATCCAAATTGTTTTGAAAATCTCTTGAGATCTGATTGGTTTTATGCATCCAACTTCTATCCATTCTGTAAAAAAATTTATAAGTCATTTCATCAAAAACAATTCAACAAGATTGAAGTTTCATCGAAAACATATTTTAGTAAACAATAATTTTTCACTTTATATGAAACCATAATTGACACACTAATGAATATTAGAATCATAATATAAAAGACAACAAAATACTATATTTATAACACAATATCTTTGAGGAACTATACTTGAGTGTACACGATCATGTACACTTATGGAGGAGAAATATTCAGGAGTTGACTAAATTTTTGATCGAAGAACTTTTATATTTTAGTAGATAATTTGAGCGATCGTATACATTTCCGAAGGGGGTGGGGTTGTCCAGGGGGATTGGGGTGTCCAGGGGGGTGGTGGGGCTATCCAGGGGGTCGGAGGTGTCCAGGGGGTGGGGGCCTATCTAAGGGGGTCTGGGTGTCCAGGTGGGCGGGCTATCCACGGGGGTGGGGGGGTTGTCCACGGGGGTACGGGGTGTCCTGGGGGGTGGGCGGGCTATCCATGGGGTTGGAGAGGTTGTCCAGGGGGGTCAGGGGTGTCCAAGGTGTGGGGGTGGGGGGGATTTCCAGGGGTGGGGGCTGTCCAGGGGGGTACGAGGTGTCCAGGGGGGTGAGCGGAGTGTACAGGGGTGGGCGGTGCTGTCCAGGAGGGTACGGGGTGTCCAGGGGGTGGGTGGGCTATCCATGGGGGTGTTGGGGTTGTCTAGGGGGTACGGGGTGTCCAGGGGGTGGGTGGGCTATCCAGGGGGTGGGCAGGCTATCCACAGGGGGTGGTCAGGCTGTCCATAGGGGTGGTGGGGCTTTCCAGTGGGGTCAGGGGTATCAAGGGGGGTGGGGGAGTCCTGGGGGATGGGGGTGGATGGGGGTGGGTGGGTGTCCGTGGGGGTGTCCATGGGGGTAGGGTCTGTCCAGGGGGTATGAGCGATCCAGAGGGTGGGCGGACTATCCACGGGGGTGGCGAAGCTATCCAGGGGGGGTCAGGGGTGTCCAGCGAGGTGGGGGGGATTTCAAGGGGGCTCTCTAGGGGGTATGAGGTGTCCAGGTGGGTAAGAGGGCTATTTAGGGGGTGGCGGGGCTGTCCTAGGGGGTATGGGGTGTCTAGGGGGTGGGAGGGATCTCCATGGGGGGGTGTCCAGGCTGTCCATGGGGGTGGAAGGGCAGTCCAGTGGGGTTGGGGGTGTCTTAGGGGTGGGGGGGCTTGTCACGACCCGTCCTCGGGGCCCATGCCGTGACTACCCCAAGCCCGCCTTCCATATGCCAGGGGCTGGTGACTAGAACCAAAAGGCGTAAGTCCCTATAACTGGGAAGGAATTTCCTTTATTAAATGTAAACGCACACAACCAGAGTACATGTGGAAGCAAACACTAAGTAAAACTAAAAAAAAAGTAGTGCTGAAAGTAAGGGGCCAAAAATACAAGCTCAACTATAAAGTACAAGGTAAAAGACAAAACAACTTGAAGGTGACAACAATCTCCTGGATCGTCCGCCACGGATCCTACCTGAAGGGCATGTACAGATAGCACAGCTCCTAGATCGTCCGCCACAGATCCTACCTGAAGGGTAGGTACAGATAGCCTCCTCAGCGCCCTCATCTGTCAACCTCCTCCGAGTACCGACTCATTGTGAGGTCCACCTCCAGGTACCGACTCATCATGAGGTCCACCTCCAGGTGTCGTCTAGTCCTCGTACACTCAGCCTCCGTCAGCACTGTTCGTCGTCTGCATCCAACACAACGAGGTGCGGGCATAGCCCGTGCAGGGGTGAGTATAACGATACTCAGTAGGGACCTTGAGACCCTCAAGGTCTCACAAAATCCAACAAGGATAAACCACAAAGAAAGATCTCAACAGATAACCTTTACTTAGGTATATGCTCATATATATACCGATGTTATCAAGTAACCCATCTTAATCATGTAAAAAAATACAAGGTCATTGACTCAGCTCAAACCAGGATTTTATTCATAATATCAAACCATGACTACTGGAGAACTCCTCCTCTATCGAGTATAGTGATTCTGTCGCGAATCCAAGGTGGTACTCACTAACCATTGACTGCTTAGGTACTCCTCTCAAGTACCGTGGGTCGACCACCTCACAAAGTAGTGCTCCCCCGCCATGGGTCTGCCACCACACATAGTAAAGCTTTCCCTCATAGCCTACAGAGGTACTCCTCCTATCGAGTATCGCGGGTCTGCCACGTCACAAAGTAGTTCTCCTCCTCCATGGGTCTACCACCCCAACCCAGTGGTGCTCCCCACTGGGCTATCCATGTAACTCCAAAATGAATCGGACAAGCAGTCTTCAGGTTTCAGACAGCTACTAGGTCTCCACACTCAGAATGCTCGTCTCTCGAAGTTTGGTGGTTGTGGGCTACACCAACAACTTCCCATGGGAGGGTTTAACTTCCAAAGTTATAAAATAAAATTGTTCTAACAATTTTATTTATTTAAACTAATTCCCCAAAATAATAATTCTCAACCCGCTTAAAACACAACTGCGGTAAAGGTCCACTTAAGAAATTACCGGCCCTGCGAGTTTATTGGTGCCCTCAGATTTCAATTCTGAGCACTGGTTTAAAAGATAGAAAAACCCGCTCGTTCGTTTACTGAACGTACCCGAGTTAAACTTAGGAAATTTATTTCGGGCACACCGGGCCTCGAAATCAAGTGCCATCAGACGCCACAAACTCGTAAAATTCCAAAGGAATTAAGAAAAAATTTCCCTTGAATTTTTCGGGTCTTTACAGGGCTTTCCATTGGGTGGGGGTGTCTGGGGTGATGAGGGTGTCTGAGGGGTGGTGAGTGAATGTCCAAGGGGCGAGAGTGTTGTCCATGGCGATGTGTGGCTGTCCATGGGGGAGGGGGTGTCCAGGGGGTGGGCGGGCTGTCCACTAGGGTGGTGGGGCTGTCCAGGGGGATCAGGGGTGTCCAGGGGGTGGGGGCATTCTAGGGGGAGGGGGGATGTCCAGGGAGTGAGAGGTGTCCAGAGGGGTGGGTTGGCTGTCCAGGGGGTGGCAGGGCTCTCCGGGGGGGTACATGGTGGGTGGTTCAGCTGTCCACGGGGGTGGCGAGGCTGTCCAGGGATTATGAGGTGTTAAGGGGGTGGGTGGGCTGTCCACGGGGGAGGGGGTGTACAGGGGGGAACGAGGTGTCCAGAAGGTGGTCGAGCTATCCACGAGGGTGGTGGGGCAGTCCAGGGGGGTCGGGTGGTATAGGGGTTGGGGGGCTTTCCAGGGGTGGGGGGGCTATCCAGGTGAGTACGAGGTTTCCAGGGGGTGGGCAGCCTCTCAAGGGGGTTGTGGTGCTATCCATGGGGTACGGGGTGGGTGGGTGGGATCTCAACAGGGGTGGTGGGGCTGTCCAGGGTGGTACAAGGTGTCCAGGGGGGTGAGAGAGCTATCCACGGGGGGTGACAGGGATGTTCACAGGGGTGGCAGGGCTATCCAGGGGGATGGGGGTGTCTAGGGGGGGCTATCCAAGGGGGTGGGGGGCTGTCCAAGGGGTGGGGGTGTCCACTCCCAAACTAGGGCCATAAAATCCAATCTTTATCCAATTGTAGCATGATTTCAAGCCTATTATAGATGCCCGAGAAGATTATTGGTGTAAACCATGAATATAATACATATAAATCACAACCCACCCAATTGCAAACACACCACCAAATATCATACGTGGATCATATTTTATGAGCCATGTTTCGATGGGACACTACTCATAAGAGTATGAGACTTGTGATATCATTAGGTGATATGGAGTTGTACTAATTTTAATTTGTATGAGATCAATATGGATAGTGGATTAGAACCTGAGTAAGGTTTCTTTGCAGAGATAACTTGTTCTTGGAAGGGTAAGAGTGAGTGTTGGTATGGATCCTTAAAAACGTCTTAAGGTGTGAAAGCATATTTAAATTGGTTATATTTGATTCCTATGATTTTATAGTATCGGAGTGGACAACCCACCCCCTCCCTAGAGAGCCCCCCCCCCCCCCACACCGCTGCAGCCCCCCCACCCCCCTGAACACCCCATGCACACCCCCACCCTAATAGCCCACCCACCCACCTGGACACCCCCCAATACACCTGGACATCCCACCCCCTCCTCCCTAGACAACCTGCACCCCCATCCCCCACCTAGACAGCCCACCCCACCCCTTGGGAATCCCACCCCATTGATAGCCCACCCCCCCCCCACACACACACACACTTGGATAGCCCACCCACCACCACCCCTAAAAGATCCACCCCTCCCTGGACAGCCCACACCCCCTCCCCTACACCCCCCGATAGCCCCCTGGACAGCCCACCTCCTCCTGGATAGCCCACACCCCCACCCCCCACTGGACAGCCCCCCCTTCTTGGAAAGCCCATACCCCCCTCCCCCACCCGGATTGCCCCCCTAGGACAACCCACCCCCTCCCTGGATAGCCCACACCCCCTCCCCTATAGCCCACCCCCCACCTAAACACCCCCCCCCCCCCCACCCCCACTTGGATAGCCCACCCCTCCCTAGACACCCCACACCCCCTACCCCACTTTGATACTACACCCTGACCCCCTTGGACAGCCCACACACCTCCTTAGGTCAGCCCATACCCCCATCCCCCACACCCATATAGCCCCCCACCCCCTGCAGCCCCCTACCCCCTGGACAACCCACCCCCCACCTAGACAGGCCCCACCCCTGGACAACCCCCCTACCCCTCCTACAGCCCCCTTAGGGTATTTTTATTTAAAATCATTCTATTCATTAAGAAATCCAAACTATCATTCATTATCCATTTAATTCCAAACAACACATTCAATTTATTAAAACATGAAAAAATAAATTTATCAAAACATGAAAAATTCAATTTATAAGGATTTATGGGTCACTTAGAAAATGTCATTGGGAAAAAGGGAAATCAACTACATTGTTAATTCTAATTTAAAAATTGGGTCTGCCCCTTTGGAGGGGCGGTGGTGTCTAGGAGGTGTGGTGGTGTACAGGGGGGGCTGTCTAGGGGGGGCTGTCCAAGGGGGTGGAGGGTGTCCAGGGATGGTGGGGGTGTCTAGGGGTGGTGGAGGTGGTGGTGGGGGGTGGCTGTCCATGGGGGGTGCCTAGGGGGTGGGGGTGTCCAGGGGGTGGGGGGGAGGGGGGAGGGGGCTCTCCAAAGGGTGGGGTGTCCAAGGGGTTGGGGGTGTCTAGGGGGGTGGGCTATCCAGGGGAGGTGGGGGTTGGGGTGACCAGGGGTGGGGGTGTCCAGGGGGTGGGGGGAGGGGGCTTTCCAAAGGGTGGGAGTGTCCAAGGGGGTGGGGGGTTCAGGGGGTGGGTTGTCCAGGGGAGGTGAGAGGTTTCTAGGGAAGGTGGGGGTGGGGGTGTCCAGGGGGTAGGAGGAGGGAGTTGTCCAATGGGTGGGGGTGTCCAGCGGGGTGAAGGGGGTGGGGGGCTATCCAATGGGGGGGTCCAGGGGGTGGGGGGCTGTCCAGGGGGTGGAAGGTGTCTAGGGGGTGGGGGTGGGGGGTGTTCACAATTCCAATCCATCATCCAACCAACTCCAAAATACAAATCCAATTCTCAACTAAACTAAAGTTCAAAAAACATTAAACTAACCCTTTACCCCTCTACACTAAACAATCCCTACTACACTAACCCTTTACCATGTTTTATGTGTAGAAAAAAAACATGAAACAAACCAAAGGGTTAGATACTTCAAAGACAACATGAACTCTAATTTAGCCAAAATCAAAACAAAAAATAGAAAAAGGAGGAATAACACTAGCACTGATGGGGGGGTTAAAGCTCTGTTAAAAGATTATCCCTGCATAATATATTCTTTTTAGTTTTTTATTATTTTTTTGATTTACTGAAAAAAGTGGCCTTTATCATCACTTTTCTAAGCACTGATAAAAGGGACCCCCTTTATCTTCACCTCAATTAACAATTCTTTTTTAATGATGTTAATGCAATTTTCAAGTGTTGATAAAATCCATATTTTTAGTAGTGTTATTTCATCACCTCATTCAAAGTTCTTTTCTTCTTCCACTTCCTATTTATTTGATTTTTTCCATACTAAAATAATAAATGCAATACATTCAATATATTGAGATATTATTATATAATATGTTACAACCATATTCATTTTTTTATCCATCCTATGAATGAAAAATTCACCATACGTGCGTATGTACGGCTTACCATCTCTACATCATGGTGTAGTTTTTCATTCAACACCTCATTATTTGGATGGGTCTAATAATAATTATTATTGATGTAAATTAAAAATATAACATGTTAATGTTTCATTAAATATAATATTCTATCCAATTACATATTATTTGACAATCAATATAGTGATATCATCACTCATGCGCATGTTTGACTTACCGTCTCCATGACGCGATGAGATTCATTTCCATGTTCACCATTAAACGATGGTTATAAAAATATATATTATTAACAATTATGTAATAAATGAAATAATAGTGCTATTGGAAATATATATATATATATATATATATATATTTATGTATGTATATGTATTCACATATATCTCATTCACTTACTTTCGTTCAACACGATATGAAAATAGAAACAGTGTTTATGCGTACGTATGACCTTTCATCTCCATAAATGGTGTTTTCCATTTCATATATCTATTTATTATAAATATTTATATTATGAATATATATGATAAATAAATAATGTTTTATATTCTGAAAGCAATTAAATAATGATATAAGTGATACGATCAAGAATAACAAGTAAAAACATATACGATAGAGAAGGGGATTGTTACACGAAATATTATTTTAATATAGAAATTATTATTAAACGGGTAGTATAAAGCCATTATAACACCTCAAGCTTCTACGGTACGCTTCTCTTTGAATAATGCAATAGTGTGTGTTGTATGCAACATCGAGTTCTAACACACACCACAACCAATCAAACTAGCCGTTATGAATAGTAATACCTACTTTTTAAAATTTTATACATTTTATCTTTCAAAATGGACTTCATTTTTGGATTCGTAATATCTAAATTAGCCTAGGGTGAAATTTTGGTACTTTTTGAATAACTTTAATATTTTGATGAATAGTGAAAATTACTAAATTTTAATTAAAAACAACTTTTTTAATCAAAATAATTAATAGTGATAAATTATGAATTTGAGTGGTTTTAAAGTATATTTAGAATATATTTTTACAATTTAATAAAATTTTGGTCATTGGACATAATTTCACAATTAAACCGAACATAAACAAGTATCAATCTTTTGATAGTTATTATATCTTAAAAACACGCTTTTTTGTTTTGACAGCGGGAATTAATTTTAAATTAATTTCTGCCACTTCTGTATTTTGAATTTGGAAAAATGGATTCCATATTTGGAATCAGGATGTCCAAATTGGGTAAATAGGTAACTTTTATTTTTAGACATTTTGAATAATTACTTCGGTAAATATTTTATTTACCATGGTTAAAGGGTAAATCCGGTAAATAAGGGTTAAAAAATAATATTATAATAATACAAAATTACCCTAAAACGTGTCCTAACCTTATTGATGGATAAATTTCCAACCATGGGCATCTTTGGGTCAATTTTGGGACCCCATGGAGCCACTTGTAGGTGATAGGGACACTTTATTTTAATTAAGTTAAAATAAATACAAAAATGACATAAGCATATATCTTTTAGAAAAACAATTTTTACAAAGTGTTATATATGTTGGATTTTTGACTATAAATATTCATTAGAAATATAAAAATATTTCCTACATAATGATATTTTATTTATAATTTTTAGACATTAAATAATTTAATTTATTTATGACACCATGATGATGAAGTAATTACCATAATAGTGAAAAATTAAAATAATATATATTATAAATACCCAAATAAATATAATTTGAGATTTTTTATGAATTACAGTAATTTTATAGGTTACTATGACATGTTAGAAATTATTTAATTAACTTTTTTTAAGTAATCATTCTGTTATGATTTTTACATAAAAACAACTATTGAATAGTGTCAAAATTGACATAAAAAGGTTTTTAAAACAAATATTATATTATTAATTGATATTAAATTCTTAAAAAATATAATGTTCATCCAAGAGACTTATATCATGATATTTGTATCATTAATGGACCACTTGGGGGGTCTATTGGATGTATATAGTAAGTTTATTAACCATATAATATAAAAATACAAAGAGACATTGTAAAAGTGAAACTAATTAACTAAGAGTTAATACTTAAAGATAAGGTTAATATAGTAACCCAAACCTGTATAAATCCTATTGGTTGAGTGGTTTTCGACCTATACCCACCTTAACCTTTAAATAATACACTTTTGGGCCATTAGAAACCGAATATGAATTTATTATAAAATAATATTTCTAGCCATTCCAAAGGTGCCCCTCACCCCTCTTATAAAAGGGCACTCCCCCTTCTCATTAATTCACACCTTCAAAGCCTTTTGGTTCAGCCAAACCCTGCCCAAATACTCTCTAAACTTCCCTCACTTAATCCTAGAGGCCTTAATTTAGTCAGAAAGCCAACCTAAAAATCCCTTTTGATCAAATCAAAAGGAAGAACCCGAGGAAGTGGTAATGATTTCACCACCCTTTTTCAAGTTCCTTTCTTCTTCCACTTCTTCTTTCTTTGTTATTACCATTATAAAATAATAAATCCAGTATATTATATATACTTTTATGTTATTATAAACATGGTACAACCATATTTCAGTATTCTATCCATCCTTTTAATGACATGTCACCATACGTGCGTACATACGGCTTACCGTATCCACGTCGTGGTGTAATTGTTATTCAAAACATTATTATTTGGATGGGTATAATAATGATGTTTAATTCATGTAAATAATAAATATAACATGATAATGATTCTGTATATATGATATACAATCAAATTGAATATTATTTTAATATCAAAATAATGATATTGTCGATCGTGCGTACGTACGGACTACCATCTCCACGAACGTGATGAGATTCATTCTCCATCGTATCCATTAAAGACTAATTCTCATTTAATGATTAAAAATAAATTTTAAATATTTGAAATAATTCTAGATATGAATAATATACATCCCATTAGTAACAAATATGGCTCAAATAACAAAGAATATAAAGGAAAATGAACCCGTTAACACCCAAAACGATGATAATTCTAAGATATTATTAACAAATCAATGTTAAAAGATCATATATGATATCATATTAATGTATATGATTCTTGTATAATTAAATAAAAATTATTTCACCATTATACAGGAGGTTAACCTACCCTCGACCAAGGAAAAATTATAGAGTAAGGGGTTTCTTATCTCACTTTTAATTCTATGAGATTTCCATTGTTCACAACTTATTTATTGCATGTGGTGTGTTTACTGCCCATGTTTGAATTAATTGTGTAATATACTTTATTTTGTGTATATTTACATCATCATTGTATGATCCTTCTTTCATAGGTGTATGTTTTGTATGTTACCATATCAATAAGGGAATTTGAAATTTCAATTTCCACTCATTCGGCTTTACGCATACTTCATTGATTATTTTACTCCATGATTATGTGTAGAATCACTATTCATTTGATTATGTCATAAATTCCACTCCCCTTTCTGTGGATATACTTTTGATACACATAATCACTCCATTGATAAATTCTCAATTCATCGGTATGAACTTGATAAGAGTAATTTTAACTCAATCTTCATTTGTTGAGTTAAATATCCAAATTCATTGGTGTTGTTTTTACAAAAATATGTGTGAATGTAATCTGATTGATTTACACTAAATATCCAATCATATTGAGTGTATTTATATTTGTCATGCATAATTATGTCGTCGATTTATCCTTAACCTAAGGATATGGTCTTTATAAGAGAATTCATCTCAATTTACATTCCATTGATACTTCTTTGTTGTTATACACCAAATCACTTTTATATGGTGTATATAATGTACTTTGACATAGTATATCATGAATCCATTTATTCTCATGATATTAAAAAGTCTTGATTACCTCAATTATTTGTATTCAAGTGTCTCTCTTTTGGTTAGAAACTCTAACTAAAATACCATTTTTAAATGTTTTAAAGACTTATTCTTCTAACTCTTTCTCATTAATGTCCATGTTTTAAAAATGGTTTTAAGGATTTATTTATATGGACATTAAAGTTTTAAAATTAAAACTCCTTTTAAAAGTTTCAAATTGGTATGGTACACTTTGATTCTAAAATCTATTTTAAATGGATTCTTGACAAATAGTGTGATTTTTAAATGATTTCAAGAAAAAGGGGGATATTTCACTCTAATTATTTTGATGATTATTTTCATCTATGTCAATATCCTTCATCATTCTCGATTGAGGTTAATATGATACAATACAATCTTCCATATTGTATCTAATGAGTTATGTTTGACTGTGGATGTGCTATTTTTATACCATTCATGGTTTATGGATAAAGTATTGACATTTCGTATGCTAGTTTTAATATGAATGTTTATGTTATGTTTAAACCTGTTCATATGAGGAATGAATTGGACTTAGTAAGTGACGGGTGGAGCCCGCTATAGCTCCTTGATGCATTGGTAGGTCTCATGAGACAAACTAGTGTCTTGGCACAAGGCCTTGATAAAATCTTATTTGTAGTCTTGGCACGATGCCTTGGCTATGTGGTTATGATAGTCTGGAATTATGCATTCCATCATTATGAAAGTGGTTATTGATATTGCATGTGAATATTTGATTAGTAGAATATCCATGTGAATAAGTAAATGGCATTATTTCATTTTATTTTTTGCCATACAATGTTGAATTTCAAGTTTAAAAGGCTTTTGTTTTAGTTATACATTTCCTTAAATGTTTATTCTTATTTATGAAAGTTTCTGCTATATTGTTATCCTTACTGGTCATTTGAGCTCACCCCTTTTCTATGTTTTATTTTTCCCAGGATGTGAAGAAGTAATTTATGAATGACCTGCAGGGATAGTATGAGGGGATAAGAGTGTGGACTATGGAGACTATATTGTTGTAGTTTTCACTTTATGATGTAATGTAAACTTTATAAATGTATCTAGTTATTCCAAGGCTACTAAACTAATCGGTCTTTCGAGACTTGATCTTTCTTGTGATCATGTCAATGTAATGTAATAATGCACCGACTCTGGGTAACTGGGTTTGGGGCGTTACACGAACCTAACCTCCCGCAAGAGGTTACGGTGGTGGGGACCACCCGGTACTAAACCCCCATTTTTAAGTGTGGAAAACCTCTCAACTCCCCTCATTAATGAGGGGGAGCCTCTTGACCTCCTCTACCCAATTAATTCTACCAATGCACTTTCCATTAATGTGCCAAATCCTCCCCATTAATTAATTGAGCACATCAATTAATTATTTTTAAACCCTTTTGAATTTTGGGCCAACAATTAAATAATAGATAAACTTAATCTATTATTTTGGCTTGGCATATTCATCCTGGTGTAACTTGGGAGAGGAGGACATAGGGAGAAAGCTCTCCAACTAAGAACTTCCTCCACGAAGAACGCCGGTGAGGAGCGTCTTCAACTTCTTCCTTGGAAGCACCTTGCGGAGGCAACCAATGTGGGACGTCTTCGACGACCGACCTTCCCTCCTCATCATCGTCAATGAACCGATGTACAAGCTTGGATTAGAAGTGTGTGGCAGACGTGACGAATGACGACAACTCCATCTTCTTCCCCACAACTCCATCGACGAACAATGATCAAGGTAGGGGTTTTATTTGAATATGATTTTATTCCTTTAATTATTCCCATCTAAAAACAAAGAATCATTGTGGATGATTTTCCTTACGGGTTGGGATTTATTTTTGTGGGAGGATGTGGGGTGTTTTTTTGTTTTTTCTTTCATATTATTTTCTTGATAATTCTTTGAAATTCAAGAAAGAATTGAACCGCTTGCTACCACCCTAAACGCGGAGGGTGCGGGCCAAATCAACATGGCCTGACCCCTCCACTGTTCTTGTTTGTGGTGTTCTTCAGAATAGAGATGAGGCAATGAGACGACGAAGGTGACGGAGGCAATGACCACGCTACCCACGACCTTCGCAACCTGAGCCACCCCCGTGACGCTCCGACGCCCCGGGCCGAACCGCGCCGCCCGCCGTCCGCACCACCCGCGCTGAACCGGCCGAGCCGCACCGCGCCCCGGCTGAACCAACCCCCGGCCTCCGCGAGCCACATGGCTCCGCCGTCCGCGCGCCCCGTGCACCCTATGTACCCCGCGGCTCTGTGCGCCCCACGCTGCCGCTGGCTGAACCGGCCCCGACCTCCTGGATCGGGCCACCCAAGCCGCGCCCCTTACGGTGCCTGACCGAGCCAGCCTCCCGCTCCCCTCGCGGTGCCCTGGATGAACCGGCATGTGCCCTCACAGTACCCTCCATGCTGAACCGCCCTCACGCCGAACCGCGGCCGTTCCATGCCCCCTCGGCCCTCTGCGGCCCCTCACGGCCTGCTTTGCAGGGCCCACCGGTCCGAGACGAACCCAACAGGCTAGCCCACCCAGTGGGTTGGGCCAGACCCAATGGGTCAATCCGGGTCGACCTGAACCGGGTCGGCCCAGACTGGGTTAGGCCGGGTCGGTCCGGACTCGGGCCCACTACGGCCCTTTACCTTCTTTTGTCCATATCTTTGGCACCGGATGTCCGTTTGATGAATCGTCATTGGCGCTAGTAATCTTGGAGCGTGATGGTCCCTTTGAGTATACCTCACTAGAGTTTGCGGTATAATTGAGATACGGTCAGGTTGGATCATGCACGAATCCAATCGGGCCCCCGGGACTAAAAGGATAATAACTCACAGACCGGGCGTCTGATTGACGCATCGTCAGTTTTGTTGAGACCCCTATGACGTGGCAGACCTTTGGGATACTTCTTCGTGGGACTTCGTGGCAGTTGGAGCATCGACCAGTAGCTTTTGGAGCGGATATTCTGGAGAGGAACGAGCATTTGTGTGGGAACCTAGTAGCTGGATGAGACTTGACGACTACTGACTGATCGACTCGGAGTGACTCGTATGGCCCAGTGGGGAGCGCCTGGTTGTGGTGGTAGACCCATGGCATAGGAGCGCCTAGTTGTGGTGGCAGACCCGCGGTACTTGACAGGAGGAGTACCTCTGTAGGCTATGAGGGGGAGCGTCTGGTTGTGGCTGCAGACCTATGGTGGGGAGCGTCTCTATGTGACGCATTAGACCCACAGTACTTGATAGGAGGAGTACCTCAGCAGTCCAAGGTTAGTGGGAAGTGCCTGGTTGTGGCGGCAAACCCACTATACTCGATAGAGAAGGAGTTCTCCAGCAGCCAAGGGTTCGAAATGTTTTATCCCTGGAATAAATCCTGGTTTGAACTGAGTCAGTAAATTTTGTGTTTTCCTCGTGATTGAGATGGATTACTTGATAACTTAGGTATATGTATGGTCATATACCTAAGTGGGGTTATCTTTTGAATTCATACTTTGTGGTTTATCCTTGTTGGGTTTTGTGAGACCTTGAGGGTCTCGGGGTCCCTACTGAGTATCGTTATACTCACCCCTGCACAAGTTATGCCCGCACCTTATTATGTTGGATGCAGACGACGGACAACGCTGACTGAGGCTGAGAGTACCAGGACCGGACGGTACCCAGAGGTAGACCATATAGTGTGATGGTACACAGAGGAGACAGACGGACCTGGAGTGCTGAGGAGGCAATCTGTACCTACCCTTCAGGTAGGAACCTCGAAGGAAGACCCAGCGACAGTTTTTCCTTTCTTCAGTTGTACTTTTAGTTCCTTGTACTCTACAGTTGGGCTTGTATTTCCGGCCCCTTTTTACTTTCAACACTCTTTTGTTATATAGATTTACTTAGTGTTTCGTATCCATTTGTGTACTCTGTTGTGTTTTTTTTCAGTTTATAAAGGCAATGTCTTCCCAGTTTTAGGGAATTACGCCTTTGGTGCTAGTCGCCAGCCCCTGGCCTATGGAAGGTGGGCTTGTGGTATTCACGACACGGGCCTCAGGGGACGGGTTGTGACAAAAAAAATTGTTCATTCTGGAGTGTCTTCAAAGAAGTATGTATATAAAGGAAAAATAGAAGCTTTAGAAACTAAAGTTTAGGAGATAGGTGAAACAATGGAAGAGAGGATTAGAGATTTAGTAAAATTGATGTTTTTAGACATACAAAGATAGTTTCAGGTTACAGATCCCACTCCTCTACATTCATCTTCATATCTCACTCCTCAACCTCCACCTACATATCCAACTCTTATACCTCCTCCTCCATAACTTCCCATATACTGTGAGTTATATATTGAAGATCCTTAACATCATATTATTGAATATTATATTATATATTATATTAGGGATATCTTTAATCATAAATAGATAAACATGGATCTGCTTAGGGTCATGGTGCAGGATATTATTGATAGACTA
This sequence comes from Viscum album, assembly GCA_963277665.1. NCBI lineage: Eukaryota > Viridiplantae > Streptophyta > Magnoliopsida > Santalales > Viscaceae > Viscum > Viscum album. Next base: position 6,788,872 of record OY728140.1, read on the forward strand.
GCAAGAGTATCATTTCCTATAGATGAGGTCCCTATGGTTGGACAAAGTATCAACCATGTGACACCCTGAGATTTTAAAAGAGGAACATCATGTTTGATAGTTTATATGACACGCAAAACTAATCTTAGAATAGAATGTAACACCCTTAGACTTTATGATATATTTATATTTAAATAAATTCAATGTCTTCGATATTTTGTGATGCATACAACACCAAGTTTAAAAGAAATGTGACACTCCATTAAAATATTATTATTTAAACATGATCATTATAACCTAACTGTTAAGTTGGTGGGTATGAATATGACTAAATAAATTATAAAAATTATATGGTTTACACATGTATAATATAAATTCAATGGTTATCTATTGATTATAAATAAAATAATAACTATTTGAATGAAAAAGAAATTTTTTCTGAAAACTGTATTTCTCTAAAAGGCGATTTAGTCACGATTTGTGTACATAATTTAAAAATATATTTTACCATTTTAAGAAAATTCATTATAAAAAATGATCTCTATTTTTGAAATTAACATATAAAAATTATCTTAGGGTGAATTTTTGATATTTTTTTGAAAAGTTTTATTTTTTGATGAATAGCGAAAAACACTGATTTTTATTAAAAATTGTCTTTTCATTTAAAGCATTTACAAGCCCCATTTCATTTGAATATGGTTTTAAAATTAAAATTAGTTAATTTATATATTTATTAATCCAAATTATGTAATTTTAATTATTTTAATATTGAATTTTGATATAAAAACATTTAAATTTTTTGAAAGTTTTTCTTTTTGGAAAACCATTTTTTGACACGATTGCAGGTTTAATTTTAAATTAAATTCTACCAATTCTATGAGTTGAATTTGGAAAATTGGATTATATATTTTTAATTAGTATAATTTATATTATTTAATATATTAAAGTTAATTTTTATCATAATGAATAGCAAAAACAGTAAAAATTATTTACCATGGTTAAGGTAAAAACGAGTTTACCAGAGGGTTAAACTTAAAAGATAAGGGTTAAAAATGAAAAAAAGAATTATATAATTACTATTTTATGGTAATATATTGACCTTATATATTATAAGGTTCGGAACTGGTCCATTTTTTATCCTTTTTTATTAATAAAAATGTGGTTTTAATTCTTTCTTTTCAAAAATATCAAGTGTGTCCTCTCCCCCACTTATAAAAAGACACCCTCTATCATCTCTTTTCCACACTTAAAAAACTCATTGGTTTATACAAGAACTACCCAAATAACTTTATAAATTACCTAACCTTATCCTAGAATCATTTTTTTGGTCATAAAGCCAACCTATGAATTATTTTGTTGTAAACCAAAAGAAGTTGTCCGAAGAAGAGGTAATGTCCTTAACCAAACATTTTATTTTATTTATGCCTACACCTCCTTAAAATTTTATTAAAACATGATGATATAATAACCTAAATATATTAAATATATTTAGATATTTTTTATGTTAAGGGAATGACATACAACCATCTCCTACCCCCTCAAATGCGAAATGAAAATGTTGATCGTTTGTACGGCGAACTAATGCCTCACAACCGATGTAATTCGTTTTCCATCATTACTTCTCGTAGATAGATATAATTATGTATATAATATTTATATATGATATTTATGATATAATTATACTTATTTAATTGTAATTTCATATATACCTTCTTAATTTTCATTCTGTAGAGAATACAATAATGTCACTCGTATGTATGGCGGACTACCGCCTCATGAAGCGATGTGATTCATTTTAAGTTTATGCTTCACATAGAAGGTAATAAGGATTAGTTTGATATTTATATATATTATATTAATTACATATTAATCATTATTTAAAATAAATATATCATATACTTTCTTACCTTACCATCCATTGAATAAATAATAACGTTGTTCGTGTGTACGGTGGACTATCGTCTCACAAAGCGATGTGTTTCGTTTTTATTACTGCATCACATGGATGGTATATGTAAGGGTATTTGAAAAAATAATATGATATTTATGATATAATTATAATTATATAAATATATAATAACAATTAACTTCTTTCCATCATGATCGTTGATAAAATGGAAACAGTGTTCATGCATACGTACGACCTACCGTCTCTATGAACGATATATTTCATTTTCTATCTTTAAATTTTATGGATTAATCTAAATAAATATATACTAAATATATATAATATTTATATCATGGTTAAAATTCAAGATATTATGTAACTATGATCAAATTAAGAGGACCAAAAATACCAAATCAAAACATACATGAAAACAAAGCAATTATTACCGAAAACATGATTTTAACAGAGAATTGTTAATAAATAGGTAATAAAAGGTCATAATTAAATCACATATGGTATGATATATATTTTAATGGTTCAATAATATATTTATAATATACCTATATTTATTATACAGGATGTTTGAACTTGTGTAAAGGAAGTCGAAACTTAAGGTAAAAGGTTTTTGTCTCAATTTTCTTTCTTTGAGACATATGTTATGTTATGAACCTATCTTATTTTATGAGGTGTATATACCGCCCATTTAACATGATATATCATTAATATCATTTTATTAATGATATTTAATGTTTCATTTTATTTTATTATTTAATGGGTCTTATGATTCAAAAGTTACCAAAGTGGTAAGGGTTTGATGTTACAATCACATTGTTTATAGAGATTGTTTATGATTATACTTTCAAGGATGAAATATTATGATTTACTTCTCAATAAATTCATGAATTTTATTATACTCTGGTTATTCCTTAATAATATATGTTTTCCCTTCACTTTACTCTCTTTATGTACTCGAGACTCCAAAAGATTTTGTTTAAAGAAAATCGACTTTATTTATATCTTTGGTTGAAAATACTTTTTTTTACATATCCATGTTTCTAAAAAAATTCAAATTTTTTTTAATGTTTCTATATTATTTTTTAAAATCAATTTTACCCTTTTTTGGTTTTTTATTTTTTTTAATGAATCTGCATGTCATTTTCAAAAATAAGGTTTATTTTAATTTTATTGAAAATGTGAAAGGAATATTTATATTAAACATGTACTAAATGAACAAAATTTCCCTCCATTATAACCACTCGATTTTTAAAACTCAATTTATAATTTTCCAAGGTTATTTTAAAAGAAAATTATTTTTATAATAATTTGTAAATTTTAGGTTTTTAAAAAGTGATTTTCAATATGGAAACGTTATTTTCCTCAAGAATGTTTTTTTAATCATTCTAAAAGTATTTCTATTCATCAACAACAACAAAATTTGATTCCATGTATTACTTATAAATTTTGTATATATGTGACACACTCATATTACTTTCATAATTTTAAACACAATTTCAATGATTTAAAATGAATTTTAATGATTAATACCCATGTATTGAAAATGTTTTAATAAATTGTGGTAAATTATGAAAGTGGAATAAAAATGGATTTATCTGAATAAAATAAGGGTGAATTTTAAATTTTAAATTTTATTTATGAATCTTGGTTGATATTTTATGAGTATTATGAAATTTTCTAACTTGTTTAATCTTTTTTAGGTATTAATTTAACAAAAATAAGGGTTAGGGAACAAGAAGGCCTTTAAACAGGGGTCGCGTTCCATTTAGATAGCCCAAGAGGGTTGGTTGATCACGAAACCCACCGGGAGGGCCCACAAGATCCAATAAAGCATGGGGGATCAAATCCCATGCAGGAGTGGCCTGCAGGGAGTCAAGCCCATGGGGAAGCATAGTGGACCTGTGGGACCTCATGGGATGGACCACATATGGTGTGTGTGAAGTGTTTTGGAGGATCACATCCCCGCAGTAGGTGGTTTTGGATGATGCTCTAGCACTTTGGTTTATAAATTCTCAGCTCTCCCGAAACAGCTTCCGATGTGGGACAAGTTTTACTGGCTGCTATTAATTTCTTAAACAAAACGATTTCGTCACACTATTTCCCATGGCTCCGTGCCTCATACACCTACCTCTGCTACCTATCATTATCCTTCGTCACCAATATCTTATTATAACATGACAAAAAACACCATGGATGCCACTGTCAAAGCATGGTTCGAGCTTTCCTCTACCATCGAAGCACCCAGACACCATGGGTCATCTTCTGCACCTCACTCAAACCCCATGAAGACCATTTGAGCCCCCTCCATTTACTATGATGCCCAGAGGGGTTGAGGAGGAGTCGTGAGTCACTGCTAAGTCCACTTCTCTATTGCTACATCCACTTCCACCATGCATGACCTCTGAAACAGCATGCACGCCCTACACATGCAGACCAAGCCTTTCCAAGTCCACTGTCATGTTGGTTATGAAAAAAAGGGAAACACCCAATTATCATGTGTATCTTTGATCACCGCAGTTCTCACGGGTGATCTTTAAAATTTATATTTTCAAATATCCAACTGAAGGGGAGATTCAGGGTGAGGCACTCCATTCATTACCTATAAAAGGAGGAGGCAACCCACTGCCCAGAGAGTTTGACATTGGGAGGGAACCTCACTCTATAGGCTGAGAGTTATTTCCTTTTTTCATTATTTGTATTCTTTATTTTATTATTTTTTTAGTTTTAAAATTTTTGTAGTTTAAATTCTAGTTTTATAAATAAATTATAACTCATGCATGTTTGTTTTAATTAATGTGTTTTCCCTATCCAAACTTAATCTTCTTCTTCTTATAGTTTCTTCTTCTTATTATTATTATTATAATTTATTCGTTATATATATTTTATATTTATTTTATTTTATTTTATTTTATTCTTCTTATTCTTCTAATATCCTTTCACTTTTTCTCATCTTCTTTTATTTATATTTTTGTTATTTTATGTGTTTTTATTTTCTTTTTATTTTATTATTCTTTTTCTTTATTTATTTATCTTTATCTCTATATATATTCTTTTTATTTTACTTCTTTTCTTCTTATCTTCTTTCTCATATTACCACCATGACCTCTTACCCTAAAAAATGAGGGGCTAACCTGAGGCTTAGCCTGGGGGAGGTAAGTGGTGTTTTCATTTCATTTTGTTCTTAAATTCATAAGTTTTATTTATGTTTGTGGTGAGAAGGAGTGAAATGAATGAGTGTGGCGATTACCCACCATAAAACTGAACTCAAACTCATTGATATACTTTTATTAAATCTTTTACCTTCCTTCTATCAGATATAATCTCTTCATATGATGGAGTTGATCCATCTAGTGGATGAAATGACATGCAATGGAGTCAGGTCCTGGAAGATGTCACACTCTCAATTGAGGCATTCCATCAACCTTGATTATAGGAGGAGGTGGAATTAAGATTGTTAAAGTTATTTAATATTTCACACCACTAAATAAAATAATATTAATTTATGCATGAGATCTCATAATTGAATTATCAAACTAAATTTAAACACCAATAAGAAGAATGATGGAACCCATGAAAAAATCCACAAAGTTCAAGTTCTTTCTTTCTAATCACATTTTTTTATTTCATGTTAGTTTACTTTTTATCATTCTATTTGGTTTCTAAAAATCCATTTTTTTCATAGAATTAATCAAAACAACCAAAAAGAAGTAGTTTAGGTGGATTAGATTAAGTGAACAACTAAGAAAACTCCTCAAGTGAGATGATCATGGTCAGCCTCTATGATGAATTAGAAAATAAATTTTTTTTTCCATGCCCTATGATAAATGTGCATTAAAAAATAGCATTTTTTTGGCGATTAAGTGTTAAATAAAACCCATAAGTTTCATGACTAGGACTTCCAATGAGGAAATCCTAGATCTTGACCCTGAGATAGATAGAACTTTGTCAGGAAGGCTTAGGACTCTTAACCTTGATAACCACTTTGAACAAATCAATTTATAAGACTTAAGTGAAACATTAAGTGCTCATTCTATGCCAACAGACATTGAAATTAACCCACAACAAACCCTAAGGGACCTTTTTTCCCATAATTTTCCAATCAAAATAATCAATTGATCATGTTTGTACAAAAAAAAATGATTTTAAATTGCGAGTCAATATGATTCCTGTGTTACTCAAATTTCATGGCCTTACAAGAGAAGACCCAAACGGTCACATCCAGGAGTTTATCTATGTTTTTTAAAGCTTCAATCAAAGAGGAGTTGCAGAGGAACAATTCAAGTGGAGGGCGTTCCACTTTTCATTGGAAGGAGCTACTAAATAATGATTGTACAACCTATAACCTGGATAAATCTATGGCTGGGATAATCTCCAATGAAGCTTTAGGCATAGATTCTTCCCATCCCCCTGAAGCACCGCAGTAAGGAAGGAGATCTATTCCATCATACAAACTACTAGAGAGACCCTATATGAATATTAGGAAAGATTCAAAAAGTTGTGTGAAATTTTTCCTTGCCAAGCTATGGAAGATCATCACTTCCTACTCTTTTTCTACCAAGGAATTATGACAATGATAGAAACACCTTGTATGAATCATCTAAAGGATCCTTGATTGATAAATCACCTATGGAAGCTAGGAGCCTAATTGAGAAGATTGTTCATAATTCCCAACAATTTGGAACAAGAGCTATAAGCACCAGAGGCATCTATGAGGTAAAATCTTCTGACTCATCACTATTTCTTGAAACTAAACTAGAAGAATTAACAAGAGTTGTAAGGTTAATGATAGTAAAATAAGTGAATGAACAACCTGTCCCGCCTTAGGTATGTGGTTTATGTTTATCATCTCATCACTTCACTGATTAGTGTGCAGAGGTTCAGGGTATGGAGAGTTGTGCAACTACATTCCAACCAAGATTGTTTCAATAAAACCAACTATGGAGGGAAGGGAAATCCCAACAAGGATATTGAAGTCAACAAAGTCAAACTTTTCCCCCTTTCTAGTATCAATTCCAAAATCCACCCCTTTCCAACAACCATACAAGTAGCAGTGCCAACAACAAGCTTACCAACCATCACCTTTTCAAAAAAATCCTATGGACAAACCTCATCTAGCACACCACTAGTAGAATTAAGGTAAGGAAAAAATATAGAGGAGCTGAAAAATATAGTAAAATATTTGTCAAATAAATTTGTGAATCTCATAGACATGATTTTCAAAAACCCAGGAAAACTCTCAACTCAGACAATCTCGAACCCAAAGGAAAGTGTGGTCATAATCATCATAAGGAGTGGTAAGGAACAACCGGAACCTTAGCAAGAACCTGAGGAGGCCAAGGAATAATTACCAATGGAGCTTCCAAATTTTACTGAAGAAATCAAAGAGGTTGAGAAAACACTTAAAGAAAATCAACAGCTCGACCATTTTAAAGATTAAATCGAGGAGTACCATGAAGAGCTGGAGAGTGAAGATGAAGACTCATGTGCTGATAGGAATATGGGAAAAGATTCATAGAAGTTTTGGAGTAAATGAGTAGAAGATTAAATGCAATGAGATATCCCCGTCTGCAAGATTAAATAATCAGAACCTGACTACCTATTGTTAGCCATGGAATATGAAGAAACCACCCAAGTGGTGAAATTCAAAGAAATACTAGAGGAGCCTGAATACTTGCCTCCATCCACTAAGATTCAATTTCAAGAGGCACTTACCACTAAGGAAGTGATTGAACCATAAAAAACTCAGGGAGATGATCTTAATTTGAATTATTTCTTTTCTAATCTTATTCAATCTTATTTAAGTACCACTCTTAACTTATTTGAATTTCAAATTCAGTCAATCCTTATTTTTCCTTAGAGGAAGATGATAAAGAATCGCATGCACCTATTGAGAAACACATAGAGATCTCTGATTTTTATGAACATACATTTGAGGAATCCTATGAAGAAACCCAAGTAGTTAAGCCTAAGGAAATCAAGATAGATTTTAATCACACCGAAAGGGTGAATTCCAATTTACATTCTTCATGTTTAAATTTTTTTGAATTAAAAATACATTCCAACTCTAATTTTGAAATTAGAATTAATGCATTCCACATTAAACCAACATTTGAAAATAAAGAGGAGGTTGCATAAGTAGAAACCAAGAAGGATAATGGTCCATACTTCATCCTAACTCCACCATACAAGTTGTACTTAATTGTGAAGGGGGGATCTGGTATACTCTATCCATGGATCATTCATCAACAATAAAGAAGAAGTATAAGTTGGTAAAAGCTACATGTTGTGGTTAAAATACAAGAACCTATAACCACCATCAGACTTTGGATAACAGTTAGTACTTTCATCTGAAGGCATTAAAAATTAAGGGCTCATTTGGGGGATCATACCAAGAATTATCCCTTTACTTTCTTTCTAGGACTTTAAATTTTATTATTAGCATTAGTTTAGAATGTACGTATCCCCACTCCCTCATATCCTTTTTATATTTAATAGCATGATCCTTGTGCTTAATTGATTAATTTAATCTTGTAGTTTCATGATGGCACAAGGCATCCCTAAATAGTGGAGAACTAAGCTTCATTTAAAATGGGGGTTCACTTTTAATTTTTATCTTTTAAACTCTATAATTTTTTTTACAATAATATGTTTTGAGATTTCAACTAGAAATTTCATTCTCATGCTTTAATTTATGCTTTATTTAACTTATCCAGGAGACATGAGTTTCTTAGTAATCCTATGATGTCATGTTTTTTATTTCAAATTTTAATGAGATTTAATGAGTAAAATAGAGAATTGTATGATTAAAGTAAAGCATGGATATTAAATTGAGGTCATGATTTAAGGAAATTAGTTGATTCATGTGAATGAAATTTCCCAATCATTTTTTCATGCTTTTAATTTCTGAAATTCATGTGAATTGATTCATTATTATTAGTCATTCCTTGAGTGATTGTATAATGTTATAATTTCCATTACTAAGAGGATTTATAGACCAAGTACTTCCTATTTATTCTTGAGTATATTTATTGAGTGATCTTGGGGCATGACACCTACTAGAACTTGCATTTGAACTTATCAAATCTGTGATTGTGAAAAACCACATTTGAAGTGATTGAGGCGTCATTTGAAAATACCTTATCCTCTTGACAACCTTTTCATTAATCCTTTTTTATCTCATAGAGACCATGAATGAACTTGTTAGGAATGAGTCATGTTTCAAGCCATTTTTATCCATTCCTACCCTCTAAATTCCATGTTGAGATTTTATGCTTGAGGACAAGCATGGTTTAAATGTGGGGGTATTTGACACGCTCATATTACGTGCATATTTTTAAACATAATTTCAATTATTTTAAATGAATAATACCTATATTGAAATGTTTTAGTAAATTGTGGGAAATTATGAAAGTGTAATAAACATGGATTTATTTGAATAAAATAATGGTGAATTTTAAATTTTAAATTTTATTTATGAATCTTGGTTGATATTTTATGAGTATTATGAAATTTTCTAACTTGTTTAATATTTTTCAGGTATTACTTTACCAAAAATAAGGGTCAAGCCACGAGCAAGCCTTCAACCAGGGGCAACACACCATTTAGTCAGCCCAAGAGGACTAGTCGGTCATGCAGACCACTGGGAAGGCCCGCAAGATTCAAAAGAGCATAGGGGATCAAATCTCATGTAGGAGTGGCTTGTGGGGAGTTCGCCCATGGGGAATCATAATGGGCTCGCACAAGCTACGTGTGGAGCAACCTGCATATGGTGTGTGTGTGTAGTGTTTTTCGGGAGCCTATCCCCGCAACATGCGGTTTTTTATGGTCCTCCTGCACTTTGGTTTATAAACGCTCTACTCTCTCGAAGCAACTTATAATGTGGGACAAGTTTTACTGAGTATTGTTCATTTCTTAAACAAAATGATGTTGTCCAACTATTTCACATGACCCCGCACCTCATACACCTAACTTTGCTACCTTCTTTCATTATCCTTCATTGGGTGCCTACTATAATACATTGGAAAACACACTGTATATCATTGCCGAAGCTCAGCTCGAGCCTTTAGTCGCTGCCAAAACACCTGGATGTCGTAGGTCATCTCCTGCACCTTGGTTTAACCCCATTAAGACCATTCAATCCCACTCATACCATTGTGAAGATCGGAGGGATTGAGGAGGAGTCAATAGTCATTGCCAAGTCTCATCTCCTGCACCTTGTTTTAACCCCATTAATACCATTCAAGACCACTCATAACATTGTGAAGGTTGAAGGGGTTAAATAGGAGTTAATAGTCACTGCCAAGTCCAATTCACTGCTGCCACATCCACTGCCACCATGCATGACCTCATAAATGACATGCAGACTAGGCCTTGCCAAGTTCAGTGCCACACTAGTTATTCTAAAAGGGAAACACTTGATTATCATGTGTATCTTTTATCACCACAGTTCTCACGAGAGATCTTCAAAATTTATATTTTCAAATCTCCCACTGAAGGGGAGATCCAGACTGAAGCACTCCATCCATTGCCTATAAAATAAGGAGGCAACCCACTACCTAGAGAGTTCGACATCAAGAGGGAACCTCAAGATGGAGGTCAAGAGCTGCTTCCAGTTTCCATTATTTTTCTTGTTTTCTTTTTTAGTTTTACAATTTCTATAATTTAAATTATATTTTTATAAATAAATTCTAATTCATGCATGTTTTTTTTAATTAAAGTGTTTTCCCCATCTAGACTTCTTATTCTTCTTCTTATAATTTCTTCATTTTATGTATTTTATATTTCTTTTACTTTATTTTATTCTATTATTCTTATTCTTCTAATCACCTTTCTCTCTTTCTCATATTCTTCTATTTCTATTTTTGTTATTTCATATGTTTTTCTCTTCTTTTTATTTTATTATTATTCTTATTTATCTCTCTCTATTATTTTTATTTTATTTTATTTTATTTATTATTCTATTATTTACCATCTTACCATTGTGACCTATTACTCTAAAAAATGAGGGACTAACCTGAGACTTGACCTAGGGGAGGTAAGTGGTGTTTCCATTTCATTTTACGATTAAATTCATAAGTTTTATTTATGTTTATGGTGAGAAAGAGTGAAGTTCATGAGTGTGGTGATTTCCCACCATGACACTGAACTCAAACTCATTTTTATACTTTTATTAAATATTTTTCCTCCCTTATACTAGATACATGCTCTTCATATGATGCAGTTGAGTCATCTAGTGGATGAAAGGACATACACTGGAGCCAGGTCCTAGAATATGCCACACTCTTGATTGAGGTGTGTCGTCAACCTTGATTATAGGAGGAGGTGGAATTAAGAGTGATAAAGGCATTTGAGATTTCACACCACTAAATAAAATAATAGCAATTCATGCATGAGATCTCAGAATTGAATTATCAATCTAAATTTAAACACTAACAAGGAGAGTGATGGAACCCATAAACTAATCCATAAATGCCAAGTTCTTTCTTTCTAATCACATTCTGTCATTGTATGTTAGTTTAATTTTTATAATTCTATTTAGTTCCTCAAAATCCATTGTTTTCATATAATTGATAAAAACAACTAAAAAGAAGTAGTTTATGTGGATTAGATTAAGTGAATAACTGAGAAAACTCCTCAAGTTAGATGACTTTGGTCAGCCTCTGTGTTGCATTAGAAAAATAAATTTATTTTTTCATGCCCTATGACATGCGTGCATTCAATATGTCTCTAACATATATACCTAAATTATTCTCTCTTCATTTTATTGGGTAATACATGCCTTATGTTCATCTCTCAAATGTATTCATTATGAAATTTCCTTTTGATTATGATATGAAGCAAGATTATGGAACCCATTTTCTTTTCATGAGTAATTATTATGTTATGCATTATGATTGATTTCCTTTATGTGGAACGCATAGATCATGAACATGTTATGATGGGTGTGCCCAGATAGCACTTCAATGCATTAGGTAAAGCTTTCATCTCATGAGGTGTCATGTATGTGATTAGGGAGTAAACCTAATCCATTACAGTACTTTGTTTGTAATGTGATTTTGTCTAGGTGGTTAGTCTTTATCGTGTTTATGTCATGTTTTGTGTTGCTGCCAAATTTCCTATGCTACCATGATCTTATGATACCATTTTTTTATGTTATACTTTCATGTGATTACTCATGAGCCTTTTCTTTATGATATTGTGTTATACTTTTGACTCACATGCTATGTTTCCTTATCATGTTTACTCCCTTACTGGGATTTTTATCTCATCCCTTTTGTCTATATATTCCTCAGGTTATCCCATGCAGTTTAGAGGCTCGAAAAGATTTAGGAGCTTGTTATAGAGAATAAAATAAAATTTTTTATTTTTAGTCTCATTTTGATGTATTGTGAATCTATTCTTCCAAAGACACTAGGCCTTTACGATAATTGTGTTGTATCAATGGATATTTATGTTTAAAAATCATGTAATAATATGTGTAAAGTGCTTGGGTCATTATAAACCATTTTTTAGTTTATTCATCTAAACTTGTCTGACAAATTACCACTGAGATATGTATATATTATATCTTTTATCTTGTATCAGTGTTAAATTTGTTTTAACATTTTAACATTTATATATTTATCTTTTTTATAGGAATAATTAAAAGGTAAATACATACTAGTTAGGTAGCAACATTTACTATCTAGTATAGCTTCTTCTGGAATTTATAAATTATTAACATATTCATCCTTGTTGTTGAGAGTTTATGAGCTTCCAATAAATGTTAACATTTATGGGTGTAAAATGATTGTGATGTTTTAAATGGAGATATCATGGAGCTTTGTTGGACATCAACGTGATGCAAATCTTTTCCATATAAATTGATTATCATATTTATTTAAATTATTTTAATTTAATGAAACTTGATACTTATGTTTGTTTTGTATTGGGTGTCTTTATAAACTTTGCATTCAGTATGATACGATGTCGGTATATGGATTTTTTGACCCATAATGTATTTCACTGATAATGATGATAATGAACGATATAAAAAGAACAGTATATATTTATAAAAGATTTTAAAATAATGCAATTAAGTGTTGGATGCTTCGTTATCTTGAAGGGTATGAAACATATATTTCTTTAAAGTGTTATTTATCTCAATTGAATAACCACTCACATTATATTTTTGTTGTTTATTAGTGGTCATTTGGTGTTGTGTATTTTTTATCTAGAAGAAAAGACAACTTATTGGTTATGCTCTATACATGGTTACGTGCGAGCAAATTTTCACTAATCATTGGACACAAACGTTTGATTATTTGAATGCTTGTACATTATAATGAATTTTAATTTTATTTCACATGTATCGTTTTCAAATAGGTCATGATATTACTTTAGAGTTGCAATAAGAAAGAAGAAATAAAATATCAAATATGTGTGCGCAGAGGTGATTTCTCATTTATAATTACTACATTTTTGTTGCAAGTACTTGAAATGTTATTTTGAATTGAAAATTCTTTTGAAACAGAACCGTCATTGTCAAAAAGGAGTAAAATAATGTGAATATTGTATTCTAAGATCTATGTTTGAAATAATTTCAATTGAGACAGTTACAAAATTCCACAATGTTAAATTTTATCATATCATTTCCTTTAATTTATCTTATAAATATATTGAGAATACATGTTAAATGCTTTTCCGCTACTGGAAATAGGCTTATTTGTGACGGGTCATTTGCGACGAGATCCCGTCGCAAAAGGCCATTTGCGACGGGGGTCCGTCGCAACTAAATCTATTTGCGACGGAACCGTCGCTAAAAATATTATTAGCGACGGGAAGAATTCCCGTCACTAATACTAGTCGATGTATTTAACAAAATCTTTAAATATGCATTTGTGATGGGACCGTCGCAAATGGTATTTGTGATGGGACCGTTGCAAATGGTATTTGCGACGGGTTCAGGAACCCGTCACAAATAAGTACAAAAAATAAACATTTGCGATGGGATCGTCGCAAATGTTATTTGCGTCGGGTTAATCATACCGTCGCAAATAAGTATAAAAAAATATTCAAAAAATATATTAAAAATTATTTGCGATGGGCCCGTCGTAATTACCTTTTGCGACGGGGTCGTTAGCCCGTCGCAAATAAGTATAAAAAAAATATTAATATTATTATAATTCATATTAAAAAAATATTATAATTAAATTAACATATTTGAAAATTTTAATATATATAAAAATAATAACTATTATAAAATATGAATAATATTATTAATCATATTAATATTATAATATTATATAATAATAATAATATAAAGAATTCATATTACTATAAATAATTAAAAAATTATAATAAAAAAAATAAATAAAATATTATTATTATTATAATTCATATTAAAAATATTATAATTAAATTAAAATATTTGAAAATTTTAATATATATAAAAATATTAACTATTATAAAATATGAATAATATTATTAATCATATTAATATTATAATATTATATAATAATAATAATATAAAGAATTCATATTATTATAAATAATTAAAAAATTATAATTTTACTTAAAATATTGAAACTTTTTATGTATTAAAGATATTGAATATAATATTATTAAAATGATTAGAAAATAAAAATATCAAAATTATCAAAATTTGCAAAAAAATATATATAAAAAAAATAATTAAAATACTAAGTATAATATTATTATTAATAAAATAAATATTAAAATATTAAAAATAAATAGAAATTAAATAATGCAATATATAAGAGAGACAGAAACTCTGAATAGAAAATATTATATATTTTGAATTCACAAACTTTATAACATCAAAAAAAATCACTGATCTGAAGGAGGAGGGGGAGGGGGAGGGGGAGGATTTGCAGGAGCTGGTGAAGGAAACTTCATCCCTAATGCATGAGTAAGTTTGTGCACGTACTCCATCTGCTCATGTCGCTGCTGCTGCCACAGACTCATCTGCTCCTCGTACACCTGCTGTTGTCGTCGACACTCCTCCTCATACTGCTGCTGCTGTAGACGCATCTCCTCCTGCTCCTTACGGAGACTCTCTATCAACTCAGTCTGAGATCGCAACCGATCCTCATACTGTGAAGCGGAAGATGATGCACGAGCTCCTCTCGAGCTGGACGCCGACATCGCAGCAGTGCCATAATAATCTCCGGGAGTCAGTCGACTGCCGATACCAACTACTCGGCCCTTCTCGAATCCATACTGGGTCGCCTACATCCAGGCCGCCTCATCAAACTTATGGCCACTGGCCTGATCAAATGTCTCGACCGGACTCTCAGCCTGAGTCTGTGACGCTGCGGCCTCATATGACTCCTGTAATTGCAATTTAAAATTAAAATTATGAATATATTATATACAGTTAATTTTCAAATTGAAAAACAAATAAAACTGACCACAATCTGCCACTGGCGATCACCTCTAATCTCCCCAGTAGCTGGATCAGTATACATCCTCTGATATACGTCGTACTCCATAATATCAGGTTGCTCGACAGCCTATAAGAATATAAAATAAATTGTTAATATTTAAAGTTATATAAAATATTTATAAAAAATATACGTACCAGATGTTATCTATGAGTACTGAATGTACGACTCTCAGCTCGATGAGTCACCTCCTGTCTCCCTCAATTCCGTCTCCCCATCGATGATCTCCTCTGAAAGCCACCACTCAACCAATGTGAACATAATTCATCCCATACGTGGGATGAAATGTACTCTGGTTGGTGCGCTCTACAGGAGTCATCAAACACTGACACTCCTGCTTTCTTCATGGTAGCCATTCTTAAGTTGTGCAAAAACTGACGAAAGTGATCATGCATGGCCACCTTCCATGCCTCGTGGATGGGGTCACGCATGGTATCCTCGATCGGATACCATAAACCCTACAAATAATTCAAAATATCAAGTTATAAATGAAATAACTTTCAAAATAAAAATTATTTATTTACGTACGTACCAACCAATGGTCGAACATGGTCTGCTGCACATCAACAGGAATCTGCTCCCATGTGGTCCATGGCTGAGAAAAATAGTTGCGCAAGATAGCGCTGCCCTGTCCGACTGCTATATTCGTAAAACTGTAAAAACAATAAAACATTTATTATGTAAATATATTAATGAAATCATAGTAAAATGAACAGGTTATCATACCTATGTGTGCGTGCATCAAACCCAAGATGTGGACGTCGCTCAGGGATGGGGTCAGGAATCATCAGTCGGGCAAGACCGCGCCCCCTCTGCGTACCTCCTGAAGCGCCTGCAGGCTGAGGGTTAGATGCCACCAAATCGCCCTCATCGAAATCTAGATCAGCCTCCAACAACTCACGAATTATGTCTGAATCCATCTGAAACAGAAAATAAATATTGTTAACAAATAATTGAAAATTATTATTATATATACATATATATTAGTTATGATTATATATAACTATCATTGAATTGTATCAATGTTCACTTTCATCATCATCTTCATATCTGACGATGTCATCTTCATATTCCTCCTCAATATCATTGATATCCATTTTACTTCCAATTTCTTCATCTCTTACCATTTCACATTCATTTGTAACATCATTAACATCATCTTCATCACTGACTCTTAATTGTAGGGTGTCATCATCGATACTCATGTCTCTTTGTAAAAAAGATTGATTTTGAGTACTCTCTTGAAAAACTTCAATTCCTTGTACTTCAGTGATAGCACATTCACTCTGCTTAAATTGATTTTCTCGATTTTTTATTTTTATTATGCTCCACCAATCAGTCAAGTCTCTTGACGTAGCACGGTACTTTGTGTAATAAATTTGATGTGACTGTTAAGCCAGTAAAAATGATTCATTTACTGCAAGAACACTTTTATATTTAATATTGATGATTCCATGAGTCGGATGAACACACATGTCTCTCTCAGTATCCAACCACCAACATTTGAACATTGTTATGTAATGTTGTCCTAGATAACAGAGTTCAATAATTTCATCAAGCATGCCATAAAAGTCAACTTCATTTTCTCTATGATGAGATCCTCTCAAGTAAACTCCACTGTTCATTATCTTTTTTGATTCCCCATATGCATGTGTATGAAATCGAAAACCATTCACCACATATGCATTATAAGATTTAACCATTTTGGATGGTGGGTTACTCAATATACACAACCGTTTGTCAATTTTATCATCATATCGAGACACCTGAAAATGTGTGAAATAATTATCAATATACTAAACTATAAATTGAATGAGATATTAAAACATTAAGAATTTATGTTACCAGTTTTTGAAACCACTGAGAAAAAATTTTCTGTCGACGTTCTTCGAGAGCAGCTACTGTAATTTGTGGAAGTTGTTTCTTGATATGATTATCATATAACCTATGAAAAAAAAAGTTATTTATTGTAACATAAATGATAGAATAAGTGATAGAAACACTTATAGTACAAATGATGTCATCTCTTCACAGTTGAGCAGAACATACGTATGAGCTCTGTGATGTTCATCATCCGAAAGCCATCGTTCATGAACTCCACCGAAACTAAGCTCTGGCTGGTTAAAAACAGATAATTGATTGTCTCTTTCATCAAAATTCCTATCGTTCTGTCCCATGCGGTTGTGTTTTGAGGGATACTCAGATTCAAAATAGTGGGAGCAGAAAAAATATATTTCTTCTTGAAAATAAGCTTTAGCAATAGATCCTTCAACAGATGCTTTGTTACGTACTTTCTTTTTCAATTTCTGCATGCATCTTTCGAATGGATACATCCATCGAAACTGTATCGGACCTCCACATTTTGCTTCATATGACAAATGTAATATCAAATGTTCCATTGAGTCAAAGAAAGATGGCGGAAATATTTTTTCCAGTTTACATATAATTACAACAACAACTTCTTCAAGTTTGTTTAGAACATCGTAATCTGTTGTCGCCGCACAAATGTCCTGAAAAAAATATGATATGTCTGTTATGGAATCCCAAATCACAGAATTCAACAGACCTATTAATCCAATGGGCAGAAGTCTTTCCATTAAAACACGACAATCATGAATTTTTAATCCGGTAATATGACCATTCTTTACACATATACCCAAATTGGAAGCACAGCCATCTGGAAGTCTCAAATATGCAATCCACTGACAAAATAATAAGCGGATTTCTTTGGACAGTGTATAAACTGCTTTTGGTTTCATTAACCTTTTTGTTCTAACATTCTCAAACAATTCGAGTTCTGGACGCCTGCAAATTTGGGCAAGATTTAATCGTGCATTTACATTGTCTTTGCTCTTTCCTAGTGTATCCAAAACTATATAAAACAAATTATCAAAATAGTTCTTCTCAATATGCATGACATCCAACATGTGGCAGACTAGCAAATCAGACCAATATGGAAAATCCCAAAATATACTACGTTTTATCCAATTGTGATCTTTCCCAAAACCAGAAATTTTCTGTTGGTTTATTGTGGGTCCAAATGTAATGAAAGGTAATGAAAATACAACTGATTTTAACTCTGTACTTGATAGCATTTTTGGAGGTTCATCCCTTTCAATTGTGCCTTTTCTAAAATGAGATATGTTTCTGCGAAAAGGATGATCAGCTGGAAGAAATCTGTGATGACAGTCAAAATAGCAAGGTTTTTTTCCATGGACGAGCATAAATGTTTTGTTCTCTCCCATATAGTAAGGACATGATTTTGGACCATGTGTACTCCATCCAGATAACATGCCATAAGCCGGGAAGTCACTAATTTTCCGCATCAATGCTGCTCTTAGTATGAAATTCTGTTTCACAACAACATCATATGTACTGACACCGGTACTCCACAATAAATTTAATTCATCAATCAATGGTTTCAAATAAACATCAATATTCTTCTTCGGATGTCCTGGGATTAGTAAGGTCAAAAAGATATAGGGTTCTTTCATCAACATCCATGGAGGTAAATTGTATGGAGTTAAAAAAACAGGCCAACATGAGTACTGACTACCATAAGATCCGAATGGACAGAAACCATCAGTGGAAAGACTCAATCACACATTTCGGGCTTCTAAAGCAAATGGCGGATGTACTCTATCAAAATGTTTCCATGAATCACCATCAGCTGGATGATTCAAGCTTTTATCAGTTGAAATATTCGTTTTGTGTCATGACATCATTGTTGATGTATTCTTAGACATGAATAAACGCTGAAGTCTAGATGTAAGCGGAAAATATCTCAACTGTTTTACAGGAATCAAGCTAGACTTCCCATGCTGCGCTTCTTTATACCTCGGTTGCCCACATGTGGGACAACTATCCAATGACTCATTTTCCCCAGAATATAAAATGCAATCATTTGAACATGCATGAATCTTCTGACAACTAAGTCCCAAATTCTGAACCAGCCTCTTACTCTCATAGTAATTTGCAGGCAAAACATTTCCTTCGGGTAACAATGTTTTAATAAAAGTAAATATCTGATCAAAACAAGTGTTTGAAATTCCATTATCTGATTTGATAGCCATAAATTTAGCAATTGATTCTAATTTTCTTATCTTTCAACTAGGATATAATGCATCCTTAGCAGACCTCAACAACTCATAAAATTCAGACGGTGCAAACTCAAGAGTTGAATCAATATCATCCTGAGTTTCTATATGTTGAACAGATAGACCTGCAACATCATGTACTAAATTTTGAAACTGATATGGATCTGGAATCAAGTTAGTATCACCTTCTCTGGAACTGCATTTACCGTGTTGATACTAAAAAACATAATCCGATTGAAAACCAAAACGCAAGAGATGTCCCCTAACTTTTTCAAACGTGTCAAACGTTCTCAATGCACATTTTTTACAAGGACATTTTATTGTGCCTTCTGAAACAAATTCTGAATTTGATGCCGCAAATGCTAAGAAAGTCTCCACACCGTCAATATATACTGGATTTAAACCAGAACCATTTGGATTTCTACGTTGATTTATCCATACACGGTCATCTAATAATGACTATTTTCGACTTCGTTGTTCCATGTTTTTCTATAAAATATAAAAAGAATTACTGGTTTTGAATAATTTGATAGAAGAAAAACAATCTCTAAAAGAGAAAACTATAATAATTACCACTACTTACGAGCGACACAATTTTCAATGAAATTATTACTAATTAGTAACATAATTGATAATATAATTAGTAACGTAATATAATAATGTTATTAATTATATGATTAATATTTATAAAAAAAATAATATTAATATTATTAAAATAATAAAAAAATTATAAATTATTAAAATTATCAATATTTGCAACAGACTATTCTTAACATGTTCAAATCTTAAACGATCAATAATTTTTAAATCATGCCCAATAAAAAGTTCACGTCAGTCGTGTCCCATTTAAACTCTATAATCATCCTTACATGGTTGATCACCTCGCAAGTAGTGTTGCAATACAACGACCCAACTAATATCGTTCTCACCTCTAAGAATCATCTCACATTACCGTTTACATAGATCATTCTTCCTTAAAAATTTAATCCCTTAAATTTTTAAGGGAGAATGGTCTATGTAAAGGGTCATGTGATATAATTCTTATAGATGAGAAAGACATGACTTGGATCGTCTCATTGGAATGCTACTTGCAAGGTGGTCAACCAAGCAAGGACAATTATAGAGTTTACATCGAACATGACTTACGCAAACTTCTTATTGAGCATGACCTAAAAATTGACGATCGTTTAACATTTGAACATGTTAATAATAGCTTGTTGCGAATATTGATAATTTTAATAATTTATAATTTATTTATTATTTTAATAATATTAATATTATTTTTTCATAAATATTAATCATAAAATTAATAACATTATTATATTACGTTACTAATTATATTATCAATTATGTTACTAATTAGTAATGAGAAGATATGCATAGAGACTGGTTAACCAAAACAAACGTGTTCATCTATCACCTTTGTTAATTGTTCTAATTGTTCGCTAATTATTCGCTAATTGTTCTACGTATTCGCTAATTGTTCTACTTATTTGCTAATTGTTCGCTAATTGATCTTCTTATTCGCTAATTGTTCTGCTTATTCGCTAATTGTTCTGCTTATTCGCTAATTGTTCTGCTTATTCGCTAATTGTTCGCTAATTGAACTGCTTATTCGCTAATTGTTCTGATTATTTGCTAACTGTTTTAATTATTTGCTAATTGTTTTAATTATTTGATAACTATCATATTATTAGTATTTTATTATTATTAATATTAAAATAATATAATTTTTTATATTATGTTACAATTCTTTTTTCAGTGTTGAAACTTGACATTATGTCTCCACGTGTAATATTTACATTCACTTACACCTCTCTGTTGGTGAGGAGGTTGATAATTTTGAAAATGAATGCAAATATTACATGTGGAGACAGAATGTGAAAATATTTCTAATTATCTGGTAATTATTCTAATTATCTGGTAATTATTCTAATTATCTGGTAATTATTCTAATTATCCGGTAATTATTCTAATTACTAGCTAATTATTAGCTAATTATTTAAATTATTTATTAATTATTTTAATTATTAGTTAATTTCTAATTAAATTAGATTATTACCAAACAAATATCATCCGGGAGTGTCGAACCAACAGTGCAGCAAGACCCGTTGTCGTGTACCAGGATACCACGGGTCAGGCCCGTAATTCCTTGTTGGGACTTTCACCCCTAGGAACATATCTGTCAAAGCCGCATCTACTTGTTCATATCCAGACAATGATTACTTGATTGATAAAGAATCTAATTATACCAAATTATATTATTTATACTAATTATGCCTAATTATTACTAACAAAATCATTTTATTAATAAAACTAAATATAAATAATAAATTAAATTAAATTTATCTAAATTACAACTAATTAACAAAAATTAAAATTAATATAAAAAAATGAAATGAATATAAAAAAAATAAAAGAAAAATACCCTAAAGTTTATGCTGAACTTTTTGACGCCTTCGAATTCGACTCGAAAAAAACAATTAAAACTATTAAAACTGAAGATTGTAGAGAGAATATAGATAAGAATTGGATGTTCTGAAGAAAAAAATGGATGAGGGTATATATAGGTTAGATTATTTGCGACGGTAGTATTTGCGACGGGTGTACCGTCGCAATTAGAAGTATTTGCGATGGGACCCATCGCAAATACCTTCGCCGCATTAATTACAGCCTGCGGTTAAAAGGGAATTTGCGACAGGATCGTCGCAAATACTCGCGTTGTAAAAGGTATTTGTGACGGGGCCCGTCACAAATACCCATGCCGCCAGAACTTTTTGTGACGGGTAGCGAACTCATCGCAAATATTATTTACCGCCGCCTGGTATTTGCGACAAGACCCGTCGCAAATACCTTCGCCGCATTAATTACGGCCTGTGGTTAAAAGGGAATTTGCGACAGGACCCATCGTAAATACTCGCGTTGTAAAAGGTTATATGCGACGGGGCCCGTCACAAATACCCCTACTGCCAGAACTTTTTGCGACGGGTAGCGAGCCCGTCGCAAATATTATTTACCACCGCCTGGTATTTGCGACGGGAAGGATACGTCCCGTCGCAAATATCCTTCCCGCGTTTTGGCGTGAAAGTCGCGCCAAAACATTTGTGACGGGGCATCTCTCATCGTCGCAAATAACTAATTATTTGCGACGGGAATGCATTCTCGTCACAAATGTGTCTTCAGTCGGACCATTTGCGACATGAATATATCCCGTCGCAAATGACCCGTCGCAATAACACATTTTTCCCGTAGTGTTTTTTAGTTTTAGTTTTGTGATGACCTTCACCATTATTCTAAAAAAGAGTTAAATCACTTACAATGAGCATGAACAAATTATTTCACAGGTTTGATTGAGTTTTAGTTTATTTGTAATTTATATTTTAAAGTTTAAATTTTAAATTGTAAAGTTGAAATGATTTGAAAAAAGTTGCGATGTAAATTTTTGTTATGACAATTTGTTTGTGATGTTTTTTTTCAATTCTATTTATGTTACTATTATTGTACTTTTGGGATATTGTATACGAATATATATATATATATATATATATATTTAATATTTTTCACATCGGTTGTTGTATAACCGGTGTGAACAACTCTTCTCATTCTGAAATTTTTTACTGATTTTTATGGTGATTTATGTAATAACCGACATGAAAGATAATTTTTCAGGTTAGTTAACAATAAGCAATGTGAAAAAACTAATTACAATGTCGCTTATAGTAACATTTCTAGTTAACCAACTATAAAAACAAAAACAAAAATGACGTGAAAAAACCCTTTTTGCACTACTGGTTATATATTTCATTAATCTCTCATGTTCATCTTTATATTATATGTCATGTAGTGTTTGTATTTGTCACATCCATGAATTATTTTAAATTTATTTTTCATTTAATTACTATTCTTTCTTTGTTTTGGGGGTTCCCAAGCTTTTTTTAGGAAAAGGTGAGTTCTCATGATTTGGGCCAAACCGTGAGCTCATTTCTAGATTTAAAAAGTAATTTTGTTTCTTTTATAACTTTTTCATTTTTTAATATTTTGCAGTCATTCCAATTCCTAAATGGCCTCTCTTGGCCTATTAACACCACCATTTCAATTTGGTTCCTTTAGGAATCCATAATCATGGTGGATTTAGGTTTTTATTTAAGGGATTGGGTCAGCCCAAAAGCCAATTTTTTACATTAAAAATATTTTTTAATTCTTTAATATCTCATTCAATTTTTAAGTTTTTTTAGTGATTATAACTCTCACCTAATACCACTTACCCAAGGTGCTCCCCCATTCTCTCCTCCCTCAATTTGAAGCTCAATAAAATCCCGAATTTGTGCGAATATTCTCTGGATGTCACAAATCGCCCAGATTTGAAGAGGTAAATTAATTCCTTCATAACTCTTTCATTTCTCACTATTTTTTCCCATTATAGTTCTTAAATGATCTCCTCTTCCTTTTTATAAACTCACTTGAATGTTTGACTATTTTAAAATTCAGATACTGGTGGATTTAGGGAGATTTCTCCAAGATTCCTTCAAGTAATTGTTCCTCCCTTCCATTTCTTCCATTTCCTTAGAGTTTCATCCCTCTTTTTTGATGTTACGAAGTGTCCAAAAGTTAGTGTTCTAACCTATGGTTTGACATGGTGTCTTTTTTTTGTAATCTTGGGATTTTAGGTTTCTCTTCACTTTCTTGTGGTGCGGTAGAGGTGCGTTTGATGTTTCACACCAAGATTTGAGGGTTTCGACTCAAAAGGTAGGTGATTCCATGGTTAAAAATTCCTCGATGAGTTAATTTGATTATTTTACTGGTTTTTCATATTCCCCATATGTTTTTTGTGGTGCGAAAGTCGTTTTTTAGGGAAGCATTTAATTTTATAATTTCACTTTTGTTGAAGTTGTGAACTTTTTGAATGTAACACATGTGGTATCTTTTGTGGTAGTTTTATAAAATATGAAATTGATTTATTAGTTGTTGAAAGGGGATGAAAATTATGTTTTGTTAATGCCTTATTGTCATGTGGTCCTTGGAATGGGGTTTTTGGAATACGTTTGGTGTGTAAAACTTTGTTATACTTCTTGAGATCATTTTATGAAAATGGGTGTTTTCATTTGTATCTTTTATGGTATTATTCAAGGTGATTTTATAACATTTGAAAGTGATTTTATAAATATATATAGGGCTTCTAATTCTACTTTGGTAGTGTTTTGGTGTGGTTTTGTCCTTGAAATATGGTTTTGAAATGGATTTTATGAGCAAAGTTTGGGTATACTCTTTAGAATTGTTTTATAAATGATTTGAATGATTTAATGATTTATGTAAGAGGTGAAACCATATTGGAAAACTATTTTGGAGTGTGTATATTTTGAAATGGTACATTTTAAATGTTAAAGGGTCTGTTTTGTGATGTGTTCCATCTTGGAAATGTTTTATAAAAATGTTTGAAGGATTCACTAAAATGTGTAAGAGATGTGAAAGTGGCGTGGGATGTTTTGTGTGAGTGTGATGTGAAAAATGGATTTTGGTTATGAAAAGGGTATTATGTA
Source organism: Viscum album (assembly GCA_963277665.1). Lineage (NCBI taxonomy): Eukaryota > Viridiplantae > Streptophyta > Magnoliopsida > Santalales > Viscaceae > Viscum > Viscum album. The sequence continues at coordinate 6,813,833 of OY728140.1, forward strand.
ACATGTGAGTGGGATTTTATGTGAGTTGTAATATCTTGGAATGGTTTTATAAATTTTTTTAATGGATTTGTGGAAGTGTTAAAGAAATGTGAAAAGTGTTGTGGGTCATTTTGGTGTGAGTCGGATTTCAAAATCAATTTGAATAAAAAGTGGACTTTTGTGACTTTTTTGGTATACATGTGGGATTTTTTGTGAATTTTTGATGTGGAAATGATATTTTCATGTGAAAAGTATATTTATTGACTTGTTGAACTTTTTTGAGCACAAAGGGAAAACCTGGGTATCTAGGTGGGTGGACGTGTGCTAGTATGCTAGTGAATTTGTGGGGTTTGGCCTTAGTTTCACATAGCAAGATTGACGCTTACAACTATAACTAAACTATGATGATATTTTTTGGTACCACTAGGTTATGGGTATGTTCCCTACTAGTGTCTCGTGCACGAGAACAGATGTTTTTGATGGTTACTCTCACCGAGATACGAGGTACCTGGGACCCACAACTAGCTAGTGTCTAGGGGTTATTTCCTATTGCTTGTGCTCATTAGATACTTTATAATTACCATTGACATACAATATATTTGGATGAAAAATTCAATAGCTTTGGAATTTATTTTAAAAGTGTTGATTCTTTAAATTATCCCACTTTAAAACTGATTTTTTTAAGTTGCATCTTTTAGAAATTGTAACTATAAATTACAAGTTTTTGAAAACTTGCATACTTTTCATCTTTGAATGTTTATCGCATGGAATCTCTTAGTGGTGGTATTCTATTGGGTTTTGTCTCACACCCTACTTACACCATTGGGTGTAAGTAGACTTGGTTATTTTGTTGTCACAGGTTTGGGTCCAACTTTTTTGCCAACAGTTTGGGTTTTTATCGGTCGTTCGTGATGCGGTGTTGTGGAGATGGCTTGAGGGTGGTGCCTCTTACCATGTGGAGGTTCTTGGGCTATACTTATTTGGTTTTGTACCTTTTTAATGATCTTTAAACATATTTTTAACTTATGTAGTTCAGTTCTGAAATTTTTTAAAAGACAGTTTTAGTTGAAAAATCCAGATTTGTTTTATTGAGTTTGTTTGTTGTTTAATGCTTATAAACTCGGGTAAATCATTCCCAAACTTCATTTTATGATACCCAGGAACTTGTGAAAGCCTGTGGAGGTTGGGAATTCCCTTATGAACTTTTCATGGGCTGGGTTTGGTGTCGTTTTTGGTGGTAACCAGATTTGGTTCGTGACAAAATGATATCAGAGGAGGTTTATGTTAACTGTCTGGGTCATGTTATTTGGGGAACAGTCGGGATAGTCTAGAGTTAGGATTTTCAGGACTTGGCATTCCAATTATGTGTAGTGTTCATGATCACCATGCCTCATTATAGGATTCAAGTCACCATGGGAGGTCGGTACTTTTCTAATTCCTTTGGTTTCTTTGGTTTGATGATGATTAGGGGAAATGAAAAGAGAGTTGGGTAATGGTCTCAGTGAGCTCGTAGGGCCTGGAAATCCATGTGGAGCTAGGGATACTACCCTAGAATGCTATCTGTGATGGTGAAGTGATTTGCGTATGGCCTCCAACCATATGTTCAAGTCACCCACCGAAACTAGTTCCCCCTCGCATTGTCTTGTGTCCTTTAGTTTTGAAATCTTGGAAGTTCAGTTTTAAAGTGAAAATTACATGGTTTTAAGAAGCGTAAGGTTTTTGTGAAATGATTTTAAAATAAAGAGTTGAGGGTTTTATTTTTGAAATGGTGGAACTAAAATTTCAGATTTTTTTTGAATTAGTAAAATGGTGTGTTTACGCCTCTTTTGAAACTATAAAGTATGTTAAAGTTGGTTTTGAAAATGTGTTTCCAATAGAGTTTTATAAACCATTGAAATGTGTTTTAATGGGATGAGATTTTTTGAAATCAATGTGTATAACTTGAAAGTGAGTTTTCATTTGAATGATTCTTCCTTTCTAAAAAGTTTTGGAAGTGGTAATTTGGGTTCGATTTTGTGGTTAGCGATATTGAGAAAAAGGAAGTATTGGTTGATTGTTTTGGTTTTGAAAAGTGGAAAGATTTTTTGTATTAACCTTTGGTATTTTCATGAGTGACCACATGCATGGGGTTATATGGGATGATGGATGGTTAATGGCATGACTGGATGAGTGCTAGGATGGATGTGAGGAGGGTGCCTGGTGTGGCATGGAAACATACATATGTTGGCCCATGGGGTACCATTGGGGGATACGCTAACCGTTGAACCGTTTGTTTTCAAAGAAATGTTTTTAAAAGGAAAACTTGATGTCTTGATGAGTGGTTTGGGATGGTGTGCATTATGTATTTTTTGAAATGTTGATGTTGTGGAATGTTTTGAGTCCAAGAACCCCTCTTGTTTGAACAGTGTTTTGGGTTTGTGTTTGGTCGGTAAGCTGGGTTGAAGGGCTGGTTAGTGGTCTCTTCTGAGAAAAGTTTGGGAAGACTTTATGGTTGTTCCCCTTATCTGTTTGGATCTGGTTGAAGCATGTCTTGACCAATAGACCAGGTTGGTTGGGTCCTTGGGTTCTCTCATTGGATAAGGTACACCCCCATTAAGGGTTAGTGCATCCCAGGTTGTTTCTCCATTGGAAGATCCTCCAATTGATCAATATAAGGGACCATTTTATTGAGATTTAGAGATTGATTTTACACCATTTCCTCTCTTTGTTTGGTGGACCCTCTTGTAGTGTTAGAGTTCCCATTGAAGGTTGAAAGAGACCTTAGTTTATTAAGTTACCTGATTCATCGAAGGTGAAAGTAGTCTAGGGTTTCTAGTGTGGATGGTGTCTAAGAGGGCCTCTAGGTCCTTCATAGTCTCTTCAAAGAAAGGGTTTACATTAAAACACTAGTGTGGGAGATCTGGTCATGAGAGGCCATTATGGCCACCTTCTAGAATTGTGTGTTGTTTGGGGATGTTTCATAAGGTCCCTCTCCATGCATTTCTACTATCAGTCGCAATGGTCATGATCAGTGATGCCTTGTGGTGTCATGTGTTCATTTGAATGTAGAGGTGAAGGTTGTACAATCCTCTGAGAGTCACTGTTATGTTGAGAGTATGTCTCCCTTGGAAAAACTTCAAATCTTCTGTCTTAGAGGAAAGAATTTATATGTGTCCTTTCCTTCTGTTGTTTCTCACCCGAAGAAACAAGGTGTGATGTGTGTGCATCTTCTAAGCCCTTGTTTCACTGAAATGTCAGGTTTCGGTAAAGTGAGATATGGAGTGTGTTATGTATTGGTGAACCCATCTTGGATTGTGGTGTAGTTTTTTGTAGGACCGGAAGAAGAATTTTTGTTTGGGGGTTTCTAAAGCCTAACTGTGAGGCCGAAGATGCTTCAATCATTTGAGCTCCAGCCATAGGTCCCGGAGAGAAGTCGGCGCATAGTTAGGGGAAATCCCAAGGTCGTTCAAACCCTTGTACAAATTCCTATCCTCAGTATGAAATATGGTAAGAGTTTAAATCACTAGTTTTGTCATCTTGCTTCTGTTGTTCTTGTTCAGTGGAAAGAGGTGGAGGGCCTCGTGCCCATGTTATCGCCTAATGTCATTCTTTTCCCAATTGTTTTCCTTTGAGTTTTTTAAGTATGGTTATGAATTTGGCTAGACGGGTTGAGCGCATGGTTTTCACATGGTTAGTTGTAATTATGCCCTAGAAAACCATGCAGATATAAGGATCCACACGGTTATCACATAGTTTCCCAAACTATGCAGACTAACCGTGCGACCGTCCCAACTCTTTAATTTTGGGGTCTTTTCATGTCGGCTCGTGTCGGTCGGTTAATATGGTTGGTTCTTATGGTGGGGAGACCCACCAGGGGTCTCATGTATATTCTTTTGTAAATGTCTAATGGATGTCTACCCCTTGTAATAGGGAGTCCGTTCGGGCCTCCCCCGGTTAGTGTCCCGATTCCGTCTCAGGAAAAATTTAAGTTGTCTCTTATGGTGGAAAGCCCATTTGTGTCTCCCCATACCAGTAACTTAGTTTTTTTCTTGGTCTTGTCTTGGTAGTAGGTATTCTTATTCATAGATATCTAACTACCTACATCTTCCTTGGGTAAACATTGAGACTGGAGAGTGCCCAATGGTTTAGTTATAGCAGGGTAAGTGTAACCTTGTTCGATGCTATTGTTTGTTTGGGTAAATTGCTTGAGTCTTGTTCAGATTGTGTTTGAGGAGTTTTCTTTTGGGACAAAGCATGAATGTGCTTGATTATTTCAGGAAAGTGGTGTAAGATTGGTTTGTGAGATTATTCCTTCTTTAATTGATCACTAGAGGTGTTTTGGCCTTTGGGGGTGAAACTTGGCAAAGAAGTACATCTTGGTTTATCGGTTGGGTTTGGTTTTTGTATTTGACCTTATTGTGGTTTTCCGGGGATGGAAAGTTTTCATGGTGGGGATAATTGTCACATCCATGATTTATTTTAAATTTATTTTTCATTTAATTTCCATTCTTTCTTTCTTTTGGGGGTTTCCCAAGCTTTTTTTAGGAAAGGGTGGGTTTTCATGATTTGGGCCAAACCGTGAGCTCATTTCCAGATTTAAAACCAATTTTGTTTCTTCTATAATTTTTTTTCAATTTTTAATATTTTTTAGCCCTTCCAATTTCTAAATGGTCTCCCCTGACCTATTAACACCACCATTTTAATCTGGTCCCTTTAGGAATCCATAATCATGGTGGATTTGGGTTTTTATTTAAGGGATTGGGCCTGCCCGAAAGCCCATTTCCTACATTAAAAATATTTTTTAATTCTTTAACATCTCATTCAATTTTTAAGTTTTTTCGGTGATTTCAACTCTCACTTGAGCCCACTTAACCAAGGGCCACACCCAACTCTCCTCCCCCAATTTAAAGCTCAATAGAACCGCAAATTTGGGCGAATCTTCTCTGGATGTCACAAATCACCCAGATTTGAAGAGGTAAATTGATTCCTTCATAACTTCTTCATTTCTCACTATTTTTCCCTCATTTAGTTCCTACACGATATCATCTTCCTTGTTCGAACCTCACTTGAATGTTTGACTATTTTAAAATTCAGATACTGGTGGATTTAGGGCGATTTCTCCAAGATTCCTTCAAGTAAGTGTTCCTCCCTTACATTTTTCCATTTCCTTAGGGTTTCATCCCTCTTTCTTGATGTTCCAAAGTGTCCAAAAGTTAGGGTTCTAACCTAGGGTTTGACATGGTGTCTTTTTGTTGTAATCTTGAGATTTTATGTTTCTCTTTACTTCCTTGTGGTGCGGCGGTGGTGCGCTTAATGTTTCGCACCAAGATTTGAGGGTTTCGACTCAAAAGATGGATGATTCCATGGTTAACCATTCCTTGATGAGTTAGTTTGCTTGTTTTACTGGTTTTTCATGTTCCCCATATGCTTTGTGTGGCGCGAAAACCATTTTTGAGGGATTTAGTTAAGCATTTAATTTTATAATTTCATTTTTGGTGAAGTTGTGAACTTTTCGAATGTAACACATATTGTATCTTTTGTGGTAGTTTTATACAAAATGAAATTGATTTATTAGTTGTTGAAAGGGGCTGAAAATTATGTTTTGTTAACTCTTTAGTGTCATGTGGGCATTGGAAGGGGGTTTTTTGAATACATTTGGTGTGTAGAACTTTGTTATACTTCTTGAGATCATTTTATGAAAATGGGTGTTTTCATTTGTATCTTTCGTGGTATTATTCAAGGTGATTTTATAACACTTGAAAGTGGTTTTATAAATGTCTCTAGGGCTACTAATTCTACTTTGGTAGTATTTTGGTGTGGTTTTGTCCTTGAAATATGGTTTTGAAATGGGTTTTATGAGCAAAGTTTGAGTATACTCTTTAGAATTGTTTTATGAAAGATTTGAATGATTTAATGATTTATGTAAGAGGTGAAACCATATTGGCAATCTGTTTTGGAGTGTGTATATTTTGAAATGGTACATTTTAAATGTTAAAGGGTTTGTTTTGTGATGTGTGCGTAAATGTTTTATAAAAATGTTTGAAGGATTTACTAAAGTGTGTAAGAGATGTGAAAGTGACGTGGGATGTTTTGTGTGAGTGTGATGTGCAAAATGGATTTTGGTTATGAAAAGGGTATTATGTAACATGTGAGTGGGTTGTTATGTGAGTTGGAATATCTTGGAATGGTTTTATAAATTTTTTTAATGGATTTGTGGAAGTGTTAAAGAAATGTGAAAAGTGTTGTGGGCTATTTTGGTGTGAGTCGGATTTCAAAATCAATTTGAATGAAAAGTGGACTTTTGTGACTTGTGTGGTACACATGTGGGATTTTTAGTGAATTTTTGACGTGGAAATGATATTTTCATGTGAAAAGTATATTTCTTAACTTGATGAACTTTTTTGAACACAAAGGGAAAACCCGGGTATCTAGGTGGGTGGACGTGTACTAGTATGCTAGTGAATCTGTGGGGTTTGGCCTCAGTTTCACTTAGCAAGATTGACGCTTACAACTCTAACTAAACCATGATGATATTTTTTTGGGACCACTAGGTTATGAGTATGTTCCCTACTAGTGGCTCGTGCACGAGAACAGATGTTTTTGATGGTTACTCTCACCGAGATACGAGGTACCTGGGACCCACAGCCAGCTAGTGCCTAGAGGTTATTTCCTATTGCTTGTACTCATTAGATCCTTTATACTTACCGTCGACATACAGTATATTTGGCTGGAAGCTTCAGTAGCTTTGAAATTTATTTTAAAAGTGTTGATTCTTTAAATTAGCCTACTTGAAAACTGATTTTTAAAGTTGCACCTTTTAGAAATTGTAACTAGAAATTATATGTTTTTGAAAACTTACATGTTTTTCGTCTTTGGATGTTTATCGCATGGAATCTCTTAGTGGTGGTATCCTACTGGGATTTGGCTCACACCCTACTTACACCATTGAGTGTAAGTAGACTTGGTTATTTTTTTGTCGTAGGTTTGGGTACAACTTTTGTGCCAACAATTCGGGTTTTTACCGGTTGTTCGTGATGCGATGTTGTAGAGATGACTTGAGGGCGGTGCCTCCCGCCATGTGGAGGTTCTTGGGCTGTACTTATTTGGGTTTGTACGTTTGTAATGGTCTTTAAACATAGTTTTAACTTATGTAATCCAGTTCTGAAATTTTTTAAAAGATAATTTTAGTTGAAAAATTCAGATTTGTTTTATTGAGTTTGTTTGTTGTTTAATGTTTATAAACTCGGGTAAATCGTTCCCAAACTTCATTTTATGATACTCAGGCATTTATGCCAACCCGTGGGGATCAGGAACGTCATTCGAGACTTGTCACAGGCTGGGTTTGGTGCCGATTTTGGTGGTGATCAGATTTGGTTCGTGACAATATTCGTATGTCCTTGACATAATGTCGTCGGGATCCTTTTCCTCCAGTCCAATCCTTATAAACTTAACGCACGGGCCCTTTCAAGATTTCATCATAAAACCAAACGGTGATAAAAAGAATAACATACTCAAGCTTATATGTCACCGACCCTTGTTTGTGAAAATTGATCTGAGATTGAGTTTGCACTCCACAATCCTCCACTTAAATCAAAGACCGCACTTTTGCCCCCTCTTCAACGATAATCCATCTTGATCCAAACATCTTGCACTTGCACACCGTTTTTTCTCTCTCATTGAAGTTTACATGTTACTCATCATTCCTTATGGAAATCAATATGAAATTAAGTTTACACCCAACAAATGTTTCACTAAGCTTCATACAATGTTCTTGATTTTGAAATAGGTCGCCACTTTACATCGTTAATAGTTGTCTGGAGATGAATACAAATGATAATTCTAAATAGAGGAAGATATTTAAAAAATATTAAACAGACAAAGACCCTGGAAAACCGCATGTACACCTGTCCCAGCTCACGAACACGACGAGAGAAGCAGTTCGTTGGAGGATCGTCGGCCTCTATTTATTCCAGGGATCCAGAAGCAGTTCGCTGGAGGATCGTCGGCGTCTATTTATTCCACAGCAGTATCTCCCTAATTTTCCAGCTGACTCATTTGATCACCAAATTCGGACACTATTTCACAGTGCAAACCATCCGACAGGCTGCGGAAGGTCCAACTGCAGCACGACCCCAAATATTGAATTCAAGGATTACTATCATCGTGTGCTTTCTGTAGTTTGTGTTTAAAATAGTTGCAAAACCTAATTCTGCAGTTCCATATTCCTTCATCCGAAGAAATCCCTCGAAGCTTGATTTACTTTTTGCTAATTATCCATAGTTCTTGACTTTTTTCCACCGATAGCTTTATTAATTATATTCTTTATTAATTATTACACATGCACACGGTGGTTCAACGCCTGTATGCCGATATAGCTGGCGTTCTGACTGGTTCAGTACATTATTCCACCTTAATTCAACCCAAGTCCGAGAAGTAATGCTAGGGCGATACTCTATTTACATTTTTACTTGATTAATGTTGATTATCTTAAATATCTTCAGCACTGCATGTTCGCAAGGAAATAATACAGTAAAACAGTGAAAATGGAACTGAATGCTTTTACATTTGTTATTGCTTCTTAAAATTTTAATATCGTTCTTTGGGTTTCTGTAATTCACTGTGGATTCTGTCTGCATCATAGGTGATGACTATGCTGGTTTCTCATAGCTGTCATCGTGGCAACGTGGAGCTGTTGAATCAAGCAAAGATAGCAGAGAATTTCAGCTTTTCCAGCTCGGCATCTATGCAGATTTTTCCAAAGTTAAATATACAAACTTGTTATCTGTCTGATAAACTTCGGGGGCTTAACATTGCTGGGAAGCGGACTGATTCATCCATAAAATTGAATACTAATGGACGAGCTACTCAAACGGTATCCTCAAGCAAGTTAACGAGAAACAAAATCCAGTTGGGTAGTAAGGCAGACATTGTAAATGGTACAGAAAAGGTTATAAATGGAACTAATTTGGTTAAGAGTAATGCTGATACAACCCTGGTTAAGACACCACAGATCAGGGGTGTTAAACAGCTTCCGCCAACAGAAGAGTTAAAGGTTTTTCTCTCTGATCAAGGTTTCAGTTGGTCGAATGAGAGATATAATTCTTTACAAAGGACTATAGATATATGGTCTTTTATTGTCTCCCTTCGTGCCCGTATTGCTTTGGATAATGCTAAGTGGGCATATGTTGGAGGATTCACTGAGGATAAGCAGGTGAATGTTTCCACCAAGATGGCTCCTGTTTTCATTCACAAAAGAGCAGTTTCTGTTACTTGTTATATTGCCAAGCTTTGCAAGTTTTATCATCCTCATCATCATCTATTTTCTGAGTTTTTACCTTTTCTTTTTGATATTTATGAAAAATTTAGAAAGAAAGACGGCAAAAAACAGCTTCATGGTTACGTGAATGTGTATTGCAACTTGGTCCAACATTCATTAAACTTGGACAACTATCTTCAACAAGGGCAGATTTGTTTCCTCGTGAGTATGTGGATGAGCTTGCGAAGTTGCAGGTTAGTTTTGGTTGTGTGTGATATTTCACTGCCTTCCGTTGCATTATTTTCCATGGAAAAAACTGTTTTTTTCCTGGCCAACACGCTGGGATTTCAATTTTTAGAACTTATGTTATTGTGAAGATATCAAATGAGATGACTTCGGATGTTAAATCACTTTTATTAAATAATTCAGGACAGAGTACCTGCCTTCTCACCAGATAGAGCAAGAGACTTCATCAAGAGTGAACTGGGTGCATCAGTTGATGTATTATTTAAAGATTTTGAAGACCAGCCAATCGCTGCTGCTAGTCTTGGTCAGGTGTCCGTTTCATTTTTATTTTAATACATCATTATTCAATTTTGGTTATTATTCTGGGTCCAATTGTATGCACTACGTTTTCCCTTCATTTTTTCTTTTCATTTTATTTTGACCGGCTTACATCAGTTGATGGAAATGAATTTCTTTATTCCACCTTCCATGAGTGTTCTCATTTTTTTCATTTGGATTCTGCGACTCATCATCTTCAGGTGCATCGAGCCATCTTGCATAATGGAGAGAAAGTGGTTGTGAAAGTTCAAAGGCCAGGACTGAAGAAACTTTTTGACATTGATTTGGGTAAGTAATGCAAATGGACTCCCATTATTTAGCGTCACTTTCATTGGTTTAATTACTTTAAAATCATTTGTAAATTCTTCATTTACTTTCCATTTGTTTATGCAAAATGGTACCTGGTTTTAGTTTTATTTGATGTGAGCATATATATATAAATCCCTGCTTCACAAATCACTGGTTCTGTCATTTATCCACCCTGTTGATGGATTTATCAATATATTAATGTTAGCCAAGGAAAACGGCTTTCACGACATTTTAGCTTTAAAAACTATGTAAAACATACTGTTGGACCCCATCGAGTGTTGGACTTGGATTTGTTGACTGCTAGTAAGTGTTGGAAGTATTAAGTTAAGATCTGGTGCTATATCGCAGGGAGCACTATAACCACATCACAATGCGATATGGCGATTGTGAAGGCAGTCTAAGACATGCACAAATTGCATATGGTGACATGTTGATATCACAGGGAGTGATATATAATGCAAGAGGCGATATTGACCCATCACAGGCCACGACAGAGGTTAGCGTTCTGTGCATGGTTTTTACGTACTAGGCTATTATGTCCCATACAACGACATTCGGGAACCACAGACATGCACTGCACATGGTGACAGGCTGTTATTGCAGACCGTGTGATAGGAAGGGGAGCAATGAGGCTGTCTGTGTGGGGCTGTCCAAGTGGGGGAATGGTTTAGCCAACTGCCATGGGCTGTTCTGTAATTACCATAAATAATTGTTGGGGGCCTGTGTTGTAGGCTGGGGTTATAAATATGGGCTAGTGCAGTAGGTGGGGTGGGGGGGTAGGATATTTCTCTTGGTTCAGTTGTGGTTGTTCAGAGGCCATGGCCTTGGCCTAAGGGTGCTCCAGCCCTAGGAGTTCTTTCTTCACCATTTTCTTCTTCTATAATGCTGTAACCTTACTTTGTCAATAAAAATCTACAGAAATTCCTCTCCTCATTTTAGCACCAACGTTTCCTATAAATTGGCGCTTTCATTGAGAGAATCTTGCCGCGTGGGAGGATCGTTGACGAGTTGGGGAATGACGGTCCTACTGTTGTATGACGACTAGTTTGCAATCGCGCCTTGCCTCCATGGAGTCCTCGAGTGCCGGCTTGAAGCAAATGTTGTGGATGCATGCAATAGACACGATACAACAACGAGAAATGATGAGGATTCACGACTGACATGTTGGGGCGAAGCTCATCGCTGCAACACAATCAGTCGCAAAAGGTAGAAAATTCACCCGAAGGCATTTTATCACCCGAAGGAATTTCCGACACCTGAAGGATTTTTCACAACACATCCAAAGACATTTTTTACTGACACCCATGAACGCATCATTTTGATGTACCGCCAATCATCACAACCCGGACACCCGCCTGATTTCCACAACTAAGAAGACTTTTGATACATGACATTGTCTCCATCTATCATCGCGCACCATCTTTGATGCTTTCAATCATCATCGTCGACACGTTACTGTCTTCGCTTCATTCTCACCGTCATCGCTTCGCACGAGTTACCGCATACTCGACAACCCTTTCCCGATTATCTCGCGGCGTCTCTCTCTCCCCACCGCTCACCGGCTGCCCCAGCGGATCTTCTATTCCCTCTCTCTTGGCAGCCCTTCTCTCTTCTTTTATTTTCTTCGCCATCTTATACACGTCTGATATCTCATTTTTCTAGCGTTTCCGCATAAGGTGGTTTCTCCCGCACCCCCATGCGCGCTTGTTGCGCTCCACTATGAATTCGTTCCAGCTTTTCACGCTTCCAACCACCTTCTCCACTAGCCCCACGATGCACACTTACATTTTCCGGTGCGTCCGTTTTTTCATTTCAAATTTTAAATATTCCCAACAATCTCCACCTTAATTAAAATTTGAAAACATCATTGTCATCTCCAACATCATCGGCTCTTCCGTCATCCACTCCTCCGTAATCTGCTTGATCATCATCAACTCCACCTTCAGCGAATATCCATCTCGATGAAACTCCATAGCTTCATCACGATCATCATAGGTCAAAACCATACACCTCTAATACCAGTTGTTGGGGTGGAACTCGTCGTCGCAGCGGAATCCATTACAAACACCAGAAAATTCACCTGAAGACATTTTATCACTTGAAGGAATTTTTGACACTCCGGATTTTTCACGACACACCCGAAGACACATACATCCATGAACGCACCATTTTGATGTACTGCTGATCATCACAACTAGGACACGCCGTTTGATCTTTGAAACCATGAAGACTTTCGATACATGACACTGTCATCATCTATCATCGCGCACCATTTTCGACGCTTTCAATCAGCCCCCGACCCAATTTTTTGGCACTGTAGCAATGCTGACCACTGTAGCGGAGCTGACTGGCCGACACCGACAGGCACGGTAGCGGTGCGGACTTCGGGGTCAACTTCACTGTAGCACTTTTGACTTCCAGCCGGCAGTCACTGTAGCGCTTTTGACAAAGCTGGCCGCCGTTCACTGTAGCGACGTGGACTCACTTTTCGAATAGTGATCGTATTCTCCATTGTTATATAGCCCATTTTTCGGGCTAGGGTTACTACTGAAAAACCTCTGTATTTTTTTGTGCTCCTGATATAGTGAAATTCTGCCTCTCCCGTGGACGTAGGGATTTTTCCCGAACCACGTAAATCGCTGTGTCCTTATTGCTTTCTTTCTTTCGTTTTATCGTTTCTGTTGTTGGGTCTCCCGACGATTCCACAACAGAGGGAAAATATCTGAGCTTCAGATTGAGCAGCAAGAGCAGAATTCTTGAAGTCCAGTTTGGCCGCGGCTTGAGACGCGGCAGTTCGTGTTGGCTCGCTCTACCTCGGGTTCTAGCTAAGTATTCTGTTCCACAATATCCTTCTCTTTCTTTGAAACCTCTACCTGTGGAAGAGACGCGACCGAGCGTTCCACCAGCTTCTCTTTGTTTTTCGAAACTTCTGCATGAGGCGGTTCGAGAATAGACAACGCATGTAATAGTTGCGGCTGAAGGTTTGAAAACTATCCAGACATAACATGACAAATTTGTCTGGGAGGAGCCTCTTCTTTCCGATCCGGTTAGGCGCGATCCAGCCACGATCGCTTCTTCTGTTCTCTGCGATAAGCAATGGGAGCAGCGGTCGCTCCTGGTGTTGCGGTAGTTCGATGTATAGGAGACAACGGCCTCAGGAAGGGCTTGCAGTCCAATGCTAGGCGAGTCGAGTTGCTTCTCCGAACTTCTTCCTTGATATGGCCCTGCACCCATGACCGTTCCACTGATGCAGCTCAAACCAATTAATCGGAAGGGAAGTGGAGTGGAGCAAATCACCTCACCCTCTACTAAAATTTCCAAGGAAGTTCTTAGAAGGGTATAGGTCGAGCTCAAGAAGCAGCCATATCTGCAGGATTTTCCGGAACAAATGAAGCAAGTGGAGGTGCAGGATTCTCCAGTGCTGTCCGCAGTTGTTAGAGATCAAAAGGAAAGCATAGGTGATCAAGAGCTGCCGCAACGAAAGGAGCATCAACGTCCTCTTAATGCTATTACTATGGAGGAGGAGGATCCAAGTGAAGACTACACCAATGTAGATATCCCATCTGCCATTCTGAATGCGCCTAGTTCTAAGTCTGCATTGTTTGTACTAGAAGTGCCGCTTTTAGTTCTTGTTCAGAGGCAGATAGTTTGGATATTAGACCCAAGCCATCAATTTGCTAGGCTGAAGGATAGTGTTTTTATTGATAAGTCTCCGACAATTATGGAACTAGAAAACAAAATTGAATTTGAAGTTGTTTTGTCATGTCTTATTCCTGGGCAACCGGTTTTGGACTTTTCCCTGGAAGAAGAGGCCAGGGATTATATGAAATCTGTTGGCGTGGAAGATGAAACAGTGGAAAAACACAGCCTCCCTGATCACCAAGAGCTACCGGACCCTGGATGTGAAACTATTGCTGAGGAGACACTGGTTGATGTGTCATTTGCTTAACTCCAAAGTGGTATGAACACGAAGCATGTCACATGGGCAGATGCTGTGGGGAAACCAGCCGGGGAGCCTGAAAGGAACACTTGTGCATCTATTTTGGGAGTATCCAAGGGCCCTTCTGCAGCAGTAGTCAGCCGACATTTAGCATGGCCACTCCATCAGTTTCAGACTGGTAGCGTATACCAGATCCCACTGCTATTGAGGAAGTGCAAGCTGCTATTGCCATCGAAGGGGAAAAGGAAAAGACTGAAGGCACCGATTTCACACATATTCGCATGTATCCTTCTTGTCGGCCTAGCCTTGTGGAAGATGATGTCTATGGTTCTCCAGTTCTTCCTTTTGCTGGAACAGTTTTGGTGTTGAGACCTTCCCAGTGGAGCATCCATGTAGTGGGAAAAATAATCTCATTTGGATTCAGTTGAAAAAGTTTTCCGACCGGATTCTGAAATTTCTTTGAAACAAGAACTATCATGGAAAGTTCTGCTAGCATACTGCATCCATATTTTTCATTGCGTGCAGTTATGTGTGGCCTTTTCAACCTTACGGAAAATACTGGACCGATATAGACTTGGTTGCCTCTTCAAATAGAGAATTGTACTTATCACCAGTTTTGGTTTTTGAAGATGCCTGGAATAGTGAACAGATTACTACAGTACAATAATATTTACACCCAAGAATTAGCATTCAAACAAGCGAAAGAGGCTGTGGCTTTGCTTGCCTGAGGAGGCTACTTGGGTCCTCTATGGAATTCTTTATGGACTGCCGGATAAAATTTCAGTACCTGAATACGAAACGACATGGGGGTCAACAATTTTCCTAGGTCCATTTCTTGACTTCGAAGCATGGGTTTACAACAGGTTGAGGGCCGCAAGAGTTGTTGGCACCAGATACAAGAGCTCTTTCATGTACCAGATAAAGGGGAATGTGTTTTTCCACCTTGAGGACAAGTTGTTTTTTCAAGCGGTGGGAATGATAGTAAGGAGAGCAGTGGGGCTGTCTGTGTGGGGCTGTCCAAGTGGGGGAATGGTTTAGGTAACTGCCAGGGGCAGTTCTGTAATTTTACCATAAATAGTTGTTGGGGGCAGTTGTAGCAGCTGGGATTTTAAAGACGGGCTAGGGCAGTAGGTGTTGGGGAGTCTGGGATATTTCTCTTGGTTCAGCTGTGGCTGTTCGGAGGCTGTGGTCTTGGCCTAAGGGTGCGCCAACCCTTGTTTCTTTCTTCCTCACCATTTTCTTATTCTATACTGCTGCAACCCTACTTTGTCAATAGAAATCTGCAGAAATTCCTCTTTCCTCACTTTAGCACCAACGTTTCCTATCACCGTGTTTTAAGTTGCACCTTTTGATATGACATATCATGTTCATCAACAAAGTGTTTTTCTTTGGAATTTGTTTTATCTAGCATAGTGATATGGGATATATTTCTAGAGAGTGACGAGGCTCTCTTTTGACCCTTTTACGAGAAATGAATAACTGTTTGCATGCAGCGACATGAGTAATCCCAGAGTTGTGATATGTATTGCATGAGGCAATAGTAGGATGTCATTGATAAATTTGGTTGTGAAGAAACCATTTTTCGGCCAAGTGTCGAAAATTTCTGGAAGGAGTGATTTCGGAAATTATGATACGAAACCAGATGGAGACGGGCGCAACAAAACTATGGAAGTTTGGAAGCGAAAGCAGCAACAACAACATTCCTGATGTGCGGAAAGGGCTGAAGGATGAGTTTCCGAAGCTTGCACTGTTCATTGAAAGTTGCAAGCGAAGTCTATGCTTTTAGCGAGGTGGTGGCCTTGTTGCGGAAACGTCGGGAGTCGCAACGACAGAAAAAATGATTCACAGAAGAGTAAAAGGGAAAAAAACAAAAGAAAAAGAAGATCTTAGACACAGAGATTTATGTGGTTCGGGAAATGATTCCTACGTCCACAGAGAGGCAGAATTTTACTATGATTTGGGAGCACAATTTACAGAGATATTTCATAGTTTTAAGCACACACAAAACCCAGCCTGAAATGGGCTAATAAGGAGGATGAAACACTATTCCACCAACCGTACAAAAAGTCCGCTGTGCTACAGTGGTAGGCGGCTGGAAGTCTGCAGAGCTACAATGCCACGACCATCCAAGTCCAAAGTGCTACAGTGGTTGACGACTGGAAGTCCGCGGAGCTACAGTACCGCTGTCTCCAAAAGCCCGAGCTGTAACAGTAGTCGTGCCAAAGTCTGCACTGCTACAGTGCCCCCCCAAAATTTGGGCTGGGAGCCTTTGGTCCCTGGACCCCTGGAGCAGGGGTGCGTTGCCCCCTGCAACCCCCAACAAGATCATCGCGGAGGTCGCCCTGCGGAGTTGCAGTCAGGTGCGCAGTATGGGCCGCACGCATTCGACCCAACGTCATCCAACAAAGGATTGGGCTACACCAATATAACAAGTCTTGAACAAGTGGCGGTTGCCTGCAAAAATTGGATGACAGGGTACAGACTGGCTGCCGCAGAGCTTGTTTATAAAATAGATAGGTGGGGTCACTTGCGTTGTGTAATGAAAATGATTGTTCTTTTGCCATTTATGGTTTTGGCAATGGTAGTGTGGGCGCCTTTGTCGTGGTAGCGTTTATACTTCTGTTTTTCTCTAATCAAAGTTGCAGTGTTACTTTTGTGGAGTAGGGCAAGTCCCAAACCACGTAAATTCTGAGTGTTTTCTGTTTTTGTGTTTATTTTTTTGGTTTGTTGTGCTTCAAAAGGTTTTGTTTGGCATTGAAGTGACACGGTGTGTGGTTGGGCGTGTTATTTTGTTTTGGGAGTTCTGAACATTGTTCAACGTTTGAAGTTCGAGAGGTTTGCTTCTGAATCGGTGGCATACGACACAAGTGGTATCCGAGCTTGGTCACAAAGTTCGTTACAGTCAGACCCTGGTCAGGTGTCCAGAGCTCGAGGTTGAGTGTTTTTTTGAGCTTGACCTTGTAGGAGACTTCCTTTAGTTAGCTCTCGCTTTTACGCTTTTCCGTTTCAATGGGAGTTATATTTCAGGAAGATGGTTTTGGGAGTTCTGAACTTTGTTCAACGTTTGAAGTTCGAGAGGTTTGCTTCTGAATCGGTGGGATACAACACAACAAGTGGTATCCGAGCTTGGTCACAAAGTTCGTTACAGTCAGACCCTGGTCAGGTGTCCAGAGCTCGAGGTTGTGGTTTTTTGAGCTTGACCTTGTAGGAGACTTCCTTTAGTTAGCTCTCGCCTTTACGCTTTTTCGTTTCAATGGGAGTTATATTTTAGGAAGATGGTATTGGAAGATAATAAGGTCCGCATTGATGGGGGACGGATTAAATTTTGGATTCTGGTGAATGCAAATTGAAGATTATTTGTTACAGAAAGATCTAGAACTTCTGTTGAAGGGAGTTAAACCTGAAGTGACGTCAAAGAAAGAATGGGAAAAGCTCGACTGAAAGGCACTAGGCGTTGTTCGGATGATGCTGGCCCGGAACGTGACCTTCAACACGTTGGAAGTGAAAACCACTGTTGAGTTAATGACTACAATTGCCGGCATGTATGAGAAGCCAACCGTTCTGAACAAAGTGTTTCTAATACGATGACTTTTTGGTATAAAGATGTCGAAAGGAAGGTTGATGGTGGATCATGCCAACGACTTCAACGCGATTCATACTTAATTGGAGCCTGTGAATGTAAAGTTCATGTCTTAGGAATGATTAACGATTAATTAAATCATCAGAAACGTATAGAAACCTTAAAACCTAAGATCACTATGCCTTTGAAACTGAAATCGTATGAAACTGGAAACGAAGAACGTTTACCTTACACCGTCATACATTGCTGTCGTTGCCTTCGTTCAATGCTTGATGAAGATCACCAAGGAACTGTTGGATCTGAATCTACAGATTATACACAAGAGGGGGGTGAATTGTGTCTTTTGCAATTTTTCCGATAGCTCTTTTCTTGAACGAGTTCTGTCCTTTATACTTTATCGAATTTGATCATGCAGCGAAAAAAGTAAAAACAAGAACACGAAGATGTATAGTGGTTCGGGGAACAGAAAGCCCCTAGTCCACTCCACCAACGCTCTACTCCACGAGCTTGGTGATTTTCACTATCTGGTCCTCTTTTCCACAGACCGATTCACAACTGAGTACAGGCAGTTGACACCTTTACAATTCAAGGCAAAACAATGTCTTCTGGTTCAAACACGAACCTACACAGCTTAGAACGAGAAGCTGGTTATTCAAGAATAAAAAATTTCAGAAAGAAATTTCCAGTTGATCTTCACAATTGCAACAGAATGCAATTGACAGCAGATGGATCAAAGACTCTAGAAATATTGATCTTCAAGATGAAGCAGTTCTGAGTTGAT
The DNA here is from genome assembly GCA_963277665.1 of Viscum album. NCBI lineage: Eukaryota > Viridiplantae > Streptophyta > Magnoliopsida > Santalales > Viscaceae > Viscum > Viscum album. The sequence goes on from OY728140.1 coordinate 6,832,221, forward strand.
CCAGTTGTAGTAGATATAGAGATATAGTTCACAACCTCAGCAGTAGTAGATTCACAGTAGATATTCGATGTAGAACAGGTGAATCTTCTATCGAGTTCCTTCTTCTTGAACAAACAGAGCTTTTACGCTCCTGTTGAATCAGTAGATCAATCGTGAATAGTTGCAATCTCTGTTTTCCACCTTTTTAATAATAGATCGATCACCTCATCATACATTTTTTTTTGTGTTTCAGAGAGAGCATAAATAATAAAGCATATCTCCTGCACGTTTAGATCCATAAAAGTCGCCTTCTGATTCGCAATATTCAAAAATTTGAATTTACAAAGAAGTCGTAACTTCCCTTAAGACTCGGCATAAAAAGCTCCTTTTAATTCGATCTTAAATCCATTAATAAAACGGCTTTGAATCAGTCAAAGTCGTAATTTAAAAACGACTTTAAATCCGGCTTGAAATCCGCCCAGAAATCAGCTTACTGATCGTTGTACATAAAAACCGTCTGCCGAAAATTCCGACGCCAAACGTAAGGTTGATGACGTGGCTTCCAAACGTAGGGTTAATAACAGTCTTCAAACGTAGGGTTGATAACAAACATAGGGTTGATAACAAACGCAGGGTTCCTTCCAAACGTAAGGTTCTCTTTCCATACTTAGCTGAAAAACGTATGGTTGTTTAACCATACTTTTCTCGTACTTCAAAAAGTATACACGCTTTTCATCCTTACGCTACGTTTATCCACGTAGGGTATGAACAGTGATTCTAGAACGCGCTAAAACAGATTCTGCGCTATATTCATCTACGTAAGATGTGAACAGTGTTTCCAAAACACGTTAAAACAAATTCCGCGCTAAGTAATAAATTCTCGTTATTTCAAGAGTAAAATAAATTAATAATCTCCTGCAAAATACTAAGTGAAATCATTAGAAAATAACTAGGGGTATTTGTGAGCATCAAAATTATCATAAAGAGACAGAGTATTATTTTCAATAATCTCCCCCTTTAAATAACATTAATACGCATTGTTGAAAACAATACTTTGCTCAACAATCTCCCCCTTTTTGATGATCACAGAACCCATAAAACAAAACCCATAAAGTAATTAAAAGTATTTAAACAAAACAAAATTAACTTTCAAAATTCGTTATAAAGTTTTAAATAAAATCTTTCCACCAAAAAGATAATTATAAATCCAAATGTCCCATCTAATTTTCTCCCTCAATAAAATGAACTCCCCCTAAATATTGATGTTGTGTTTATCCAAATTCTCCCCCTTTTTGTGATGTAAAAAAGAATGAAAAATCATGGATTTTAACACGTTTAATATTGCACTGAACTGTTAGTAAATGCTTTTACGAACTGTTTATCAATAATTAAATCTGGAGTACTGACATATTAAAAATAAAATTAGTAAAACAAATAAGGAAAGAGACAAATAAACAATGAAGAAAAATTTTCATTCAAAAACAGTAGTATATACATGACAATGATATACACAGGAATCAAGGTTTGGGTAAGATAGGTAACAAGGTCTATCTCCTCTGAATTGCAGACTTGATTTCTGTAAACTGCTCCCAAAGTCTCTTCATCATCCCATCTCCAAGCTTGACAATGAGCTCTCTGTTCTCTTGAGTCATATGAATATTCTCAATTAAATTGACTCTGAAAAACTCATGCATCCTTTCCTCTTTTTCAACAAATACTGACAGCTTCTCTGAGAATTGATTTAACAGAATTCTTATTGATGGCTCACTAGATGTCAGTTGATCCACTAAGAATTTCTGATTGTCCAGCAACACTGACAGAGGAGCACTGTTACATTGAAGATCTTGAATCCTGTCATTCATGTTGCTCATTGCAGCTGTGATAGCCTGAAACCTTCTGATTAAGTCCGGTGAAGTACCTGAACCACTAACTGGATTATTTGCAACTGATGCAAATTGATTCTCCATAAACAACTTCAGATCTGATAAATCTGACTTCATAACCATTTCAGATTTTAATTGAGTAACAACAGTCAGCATATCCTCTTTAAACATTTCAACTTCTTGCCTTGAAACTGTACACTCCTTCAGCTTTTGAAACTTCAAATGTTCTAAGTCTAAAACATTTCTAAGAGAAGCATTCTCAGATTCCAACTGAGTTACTTTTCTGTACAGTTCTTCAATTTCTTCTTTCCTTGAATCAGATGCACCCTGTGCTTGATTCACATTCTCAGGTTGATGCAGCAATACCAAAGGCAATGATTCAGCATCAGATTTCTCCTTTTCTTTGTCCTGAGAAGGTTGGTCCACAGATTTTTCCTTAGAGTTTTCAAACTCCTCCACAGAAAAATCCTCTTGAAGTACCTTTGTTTGAGCTTCAGAAACATGCTGATCACAAACATCATCACAAACATCAGCATCTATGCCTTCTATTGGGTTTTCAAGAATAATATTTGCAGAAGTTTCTTGAGGTCTGACCACTTCTTCACCAGGCACTGCCTCCATCTCTTGTTCCTGTTGAAGTGCAACTTCAACATCAGCAACAATCTGTTCCTGATTGTCCCTTTGAGCTTCTTCTTGAGCTCCTGATTTCTCTACCGGAGCCGTTCTCTCAGTAACATCTTTCATGGTTTTATCAGCAACAACTTCTCTCACAAAAGAATAAGAAATTAAAGGTTCTGGTGGAGTTTCCAAAACAGTGGAAGTAACTTCCTCATTTACTGGTCTTTTTCTTCTTGAATGAAGTCCCTCTTGGCTTCTGTCTTCCTCAACATTTGTCACTTCAAAGCGAATCCTTCTTGCTACATTGCTGACTCTGGATTCAGCTTGTCCCTCCTTGGACTTAGCAGGTTGAGCCTGAGCACTCTCTGAGTGTTCCTCAGCTCCTACTGGCAAAAGCTTTCCTTTAATTGTGCTACAGAAATATCCAACTTTCCTCAAAGTTCCAGCATTAAATGTATTACTGTGATGACAGTTAACTCTAGCTTCCACTAATCTCACCATGTCTTTCTTAAACAGCAGCTTGGAAATAAATCTACCAAAGGGATAGAAATTCATCCTGGTCTCGCTTTGACAGCAATAACTGAGATACCTTATCATGTATCTTGGAAAGTTTAACCTAATATCACTTAGCAAGAGAAACATTATATACATATCAGGGTACAAAATCTTCTCCATTTCTGCCATCCGTGGAGTTATTCCGGTCTGAATAAATTTTATCAAAATCTTCTGATCAGGTTCCAAATCCTTAACAAACATTTTCTTTATTGTCTTGGTACCAAAAAGAAAAGACATAATGTCTTCAGATTTATGCACAGAATCTCCTATATTCTTTAAGTCAAAATGAAAAACTCCCTCATGAGGACAGTTGAGAATCTGACTAATCTCTACTGAAGAAATTGAGAAATCCCTATCCTCTATTTTAGCCATCATACTGTCTTCGGTATCTCCCAGACTAAACTGTATAGATTTGTAGAAGTATCTAAGTTCAACTTCATATAGAAATTCCGTATTTTCACTGTTGAACATCTGTTCAAGATTCTGGAACGACGACGCTTGCTTCAACAAAAGATTTGTCTGAAACAACCAATCGAGATCGATTACCTTTCCTTGTAAGATTTTTCTTCCCTCAGTGCGTTGTCTCTTGGCATTGCTCGGCTCGGCCTCACTGGCTCTTTTAGTCCTTACCATTGCTGCGAGAGTCTCTGAAGGTTTGAAGGTTAAAGTTTCAGAAGTTCGAAGGTTAGGGTTTTAGAAGAGGAAGTGCGATTTTTGGATTTCGAAAGGGTTTCGATAGAAGTGAAAGAGTTTAGAAGTCGAAAAGACTCTGACAGCCTTGATTCCCGTGTAATCACTCATCATTACATATATTTAAAAATAAATAAATTTTTCATACGACGAAAGAAAGAAATACTTAAACAATATTCAATAAACAAAATAAAATTTACAAAAACAAAAATAAAAAAGAAAATTATTTAAAATTAAATAAACCTAGCTCCCCTTTAATAAAATCAAACCTTGCAGTGGGAAGAGGTTTAGTAAAAATATCTGCTAATTGAATTTCAGTATTTATAAATTCTAAAAATATATCCTTTTTAATAACATGATCTCTTAAAAAGTGATGCCTTATATCAATGTGCTTAGTTCTAGAATGACTAATAGGATTTTTCAAAATATTAATTGCACTCGTATTATCACATAAAATAGGTGTATTATTAAAATTCAATCCAAAGTCCATAAGAGTGTTTTTCATCCACAACACTTGTGCACAACAACTGCCAGCAGAAACATATTCTACCTTAGCTGTTGACAGGGCAACTGAATGTTGTTTCTTACTAGACCATGATACTAAGGATTTTCCTAAAAAGTGGCATGTACCTGATGTACTTTTTCTATCTAATCTACAACTTTCAAAGTCAGCATCTGAATATGAAATCAAATTAAAATCAGAAGTTTTAGGATAAAGAAGAGATTGAAAAACAGTTCCTTTTAAATATCTAAAAATTCTTTTAACATCAGTTAGATGAGATTCTTTAGGATTTGATTGAAATCTAGCACAAAGACATACTGAATACATTATATCTGGTCTGCTAGCAGTAAGATATAACAAGCTACCAATCATACCTCTATATAACTTGTTGTCAACTGATTTCCCAGTTTCATCCAAATCAAGTTTTATATTAGTACACATAGGAGTTGTAAATGTCTTGCTGTTCTCAAGTCCAAATTTCTTAAGTAAATCAGTAATGTATTTGCTTTGATTTAAAACATTTCCAAAATCTTTTTGAAATATTTGAAGACCCAAAAAGAAATTTAATTCTCCCATCATACTCATTTCAAATTTTTCTTGCATTAATTTTGAAAATTCATGACAGAGAGTTTTATTAGTTGATCCAAAGATTACATCATCAACATAAATTTGAACCAATAAAACATTATTTTTCACAATTTTCTTAAATAGTGTTGGATCTGTCATACCAACAGTAAAATTATTTTTCAAAAGAAAAGAACTTAATCTTTCATACCAAGATCTAGGTGCTTGTTTAAGGCCATAAAGAGTTTTAGTAAGTTTAAAAACAGAATCAGGTTTTTGAGAGTTTTCAAAACCAGGAGGTTGCTCAACATAAACTTCCTCCATTAAATATCCATTTAAAAAGGCAGATTTGACATCCATATGAAATAATTTAAAATTCATATAAGATGCATAGGCTAAAAGGATTCTAATGGCTTCTAACCTAGCTACAGGTGCAAAAGTCTCATCATAATCTATTCCCTCTTCTTGATTATATCCTTTAGCTACTAATCTTGCTTTATTTCTAGTTATTGTGCCTTGGTCATCCTGTTTATTTCTAAAAACCCATTTGGTTCCTATTACAGGATAATTCTTAGGTCTTTCCACTAAAACCCAAACTTCATTTCTTTTAAACTGGTTAATTCATCTTGCATTGCTATTACTCAACTTTCATCATCTAAAGCTTCTTCTATAGTCTTGGGTTCTTATTGAGATAGGAAGGCAGAGAATTCCACTATGTTTCCTAAGTTTCTTCTAGTTTGAACACCCGTTTCTAAGTTACCTATTACAGTTTCTAAAGGATGATTCTTTAGGGTTCTAGACTGTCTAGGTAAAATATTTAAAGGTTCTTCAGTATCATGTTTCTCTGAACTGGACTGAATTTCTTTTATATCATTTTCAAAATCATTCTTTAAATTCTCAAGTCTCATGTTATCATTAGAGTCAAGTTCATCCATTTGTTCTGTCCTTTTCTCAAAAGGATCAGATTCATCAAATTTCACATGAACTGATTTTTCAACAGTCCCTGACTTCTTATTATAAACTTTATAAGTTTTGGAGGTAGCAGAATATCCTAAGAAAATACCTTCATCAGATTTTGGATCGAACTTACCAAGATTATCCTTGGTGTTTAAGATATAAACCTTGCATCCAAAAACTTTAAAGTAATTTACTTTAGGTTTTCTGTTATTCCATAGTTCATAGGGTGTCTTTTTCAAAATAGGTCTAATTAAAACTCTATTAATTATATAACAAGCTGTATTCACAGCTTCTGCCCAGAAATATATAGGTAGGCTATATTCATTTAACACAGTTCTAGCCATTTCTTGAATTGTTCTATTTCTTCTTTCTACAATCCCATTTTGTTGAGGTGTTCTGGGTGCAGAAAAGGTGTGTTTAATACCCATATTTGAGCAAAAGGAATTAAATTCCAGATTCTCAAATTCTCCACCGTGATCACTTCTTAATGAGATTATATTGAAACCTTTTTCATTTTGAACAGATTTGCAGAAACTTTCAAATAAAGTAAAAACTTCATTTTTAAATTTCAAAAAGAAAATCCATGTAAATCTTGAATAGTCATCAACTAAAACATATACATATGATTTACCAGCTAAGTTTGCTACTCTTGAAGGTCCAAACAAATCCATATGAATAAGTTCTAGAGGTTTAGATGTAGCAACCTTATTAACAGATTTGAAGGATGATTTGTGTTGCTTGCCAAGTTGACATGCATCACAAAATCTGTCACTCTCAAATTTGAGATAAGGTAAATTAGAAACTAAATGTTTCTTAGATAACTTATGTAAAACATATACATTGCAATGACCAAGTCTTCTATGCCAGATCCAGGATTCACTTACTTTAGCAGTTAAGCAGTTTACTTGTTGTTTACACAAGGAATTTAAATCCAAAGTATAGACATTTTCAGTTCTCGGTGCTTTAAATTTAAACAGTTTATCTTTAAAAACAGTACAACAATTGTTAGTAAAATCAACAGTATATCCATCATCACAAAGTTGAGAGATACTTATCAGATTGTGTTTTAGTCCTTGTACATAAAGTACTTTGTTGATTGAGACTGTTTTTGGATCTCCAACTGTTCCAATGCCAATGATTTTTCCTTTGGCATTATCACCAAATGTGACAAGTCCTCCTTCCTTTTGAGTGAGTAAAGAAAAATTCAATGAGTTTCCACTCATATGTCTTGAGCAGCCACTGTCCATGTACCATATATCTTTTCTTCTCTGGTGACCTACTACCTGCAAAGACATTCAAACAAATTGCTTTGGTACCCATATTTTGTTGGGTCCAACAATGATCTGGGTATCCAGATTTGCTTTGTTCTTTTAAAATTAGCTGAATCATATAAGTCTTTTGAAATATCGGCTTTCTTAATACCACAAATTTGAGGTTTTCTTAAGAAACAGTTTTTAGCTACATGTCCCTTTGCCCCACAAAAATTACAATTAAGCTTTTTAGAGTTAGGAACAAAATAATTTTTATATAGCTTTGGTTTTTCTCCTTTACTGCCAATTCCAAATCTCTCCTTTTTAATGACAGTTTTTCAAGAATTTCATTTAATGAATTCTCTCCTTTTGTAAAAACCAATGCAGTCTGTTTGTAAGATTCTACTTCATCCTGCAGTGTTTTTATTCTTGATTCAAAATTAATGTAGTTAGTGTTAATCGAATTGTATTTATCAGTTAATTCTTTATGTTGTTTCAGCATTGTATCTCTTTCATCTGAAACAACTTTATGTATATTTTTTAGTGACTTATGTTTTTTAAATAGTGAGTCATATCTTTCTTCAAGCATATTGCAGTAGGCTGCTAGTTTTTTATTTGCGTAGCTTGATTCAGAATGTGATTCAGAGGAGTAATATGAGTGTACCTTATCAGTTTCTGCCATGAAACACATGTTTGCCTTTAGATTGACTTCTTCTTTCTCTGAGCTTGATTCAGAAGAGCTACTAGAGTCTTCAGATACACTCCAAGTGGCTTTCATGGCTTTCTTGTCTTTCTGCTCAAAGTCATTTCTTTTGAAGAATTTCTTTTTCTTTGCATCCTTCAGTTGTGGGCAATCTGGTTTGATATGTCCTATCTTTTTGCATTCATAACATCTCACATCCTTATTATCTCCCTTAAAGGATTTTTTGAAGCCTCTTTTCTTGCTGTAGAATTTTCTAAATTTTCTGGCTAGTTGAGCCAGTTCTTCATTTGAGTTGGATGAGTCAGAGCTTTCTGATTTGGCTTTGACTTCTTTTCTCTTCATCTTTCTATTCTTTTGTAGTGAAGTTACCCTCAAGGTAGTATCTTCTCTTTTGATAAGCACTTTATGTTCATTAGCTTCATCTTGCATTTCAGCTTCATACATCATCAGTGTACCAATCAGCTCTCTCATAGTTAGATCTTTGACAGGTGTTGATTGTCTGATTGCAGCAGAGATACCATTCCATCTAGTAGGAAGTACTCTCAGTACTTTTAATGCTTGATCAGCCTGCTTAATAGGTTCTCCTAGAGCAATTATGTTATTGACAATTTCTGTCAATCTCCCATTCATTTGGGTAATGCTCTCACCTTCAATCATTCTGAAAGTATCAAATTTCAGTTTTGCAGTTGCATATCTCATTTGCCTTACATTATCTGTTCCTTCATATGCCACAGCTATTGTTTGCTACATCTCATATGCTGTCGGGCACTGAGATACTTTGTTAAATTCATCTGGTCCTAGACCGCAGATAATTGCATTCATAGCCTTCGAGTTCATATCGTACTCTGCCTCTATAGCAGCACTCCATGCCTCAGGATTTTCAGGAATTTCATAAGGAGTCAGAATCTTTGAATAGACTTTATATCCGAGGTTTTTCAGATATATTATCATACGCGATTTCCAGCAACCATAGTTGTCTCCATTAAAATATGGTGCTCTAATCATCGACATCCCTTCTCTTGTATCAGTCATAATGCTCTGTTGAATAATCCTTAAATGCTTCTAGCTTTCTAAGGCTCTGTCAGAAGCTCCTCCTTTGATACCAATTGTTGGATCTGAATCTACAGATTATAACAAGAGGGGGGTGAATTGTGTCTTTTGCAATTTTTTCGATAGCTCTTTTCTTGAACGAGTTCTGTCCTTTATACTTTATCGGATTTGATCATGCAGCGGAAAAAGTAAAAACAAGAACACGAAGATGTATAGTGGTTCGGGGAACAGAAAGCCCCTAGTCCACTCCACCAACGCTCTACTCCACGAGCTTGGTGATTTTCACTATCTGGTCCTCTTTTCCACAGACCGATTCACAATTGAGTACAGACAGTTGACACCTTTACAATTCAAGGCAAAACAATGTCTTCTGGTTCAAACACGAACCTACACAGCTTAGAACGAGAAGCTGGTTATTCAAGAATAAAAAATTTCAGAAAGAAATTTCCAGTTGATCTTCACAATTGCAACAGAATGCAATTGACAGCAGATGGATCAAAGACTCTAGAAATATTGATCTTCAAGATGAAGCAGTTCTGAGTTGATCCAGTTGTAGTAGATATAGAGATATAGTTCACAACCTCGGCAGTAGTAGATCCACAGTAGATATTCGATGTAGAACATGTGAATCTTCTATCGAGTTCCTTCTTCTTGAACAAACAGAGCTTTTACGCTCCTGTTGAATCAGTAGATCAATCGTGAATAGTTGCAATCTCTGTTTTCCACCTTTTTAATAATAGATCGATCACCTCATCATACATTTTTTTTTTTGTGTTTCAGAGAGCATAAATAATAAAGCATATCTCCTGCACGTTTAGATCCATAAAAGTCGCCTTCTGATTCGCAATATTCAAAAATTTGAATTTACAGAGAAGTCGTAACTTCCCTTAAGACTCGGCATAAAAAGCTCCTTTTAATTCGATCTTAAATCCATTAATAAAACGACTTTGAATCAGTCAAAGTCGTAATTTAAAAACGACTTTAAATCCGGCTTGAAATCCGCCCAGAAATCAGCTTACTGATCGTTATACATAAAAACCGTCTGCCGAAAATTCCGACGCCAAACGTAAGGTTGATGACGTGGCTTCCAAAAGCAGGGTTAATAACATAGTCTTCAAACGTAGGGTTGATAACAAACGTAGGGTTCCTTCCAAACGTAAGGTTCCTTCCAAACGTAAGGTTCTCCTTCCATACTTTGCTGAAAAACGTATGGTTGTTTAACCATACTTTTCTCGTACTTCAAAAAGTATACACGCTTTTCATCCTTACGCTACGTTTATCCACGTAGGGTATGGACAATGATTCCAGAACGCGCTAAAACAGATTCTGCGCTATATTCATCTACGTAAGATGTGAACAGTGTTTCCAGAACACGCTAAAACAGATTCCGCACTAAGTAATAAATTCTCGTTATTTCAAGAGTAAAATAAATTAATAATCTCCTGCAAAATACTAAGTGAAATCATTAGAAAATAACTAAGAGTATTTGTGAGCATCAAAATTATCATAAAGAGACAGAGTATTATTTTCAATAATCTCCCCCTTTAAATAACAATAATACGCATTGTTGAAAACAATACTTTGCTCAACAGGAACAACTGAAATGATCTTTTATTCGTGGTGCATCCGGGGGTTGCTCCGAATCACCCAAACACTTTGGGGGCAAGTCCTTTCGAACCTCCACAATATGCTAGTATCCCGTGGTGGTAAGGTGATTCGAGTGTTGACCCATTAACACTCCATTGTCTTAGATGTGTCATAACAGTGCCAATTGAATCGAACCATTCGATTCATGACACCACGGCTCAACCATGCCGTACAATACCATTAGCCAAGGTAGCCTATACGATATCTCCATATTTTAAAATATACAACACCCAAATGCTTAGATTTAAACCTTTTGCCATCTGTATGTCGTACTCTACGATATACTATATCATACTATACGATATCATATGGCTTTAGGGCATATTCCCATCAATCTCCCACTTGCACTAAAGTCTAAAAGACTGTGCAATTTCACCTTATATTGTATTATATACGATAACTTGTGAAATCATATCTAAAACTCCTTTTAAATATCCTTCAAAACATTGGAAAACTATCATTAATTTCACCCTGCATCACACTATATCCAATACATTCTGAATCACTATCCGAAACTCCTTTTGGATAAACTCAAATATTTTTAGAACAACTCTATGAGTTTCGTAAACTCAATTTCCATTCGGTCAACCAGAAAGTATGACCCCACTGGCCTTTTGTAGCGTGACAACAAATATGAATCACCAGGTCCATAAATGCAAGCAAATATCACCCTTTAGCAAAGAATCAATGTTACTCAAGCTACAAAGAGATTTGACGCGATCTCCATCAAACACATGTATCTGTGTACCTGTGTCCACTAGTTGTATCACACACAAGCGTGTATTTTCATACGATCCTTTTGTCCAAGACATCGAGTGACCATGATACACAGAGTATGTTAATCCCATATAGCCTCATATGTGTTGGGCTCACGACTACTGTCCGATCAACTCATTGGACGATATATCCACCGAAACTTACAAAAGGTGGAAACGAAGTACCGACAACGAGCCAACGTATGACATCTGAAACATGGAAGACAATGCAGTCAAATCACTCCACGTCAATGCACAACCTTTGGACGCACATAGACAAGACTATTGGAAGACAACGATAGAAAGAAAACAAAACAAGGCAAAAGAACAACACGTTTTACGTGGTTTAGATTTGTGTTCTAATCCACAGAGGAAACACTACGACTCTTTTATTCAAAGTAATTGGAAGATGATTGTAATTGTTTTCGCAATACTACAATCACAAGTGGTCAACCCTACTATTTGTAGTAACATCTAGTCGGTGTGTCCGGTAGCTGCCGCCATCCGATCTTCGTTGGTTGAAGTCCACCTTGTTTGTTCTCCACAAACAATCCCTCTACATGGTCAAGGGTGTCTCAACTTCAAAACCGCACTGCCTCCAACGAAATTATCCTTTACCGCAAAACCGCACTGCCTCTAAATTGAGTGATCAAGGGGTAACTTTTGATGCACCTTCTAGGTATATCGTATGATGGCATTGTATGACTACACCGTTCGATTACACTATCGTCCGACTATATTGTCCGACCATCCAATCTGCATAACATAACCGACGAAATTATCCTTTGCCGCAAAACCGCACTGCCTCCAAATTGAGTGATCAAAGGGTAACTTTTGATGCACCTTCCAGGTATATTGTCTGTTGGCATTGTATGACTACACCGTTCGATTACACTGTCGTCCGACTATATTGTCCGACCATCCAATCTGCATAACATATGGTTGCCCGTTATCCGGGCATCCTAGACCTCGGCTGCTGCCGCTGCACCATCTCATCCAAACCATCGAACGCTAGATGCCTGAAATTTCTCCGTCCAGTAGACTGACTCCTTGGTCGAAAAATGATTTTCACAGCCGGACCTAACAATCCCTCACTTGAGAATTATTTTCAAGGCGTCACCACCAAGTTCTTTGTCACCTTCAGTCGACCTTTTCCTTGAATCTTTCGTTGCAGCTAGCATGGTCCCCTCACCATGCCTTGCAGTCATCCTAGCCCAACCACATCCCAGACAACAACCTTTGTCAACAGGTCTGTCGAGTTTTGAGTTCCTTCTATCTTTTGAAGATCCAACATGAAGGTTCTAGACAGCTGAAGCGTCTATTGGTCCATATTGTTGAACTCGATTTATTATGTTTCTTGGTAAAGGGTATTTCCGAGCCCCACATCGGATTACTCCACCTTGTAATCCTTTTAATCTATCTATAAAATGTCTCCATCTCACTTTGAGGTAAGGGGAATTCACCTTCTACATGTTATCAAAGGAAAAATCTCAATAATTTTTCCGTTGCCCTCATTCCTCCAGAAGAATCCCTCCAGGCGGAACCCTCTCGCCCTCCCTGTGGCTTCCCAGCTTCGTCCGACCCTGCCCTCCCTGCGGATTCCTGTCTTCGCCCGACCCCGCCCTCCCTACGACTTCCCGGCTTCGCCCGGCCCCGCCTTCCCTTCGGCCTCCCGACTACGACCGGCCCCGACTCTCTCTCAGCTCCCTCCAGGCGGAACCATCCCGCCTGTCCGACGCGGTCTCTCAGCCCCCGCCTCCAACGCGGCGACGTCCCGGACCGCCTCCTTCACGACGCCCGACCCCGCCTTTCCCGGCACATCCTGACCCGCCTCTGAGGCGGATGACCGGCACCGCCCTCCCGCGACGATCTCTCGGCCTCGCCTACTCACGGCCTCCTGGCTACGCGACCGGCCCCCGCCTCCCACGGTGACGTTCTGACCCGCCTCCTTCGTGTCGCCTCTCGAGGCGCCTCCCGGTCCCACCTTCCCTCGACAATCTTCTGGCCACCACTTCCGACGCGGTTTCCTGGCCCTCCCGCCTCCTCGGCGCTCTAGGCCACCGTCTCCAACGCGGTCTCTCGGGTCTCCCGCCCTCCTCGGTGCTCTCAGCCACCGCCTTCGACGCGGTCGCTAACCCTCCTCAGCGCTCCCGGCCACCGCCTCCGACGCAGTCTTCCGGGTTCCCCACCCTCCTCGACGCTCCCCGGCCCTCCTCGGCGCTCCCCGACCCGCCTCCGACGCGGCATCCCGGTCCCGCCCTTGGCGTTTTCCGGCCCCGCCTCCGACGCGGTCTCTTGACCCCCGCCCTCCTTGGCAACTCCCGACCTCCTCGGCGATTCCCGGCCCGCCGTCCCTCGGCGCTTCCCGGCCCACGAACTCCTCAAATGGTTGGCTCTTCCGCTCGTGGCCCTCCGGCACCACCTCCGGTCACCGGCTTTCCTGCAAGGCCCGCCCCCTCACCTCAGTTGTCGGCCTTCCCGCACGGCAGCCCCACACTTCATCCCTGCATCGGTGCGCCCGCCTGAGCTGTTGCCTCATGCTCCGCCATCGGTACTCCCGCAAGGTGGTCCTTCTTAATCCAGTACCCGTTATAGATTAGAGCTCTCGCAGGAGGAGATTGCACTTATACAATCTTCTCGGGCTGCTTTGTCACTTTCCTCTTCTCCAACCACTGTTACTCAGATTGATGGCTCTACCGTGTGTGTATCTCATCGACTGCCAACTTGGATGCTTGATTCTGGTGCGTCTGAACATCTCACAGGGGATTCCGGTATGTCCACTACCTATCATCCGTATACAGGTGACTCTACAATTACTGTTGCTAATGGATCGAAAATCTCTATTCACTTGGCTTCAGTAGCTCATGTTCCTCACAGTCCGTTTAATCTTATTATCTTCATCAGCAAACTCATCAAAGACTTAAACTGTGTTGCTACTTTTGCATCTTCTGGTGTTGTTTTTCAGGAGCGGTCGATGAATCGAAAACTTGGTTGAGGTCATCTTGGGGATGGGGTGTACATGTTTGATACCCCACAATCTCTTGCTTGCTTATCCACCTCTGCCCGTGCCCTCGACCTACATTTTCGCCTTGGTCATCCACTGGCTTTCGTCTTACATAAGCTTTGCCCCCAATTCAGTCCACACATTTCCTTCCATTGTGAATCCTGCAAGTTTGCTAAACATTATTAGGTGACGTATGTTTCTCGACTGGAAACGCGTGCAGCGTACTCTTTCGACCTTGTTCATTCCGATGTATGGGGTCCTTGCAGGGGTCCTTGCAGGGTTCCTAGCCAGTCAGAGTACAATTATTATATTTCTTTTATTGATGACTACTCGCGTATGACCTGACTTTACCTTCTTCATGATCGGTCTGAAGTGTTTTCTACCTTTCAGACCTTTTATCATTAAATTCATACTCAGTTCTCCACCTCCCTTAAATGTTTTCGCTCCGACAATGGATGAGAATATTTATCCTCTTCTTTTCAGCAGTTTCTCAAGGTCATTCATCAGACATTCTGCCCCGATACTCAGCAGAATGGAGTGGCCGAGCGTAAACATCGCCATATTCTGAAGATTGCTCATGCCCTCCTATTCCACATGAAGGTGTTTCCTCTTTTGGGGGTGTAGTTGGCGAATTCCCCTTACCTCAATGTGAGGCGGAGATATTCTTTTATAGATGAGTAATATAAATTACAAGGCGAGATATTTTGATGTGGGACTTGGAAATACCCATTATAATAAAATGGGGTTCAACCCTCCCCCTCAAGCTGGACATGCCCAGCTTGGACCAAGAGTCCCACAAAAAGAAAGACGACATCGAGCAAGACTATACACACTCCCCCTCAAGCTGGGCCGCGGAGGCTGTGAATACCCAGCTTGGTAGTGAAAGAGTCCTGACGAGCTCTCGGGAGGCCTTTTGTGAAGATGTCGGCAAGCTGATCCGCCGTTGGAATATGGCCGAAACTGATATGGTTCTGCTCGAGATGATGACGAAGAAAGTGGCGGTCCACCTCGATATGCTTCGTCCGTTCATGGAAGACGGGATTCGATTCCATCTTTGTGGCCGCCTGATTGTCACACCAAATGTGAGCAGATGTCTGCGGTGAGAAACTAAGCTCGTGGAGGAGATGATGAAACCAGAGGATCTCAGTGGTGACTGTGGCCATGACACAATATTCAGCCTTCACACTAGATCTGGAGACGACTATCTGCTTCTTGCTGCGCCATAAGATGAAGTTACCGACTAAAAAGACGGCAAATCCAGAAGTAGACTTGCGAGTAGCAAGGCAACCAGCATTGTCCGCATCACAGAAGGCCTCAACATCCAAATGAGCGTGATGTGAGTACCGAAGACCATGGGCAGAGTCTTTCTTTATGTATTTGGCAATGCGGAGCACAACATCCCACTGAGATCTGGTCGGATGCTCCATGAACTGGCTCACTTTGCCAACAACATAGGCAATGTATGGTCGTGTCATGGTGATGTGATTGAGTTTGCCCACCAGACGACGGTAACTTTCTGGGTGAGGAAAGGGTGTTGTCGACATAGAGAGAGCGTTCTCCATGCTCAAGAGGAGTGTCCACTACAGTTGCCTGACTCAACCCTGCATCCTGCAAGATATCCAGGGCATATTTCTGTTGGCAGAGACAGATGGTGTTCTCAAAACGGGAGACCTCGATGCCAAGGAAGTAGGTGAGAAGACCAAGATCTTTGTTGTTGAAGTGGTGGTGAAGGTGCCCCTTGAGTTGAGCGATTCCAATGGAGTCGCTCCCTGTGATGATGATATCATCAACATATACCACCAGCAAGATGCAACCGTTGGATGTCGTATGGTAGAAGATGGTGTGGTCTTTCATACTACAAGAGAGGCCAAAGGCGGTGACGACAGTGCTTAAGTGGCCAAACCAAGCACGAGGAGACTGCTTGAGGCCATATAGAGATCAACAGAGTCGGCTCCGGAGGCACGAAATCCGGGCTGTTGCTGTAGATAGACCTCTTCGTCAAGAAAACCATGGAGAAAGACATTCTTGACATCCAGTTGATGAACCGACCAGTGATGATGAGCTGCCAGAGAGATGGATAAGCGGACAGAGGCTATCTTTGCAACCAGAGAGAAAGTCTCAAGATAGTCAATGCCATATGTCTGAGCAAAGCCCTTCGCCAAAGTCGGGCTTTGAGGCGATGAAGAGTGCCATCGACATTGAGACGAACTGTATAAATCCATTTGCAGCCGACCGCCTGTTTTCCTATTGGATGGGGAGAGAGAAGAGAGAATGCAGTGCTCTCGGCAAATGATACGTCAGCGGAGATGATATATCGCCGTAAGTCCGGAGAGAAGTAGCGGTATCCACGCCGAGTGTGTGAATATCCGAAGAAAATGCAGCGGAGGGATTTAGGAGAGAGGTTGGGGCGAGTGTCACAGACATAACAGAGACATCCGAACAGACGGAGTGGAAGTGAGGGAGAGAGGGGAACGGAGTTCGAAAAGGGGTCTCCTAGAAGAAGGAAGACAATTGAAGAGGTATGTAGCATCGAGGATGACATCCTCCCAGAAGAGAAGAGGCACCTTGCGGTGGAAGAGGAGGGCACGAGCAATCTCCAGAATATGCCGGTGTTTTCGCTCGGCCACTCCATTATGCTGAGGGGTATCGGGACGGGAGGTCTGATGAATGATGTTGTTCGCTTGAAGGAACTGCTGGAAGGGAGTGGACAAGTACTCTCGTCCATTGTTGGAGCGGAGACATTTAACGAAGATGGAAAACTGGGTATGAATCTCATGGTAAAATGTTTGAAAGGTGGAAAATACCTCAGTCTGATCGTGAAGACGGTACAACCAAGTCATGCGCGAAAAATCATCAATGAAGGATATATAATATTTATACCCTAAGTGACTCGAGGTGGCACAGGGACTCCATACATCTGAATGAACCAAATCAAAGGGTTTGGCGGTCCGTGTATCCACGCGAGGAAGATATGAAGTGATGATGATGTTTTTCAAATCTACAACTCACAATGAAAAGAAACATGCTGTCTAATATCTGGAAAGAGCCGATGAAGGGCGGAGGCGGGGGGGGGGTGTCCCAACCGATAGTGGAGGTCCAAGGCACGAGCAGAGACAAACGTGCAGGCGACTGAGGTCGGTCCATCGAACATGTACACCCCGTCCCAAAGCTGGCCTCTACCAAGTTCCTGGTTCGTCGTCCGCTCCTGAAACACAACAGCAGACGATGTAAAGATAACATTACAGTTGAAATCCTTTGCCAGCTTACTAATGGATAGAAGGTTAAAAGAACTGCGTGGTACATAGACCACAAATGGTGGGTGAATAAATGAGGTCAAAGAGCATGTACTAAAGCCCGCAATGAGGATAGTGGAACCATCAGCGACAGTGATGGCTAAGGAACCAATATAGGGACGGTAGTTGGAGAGCATACCTGCATCACCGGTAAGATGATTGAACGCACCTGAGTCAAGCATCTAGGTAAGGGAGGGATGACTGACTAATGCAGTGGAGCCACGAGAGTGGGCAAGAGATGCCGAAGAAAGGCCCGGTAAGGAGGTGGCTCGATGATCGTGGATTGGCTGGAGCTCAGCCAAGGAAAGATCCAGAGATGAAGGAAGAGCGGCAACGGACGTGGAAGCATCCTGGACCGCAGTCTGACCCTGTCGCGGTTGTTGAGATGGGCGGCCATGAAGGACCCAACAACGGTCGATCAGGTGGCCGAACTTGCCACAGTGCTGACGGAGGGGATGAGGTCGGCTCTCTCCACGTCCACGACCATGAGTGCCTGAGGAGCGACCACTGCCACAGCCCAGGAGGGCAGTGTGATCGAGGCTAGGGGTGGGTGGGGCAAGGGCCCAATGAGCCTTCCCAAGGCGAAGATACACCTATGAAATCTCTAGCGAAGAGGGGCTGACGAGCATCTCCGTAGCCGTCGTTGCATATTTTGGGTTGAGGCCATGGAGGTGGTTGAATAGGCATAATTGGCCCCTTTGGGCTGAGGCGTCCGCAGATGTCTGTGGAATGGGCCAAAGCTCAAACAATTCATCTCGTAGACCCATCCATTCCATGAAGTAGGTTGGAAATGGACGAACTTGTTGGCGGAGGAGGGACAACCGCTGAAGTAGATCAGAGACCCAAGCCAAATTATTGGTCTCAGAGTATGAGATTCAAGGAATCCCAGAGTTCTTTAACTGTGTTGGCTGTCCGAGTGACGTCTTTGACAGAGCGGTCCATGGAATTGACCAGCAAGGCAAAGATCTTGCTGTCCGTAAGCTTCTACAGGCGATATTTGGGATCGGTAGGCGGGGGTGGAGTAACCTCGAGGTGGGAATCGAGGTCTATGCTGGTTAGTGACATCAGCACGGTCTTTTACCAGACTGAGAAATTGGTGGAGTCGAGCCGCTCATCAACTAGGCGGGTGGAGGCGGTGGTAAGCGGAGGCAGGACCGATTCTGTCACTGGATGAGTAGGTTCAGGACTTGCCGATGAGAGCAGAACCGGGAGTCACCGGAGGGCGGGAGTGCCGAAGAGTCGTTGGGTAGGAGTGCCACGAGAGGAAGGCGGCGATCAACGTCGGGAAGCCGCGCGGAGGATCGGGGGACGGGAAATGCTGAAGAGGGGCGGGGCCGGACAAATCCGGGAAATCGGTGGAGGTTGGAGGGCCGGGAGACCAAGGGGGGGTGCCGGAAGCCGTGCCGGGAAGCGGGACGAGAGGGGCTTTGGGGAGTCAAGCCGCAGGGAGGGGCGCTGGGGAATGCCACTGGAGGCGGACCGGGAAGCTCTGCAAGAGGCAGTTCCGGGGGGCCGCGAGCCGGGAGGTTGGGAGTGCGCCGCCGGGAGGGACGGGAGTGCGCCGCAGGGAGGGGCGCTGGGGAATGCCACAGGAGGCGGACCGGGAAGCTCTGCAAGAGGCGGTTCCGGGAGGCCGCGAGCCGGGAGGCTGGGAGTGCGCCGCAGGGAGGGACGGTGCTGAAGGGACGAGGGAGTTTGAAGCCACGTCGGGATATGCCGCGGGAGCTGCGTCGGGCAGGAGTCGGGAGGGGAGTTGTGTAGGGCGGGAGCCGCGAGTTGTGGCAGAAAGCTGGAGGCGTGCCGGGATGCCGCGGGAGGAGGCGGGCTGGGAGTCGTGGTTGGATCCCGTTGGGATTGGGAGGCGTGACTAGGAGATGCCGTCGGGATCAGGAGGTGCTAGGCGGGAGGGCCGGGAGCCGAAGGGTGCCAGGAATCCGCCGGGAAGAGCGTCGACGGGAGTCGGAAGCCACGTCGGGAAGCGGGATCGTCGGGATATGCCGCGGGAGCTGCGTCGGGCATGAGTCGGGAGGGGAGTCGCGTAGGGCGGGAGCTGCGAGTTGTGGCAGAAAGCTGGAGGCGTGCCGGGATGCCGCGGGAGGAGGCGGGCTGGGAGTCGTGGTTGGATCCCGTCGGGATTGGGAGGCGTGACCAGGACGTGCCGTCGGGATCAGGAGGTGCTAGGCGGGAGGGCCGGGAGCCGAAGGGTGCCAGGAATCCGCCGGGAAGAGCGTCGACGAGAGCCGCGCAAGGAGGCGGGAGCCGAGTCAGGTTTGGGAAGTTCCGCCTGGGCTGAGGGAGGCGGGGCCGAGCGACGTTGGGAGGTTCCGACTGGAGAGAGGCGGGCCGGAACGCGCCGCAGGAAAGATCGTTGGGAGAAGGGAGGGCAGCGGGTTGGGATGCTCGACGCTGCATAGGGAAGGAGGTGGGCCAACCGTAGCTGGGCGGCCGCAGGATTTTCTCGCAACCCTAGACGGGAGAGAAAGAAAGGAGGGAGGGTTTGGGTTAGAGAGCACCTTCTGATACCATATAGTTGGCGAATTCTCCTTACATCAATGTGAGGCGAAGATATTCTTTTATAGATGGGTAATATAAATTACAAGGCAGGATATTCCGATGTGGGACTCGGAAATACCCATTATAATAAAATGGGGTTCAACAGAGGGGGATGCCATCCTTACTGCTACATACCTAGTGTTCCTTCTATTATTTAGAAGCAGACTTCTTTTCGGACTCTGTTCTCCTCTCTCTTTCCTCATTCACTTTCACTCTGTGTATTTGGGTGTTTGTGTTATGTCCGTGACACTCGTTCCAAATCTCTCCGTTGCATATTCCTCGGATATTCCCGCACTCAACGCGGATACCGATGTTTCTCTCCCGATTTGCGGCGATATATCATCTCTGCAGATGTCTCTTTTGTTGAGAATTCTCCATTTTCTCTACCCTCTTCCCACCCAGACACCACTATCGATGATTGTATTCTTCTCATAATCCACCCACCTCTGTCTCAGGTGTCTCACTCTGCTGATTACCGTTTTGGCACCGTTTACTCTCGTCGTCTGTCAAATGTGTCCCTCGTCCAGGCCAAGGACACCATCTCCCAAGATTCGTTCGACGCTCTTGCTCCAGCAACAGACGACTTGCCCATTGCATTGCGGAAAGGTACTCGTTCTTGACAGAATACTCCTCTTTACACATCCTCCTACAAAGGTCTTTCTGCTCTGGAGATGATATTTATTCCCCGCATGGTTGCTGATCACCGTTTTGGCACCGTCTACTCTCGTCGTCTGTCAAATGTGTCCCCCGTCCAGGCCAAGGACACTCTCACCCTAGGTGGCTACAAGCAACGCGAGATGAATTGCAGGCTCTAAACGACAATCACACGTGGGATCTGATCCCCCTTCCGGCATGCAAACAGGCGGTCGACAACAAATGGATTTATACGGTCCTCCTCAATGCAGATGACACTCTTCATCGCCTCAAAGCCAGACTTGTGGCGAAGAGCTTTGCTCAGACAGATGGTATCGACTATTTTGATACCTTCTCTCCGGTTGTAAAGATGACATCTATCCGATTATCTATCTCTTTGACCGCTCATCATCATTGGCTCCATCATCTTGATGTCAAGAATGCTTTTCTCTATGCCTTTCTTGAAGAAGAGGTGTATCTGCAGCAACCCCCAGGATTTCGTGCCCCAAGAGCTGACTTCTATGTCTGTCGACTTCGTCGCTCTCTATATGGCCTCAAGCAGTCTCATCGTGCTTGGTTTGACCAATTCAGCACCGTCATCACTACATTTGAGCTCTCTCGAAGTACGAAGGACCATACCGTCTTCTACCGTACGACGTGCTCTGGCTGCATCCTGCTGGTGGTGTATGTTGATGACATCATCATCACTGGGAGCGACTCCACTGGAATCGCCCAACTCAAGGGGCATCTTCACCACCATTTCAACACCAAAGATCTCGGTCCACTCACGTACTTCCTTAACATTGAGGTCTCCCGTTCTACGGACACCATCTTTCTTTGCCAACGAAAATACTCCTTGGATATCTTACAGGATGCTGGTTTGACTCAGGCAACTGCCGTTGACACTCCTCTTGAGCCTGGGGACGGTCACTCTATGACAACAGAAAACTCTATTCTCACCCAGAGAGCTACCGTCGTCTTGTGGGAAAACTCAATTATCTCACTATGATGCGTTCAGACATTGCCTGCGCTATTGGCAAAGTTAGCCAATTCAAGGAGTATCCGACCAAGTGGGATGCTATCCTACGCATTGCCAAATACATCAAGAAAGACCCTGTTCGTGGTCTTCGGTACTCACATCACGATCTTCTGAATGTTGAAGCCTTCTATGATGCTGACTATGCTGGTTGCCTTGCTACCTGAAAATCTATTTCTAGGTTTGTCGTTTTCTTGGCAGGTAACCTCATCTCTTGGCGCAGTAAGAAGCTGACTGTCATCTCCAAATCTAGTGCGGAGTTTGAATACCGTGCGATGGTCACGGTCACTACTGAGATCCTTTGGTTTCGTCATCTCCTCCATCAGCTTGACTTTCCGCCGCAGACGTCTCCTCATATCTGGTGTGATAATCAGGCAGCCACAAAGATTGCTTCTAATCTCGTCTTCCATGAACGAACGAAGCATATCGAGGTGGACAGTCACTTTCTTCGCCATCACCTCGACCACATACCGACAATTGATCAGCTTGTCGACATCTTCACCAAAGGCCTCCCGAGAGCTCGTCCGAACTCTCTCAATTTCAAGCTGGGTATTCACAGCATCAGCGACCTAGCTTGAGGGGGAGTGTGTTTGGTCTTGTTCGATGTCATCTTTCTTTTTTGTGGGACTCTTGGTTCAAGGTGGGCATGTCCAGCTTGAGGGTGAGTGTTGAACCCGGTTTATTATGTTTCCGGGTAAAGAGTATTTCCGAGTCCCACATCGGATTACTCCACCTTGTAATCCTTTTAATCTATCTATAAAAGGTCTCCGCCTCACTTTGAGGTATGGGGAATTCACCTTCTACACATTAAATTTATAGTTAATTTATCAATGGATTAAAAATTACTTTGTCTTGTAATTGTTTCTTCGTTGATGATGCGGTTGACCACTCTCGCCGTACCATCGTTACGTTGTAGGATCCAAGGGTAAAATCTCTCTAGCGGCGATGATGTTCACGCAAGGGCAGAACATTGCATGCAATGTTTTAAAGGTTTACATAAAGGTAGAACATTGCTTACCCTTGCGTGAAGTTGATATCCTCTGTACACTTACAGAACGTATGCTACGTAAGGGTTGTGGATTTGCACCCTTACGTAGTCTGT
Source organism: Viscum album (assembly GCA_963277665.1). Lineage (NCBI taxonomy): Eukaryota > Viridiplantae > Streptophyta > Magnoliopsida > Santalales > Viscaceae > Viscum > Viscum album. Next base: position 6,854,995 of record OY728140.1, read on the forward strand.
CTTCGTAAGGGCGGTGGAAGGTTACCCTTACGCAACGTATGCTACGTAAAGGTTGTAGATTTCTACCCTTATGTTGACTGTCTACGTAAGGGCAGTGGAAGGTTAACCTTATGCAGAATGAGGATTCCACGTAAGGGTAACCAGTAAAGTTTTAAAAAATTGTTTTTAAAATTTTAAATGTTTTTTTTATGATTTATAATTTTTTTATAAATCATATTAAAAGGTATTTTGGCAATATTTAATTTACAAGGAATTTATAAATAAATAAATAAATTATAAATGGTTTATAATTAATTAAATAAATGTTTATGAAACTTTTATATTCCCAAATATTAAATGCTAATATTTAAAATACTTTTTAGCAAATCATAAGAGCCGAAGTGTTGTTGCATTGATAACTTGGAAGCTTCGAGCTTGGATAATCTTGTCATAAGATGTGTATCTTTATCTCATTTTGCTCTTGGGAAGAGCAAATAAACAATCGTTGTTTAACAAAATCTCAACGAGATGAGTGTTTTATGATACACATTGTTATGATATGTTTGATTCTATAATATGCTTCAAGGGGAGACTAAAATGGACTGTTTTGGTTGATGAATTCATCCTATTGTCATTTATGGAAATGTTCCGACAATATGATAGGGTTTAAGAAAAGTGTTGGAGTCTGCATCCCACATCGGACTTGTGGTCCGATGTGGTCTTTATTATTTGTTATAAAAGAACCTCAAGGCCTCCTTTAGAGAGTACCATGGGGATTCGGGTTTCTCCTATTTTATCATTCTGCATGGTATCAGAGGGAACCTAATCGTGAGCCCTCCCTCCCATTTTTTATTTTTCTCCGTTTAGGGTTTCTCATTATTTTCTCCCCCGTGGGGGGTGGCGGCCCTCCCTCATGTAGGGCTGGGTTTATTTTCTGTCGCCGCCCCTTCAGGCTTGTTTCCCAGGCGGCCTCTTGGTGATGTCCCGATGGATCCCTCCCTCCCTGGCTGGTCCTCCACCCGTCGGCTCCTCCTGCGGCCCTACATCCCACCTGAGAAGAGCCCTCCCGCCGGCCCCATCTGTGTTGCGGCATCTCCCGGCCCCCACATCCAGCGTGGGTTCTCGGCCGACCTCCGTGACGCGTCTCGATCCGCTCGCCTCCTTCGCCGCCTCGGACGTCCCCTCCTTCCCCGACGTCTCCTCCCCGCTGCGTGCGCCAGACCCGACCCTCCCGATCCTGTCGCGCCTCCAGATCTCGACGGAATCCAGTCGCGCATTCGGTTACCCCACCTGAGCGGCGCCCTCCTCCCGTCGCTACGCGCCCTCGGCCCCTCTACAGAGCCTCCTTCCGTCGCGATCGTCTCCCCCCCCCCCCAAGCGGTGCCTTCCCATCACGCGGACCCCCCCACCCCCTGTTACTCCAGGCGAACTCCCCCACCTCCCCACCCAGGCCCCCGCCCGTCCCGGTGGAACCTCCCTGCGGTCTTCCGGCATTATCCGGTCGCCCTTCCTGGCGGCTCCCTCCAGCATCTTCCTAGCAGCTCCCTCCCACCTTACGCGGATTCCAAGCGCCTCCCTTCCGCGCCTCTTGCTACGCCTGCACCTCCTCCAGACAGCTCCCGTCCATCGTGGCTGCTCCTCTGCCAGGCAGCCCCACCTCCTGTCGTCGGCATCTCCCGACGACTCCCGGTAGCCGCCTCCTTGTCCGCCGGCACGTCCTCGCGCTTCCTCCACCGTGGCGCAACACTTCGATCGCCTAGGATCCGAGCCCTTTGTAACATATGATGTTGTGAAGTTAAGAAGTTTGAATATGTTCAAATAGTTGAACGTTAGGAATTTGATTCATAAATCCTACAATTATTCAAACTGGCTTACTTCATAGATGTTTTTCACTAAAGAGTTTAGTGAGAGTTTTATCAGATGGTCACATAAAGATGTGACAGGAATTACATATGATGTAATAAGTTAACAAAACCCTTGAAAGTGCACCACACATAAGGCGGAACTGACAATCTTTCATATATGATATGGTAGACAGACGCTTATGTTGGGTTTGTTAAGTATTCTTAGAAAAAGTTTTAAGAATATTAAAATGTATCATATTAGAGGCAATCTCCACTTTATTATTCATTCACATTGGCTGCATAAATGTATATATAGATTTCGTAAAGTGTAATGATGATTGACTTCTCAAAGTATGACTTTGAGTTATCCCTAACCGATGTTCGTCATGGAGTATTATAGGTTATGATGAAATGTTAAGATGAGCGTGAGTAGAATTCTTATATAGAGATACAAAATATGCTTATGAGGCACAAAACAAAGAATAAAATTCTTTGTGTGCGCTTGATTACCCACTAGTTATACCACATGGAGTGTCATACATAGTGTCTCTGGTATACTAGGGATGCATGGATCATATTTGAGTCTCCATCCGAGGTTGGCGAGATACCAAACATGAGAATCTTCATACTTTGATACTCTACTTACGCAAGTCTACATGTTGACTTAACTAATACACGGGGGGTGGTTGGGTATGTTGCCGATCATGTCGTCGGTTGGAGTTTAGCCAAAATGACATTTTTATGTCGTATGACGAGTATGACATCAGGGACCTCAATTGAGAGACTGTGGAGTGTGCGACCGCATCTAAATAGTACATATGATGTGCTTATCTGTTCGGATAAGGGGCATGTGATGTACTTATCCATAAGGGTGAATGACATGTGATGTATTCACCGATTAGTTCAGTCTCCACTCTGAGAATCGAGAACGTATGAGTTGGCTATATGAGTTTGACACGCTTCGTGTTTCATAGTCACTCGATGTCTTGGACAAAGGGAAAATATGAGAATGCACGTTTGGATACGATGCAGATCAGTGGACAATGAAGATACATGTGTATGATGTAGATCACGCCGGATCTTTTTATTGCTCGAGTAACATTGACGCTTTGTTAGATGCTGCTCTTTAATTACAATTATGGATCCATAGATTCATATTTGTTGTCTACGGTATAACGGCCCGTGAGGTCACATTTTGTGGTTGATTGAATGAGAATTGAGTTTTACTCAAAGAGCCACACCAAAAGTGTTTTAGAGTTGATCCAAAAGTATTTTGGATCGGTATTCACAAGGTATTATATGATGTGATACACGGTTAAGTTAATAATAACTTACCAAAAGTGTTATGGAAGTTATCCAAAAAGAGATTTGGATATAATTTCATGAGCTGTATATGATACAATATAAGGTGAAATGTTACAAAGTCTATTGAGCTTTAGTGCAAGTGGGAGATTGAAAGGGATATGCCCTAAAGCCTTATATGTATATTCTTACAATGACAATCCTCCACCAAAGCTATCATTTAATAAACCATTTCATAAGATGAAACGTATGGTATGAGTATGCATTTATGCGATGAATACACTGGACGTGGCATTTATTCATGCTTTATAAATGCATGAGTAAATAGTAATGCAAAACGGGCGGGCCGGGGTGGGCCGGGGCGGGCCGGGGCGGGCCAAGCCCGCACGGGTTTGAGCCCGCGCGGGTTTGTTTGCAAAAGCCCGCATATAATGTGAACAAAAAATTTCAAGCCCGCCCCGTCCCGCCCCACATAAACCCGCGGGTTGCCTGCGGGCTTACCCACATTTACAAAAAAATATACTATTTATAGACATTTAAATACTGTATTTTTTTATCATTCTTAATGGTATTTGTGGGGAGAAGTATGAATTAACAATAACTATAGTTTTAAGGGATGCGGTGAAACATTTTTCTGAGGGTTAATGGTGGCATGCGGCGACGCCGATGTGGTGGTGAACTGTTGCGATAGAAAGTAGGTGAGTGATTGGTGAGGGGCGATGAATGATAATGTTGGTTGTGTGGTGATGTGAACAGCTAAACCTGTGAATGAACGAAGTCTTTCCAGGTAACGATCAATTTCAGAGGAAGCTATTAGGGTTTCCATGAGGTTCTATCCTATTATCTTAATAACAAAATAAAATTAAATAATAACAAGATTAAATCGACTTAAAAAATATTATGATTATAATAACTCTTATAGAATTGAAACCATGTGCAGGGGTGATGAGTTCTATTTTTCGAGAGATGGGTTGACACACAATGTGAATATGGTTAATAATTACTATATAAATAATATAATATCATATTAAAACAATAAATATAGACCTATTTAAAATTCACATATGAATAAATGGTGAATTAGTATGACCATTACAATGAGAAATCATATGTCACCGTTTAACCATGATTTTTTATTAAAAAAACTAAAATGTTAAAGAAACATATATTGTAAAAATAATATATATTTTTTAAATCAGGCCCGCGGGCAAACCCGCACCCGCGCGGGCTCAACCCGCATTGGCCTGCACCCGCGCGGGCTCAACCCGCATTGGCCTGCACCCGCGCGGGCTCAACCCGCATTGGCCCGCACCCACACGGGCTCAACTGGCATTGACCCGCACTCTAAACGGTCAAACTTTTTAGGCCCGACCCGCCCCACATCTGCCCCACATCCGCCCCACATATGCCCCATACCCGCAAAGCCCGCGGGCCGCGGGCCCGCTTTGCATCACTATGAGTAAACGCAGTAACAGTCAAAGAGCGTCTTCGATAGCCTACTGCCATATGTTGACAGTAATATATGTGTGTGATTGCTTCATGCTTGGTCGGAACTCTTAGAGACCCGAAACTCCCTCCTTAGCACGTCGAGTTGCTAACACACCGTGGGTGAAGGAGAGTTCCTCTCATACGACGAGAGGTCCTCGGACAAGGGTACACATGTTTACAGTGTTTCTTCATTTCTGTTTTAGCGCAGATTTCATATTTCGTGCATGAGAGGTTCTCGGACAAGGGTTTAAATTGCTTCCGCTGCTTCCAATAATCGTTATTCGACTCGTTCAAAATCCTTCATAGGGGGCGTCGCTAGGGCGGCGATGGGAGGCGAGCGTGGAATTTCAGTGGGCTTCTATTGCCCCTTCGAAACTCTCACGCGGGTTGGGAATTTTGGCACCCCCCTGAACCTCCTCCAGCTCCTAATTCAGCTTGATTACCACTTTTAAGAGTAAAATCATAAATTTAAATAAATTCACATACCGGAGAACGAGGGGCTGCTACTGTAGGGTTTTCCTGGGTTCTGATGCCATGTTGAAAGAATAAATCCAGAAACCCTGCATCTTGAACAAGGATAGAACTCTTTATTTAGAGATACAAATAACAAGATACAAGACTGGAGATAGATATGAAATACAAAATTTAAACGTGAGGGAAAAGGGTGATAGAATAGACCGTTTCAAATATACTGATCCTACATAGACTCATATTCTAAATACTTACATACTCTAATGTCAACCTTTGCTCTTCATTTTCTGCTGTCTTGATCATATCTATTTATTCTTTGTTTTCTAGGTTTAATAAGTTCCTTTGGAGTAACTTTGTTCATAGCTGAGTGTGTATTAAGTAGCCCATAAGTTAACTGATCAGGTCCTTTCAATTTAAAATATCTTTTATCTTGGATCTGGTAGTGATGAATTCTTTTCTGTTCAGGAAATCTGAAGATACTTGCGGAGTTTTTTCAGAAAAGTGAAACTCTTGGAGGTCCCACAAGGGATTGGATTGGCATATATGAAGAATGTGCTACGTAAGTGGTATATGATTAACAATCACCTGCTTCTATCCTGGATAAATGATTTTTATGGAGTTGATAGTACTTATTTCATAGAGTTATGCTACCAGTTCTTTAGCATCCTGTTGTCAAGTTTATGATTGTTCAGGACGATGAGTATCATCTCCCATAATTTGGTGTAAGCTTATTGTTTGATGATGCCAGGATTCTCTATCAAGAAATTGATTATATTAACGAAGGGAAGAATGCTGATAGATTCCGCAGGGTTTTTCGAAATGTAAAATGGGTTCGAGTGCCGGTATGTTTGTTCAAGACCGGAGGATCAATAATGTGTTTGGTGATATAATTTGTTTAATGCTTGCTCACATTTGAAGTTTTCTTTCGATGGTAGCTGATATTTTGGGATTATACTACATCAAAGGTGCTGACGTTGGAATATGTCCCAGGTTTCATTCTGAATTACCTTCTTTTTAAGATCAATCAGTTAGTCTGACGGGATCAGTTGATTTTATACGATTCCTTGTTTGAGCAGGTGTGAAAATAAATCGATTGGATTTATTAAGTGCTCGGGGTTTTAGCTGTTCTCGAATTTCATCTCGTGCTATTGAAGCGTACTTAATTCAGGTTGAACTTGATCACTTTGAATAATACTAAACTAGAATTACTGTTTAAATTATTTTGGTTCTGAATGCATCACATCTTAACTTCCTTTTCTGATGAGCGACGATAGGTGCTGAAAATTGGCTTCTTTCATGCTGATCCTCATCCCGGAAATCTTGCTATTGATACTGATGAAACACTGATATATTATGATTTTGGTATGATGGGTGAGATTAAATCTCTCACACGGCAAAAAATGCTTCAGCTTTTCTATGCAGTTTATGAGAAAGATGCCAAAAAGGTTTGCCCTTCTTCATTCAATGCATAGTTGCATTTTTCCAGGCAGTAATTAGAAAACTACATTGATGATTAAAGCTGAGAAATATTTGTCTGGGCCGTGGGTTTTGGACCCAAACGGATATGACTGAGCCTGGCCCTCTTTTAATATTTTTATTATATTTAATTATAAAAACATTTTTATCATTGAGACTGCAGGTCATGCAAAGCCTTATAGATCTGGGAGCGCTCCAACCTACAGGAGACTTGTCATCGGTATGCACAACATGTACTCGTATTGAATAATTATGGATTCTCTCCGTGTTTCAATATTTCAACATCGTTGAGTTTCTTGAATATTTGGTGGTGTTTTGTCTCAAAGTAAACATTTCATTTCTAGGTCAGAAGATCCGTGCAGTATTTTTTAGACAATCTGTTAAGCCAGTCACCAAATCAACAGCAGACTTTGGGTGCGATTGGTGAGGTATGCCCATTTTTACAAAGGGAATCACAGTCTTTCTTAAAATTGATTTTTTTTACTATTGTTTTTTGTTGGATTTTATGAATGATAATCTATTATTATCTTACCGTATGTTAGGCAAAACAATGAGTAAAAGTAAATAAACAATTTGTTAATTCATAAAAGAAAAGAAATAAAATGAAATGATTTTCATTTTCATTAATTTTGTTTGGATGAAGAAACCGGTAACAGTATGTTTGGCAAAACAGTTCGTAAAAGAAAAGAAGTGATTTGTTAATTCATAAAAGGGAAAAAGAAGAATTGAAATGATCATATTTTCTTCTGTTCTGTCTGGATATGGTTTATCCTGAAATCAACTTGTTTCTCGGATGATTTAAAATAGCTAGCTAGTTAGGGAGAAATCCATTTCTCAGTATTTCTCCCCATATCTTTTGGCTCCGTCTAATTAAATTAAAACTAAATACAGAGAAAAAATTGGCATCTCTTTGGTTCCTTTCTTTTCCCCTCAAATATCTTCACCAAACAGACTAAAAAAAATTGTCTCTCCAAATCACCCTGTTTTTGGGATGTTTTAAAATAGTGAGGTGGGGAGAAATCCATCTCTCTATTTCTCCCCATACATTTTTTCTGCACTTAATTTAATTAAACCAAACAGGAAAAAGGAATGTTTTAAATGAAATGTATAGATTATATATCAGTAAATATTAATTGATATTCATACAATGATTATTATTAATCATAAAGTTAATATAAAATCGTCATTTGCTTGAAAAATACACTTCTTGAAAACCTGTTTTTTTGTCGCGTTTGTGAGTTTAATTTTAAAATAAAATTTTCACTTCTGTAAATTGAATTTGATAAAATGGATTTCATATTTGGAATCGGCATAATTTATATTATCTAATAAGGTCAATTTAATTTTTGACCATAATGGATAGTGAAAACAATAAAAATTAATTACTATGATTGGGGTAAAAATAGATTTATTGGGATATTAAACTAAAAAGATAAGGGTTAAAATGACCTAAACAATTGTTTAAAATCTATTGGCTAATCATATTTCAATCTTATCATGTGTAAGGCTCGAGAATGATCCATTTTGGAGCCATGTGTCATGTAAAAAACCCAGGTACATCTTTTTCTTTTAAAAAATTTCAAGTTTCACTCACTTCATTTATAAAAGGTCACCCCCTCTGATAGAGTTGAGAGACCTCCTATCCGGTATACTTACCAAAGAAGGGGTCGGTTCGTTAAGTGAGGTGGCGCGGTCTATTTGGGAGGGGTGGATTTGTAATGAGTTTCCTATCAAGTGCTGGGTATTCTGTCCGGGTAAGGGCAGACTTGTAATTAGTTTCTCTTATTGCTGTTAGTCGGTTATAAATAGGGGAAAGGGGGTCTAGTGCAGGGGATCGGGTTTTCAGTTGGAGTTTGGCGTGGTCTAGGGCCTAGAGAGGGAGAGCTGCTCTCAGGAGGTTAGTCTGTCTACTATTTTCTCTTGTAAAACTTACAAAAATTCTTCAAGGAAGTGGAATGTTAGTTCTCTTTTCCTCTCTAAAGAGAAAATCTCCTATCAACTTGGTGCTTTCGTTGAGAGCAAAATCATCTCCTGAAGATAGTGAGGTTTTAGAGAGAGAATCTAGAAGAGAGAAGGATAGAATTGAAACTGTATGTGCGCATGGAAAACAAATTGGCACTACTGGAGACAACAACATCCGATTTGGCGACTGGAATGCAGCGACATGAGGTTGGAAATGGAAGGCGGTAGTAGTGACCAGAACAATGGAACTAAGGAGAAATAGTGATATAGTTGTTGTGGCAGGTCCTGGAACTCGAGAACAAGAACAAGAAGAGATGCAAACAGTGATAAGGCAGATGGAGATGCCTACATTCTCTGGAGAAGATCCAGTTGTATGGATAACACGAGCAGAACTATATTTTACAATCCAGCGGACAAGGGAGGAGCTTAAGGTGTCTTTGGCACAAATAAGTATGGAAGGAATGGCTCGGTATTGGATTAGCTCTTTGAGGTTGGTGCGGCCATACTTTCTTGGAGACAGCTGAAAGAGGAACTTCTAGGAAGATATGGGAGTGCAGAGGAAGAAGATCCGGCGGTTTTCTTGAAGGGGCTTCGGCAGATAGGTTCAGTGGACGCTTATATAGACGAATTTGAAAGGGTGACATTACGAATCCTGGACTTGACAGAAGGATGGTACATGAGTATGTTTATAGGGGGATTAAAACTAGAAATCGGATGTACCATTATGACTCACCAACCGCAAACTAAGGCGCGATTGTCGACCTTGGCAAGGCGTGTGGAACGAGAATTGCTAGTAAAGGGAATTATCAAACAATCTGAACCACGAAATAGGAACAATAATTCTGCTGGACAGAGCAGAGGATGGATACCAGGAGCAGTAAAAAATACTCCTATGGGAGAAATGGTGGTGCAGGATAAGAAGGGAGGAGTAACACTGCAATGGAGGAGTAAGGAATTTATCTAGAGAAGAATTTGAGGAGCAGAAATCCAAAGGATTATGTTATACTTGTGGACAAAAGTTCAATCCTGGACACTGATGTCCAGATAAGGGATACAGAGTAATGGTGTGGGAATGTATGGAACTTAAGGAGGAAGAAGTAGTAGAGAGTGAGAATGAAGCTGCAAGGGAGAAAGAGGTTGGCAGCTTGTGGGAATTAGAAATGAAAGGAACTACTACTATCAGATTGGAGAAAACCAGTGCTATAGGTTCCCGCTCAATGTTAGTAGAAGGGACAATGGAAGAAGTTCAACTGTTGGTATTAATAGATAGCGGGGCAAGTCACAGTTTTATTTCCAGGCGACTAACTAGACAGTTTGTAGCCCGGGTAGAGGATACTGGACCTTTCTACATCCGGTTGGGAGACGACCACCGGGTAGCATCTAATGGCCTGTGTAAGTCCCTATGAATTCTGTTGGGAAATGTGGAATTTATAATTGATGCATACATATTTGACCCAACCTGACCAGATTTGGTTTTGGGAATCTCCTAGTTGGAAACATTGGAAAATGTGACAACCAATTGGAAGGGAATGATAATGAGATTGGAATGGGAAGGAAAGGAAGTGGAATTACAGGGAGTTAGAACACCAATGAAGTCACCAGGAGCTTTGCAAGAATATTTGGGAAAAGGCAGTAGGCAGATGCAGGGGTTACAGTGGTCAGAATCAGAGGAAAAAAAGAGGGAAACCTGCAGTTGGACAGTAAGCAGCAGCAAGAACTGCAGAAAGTTATGGAAAACTATAAAGCAGTGTTTGAATCTCCAAAGAGACTGCCATCCAGTTTAGAAACTGATCATGCAATTAAGCTTAAAGTGGGGTCGGAACCAGTGAATATAAGGCCATATAAACATGGCTATCACATGAAAAATGAAATAGAAACTCAGATTTGGGAGCTGTTGGAAATGGGCTTCATCAGACCAAGTCGAAGTCCCTATTCAAGCCCAATAATAATGGTTAGAAAGAAAGATGGGGGGTGGCGGATGTGTATAGACTATCGAGCTCTAAACAGCATAACAGTCCCCGACAGGTACCCTATTCCAGTGATTGAAGAGATTATGGATGAATTACATGGAGCGACATATTTCACCAAGCTGGATCTTGAGTCTGGATTTTACCAAGTATGGATGAGGGATGAAGATATCGAAAAAACGACATTTAAGACTCATGAGGGCCATTATGAATATGTAGTCATGCCATTTGGATTGATGAACGTGCCTGCTACTTTTCATGCAACGATGAATAACATATTTCGGAAAATGTTAAGAAAGGGAGTATTGGTGTTTTTTGACGACATACTACTCTATAACACCACGTGGGAAGAACATTTGGAAAAATTGCAGCAGCTGTTACAGGTAATGAGTAACAATTACCTGCATGTCAATGGAAAAAAGTGCACTTTTGGAAAATGGGAGGTAGAGTATTTGGGGCACATAATTTCAGTGGAAAGAGTGTCCATGGCTCCTAAAAAAATAGAGGCAGTAAAGAAATGGTTGGAACCAAAGAATACAAAGTAAGAGGGTTCCTTGGGCTGATCGGATATTATCGGAAGTTCATAAAAGATTATGGAAAGATTGCTAGGTCATTAACGGCATTAACTAAAAAGGTGGAATTCAAGTGGAATGAAGAAGCACAAAAGGCTTTCGAAGAGCTTAAAGAATGCATGACAACTGCACCTATCCTCAGACTGCCAGATTTTTCCAAGGAATTTGTTGTTGAATGCGATGCATCAGGGTTGGGAATAGGAGCAGTTTTGGTTCAAGAAGGCTGACCACTGGCCTATTACAGTAAAGCACTATCTGAAAACAATTTGGTTAAATCAATTTATGAGAAGGAATTGATGGCGATGGTTTTATCCATTCAACATTGGAGACAACATCTATTGGGGAGACCATTCAAGGTGATAACCGATCATCGAAGTTTGAAACATATGTTAAGCCAACGGGTGATGACAACAAACTAGCGGTGTTGGAAGGCCAAGCTGATGGGATATAATTTTGAGATTATATATCGACTGGGGAAGACGCATAATGCGGCGGAATTGAAGCAGGATGAAGAATTGCAGAAGATTATAAGAAGTGTACAGCAAGGGAATTGCAGAAAACCTGGGTGCTGTTATTCTACAAAGACAGATTGGTAATATCCCAAAAATCCTCTTTGATACCCAAGTTAATGCAAATTTTTCGTTCTTCACCTAAAGGGAGGACATTTGGGGTATCTAAAGACTTACAAAAGGATGGAAAATGGGGCGTATTGTTCGGGAATGACCAAATCTGTACAGCAGTATGTTCGGGAATGCGAGACTTGTCAGAAAAATAAGTACGGGGCTTTAAAACCAGCTTGATTGCTCCAACCGTTGCCTATTCCGGAGTTGGTATGGGAAGAAGTATCCATGGATTTTGTTTCAAGGTTACCAAAATCTCAGGGATTTGAAGTGGTGCTGTTAGTTGTTGATAGGTTGAGCAAATATACTCATTTTATCCCCCTAAAACATCCTTATACAAGCCAAAACGGTGGTAGAAGTTTTCATGAAAGAAATAGTGCGTCTTCATGGTATTCCAACAACAATAGTAAGTGATCATGGTATTCCAACAACAATAGTCTGTGATCGAGATCCCCTATTTACTAGTTTGTTTTGGTGAGAATTATTCAAGCTACAAGGAACCGCTTTGAAGATGAGTTCATCTTATCATCCTCAAAGTGATGAGCAAATCGAGGTAGCCAATAGGTGTTTGAAGATATATTTGAGATGTTTTACGGCTGATCAGCCTCGACAATGGGTAACTTTGCTATCGTGGGCAGAATACAGTTTTAACACCTATTACCATATTTCAATTGGACAGACTCCTTTTGAAGCAGTTTATGGGAGGAAACCTCCACTGATAATTCGGTATTCTAAAGGGGAAGCAACAGTTGAGGCTGTTGCAAATGTTTTAGAAGAAAGAGATGAGGCCTTGAAACAGTTGTGAGTTAACCTACACCGCGCACAACAACTAATGGTTAAATTTGCTAACTGCCACCGACGGGCTGTGACTTTTGAAGTAGGGAATCTAGTTTGGGTAAAGCTAAGACCTAATGTTCCAAGGAGAAGTTTCAAAATGAAAGGAAAGTTAGCTGCACGGTATTTTGATCCATTTGAGATAACCAAGAGAATAGGGGATGTGGCCTACTAGTTGAAGTTATTAGAGACGAGTAGAGTGCATTTAGTATTTCACGTGTCACAACTGAAAGCAGCAGTAGGCGAACATCAGGTGGCAAAGGCTTTACCAGAGAAATTTCTGACCGAAGAAGCGATTCCTGAAAATATTCCGACAATTGAAAAACAGGGAACTACCCAACTCTGGTTAGTACAATGGTGTGAGAGGTCGGTGGAGGAAGCTACTTGGGAGGACGCCAGCCTGCCGAAGAATTAGTTTCCTCATTGCCACCTTGAGGACAAGGTGAAACTACAGGGAGGCGGTAATGATAGAGTTGAGAGACCTCCTATCCGGTATACTTACCAAAGGAGGGGTCGATTTGTTAAGTGAGGTGGCGCGGTCTGTTTTGGAGGGGTGGATTTGTAATTAGTTTTCTATCAAGTGTTGGGTATTCTGTCTGGGTAAGGGTAGACTTGTAATTAGTTTCTCCTATTCCTGTTAGTCGGTTATAAATAGGGGAAAGGGGATCGGGTTTTCAGTTGGAGTCTGGCGTGGTCCAGGGCCTAGAGAGAGAGAGAGGTGCTCTCAGGAGGTTAGTCTGGCTCCTATTTTCTCTTGTAAAACTTATAGAAATTCTTCAAGGAAGTGGAATACTGGTTTTTTCCCCTCTAACGAGAAAATCTCCTATCACCCTCTTCTCTCTTCACATTTTCAAAGCCCTTTGGCTCGGTCAAACTCTGCCCAAGTACCTTCCCAACTTCCCTCCCCACGACCTAATGCTCTTTGATCAGAAAACCATCCTAAGAAGACTTTTACGGAAGGAGATTGTCTGAAAAAAAGGTATCGTGCTTTACTTAGCGTCTATTTCATTTCTTCTTCCACCTCCTTCAAATCTTCTTCAATTATGCTTATATAATAATACCAGTACCTCCCATATACTAAGATGTTATTATTTTAATGACATAACCAAAATCTATTTTCTCTTCCATCAGATGAGATACGAAATTATCATTTATGTGTACGACAGACTACCGCCTCGTGAACCGATGTCATTTGTTTTTCATCATCGCCTTTCACGACTTGTTATAATGATGAATTTAAGGTATATATATGATATTTGTAACATATTTATGGAGTTATGGTATCAGACATACCTTCTTAATTTTCATTTTGTGGGGGATGCGATATCGCTCGTATGTACAGCGGACTACCGCCTCGCGAAGTGATGTAATTCGTTTTTCACTAACGTTTTGGAAGGTAACATGGATAAAGTTATTGAATATATGTGATATACATGACATCATTATGATATTCATAACATATTTATCATTCGGAAAAGATAATGTATCATTTTCTTTCTCACACTGAAAAATGACGTCGTTGGTGTACGTGTAGACTACCGCCTCCATGAAACGATGCGATTCCTTTTATTCATCACCACATCACAAGAATGATATATATAAGTATATTTAAAGAAACAATATGATATATATGATATTATGATCATTTTGGAAAGATAAAACATTACTTACCTCCTTTCCATAATGATTGTTTAAAAATGGAAACGTTACTCATGCGTATGTACGACTTACCGTCTTCATGATCATAACGTAGTTCATTTTTTATAACAATCTTTCATGATTGGTTTTAAAGTATAATAGATGTATAAATATGATAAATATGTCATGATTATTATTTCTGAGATGTTTAAATAATGACCTTTTAGACCAATAGTCAACCTACCGAAATCATTTAGACACAAGTCAAATATCGTCGAAAGATCCGACGTAAACTGAATTGATTGAGTAATTGTATATGACATGGTAATAAGTGAAATAAAAAAAATAAAAACTTGAAAAAAGTTCTTAAGCAAACAAATAATTAACATAAGTTTATTATTCAAGAATATAAAGAACGTACGTGACGAGTCAGACTCAATTAAGGAACTTCGTCTCATTTTTCTTTCGTTGAGACATATTTTGATGTTATGCATCTATATTCTTTTACGAGGTGTATATACAACCCCTTTGACATGTTATATCATGAATTTCTCTATTCTCATGGTATTTAAAGTTTTGTTTAATGTTATTCTTTTATGGGGCTTATGATTCAAATATACAACCCCTTTGACATGTTATATCATGAATTTCTCTATTCTCATAGTATTTAAAGTTTTGTTTAATGTTATTCTTTTATGAGGTGTATATACAACCCCTTTGACATGTTATATCATGAATTTCTCTATTCTCATGGTATTTAAAGTTTTGTTTAATGTTATTCTTTTATGGGGCTTATGATTCAAATATTTCCAAAGCAATAAGAAACTTTTCTTTAAAAAAATCTCTTAATATTTTCTTTCTTTTTTCTTTTATGTCCATGTTTTTAAAATGATTTTATTATGGTCATGAGAGTTTTATGGACATTTTTGTCTTTCTTTCAATGTTTTTGGAAAAAAAAGGAATCTTTATACTTACAAACGATAAAAGAAATGTTCTATTTTAACGTATACGACAATGAATTTTCCCGTCGTCGTAATCATTTTTTGATGCTTGGCTTCCTTTACAAGCTTTCATGTTTTCAAAAAAAAAACCCTACTTCCCTTTTTTTGGGTATTTTGGTATTGAAAATGTGTTTTTAAAAGAAAAGGGTATTTGGGTATTGAAAATGAGTTTTTAAAAGAATATATTTTGATATTCGAAAGTGATTTGCATACGAGTTTAAAAGAGTTTTTCAAATGTTTTATGATAAAAAGGTGAAAATATAAAATGTTTTATTCATGATATGGTCATTGGGCATTGTTTATGAAGGGTTGTACCCCATTATAGTTCACGGGTGTGCCTGTTATAGCTTAACGATGAGTGCGCCCATATTGCGTTTCAATGCATTGGGTAATGATTATGTTTTCTATAGAATTATATTGGAAGTTGGTCGTATGATTATTCCAATTTGTAAGGGTTCTATGAGATGATGTCTTAAAGCACCTACATGAATTTTCTATGTTTGCTAATGAGTTTTCATGGAAATCATTTGATTTCCAAAGGTAAGGGTTCTATGAGATGATGTCCCAAAGCACCTACATGAGTTTTCTATGTTTGCTAATGAGTTTTCATGGAAATCATTTGATTTCCAAAGGTAAGGGTTCTATGAGATGATGTCACAAAGCACCTATATGAATTTTCTATGTTTGCTAATGAGTTTTCATAGAAATCATTTGATTTCAAAAGGTAAGAGTTCTATGAGATTATGTCACAAAACACCTACATGAATTTTCTATGTTTGCTAATGAGTTTTTATGGAAATCATTTGATTTCAAAAGGTAAGGGTTCTATGAGATGATGTCACAAAGCTCCTACATGAATTTTCTATGTTTGCTAATGAGTTTTCGTGGAAATCATTTGATTTCAAAAGACAAGATAATGATATTTTTTTAAGGAAAAATTACGTCTTTTTTGGAAAAAAGGTATGGCTTTTTTAAGAAAAGGTTTTTTATGGGTTTTATGTTTTTCACTAAACTAACCAACTTCTTTTTTATGTCCATTATTGAGCTTTTTGTGCTCATCTTATGTTTTATAATGTTTTTTACAGGGTTAGGATGGGTAAAAAAAAAAGATGTCAAGTTAAAAGTCGTGAAGATTTGTCATGAAAGAAATCATGCTTTATTTTAAAAGTTTTATATTATGAGAAAAATGGATACTAATATTTGTAATTTATGATTTTTGTTATGTATGAGTTATGACCTAATTCTCTAAAACTCTAAACCTGAAAAGATCATCAAATGTAAGAGAATGAATTCTTGACTTAAAACTCAAAATTATGCAATGTTTAAGCTCGAGTCCTTATAGTTGGTATCAAAGTACGGTTTAGATAATTTTAGAGGTTAGGATAATGTTAATAGCATGTCCTTGAACTATTTTACTTTATGGTTAAGTTGAAGACTACCATGTTGCTTTATCTAAACCATGTGTTTAGAATAGTTTTCCGCAGAGGAAACAGAGAAGCTTTAGTGGGAAGACACCGAGAGGAAAATATTCTTTCAAATTAGCATCCTGAGAAGGTTGGAATTGGAACAAAACAGTTTGTTGCAGTAAATGGTGGTGATATCCATGCTAGAGAGAAATTCGATCTACCACTAAGGAACATGTCTATAGTGGAACATTTCATAAGGCAACATCCTATATCATTCAGTGGATTTTCTGACCCCGTGGTAGCCGAAGGATGAATCAATGCTCTTGAGAAGATATTTGAAGTCATGGGATGTTTGGAACATCAAAAAGTAACTTTTGCCATTTATGGTTTTGAAGGTGACGTTGATCGATAGTGGTCTTTGGTTAAGAATACTAGAGAAAAAATGATCTTGATGCTATGAAATGAGAAACATTTATGGATTTTTCTCTTGAGAATTATTTCCCTAAGGTTCTTCTCCGGATGGAAAAACAATTCCTGAAATTGAGGCAAAAAGATGATTATGTGGTCACGTATGAACCCAATCTTACAAGACTGACCAGGTACGTACCATATTTTGTTCGGGACATTCATAGTAAAATTAATAGATTTTACTCAGGATTGAAACCAAGCCTACGACAAGCTTTGGTCGCACGAGAATTTAGAAGGCATGAGAAAGTTGTTTGTTGTACTGAAAAGTTGAGATGGAGTTTTCTGTCACTCATGTGCCTCTTGATGATGAAAGTAAGAAGCGGTTAGAATGACAGGTGATGGGGAAACATACATCAAAGAAATCTGGAGGTAAGAAAATGAAGTTCCCATCTTGTGGTAAGTGTGATAAAAAACACCCTGGAAAATGTCTTATGAAATCAAGGAAGTGTTACCGATGTGGAAAGTTTGGTCATATGACCCGTGATTGCAAGGAAAAGAATATTGAAGAATCCAAGAATGGGGTAACAGATAGTCATCCAATGGTGAGATGTTTTAGTTGCAATGAGTTGGGTCATTATGCTAATGTGTGCCCGAAGTTAGTAACTCAAGCTGAAAATCATTAAGATCGGAAGCAAAAGGGTGTGGCAAAATCTTTTGTTACTACTACGGTTGATGTTGGGCCATCAAATGAAGTGGTGACATGTATGTTACTTTTGTATTCAAGCTATGCCAATGCTCTGTTTGACTATGGATCTTCGCATTTTTTCATTTCTGAGAAATTTGAAGTAAAATGGGAATATCACCACATGAAAAGAAGATAAAACTTTTGGTGAAAACTCCAGGTGGGAATATTAAAACGACCAAGATTTATAGGAATCTTCTTGTTGTCATTGGGATGGTCTTTCCTGCAAATCTTGTTGAATTTTCCCTAGTAGAGTTGATATGATTCTTGGTATGGATTGACTTTCAGTTTATCATGCTAAGATAGATTGCAGAGCTAAGAAAATCATGTTCAATGATTTTATGCCTTTGATGACTTACCAAGAAGCTGCGAAATTGTTTAGAGATGACAATGAAGGTTACCTAACTCATATTATTGAAAATTAAGAAACTTTTCAAATTAGTGACGTGCCAGTAGTGAATGAATACATGAATGTATTTCCTGATGATTTGTCTGGTGTTATTCTTGATCGGGAGGTTGAGTTCACTGTTGACTTAGTGGTTGATGCTAAGCCTATTTCTAAATCCCCTTATCGAATGACTCAAGTAGAACTTTAAGAATTGAAAAATCAATTGCAGGAGTTATTAGACAACAGTTTCATTCGATCTAGTACTGCACTATGGGGGCCTTGAATAACATCATGATTAAGAACAAATATCCTTTTGCCTCATATCGATGATTTGTTTGATCAGTTTCAGGGTGCTCAGTATTTTTCGAAGGTTGATCTGAGGTCCGGTACCATCTGCTGAAAGTGAGGAGGATGACATTCCAAAGACTACATTTTAGACTAGATATGGGCACTATGAGTTTGTAGTTATGCCGTTTGGGTTGTTTAATGCACCTGCTGTATTTATGGACCTTATGAATAGAGTTTTCCATGAGTTATTGGATATATTTGTGGTTGTGTTTATTAATGACATTTTGGTTTATTCTAAAAGTCAGGAGGTACATGAAAGACACCTAAGGATTGTTTTGCAAACCTTAAAAGAAAAGAAACTATATGAAATATTTAGTAAGTGTGAATTTTGGTTGCCATAAATTTTTTTCCTTAGACATATTGTTTCTAAAGATGACATAACTGTTGACCCTGCTAAAACAAAAGTTGTTAAAGAATGGCCAAAACCCACAAATATCACAGAGATTTGTAGTTTTCTTAAATTAGCGGGTTACTACCGATAGTTTGTTGAAAACTTTGCTCGATTGTCTAGCACGCTGGCTAAGTTAACTAAAAAACGGGTTAAATTTATTTGGACAAAAGAATGTGGTGATTGTTTTCAGGAACTAAAAAGAAGATTGGTGAATGCTCTAGCGGTTTTGACCCTGTCTTCTAGAAATGGCGAATTCGTCATCCATAGTGATGCTTCATTGAAGGGATTTGATTGTGTCCTGATACAGAATGATCTGGTAATTGTTTATGTTTTACGTCAATTGAAACCTTATGAGTTAAATTACCCCACACGTGATTTGGAATTAGCTGCTGCGGTTTTTGATTAAAAAATTTGGAGGCATCATTTATATTGAGTAAAGTATGGAATATATAGTGATCACAAAAGTTTGAAATATATATTCACTCAGAAAGAATTGAACATGAGACAAAGAAGATCGCTGAAATTGATCAAGGATTATGATTGCGCGATTTATTACCAATCATGGAAAAACAAAGTGGTCAATGCTTTGAGTTGGAAAAATAATGCCACATTAACTATGTTACGCTTGGAACATCTCCCTTTGGTTAATGATTTGATGAATTTTGGCCTAGAAGTTGTGAATGCAGAGACATCATTTGTTTTGTTTTAGGTTTTAGTGCAATCGACTTTGTCAGAAAGAATTAAGCAAGCTCAGAAGGAGGATCATGTTTTGTAGGAAAAGGTAGAATCCGTTAAGAAAGGTAAGTTGCCTGATTTTAATATTGATGAAGGTGATTTGCAATTTGGAAAAAGATTATGCGTGTCTTGTGATTCTCAATTGAATAAAGAGTTGTTGAGTGAAACTCATAGTTCTCTGTTTTCCATTCATCCTGGCAACACTAAGATGTACAAACCTTCGGGAGTATTACTGGTGGGACGAAATGAGAAGAGATATTGCTGAATTTACCATGAAGTGTTCGACTTATCAGCAAGTTAAAACGAAACGATAATTACCGAAGGGAACCTTTGTCAGTGCCGGAGTGGAAATGAGAAAATATATCAATGAATTTCGTGGTGAGATTACCAAAAACCTTTCGGAGTAACAATGCGATTTGAGTTACTGTTGATCGATTAACTAAATTTGCGCATTTCCTTCCTAGGTTCACATCTAATTTTTGGAAATGACTTCAGAAATCTTTGGATACTGAATTAAATTCCCGTACAATTTTTCATCCTCAAACCAATGGTCAGTCTGAGCCGACGATTCAGACCATGGAAGATATATGTTTCGTTCTTGTTCAATGGATTACAAGGGGAAGTTGGAATCAACATCTTTCTTTGGTTGAGTTTTCTCATAACAATAGTTTTCATTCTAGTATACAGATGATATCATTTGTGGCATTATATGGATAGCGGTATCAGACATCAGCTTTTTGGGATGAAGTAGGAGAAAAGAAGTTGATGGGTCAGAGTTAGTAGAGTCAGAATAGGCCGAAAAGTTATGTGAATAACCGGAGGAAAGATATTTCTTTCGAAGTAGGTGATCATGTTTTTCTTAAGGTATCTTTATGAAAGTGTTATGCCTTTTGGTAAAAAGGGGAAGCTAAGTCCACGGTTCATTGGATCATATGAAATCCTGGAGAAAGTCGGATCAGTTACCTACTGAGTGGTTTTGCCCCTGAGTTTATCCTAGGTACTAACGTTTTTCATGTCTCGATGTTAAGAAATTATGTGCCATATTCATCTCATGTTTTGAGCCTTACAATAGTTCAGTTGGAAGAGAATCTTTCTTTTAAGGAACAACCTATTCAGATTCTTGACCATAGAAAGTGTTCCGAAATAAGGTGATTCACCGGTTTAAGGTTTTATAGAAAAACCATATGATTGAAGAGACAACATGAGAATCTGAAAATGCTATGAGAGAAAGATATCCCCACTTGTTTAATAAATGAATAAAATTGTGGGGACGCGAATTCTAAAAAGGGGAGAATAATATAATAGCCCGGGTAATGATAGAATAAATCACTTTCATGTTTATTAATATATTTATATTCATTATAAAAATATTAAGTAATTTTTTAAATAAAAAAGGAAATAGTTTTAATTAAACACTTTTATTATAAAGTTTTATATAAATGCTTAATTTATAAATTTTAGAATTTGAATTTGACAAAATGGATATCATTTTTGAAATCAGTATATCAAAATTTACTTATGGTGAAATTTTGGGATTTTTAAAAAAATATTGATTTTTCGGTGAATAGTGGAAAGTACTGATTTTTGTAAAGTCATTTCTTTTCAATAAATTAACTAATTTAAAAGCCCCATTCTTTTTTGAATATGATTTCAAGTAAAATAAGTATTATTTAATTATATTTACTCCACTTATTCACTTTTGAATCAATTTTATATTGGATTTTAATATAAATTTGTTTTTAGGTTTAAAAACAGGGTTTTTCTGAAAATAATTTTAAAGTGCATAATATTTCTCCATTTTAATTAATTAAAATAATCTCTAATGAAGAATGTTTTAAATGAAATATATAGATTATATATCGGTAAATATTAAGATATTCATACAATGATTATTATTAATCATAAAGTTAATATGAAATCATATTTTGCTTGAAAAATATACTTTCTGAAAACCCGTTTTTTCATAATGTATGCGGGTTTAATTTTAAAATAAATTTTGCCATTTCTGTAAATTGTATTTGGTGAAATGGACTTCATATTTGAAATTAGCATAATTTATATTTTCTAATAATGTCAACTTAATTTTTGACCCTAATGAATAGTTAAAAACAGTAAAAATTAATTAAATATGCTTATATAATATCAATATCTTCCATATACTGAGATATTATGTTAATGACAACCAAAATCCATCTTCTTTTTCATCAAATGGGATACAAATTTATCATACGTGTGTACGACAAACATATTTATAAAGTGTATATATGATATTTGCAACATATTTATACTTTTGGTGTTATGATATCACACATACCTTTTTAATTTCCATTTCGCGGGGATACGATAACGTCGCTTGTGTATACGGAGGACTACTGCCTCGCGAAGTGATGTAATTTGTTTTTTCACTAATGTTTAAATGGAAGGTAATAAGAATAAAGTTAATGAATATGTGTGATATACATGACATCATTATGATGGTCATGACATATTTATCATTCGGAAAAGATAACATATCATTTTCTTTCTTACATTGAAAAATGATAACGTCGTTCGTGTACGTATGGACTACTGCATTCATGAAGCGACGTGATTCCTTTTTTTCATCACCACATCACTAGAATGATATATATAAGTATATTTAAAGAAATAATATGGTATATATATAATATTATGATCATTATGGAAAGATAAAATATTACTTACCTTCTTTCCGAAGTGATCGTTGAAAAATGGAAATGCGTACGTACGATTTACCGTCCCATGATCGCAACGTAGTTCATTTTTCGTAACTATCTTTCATGATTGGTTTTAAAAGTATAATTGATGTATAAATATGATAAATATGTCATGATTATTATTCTGGAGATGTTGAAATAATGACCTCTTAGATCAATAGTCAACCTATCGAAGTTGTTTTGACACATAAGCCAAATATTGTCTAAACATCTGACTTAAACTTAATTGATCAAATAATTGTATATGACATGGTAATAAGTGAAATAAAAGAAATAATAAATTTGAAAAAGGTTTCTAAGCAAGTAAATAATTAACATAACTTTATTATTCAGGAAGATGAAGAACGTATGTGACGAGTCCGACTCAAGGTAAGGGATTTCGTCTCAATTTCATTTCGTTGAGACATATTTTAATGTTATGCATCTATATTCTTTTGCGAGGTGTATATACAGCCCCTTTGACATGTTATATCATGATATTTAAAGTTTTGTTTAAAAAAATTCTCTTTTAATGTTTTTTTATTTTTTTCTTCCATGTCCATGTTTTTAAAGTGATTTTATTATGTACATGAGAGTTATAAAATGCATTTATGTCTTTCTTTCATTTTTTTTTAGAAAAAAAGGAATCTTTGTACGAAATGTTTGATTTTCTTTACAAATGATAAAAGAAATGTTCTATTTTAAGGTATACGGTGACGACGATTTTTTCCGTCGCCGTAATCATTATTTGAAGTTTGGCTTCCTTAACAAGCTTTCATATTTTCTTCAAAGAAAAACTCTCATATTTTTCTGGGTATTTTGGTATTGAAAATGAGTTTTTAAAAGAATTGGGTATTTAGGTATGGAAAATGAGTTTTTAAAAGAAACTGATATTTTGATATCTGAAATTGATTTTCATACGAGTTTAAAAGAGTTTTTCAAATGTTTTATGATGAAAAGGTGAAAGCATTAAATGTTTTATTCATGATATGGTTCTTGGATATTGTTTACGAAAAGTTGGACCCATTATAGTTCATGGGTGAGCCCGTTATAGCTTATACAATGAGTGCGTCCAGATAACTCTTCAATGCTTGGGTAATGATTATGTCATTTGGAGAATTATATTGGAAGTCGGTTGTATGGTTATTCCAATTTGTAAGGGTTCTGTAAGAGTTTTATGGGATGATGTCCCAAGACATCTACATGAATTTTCTATGTTTTTTTAAGAAAGTTTTTCATGGAATTTCATGTTTTTCACTGGACTAACGAACTTCTTTTTATGTCTCTTACTGAGTTTTTCGTGCTTATCCTACTTTTTAAAATGTTTTTCACAGTGTTTAAGGATGAGTAAAGAAAGAAGTCAAGTTAAAAGTCGTGAAAGTTTGTATGAGAAAGAAATTATGCTTTATTTTAAAAGTTTTATATTATGGGGAAAATGGATATTAATCGGAAGTGCTTTGTAATTTATTGTTTTTATTTATGTATGAGTTATGCCTAATTCTCTAAAACTCCACTCACACCACCTTGAAATTCAGTCTTGTCCTCAAGATTGTAAAAAGGTGTCCTGTCACGACCCCCTCCCCACAAAGTGTACCCCTCCTGGGCCGGCAATGTAAGAAGGGAGATAATGACCCCCGAGTCCCGCCTCCAGTAGGCCCCGGGTTGGCGACTAGCACCGAGGGTATAGTAAACACACAAATGTGAGGCATTGCCCTCTAAGAGAACACATGCGG